>CM046874.1:347902983-349102983 GCA_025667525.1 Glebionis coronaria | reverse complement strand
ACCACTTTGCTTATAGATTTAAGCCGCCTCCTATAGCCAGATTCAAGATTAACTTTCAATTCCCCAAGAAACTTCTTCGAAGCCAAATGGAGGAGCTGGAAGGGCGGGTTACAAATGACGAGATCCGGAGGGTTGTATGGGATTGTGGTGACAATAAAACCCCTGGTCCGGACGGTTTCACGTTTGAGTTTTTCAAAAAGTATTGGGATCTCATTGGTCATGATTTTTGTGAGGCTGTGTTTCACTTCATCGACAAAGGTTCATTTGCTAAAGGGTGTAATAGGTCTTTTATTACTCTCATCCCCAAAGTTGTTGACGCAAAATTTGTTAGTGATTTTCGACCAATTAGTCTTATTGGTTGTGTGTACAAGGTGGTCACTAAGATTCTCGCGAATAGACTCGTTTCGGTAATTGGGGATATCGTTTCCGATACTCAGTCGGCTTTTATAGCAGGTAGACATATTCTCAACGGTCCTTTCATTCTTGATGAGATTCTTAACTGGTGAAAAAGGAAAAAGAAACAAGTGATGTTTTTCAAGGTTGATTTTGCTAAAGCCTATGATTCGGTTCGATGGGATTTTTTGCTTGATGCTCTAGAGGCTTTTGGTTTCGGTCTCAAATGATGTAATTGGATTCGAGGGATTTTGAACTCGAGTAGATCTTCTATTCTAGTTAATGGCAATCCCACTAGCGAGTTCTCATGTCATCAAGGTATAAAACAAGGAGACCCTCTAGCTCCGTATCTTTTTTTATACTAGTCATGAAGGCTCTTCATCTTTCTTTTTATCGAGCTGTTGGCGAAGGTATGTTTAAAGGTATTTCGTTACCAGGTCACCTTACTCTATCTCACCTCTTCTACGCTGATGATGCTATGTTTCTCGGGGAATGGTCTTCAGACAACATTCGTGGTATTATTATGATTTTGAAGTATTTTTATCTAGCGTCTGGTCTTCAAATTAATATTCATAAAAGTCAGATTCTTTGGATTGGTATTCCCCGTGAAGATATCGAGATAACCGCTGCTAGCATTGGATGTTCGATTATGAACACTCAATTTCGATACTTAGGGATTATGGTGGGTCATCAGCCATCTCGTTTAACTTCTTGGGAAGGTACTATTTCTAAACTTAAATCTAGATTATCAAGATGGAAGCTTAAAACCTTATCTATTGGGGGTCGTTTAACGTTACTGAAATCGGTCCTTGGAGCGACACCGATTTACAACATGTCTATATTCAAGGTCCCATATGGTGTTATCAAGTTGATGGAAGGAATTCGCAGTCGTTTTTTCAATGGTGCGGATCAGTCAGAAAATAAGATCACATGGTGTCACACCCCACTATGGCGGAATATGGGGCGCGACGTATGGATATCATCACAACAATAGCGTGTCTATATAGATAACTAAATGATATAAGAAATGTCATAAAATGGTGACACAAATGTCATGACAATATCTCAACAATGCAGGAGTATAGGTAAATAGGTAACAGTCCTACCTCTTACCCAAGACAAACAAATAACACAAACAAACAAACATATAGGTGCCAACAGTATCACTAGATAAATGAACAAACAAAGCTAAGAAGGAACGGGGATCTCCTTCTATATGCAATCCTAAGGCATCCAAGTCTAGCCACTTCTATCCTCAAGCTTAACCACATTCTCACTTGAAAGAGACACTAAAACACGTCAATATAAAGTTGGTGAGAGTCATAGGTTTAGACTCCAATGCTAAAATCAGTTACAAGTTGTGAATAACAACCATCAACACAATAACATATGGATAATGTGCTACAATTATGTATTAACAACTAGCATTCAAAATCAATCATTCCAAACCAAAATCCAAGGCTCCTACCTTGCCAAACAACATGGTACCATATATGATCACACTATGTACCTATCCCAAGGCCACTACCTTGTCAAACCACAAGGCCACTACCTTATCAAACCACAAGGCCACTACCTTGTCAAACCACAATAACTGAGACGTCACGTGTCCCACGATCCAAAACATACATAATCAAGAATCACATAGCAGTTAATCACATAATGTACACACAAGTCCATCACAAACCATAAAAACATTCACAACAACAATTTAGAAATAACTCAGCACAGTGTCTCTTCCATCCCATCTGGAAGTCAAAATCAATAGTAAATATGGGACTATGAAACTCACCTGATTGAGCTTCCCCAAACATCCGTGCACTAGCAAAAAGCTAACAACCAAAAACACATAATCAAAACATGAACTAAACAATAAAATGGCTCATCAACCAATGATGGACATCTAACCTTCTCCCATATATATACCTCATATATATGCTCTAATAATCTCATTACACCCCTCTATAAAGCCCTTAACTCGTTTTACTTCATAACACATCCCGTTAACATTTTATCAAAAACAGTCTCAGTTTTAGGTCTCAAAACTATAAGCCAAACACCCACCTAAACACACCCATGATCTCTGTAAAGAGAATATTTATGCCGTTAAATATGTTAGCTAACATCTCCCACTTTCCCTAACCTTAAAGCTACTGTTAAGGCCCCGATATATATATATATACTTTTGTCACTCCAGATTTACTGATTTTAAACTTACAAAAAGTTTGTTAGGATTAGGGGGTCTTACCCTAAACCAAAACCTTAGACCAAGTGCAGATACTTACTATCATATATAAACCATCTCTCATGTTCGTTAGAAGATCCCAATGCAACCCTAAGTACCCCAAACAACCCAAAACTTAAAAAGAAAACAGGCTGACTTCAAAACTGTTTTGACCTCCGACTGTTGTAACCTGTTTTTGACCCACTTTCCGACCTCCAATTTAGTTCTCGTTTCTTGCATTGGAAAGCCACTTCAATTACCTTTTCAGGGATACTTGGATCGCAAAATACGAGTTTGTAGAACTCCCAATATGATCAAAACAATTGACTCAAAATTCTGCCCAGTTTTTAAAAACGGGTTTAATCAAATTAAACTAATTAATTAACCCTAACCCCACTAATTACAAACCTTAACTTATGTAATCATTATAACCTCATTATTATAACATTAATTTACTGTTTTTAAATTAAACCCTAACCTAATTCCATCATAAGATGATTAAACAAAACATAAAAACAATTAAATTAAAAAGGGATTTGAATATTTACCTTTGATTTATGAAAACCCCAAAATTTTATGAAGAACCCTAATATTCTCCATTAAATTCGACCTAAGCTTGATCTCCAGGGGATTATGATGTGTTTTTAGTTAATAAAAGTCTTTATATAATTACCATACTAATCCTAGCCCAATACAATGTTTCCTTTTTCTCCTTTTTTCCTTTTTTCCTTTTTTTTTTCTTTTCCAACCGTCTATACCCTTTCCATATCCATTAAATTTCGTTTTTTTTTCTTTTTATTGTTTAATATTATGTTATTAACAATACCTTAATTTACCTTAATTTATTTCAGCTCCTAAAACGTCCAAAACCTCAAAACCGTAAAACTAGTCAGTTTTTACGTGTTTTACCGTAAAAGTCGTAAAATATACACTTTTAAAAAAAATCTCAAATTTTGAAATAAACTTTATAACTAAGTCCTAAATGACTTAAAACCATCCCGAAAAATATTCCCGTGACTAAATACCTCTTCCGAGACCTCAAAATGCTAAACCGTAAATCGTAAAAATACGATTTTCTATAATACATATACGTATACGTAAAACCACTAAATAACACCATTTCACTTCATAGTCACTACCATGTGAGCTCATGAACATGAAATCATCACACATCGTTTCACTCACAAGGTACCCCGTACCGGAAACGATATCCAAACCACAATCTATACACACCAATAAGCACATAAACACGTAAAGACACGTAACTAGCACAAAATAAAATTAAGGGACGAACCTCAAAACCACAGTTGTCACATCACTCCCTCCTAATAGAAATCTCGTCCCGAGATTTACTCCTTAGGATCAAACACATAAACAACAAATCACATGAGGATACTTGTTCTAAACGAACTCCCCTCATTTCCACGTGAACTTTAGTTCGAGTTTCAAAATACCACATATACAAACCAAAAATAATTAAACTCATTGCCAAACTCTTGACCTCACAGTCAATAAATCTCATAGATGACTCTTTGATAAAACAAAGACTCTTATTAATACAAGTCCCGAATAACCGTACATGCAAAATGCATTCTCAAACAACCTTTACCAATCTCAATACATGAAATGTATCATGTATACAACTCACTTTCCCCAGGTAATTCTATACTCATAAGCTAATGGTCCGATCTTTCCAAAGATCATAAATGGACCTACAAAACTCTACATCAACTCTTCCATTTTACCAAAACATACCACCCGTTACTATGGGTGAAACTCCCTACATAACTTTGTCACTAAATCTAGTGGTTTCCTCCTTTTCTACATAGCATCCCTTGTTGCTCTCATTCTGTCCACAAACACCATTACCACATTAATAGCCTCTTTTACCAATTCTAGTCCACATTAGGGACAACTCACCCCATCCTTTCATATAGTGCCTCAAATGACATTTATCGACTTCTAGTACGATAACTATCATTATATGAAAACTCATCCATCGCTAACGAGTTTCTGAACTACCTCTAAATCAATCACCCATGCCCTCAGTGTAACACCTAAGGTTGTATAAATATCTCACTTGCCTATCCTTTTCCAGTTAGCTAGATATACTCATATCCAATCATGTTCATCAACTCCCTTTAGTCCATATGGTTGTCCAAGCCACGCAACATACATGTTGACGCGTTCTCTGCTTTAGACAACTCAACTCGTGCAACCTACATCCTTCATCCAAACCACCCTAATACGTCATCCATATAGTTCAAGTTCGTCTCAGCTTCACTTCATTCTTCTTATTCCATGTCTCATCAACCATGCTTGCCTTTTCCAGATGGTACTTGGCCTTGCATATTTTTCTTTCATCACTTAACTCCACCCCTCACCTTTGCCAAATGTTCAATCAAGATGATTGAATATGTGTTGGAGACGTTCATGATCCGTATAGATCATTCTCCACGTCTCGTACACCAAATGCCTCTAGCATTCTAGGCAGATATAACAGTCCAGCTCCACTAACTAAGTCTATCCAGTTCTTCCAAATCTTCAGTTCCTGCAACGTATAAACGATCGCCTTTCTTTGTCGTCCTCGTACGCGTCTAAGTCCTTGCTCCACGTATCGTCATGCTTCGCGAATTCATCCAGTCCTTCTGATAATGCCAAGATCGGCTCACTATCCAATCCACCTCTTCAGCCTCCAAAATGCTTCCTCATCCTTCTTCACTTCGCCCCTTGTTGGTTCCATGATATGCCATCATCTCTAACTACTCATCATGGTAGACTTAATACTAAAACTCACACTTGAAAATGTCACGTATAATTCCACTCCAAAACCAACACATACTTCGCCTCACTCTCCTTCTTAGACTTTGAGTAGAGCAAGATGTCGTCGATGCTCCCGATGACAACTCGTTTATACACGTTTATGCACAATCGGTTCATTGACTCCATGAAAACCGCTAGTGCTTTGGCGAAACCAAATGCATAACCGTAAACCCAAAGCGTTCATACAACATCCTTAGCAGTTTCAACTATGTCCTCCTTGCACCCTCTCTTAGCGGCAATACGAATAAATTCCTACCTCGTTCTACTTGCAAAATTCTACACGCATTTTTAAGATCGGTACTTCCTCTCATCGGACCACTCAACCTCTTTCCTCATCCAATCTACTACTAAGCAACTCAACTTCTATCCGGCATTCCTTGCAATTTCTAACAGCTCTTGTTTTTAAATCACTCCATCAACGATTTGCCTTGGAAAGGCATTAACTACAACTCCTCTCACTTCTCCTACTTGCTCTATTTATGGTTCTACCTCACGGTAATAGGCAAACCTACTAAATTTCAGGAAATTTTCAGAAAACTTACATGCCCTACGAACAATCATAAATACCTTTGAGGTATTGTATCCCCTTCCAACACTCTTTATGGCGCGTTACTTGTGCTAGTATCCCACAAATCTCTATTCATCTCCTTGGTACTCCTAAGAGACCTCATGACCACATTAGTTTGTCTACGAACTTCTTTCCTCCCCACTAAGGGTATTCCGACCGTTCTCTCATGGTCACCTACTTAAGCGTGTAGGCACGACTAAGTCTTTCATATGACTACCTCAACGCTCCCGAACAATACGAAACCAAAACTACATCCTGAATCCATCAGATACGATCAACAAATCAAACCAACGGATAACTAACGACATTTCACGTGCACCAGTTAAAACAAGTCAAAACCATGAGACTCGAAAGAAAACTCAAACCCAAAACGTGTATCAATTCAAAATGACCCATGACAATGAAAAATAATCCAAGAAACACCCAATGGCAACCAAACATATTACGCCCCGCGACATATTATTTAAACCGTGCAAAAGATCGACATTTCCAAAAGAATATATATCTTTATTTTTTATTATTATTACCTCCCACATCTATGTGACTCAAACCATCTACAAACAACCTTCTAGGCGATCTCAAAACTCAACCCAAGGACTAGGTATCCCGTGCACCCCAAATAAAAATAAACTACTATTCAAAACTCAACCTTGAACCCGACACTTGTACAATAATTGCGACCAGTCCACTGACCTCCCATGACTATATTTTCTGAATATTTGAAAAGTACGTTCCGAGTACATAATTTTTGGCTTTTGAATCACTCAAAAAGCTCTAAAAACGAACAAGTTATGACCGAAACAGTTTTATATTAATGAAAGATAAAATTGTATGTGAAATCTTCATAAACTCAATTTAACCTTGAATTAATAATTATAAATGACGTGAATCGGTTAGACCCAATTATATAAACTATGTAAGTAGAAAGAAATTTTTATTTCGCTTTATTTCAAAGAAAGTCTTTTAGAATTTGAAATATATAAGTGTTGATTAAAATGAAATCTTATGTTACATCTTGTTTGAAACATGACTTCAACACCTTACCCTTATTTTACCGAATACAACCAACTATCAAACCCTATAATAGATTTCCAAGTCCCCCTTTTTCTCAACATATACCGACCAAAAGAAATGTTAGACCCAACACAAAAGATTTCATTATCTCAAAAGGAATCCCAAGTTATTTCAGTAGACTTAAAACCAAGAACACCATTTTAAAACGTACACGTGAAATACGAAACTCAAAGAATATGCTACCAGACACACTTCAAAAGATTCAAAACGTCGTTGGAACTCCATTAAACTCCAGCACCATAAAACACGAGCAAACACAAGGTACGTTCAAGTTATAATAACTAGTGAACGACCATATACCATAACTTAACACATAGTAGTATATATATATCTGCATATATATACCTATTAAATCACCCAAAACATACTCGTTACTATACATATCAGATCAACCAATCGCGTCATACACTCATTTTTCCATGCGAGTAATCCCCATCTCACCATCTCACCATGCCACAACAAGGCACAAAACCTATTACCAAAACCAACCCATATCGTGTGGCCTCATAATCACATAACACGACTATAACTTAAAACATATAACACACTAAAAAAATAGCCATATCGTAGGCAGCCGTTACATATACCTATATATTATAAATATACCCAAAATCCACATCTCATCATATACAAGCATGTACTAACCCTCTTTCATGCAATCATACTTGAGAACCCATTGAAGTTGTGGTACTTGTATAACTATGTTGGCCACCATACTTATACAATTACCCTTTCCCTAATGCACTCCCTCCTATGATGACACTTATAAGAATCAATACAACATATAACACATAAATCCATCTACTCACATAAGCACATAACCACATAACCAAATAGGTCCAAAACCCCATCTATTAAAATAACATAGTAGAACACTTGGAATACCGAAATCCATAGTCTAGCTAAAACAACATAGACTAAATCCTAAACGAAAACATAATCAGATATAAGTCATGTCGCCCATAAGAGTGGAAACAGCTTAAAATCCTTCCTACCCATGTACTCCTAGTAACTCGAACCACCACACGATTCTTAGGGAACATGACTTAAACATCAAAAGAAAAATAACATACCTCAGGTATGTAAAATCTCGACAAAAGATAGAAACTACCATGTGCCAAATTATGTACAATAATGTACAATTTAAGCAAAATACGACAATGACTAGCGTGGACGATTATGGTTCAACCCGCACCAGTCACAACCCGAAAAGAAAATAACATGTGGCTAAGTATGAACTTACTATGGTTCAATTCATACTAGTCAAAACATCGCAATAAATAACATCCCAACACATCAATTTATGTAAAATGCACACATACTCCTATGACGCCTATATGCAGGGACCCTTAAGCTATAGACTAGGCTACGCGACTAGGCAACCTAATTCTCTATAACCATTGGCTCTGATACCATTCTGTCACACCCCACCATGGCGGAATATGGGGCGCGACGTATGGATATCATCACAACAATAACGTGTCTATAGAGATAACTAAATGATATAAGAAATGTCATAAAATGGTGACACAAATGTCATGACAATATCTCAACAATGCAGGAGTATAGGTAAATAGGTAACAGTCCTACCTCTTACCCAAGACAAACAAATAACACAAACAAACAAACATATAGGTGCCAACAGTATCACTAGATAAATGAACAAACAAAGCTAAGAAGGAACGGGGATCTCCTTCTATATGCAATCCTAAGGCATCCAAGTCTAGCCACTTCTATCCTCAAGCTTAACCACATTCTCACCTGAAAGAGACACTAAAACACGTCAACATAAAGTTGGTGAGAGTCATAGGTTTAGACTCCAATGCTAAAATCAGTTACAAGTTGTGAATAACAACCATCAACACAATAACATATGGACAATGTGCTACAATTATGTATTAACAACTAGCATTCAAAATCAATCATTCCAGACCAAAATCCAAGGCTCCTACCTTGCCAAACAACATGGTACCATATATGATCACACTATGTACCTATCCCAAGGCCACTACCTTGTCAAACCACAAGGCCACTACCTTGTCAAACCACAAGGCCACTACCTTGTCAAACCACAATAACTGAGACGGCACGTGTCCCACGATCCAAAACATACATAATCAAGAATCACATAGCAGTTAATCACATAATGTACACACAAGTCCATCACAAACCATAAAAACATTCACAACAACAATTTAGAAATAACTCAACAGAGTGTTTCTTCCATCCCATCTGGAAGTCAAAATCAATAGTAAACATGGGACTATGAAACTCACCTGATTGAGCTTCCCCAAACATCCGTGCACTAGCAAAAAACTAACAACCAAAAACACATAATCAAAACATGAACTAAACACTAAAATGGCTCATCAACCAATGATGGACATCTAACCTTCTCCCATATATATACCGCATATATATGCTCTAAGAATCTCATTACACCCCTCTATAAATCCCTTAACTCGTTTTACTTCATAACACATCCCGTTAACATTTTATCAAAAACAGTCCCAGTTTTAGGTCTCCAAACTATAAGCCAAACACCCACCTAAAAACACCCATGATCTCCGTAAAGAGAATATTTATTCCCTTAAATATGTTAGCTAACATATCCCACTTGCCCTAACCTTAAAGCTACTGTTAAGGCCCCGATATATATATATATACTTTTGTCACTCAAGATTTACTGATTTTAAACTTACAAAAAGTTTGTTAGGATTAGGGGGTCTTACCCTAAACCAAAACCTTAGACCAAGTGCAGATACTTACTATAATATATAAACCATCTCTCATGTTCGTTATAAGATCCCAATGCAACCCTAAGTACCCCAAACAACCCAAAACTTAAAAAGAAAACAGGCTGACTTCAAAACTGTTTTGACCTCCGAATGTTGTAATCTGTTTTTGACCCACTTTCCGACCTCCAATTTAGTTCTCGTTTCTTGCATTGGAAAGCCACTTCAATTAACTTTTCAGAGATACTTGGATCTCAAAATAAGAGTTTGTAGAACTCTCAATATGATCAAAACAATTGACTTAAAATTCTGCCCAGTTTTTAAAAACGGGTTTAATCAAATTAAACTAATTAATTAACCCTAACCCCACTAATTACAAACCCTAAATTATGTAATAATTATAACCTCATTATTATAACATTAATTTACTGTTTTTAAATTAAACCCTAACCTAATTCCATCATAAGATGATTAAACAAAACATAAAAAAAATTAAATTAAAAAGGGATTTGAATATTTACCTTTGATTTATGAAAACCCCAAAATTTTATGAAGAACCCTAATATTCTCCATTAAATTCGACCTAAGCTTGATCTCCAGGGGATTATGATGTGTTTTTAGTTAATAAAAGTCTTTATATAATTACCATACTAATCCTAGCCCAATACAATATTTCCTTTTTCTCCTTTTTTCCTTTTTTCCTTTTTTTTTCTTTTCCAACCGTCTATACCCTTTCCATATCCATTAAATTTCGTGTTTTTTTTCTTTTTATTGTTTAATATTATTTTATTAACAATACCTTAATTTACCTTAATTTATTTCAGCTCCTAAAACGTCCAAAACCTCAAAACCGTAAAACTAGTCAGTTTTTACGCGTTTTACCGTAAAAGTCGTAAAATATACACTTTTAAAAAAATCTCAAATTTTGAAATAAACTTTATAACTAAGTCCTAAATGACTTAAAACCATCCCGAAAAATATTCCCGTGACTAAATACCTCTTCCGAGACCTCAAAATGCTAAACCGTAAATCGTAAAAATACGATTTTCTATAATACATATACGTATACGTAAAACTACTAAATAACACCATTTCACTTCATAGTCACTACCATGTGAGCTCATGAACATGAAATCATCACACATCGTTTCACTCACAAGGTACCCCGTACCGGAAACGATATCCAAACCACAATCTATACACACCAATAAGCACATAAACACGTAAAGACACGTAACTAGCACAAAATAAAATTAAGGGACGAACCTCAAAACCACGGTTGTCACACATGGATCGCTTGGAATAAGGTTTTGGCGTCTAAGATTAATGGTGGATTGGGAGTCTCTAGTTTTTTCGCCCTTAACCGAGCTCTTCTTTTAAAATGGATTTGGCGGTTTATTTCGGACGATGGTTCTCTATGGTGCAAAACAATCCGTGCTCTTTATGGTAATTTTATTGATTCACATTTGTCTTCGTACTCTTCTAATTGGTGTTCTATTTTAAGAGAGGTTCAAACTTTAAAAGACAAGGGTTTTGATCTGTGGGAGCATTGTAGGAAAAGAGTTGGAAATGGTCGTTCAACCAGATTTTGGTTAGATCTTTGGTGTGGTGATCTACCGTTATATGCCAAGTTCCCCAGGCTATTCGCTTTAGAACTGAACAAAGACACTCTGGTTGAGACTAAGATTAGTGCTTTCCTTGAAGATTCGTTTAGAAGAATCTTTCGTGGCGGTGTCGAACAATCCCAGTTACAGAGTTTGGCGTCTATGTTAGATTCTTTCTCTTTATCCAACGTCAATGACCGTTGGTATTGTGACTTATCGGGTGATGGAAGTTTTAAGGTTAAAGATGTTCGTTCCTTTCTTGATGATATTTTACTACCTCACTATGACTCTACAAAATGGGTAAATGTTCCTAACAAGGTCAATATTTTCGTGTGGAGAGTGCGTCATGATTGTCTGCCTACTAGGATTAATCTGATTAATCGAGGGGTCGCTATTCAATCGACAATTTGTCCTGTGTGTTCTAATTTTCAGGAGGATACCACGCATATTCTGTTCCGGTGTGACTTAGCCCAAAGTATTATTCGCAGCATTTGTCGTTGGTGGGACCTCGATTATCAAGATTGGTTTTCGTTTCAAGATTGGTCCGTCTGGTTATCTGCTACTAGGATCTCGGTCAAGCTTAAAAAGATTTTGGAAGGCGTTTTTACGTTGCTTGGTGGCTTACTTGGAGTTTTCGCAATCGGATTCTATTTGAAGATACAAGACCTAGTTGTTCGAGTATTTTCGATGATATAGTGTTGCATTCTTTTTATTGGGTTAAATGGCGTTGTCGTTTTTCTTTTTGTTGGATTGAGTGGTTAAAAAACCCTTATTTAATTTCCTTGTAATTTTTCTAGCACCTTGCTAGTTTTAATAAAAAGTCGCCGTTCAAAAAAAAAATCAACTCCTTCTTTTTGAGCATACCCCTTTGCGACAAGTCTTGCTTTGTATTTTTTGAATTCCCCATTTTCATTTAACTTGGTTTTGAAAACCCACTTGACCCCAATTATCTTTATTCCTGCTGGTGGATATACAAGTTTCCAAGTCTCGTTTTTCTGATAGCTTGCAACTCCCTTTTCATTGCTTCTACCCACTTTTTTTTCCGTAGCAGCTTCTTCAAAACTTACCGGATCATCATGTGAGCTAAACATCAACATTTCCATATTCGCTTCTTCATCTGAAAAATTGCCCCCACTTTCGTAATCATGCAACCAACCTGGTTTTCTCATGTCTCTTCTTGTTGATGCTTCGGTTTCTCGTGGACACTCGAAACTCGTCCCCATTATATCGACGACTGTTAGAGGAATAACATCAACTAGATTTTGACCTTCTCTTTCAGTAGGAGGTGCATCAGCAGATTGAATTCTGTCATCTTCTCCTACTATTGTCTCTTCTTCATCCAGGTCTAAACTTTAAGTTTTAACATTGCCTCACCTCTGCTCCAGTTCTCTTTTGATTCTTCATCAAAAATGACATCCCGACTAATGATTATTTTATTTTGAATTGGATCATATAGTCGGTATGCTTTAGACTTTGTGTTTACACCAAGCGGAACGCACTTGTGACTTCTATCATCAAGTATTGTATGTAACTGCTTAGGTATATGCACATGTCTAATGCAACCGAAAACTCGAAAATAATCGATGCTTGGTTTCAGTCCGCTCCAACATTCTTCCGGCACTACGTCATTCAACACACCTGTAAGACTCCTATTCAACACATGACACGTCCACTTTGCTGCTTCTGGTCAAAACCACTTCGGCATTTGCTTTTCTGCAAGTAAACATCTTACCATGTTCATTATCGTCCTATTCCGTCTTTCTGCCACCCCGTTTTGCTGAGGGGTATAGGCTGCTGTCAAATGTCGTTTGATCCCGTGTTCCTCGTAGAATTGATTAAAAACATTTGATGTAAATTCTCCTCCCCGATCACTTCGCAAGCAGCGTATATGACCACCCACTTCTTTCTCCACTAAGTTTTTGAAATTATTGAACACATCAAATGCTTCATTCTTTTCTGACAACAAGTATATCCATGTTTTACGAGTAAAATCATCAACAAAAACTAAAATGTACCTTTTACCACTTTGGGAAGTAGGGCTTATAGGACCACAAAGATCTGTGTTTATTAATTGAAGCCTCTACGATGATTTCCATTCACTCCTTTTTGGTATGCTTTCAAGATGTTACTTGTCGACATTGCACATCTCATACACCTTAGCTTCTTCCTTTATCTGAGGCAGTCCCTTCACCATCTACTTGCATTGCATTGTTGCAATAGCTTTGTTGTTCAAATGCCCGTATCTCTAGTGCCAAAGGTCTACGTCAATTTCTTTATCAACATGAAGGCAAGAGTTTTGAAAAGACTTCATAACTGCAGTGACTGAAAACATCTGATTTGAGGTGATTTTAGTGGTTGAAATCAACCCCCTTAGAGGATGGTACATTTTACAAACACCAGCCTCAATTACAAATGTCACGCCCTTCTCTTGCAACTGACCCATACTTAACAAATTAGTAGACAACCCAGGAACCAAAAACACATCAGTGATGGTTTGTGTTATGCCCTTAATTTCAAGGCGTATGTTTCCCTTTCCTGTAACTGCTAACCGAATGCTATTCCTAAGTTTCACTATGTGACTAAAACTTTCATCAATTTGAACAAACCAATCTCTATTACCTGTCATGTGGTTTGAACAACCTTAGTCAAGATACCATTCATCTTGAGTATCAACATTATCCACTTCAACATAAGCCATTAATAGTAGCTCTTCTCCTTCATCAAATTCAACATAGTTGACACGTTTTGGGACATCAGGGCACTCGTACTGAAAATACCCAAATTTTTTACACCTGTAACACTGAATGGTGGCCTTGTTGAAATCTCCTCGACCTCTTCTTTGCCCTCGTACCCTTGGAGAGCTTCCACCTCTAAAGTAAGTACCTCTACCTCTGCCACGTCCACTGTTTGAGTCGTGCTCAACCTTCAGAACTTGTTCGTCATTTCCTCGACGTTGCACCTTTTGCTCATGCACCAGTAAATTACTCTGCAATTCATCGACTGCCAATTCATCGATGTCCTTGGATCCTTCTATCGAGCAAACAATATAATTAAAGTTTTCAGTCAACGTATGTAATATCTTCTCCACAATCTTGACATCATTCATATCTTCACCACAGTTTCTCATATCGTTGGAGATAACCATTACCCTTCCAAAGTAATCAGTAACCGATTCTCCCATCTTCATCTCGAGGGTCTCGAATTCTCTACAACTTGGCACACTTTACCCTTGCAATCCCTCGACACTTAATCTTCATGAAGTCCCAAAGCTGCTTCGCGGTATCTTTCTGAGTGATGATCTTCAAAATAGACTTATCAAGGGCCTGAAATAAGTAATTTCGAGCTTTTAGATCCTTGAGTTTCGCATCATCCAGGGCTTTTTGTTGCGCTACAGTCAACACCTCTCCCGTAGCAGGTTCTTGATACCCACCATCAATTACACTCGAATACTCCTTTGAACGAAAGAGATTCTCCATAAGCAAACTCTAGTGATCATAATCCCCATCAAACTTTGGCACACATGGAGTTTGAAAACCGTCACTCGCCATCTCTCACACTCTTGTGTTTTCCTCTCAAGAACATTCTTGTGTTTTCCTTTCACACCCTCAAAGTGGCTCTGATACCAATTGATGGATCAGAGTTATAAAGTGAAATATTAAAGTGAGATTACACACTTTATTCAATCCAGAACATGGCTATATATAGCCTACAAGTCAAACAGAAAACGAATACATAAGAACTAAAATAGTTGACTTACTATACCAAACTAATACTACTAAATAGGAACGTGGCTATGGACTCGGTACATGACCTCTTATTTCATAATAACTAATTTGACTACTTCAATATAAACAACATATAAAATAGTCTTGGTATTCTCATGATTTATCCGGTATAGATTTGTGTAACGCATGATGCTATGTGCTCATGAACTATATATAGAAAATGGTACAAGAGATTACACGAGCTATAGTTTCCAAGTATAGTCATGCCGACTATTCACTTCTTATTTACTAACTCTCGTACTTCTTCTTACAATTTACTTTTACAAACACTACAACGTCAGATCAGTTGACGGGCTTTTTTCGACGACATGATCTCGCTTGGGAAAGTATTCGATGACGTAGCACACAGTTACGAAAACTTTTTGACCAAATTTGTGACCAGATTATCCCCGGCGACATGTCGCCAGGGAAGAGTTGACCAGTTTTGACGAAAATGTTCTACCAAAAGAAAAGGCAGGATGTTTTTCCCCAAATTATCCCTGGCGACTTGTCGCTAGGGAATAGTTGACCATCTTTGACGAAAATGTTCTACCAAAAGAAAAGGCATGATATTTTCTCCCCAAATTATCCCTAGCAATATGTCGCCGGGGATAAGTTATCCACAGCAACTGCGCGTCATTAACGTTATTCATGTTGGCTAATAACTCGCCACAACTTTCCTCGGCGATCGCTAGGGATACACTCGCTAAACGACAAACTCTCAAATTATTTAGCAAAAAGATTGGCGGGCTTTTACCCGTCAAAGTATCCCTGGCGACATGTCCTCGGAAATGCCTTCTGCCCAGAATTATTAATTGTATTTTGCTTATTATAAAATATCGACTAAATATTTATTTAAAAACTATATAATTATTATTTTTAAAACTATATAATTATTATTTTTAAAACTATATAATTATTTATTTAATAATTATATAATAATTATTTTTAAAAACTATATAATTATTTATTTAAAAACTATATAATTATTATTTTTAGAAACTAAAACTATATATATTATTTTTAAAAACTATATAACTATGATTTTCGCGACATTTACATAATATAAAATGAGACTTTAATAAAACAAATATTTATTTATTCACATATACCCCTTGTGTAAACACTTGGGAGACTTACAGCCTTACACGCTTAAACATAATTTTATTCGACACGGACACTTAAACACACACTTAATTAAACATGGATGTACAAACGCAAGCTGCAACTGATCAGGAGCCTCTCTCATTGATTCATTCTTCTTGACGCACACCAACAGCGTCAGAGAGTTTTATATCGAGGAGGACCGCCTTATGTATGTAAGTAATTTTTTATTTTGGATATACCTTGGTTTCCGACTATTCCCTGCCGAGAAATAATGTAGCAACCCGACTAATAAATAATATATTAACTATCATCTGGTTTTGTCACTTCATTAGGAGGAGATGCTCGCTTTACAGGCTACCCTCAAATATACGGACGAAGAGATCAACCGTAGAGTCAGAGGCGGTAAGCAGCAGGGTCACATCCCAGGTGTCGGTCAGGTAGTGTCGGTAATGCTTCGATCTATCCCATATACTCCGCCACCCGTAACCGACGAGCGAACAAAGGTCATGTGGAATTTTGTTAAAAGTGACCATAGGTTCGCCGACGCATTCTCACAATTCCAGTCGGGTGGTGCTAGCAGGAGTGGTGCGGGTGACAGCAGGAGTGACGCGGGCGACAACGGGAGTGGCGCGGGTGATGATAGCGGGAGTGGTAATCGGAATAAAGATGAGTAGAATAGCACCAATGGTTAGTATTTCTTGTTTTTCCTACCTTAACATGCATGTTTGATAATTGTAAACCCCACATTGTAACTAGGAACCAATGTGTTTGATTTGTACCCAACTTATAATGTATGTATTTGTATTGTGTTAATCAATCGAGACGTTATATGTTATTGTGTTTTGGTACTAGCTTTGTGGATGTTTTATAGTAGATTGTATTTCCAGGTTTTGGTAGATTTTTCCCGAAAAAATTTGGAAATAGCCTGCTGTGCAGGCTGTATTAAAAAACATCGTAATTTTCCTACGACATGTCGCCTCGGAAAACAAGAACGCGTTTGACTTATAAAAATATCAATAAACTTTCCCGGGTGAGATGTCGTCGGGGAAACCTATAACACGTTTGAGTTTTAGAAAACGTTAATAAACTTTCCCGGACGAAATGTCACCAGGGAAAACTTGTCAACAAAATAAGTTGCAACGTGGCCAGTTTGAATTGTCAACGTAAAAGGAAGGTTTCCCTGGCGACATGTTGTCGGGGAAAAGTAAAGATTAATTACGGTATTAGTTAAGTGTGATTATTAATGTTGTTTTTCCCTGGCGACACGTGTCGCCGGGGATACGTTCCCTTACAAGCGTCAGCGTGGCAAATAATTCCATGCCCAAAATCAGTAGGACCCAATTCGTCGCCGGGGAAAACTTTACAAATCGTCGGGTATTCTTTTTGTAGGTTTGCTTTTTACTAGATCCAGTGGTCTAGTTGAGTGGTAGTTGGTGGTTTCCATGGTTAGAGATAGAGAGAGGGTTGTAGGTGTTCTAAAGAGAGAGAAAGGCAAAGTGTATAATGATGAGACCACAATTATTCATGGTCTCATCGTCCAAATTGAGCTTAAAACGTATAAATATATCATAAAATACCATAAAATGTGCTCGTATTCATTTGTTGTATGTTTCAGGTTTGGATATCGAGAAAAAGACAAAAAGATCACAAGAAACAAAGAAAAACGAACACTGGAAACGAAGCTGCACAATGAACCGGACCCGAATGATGATTTTGCAAAAATACCCTTGAAGTTTGAAGATTTGTCATGTTAGGTTCCTCAAGTTTTACAAAGTTGTCACTTTATGCCCTTGAAGATTCAATATTGACAACTTGTGTCCTTAAAGAATGAAGATTGTACAAGAAATACCCTTTAAAAGTTCATGCTTTACATTTAAAGTCCTTACACTATTATTACCAAAATCAAGGGACTAAAATTACAATTATCCCAAAGAACTTTACAAAAGAAAAAGGGTATTAAGGCTGCCAGATTTGTTTTGACTATTTTTTGGAAAGTGGAGGGCTGCTTTTGCCAAGACACAAAACCCATCCCACCAATACCCTTATGCCACCTCACCACTTCCACCCTATACCCAGTCCACGTCACCCCAATATTTACTAATACATGTTTAATTAAGTTTTTTAAAAACTGATTAAATATATATTTTTGACCCCAGGAAACACTCTCATTGTTCCCCAAACCAATCTAAAGATACCACTGTTCAGTGTTCATCACCCATTAAACCCTAATCCCTTAATCCCACCTAACCTAAAATTAACCTTTAACCCATTCCAGATAGAAGATTGGTAGTTCTATGAACACACCCATGTGATCATCTTTGACAGCTATCCACCCAAGGGCCCCATAAGACCCTCCCCTGTCCCGTCTCTTTCATATTTAGGGGGTTTCCCAAAATGTGTACAAAAATCCAACGGCTTGGAATAATTCCTTGGTCCCCAATGAACATTTGATGGCCTTGATTACTTTTGCACAACTGGCATAACAGAGATCACAAGATGGCATTTTATTGAACAAGTTTGAAATTCAAGACCAAGAGGGCAATTGAGGAAATTCGTTGATTAGGGTTTGCATCTTCTCTTTTTGATTCTAGAATGATCCTATAAGTCATATATAAGTCAACATAGGTAGTAGAAATTTCTTGTTCCAATTTTATTTCTCAACTTTGTAATGTGACATACCAATTTTGATTAATAAGATTGAGTTCCATTTTATTTTAACTTGCAAATTTAATTTTAAGTCATTTACATTTTTGACAATTTAAATTTTATTGTCATTTACTTTTTCAGTTTTGTTAAATTTTCTCAAAACAAAAGAAAATTACTTTTTTTTCTCCACTGTTTTATAAACTTATCACAAACCTTCTGAAAAAAGGGTTAATTTATGTTTGTGAACTGGTTTTATTTATTTTCTTGCAAAAGTTTGAATTTCAAAAGTCTTTATAAAAATCAATGAGTGTGTTTTTGTTTAACGTGTGTTATTATTAGCAGCTCGGATGCTTGTGATTGTGCAATCACATAAGCTCGAAAAACAAAGGGGTGTGGATGTTATGCCCCGTAAGGTGAGTTCCTTTTATTTTCGACCCAAAAAAATTTGAATGTGCTATGTGATTCATTGTTCATGTGTTGTAGTGTTATATGTGGTAGCAATCTTTCATTCTTGAAATATTTGTTGATTATCAGTAATGTTTGTTGGTTTATGTGGTTTTAAAATTGTATCCTGCGTACCAAGGGTGTTTAGGACAGTGGGTTTTGGGTAGTAATTGACCACAAAAATCTCACTTAGCTCCGCAGCCACTGAGTAGTGTTAGGGTGAGTTGATTTTATGCTTAAGTTTAGTGTTTGTTTTATAGAAAAGTGGAATTTGAGTGGTTGTGAAACAATCTGTCATGATACAAAAGTAAGTCAAGAAAAATTGTTGCTATCTTAGACGATAGTTGATTATCATGTTATTGTTAGTGTATGACTATGTTCAGATAGTTAGTACTTTGGTAGCATATTTTCAATCTTGTGGTGCTAAAAAAACTCGCTGTATTGCCTAAAAACTAGCAAAACGATATTTCTGTCAAAACAATGGATTTATAGGGTTTGTCCTTGAGTATTTTGACTTAAGTCTTGGTAATTTATTAGTTCATAGGTTATTATAGGATTATGATTCATTGTTTAGGTGTTAGGTTATTTTCTGTGCAAGTTATTTTAGCTAAAAGCTCACTATCTGCCCACTTGGAATTAAAATTATGGTAGTTTAAGGTTTCTGATTGAAGTGACTGAGTTTGATTTTTGCTTGCCGTCATCTAGGAATTGGACTAGGTTGCCTTATTACCTTGGTCGGGGCCAGTTTTGGGTGTTGACTAGGTGGTCTCATAACTCACACAAGTCTTGTTAACTGTGTAAGCCTAAAACACTGTCTGTTTTATCAGTAGCTGGGGGCATTTGAAGCCTTAAGTTTTCTGTGGTCTTGTAGAATTTAGGAGCATTAAGACTATGGGTCAGCTGGGTCCGAGTTTTGTAGCCCATTGAAGCTCGCTGCCCACATTATAAGTCACCTCATGGCCCTTTTTGTTCAACAACATTATTATCTTTGTGACCTGTTAGCCTGATTAGACTCGTTGGCTCAACTTGAATGCTAAGTGACTCCTGCTTATAGTTGGTCCGTTTTGGCTTAATTTTTTCTGTGTTTGGTTTGTGTGTTGGGGGTACTATAATTGTGCATCAAAGAAGACAACCAGAAAGTGAGTTAACAAGTGCGCCTACGGTTTCAAATTGGGTGCTCAATTGTGAGTGTGTTTTGTGTGTACGCCCACTGTCTATAACAACATAACCAACTACAAAATAAAATAAAATGTTCCTTGCGTTTTCCACAATTGTGAGTCAGTAGCTGTAGATCTTTACTTTTTGCATGTTCTTTGTTAATTTTTGCTATTGAAATCTCCTTGTTATTAGATTAAATTAATTCTCAGATAGGTGTATTGGTTAGTTTCAATTTAGGCATTAAGTAGAGCACTCAAAGTGATCCTTTTCGATCATTTTCTTGTATTAAAGCATCAGCAGCTGAGTCTGCGTATTCTAAAGAAAGGGGGTTACTGTTTCAGTGAGTGGTGTTTTGATTGTTTTTATTGCTTGTGCTTAGTAATTGATTTGTGGCTTGCATGATTATTGTTTTTGCTAGTTAACTGTGCATTTGCCTGTTTTTTTTGCTTGCATCCATCCCCCATACTAGTGAACTGCAGGTTGGGGGGCTTACTTTCAAAATACACCAACACCAAAAACGAAACTTAGAACTCCATTGTAGTTTCTGTTTACATGCTCAAATCAGTGGTGTGATTTGTTGACTGTAGGTAGTTTTTTGTGTGTTTTGGTTTGTGTTTTTAGTAACTGTGCATCCAATCCAAAGAGAACAAAGAGGTTTGGACGTCTTGTTTCCATAACCACATCAAATCTAAAGTGAGAAAACAAAGGGTGAGGCCTACTAGTGTTTGCTATGATCATTAAGTCCCCAAATTGAAGTGTGAAAGTGTTTGTTTGGATTGTGTTAAGGGTTGTTGTGTGTAAGTGATTGTGTACTCAAAGTGTAAACAAAGAAGCAAAAGTAAAAAAAAATAAAGTTAAATTTTTATGGGTCTCCCAGGGACTCGAACCCCCGACCTCCACTCATCCTACGCCTCACACACACTCTCTCAGTCTAACTGCGCCCTAGGGTCTTTAATGTTTAACCTTTCCATTGTTAAATATTTAATGACTTTGTGACTTTGCTTAATGTAATCATTTCGTGAACAAATAAGCTGCTACCAGCTTATTGGCTTACTGTTTTGTTCTTTTTACATTTTTCCTAGATTCATATTAGGGCTTACGATTTTTATAAAAAGTTTCACACTTTTCCCATTTCTCAATTATTTTCTTAGATTATTTCCTTTTTAAATTTTGAAAAAGTCATTAAAAATAGAAAAGGGTTAGAAAAATTTAAAGAAAATCATTTTTAGGTTTAATTTAATATTATTTATGTTTACAATTACAAAAGTTTTAATTTTATCCTTTTCTTAATTAATTTATTTTTTAGGATTTTTAATTAACTTTAAATATTAATATAAAATAATTTAAGCACTTTCAAATATTATAGTTTATATTTTATTTTTATTTATAATTTTAGGACTTTGAGTAATTTTTAATTATTTTTTTGGTGAAATTTTTCGTTGGGTCGCGTTTTTACGTTCGTGCGTTCTCGCGTTTTCGTCCGCTTTGAGCGTAGTCCGATCTCGTTTTCTTTTCTTTCCTTCTTTCCAAAAGCGCAATCACTTGAATAAATAACGTATAATATTGTTGACTAAACACCATACCTCCTCGAGAACGAACTCAACGACGAATACTCGCGTTTTTCACAAAACGTGATACTTAATACTTTCCCGCTTTTGTCGCCTTGTTTTTCCTAAAATAAAGTGTACAAAAATACCGCATCAAAAATGGCGGCGCTGCCGGGGAGGTGTATTTAGCCATATTTATTTATCGTGTTTGTTTGAGTGTTTACGTTTTTATCGTAAACACTTCTTTTTATTTTTCTATACTATTAGCCATACAAATAAATAGTGTTAAATTGAACTCAATTAAGACAAAATCGTTTTCTCGTTTTTTATTGTGCATAATATATTGTATTTACGTAGAACAACTAATACACAATAATTATTTAAATACGTGAGAAATCGCACCTCGATAGTGGGCGTTCCGGTCATTATCGAGTGTATCGAATTCAAACAAAAGTCAAAGGCAAAATAAATAAATACTCTGAATTGGTTTAATCTCGATAAATACAAACTATACGGTGGGTATAAGGCGGTTGTATTTCACGACCTAAGGAAAAAAGTCTCTTAAGTGCTTCGCGCCGCCTGGTTTTCTCCGCTCGCTTGTGCGTATTTTGAAAGTGACGATTAATTAGGGGTTTGCCAACTCAAGTATTATTAATCTATTTTTGTGAGTTTTAATTAATAAACCTCGAAACGTTTTGGCGTTCCGCCAACGTTTGAAAGTCGACGAGGGTTTTTACTTGACGTAATTACCTTCATTCTTATTGGATTTATTAATCGAGACCTTTGATTAGTGGATAATTTTTGTAGATTAATTTCTACGTAATACACTAAAATTCCAAAAAAAATGAAAAACCAAAAACACAAAACTAAACTTCTACTTTCCCTCTATATTCATAATTCTCCTTTTTAACCCTCTAATTTTTTTAATTCTCGATTATGATTTTTGCGTTGCATCATGCTGGATGATGGTGGTTACTATTCGTGTGCATATTGTGGAGGACCGCCCGATGGTGGTAATTGTTATAATTGCGAGATTTTAGGAGGAAGGGAGGGTTATATCTACAACTCTACTCAAAACGACAATGGTGACTGATTGTAGTGTTTTACCACACCTTTAGGAAAAAGGAGGTAAATAGGGAAAGTATTAAACAAATGATTTAGGAAAATCAAGTGTTAATGACCCAATGAAGTTCGTTTCCCAAGGAGGTATATGTGTGTGACTAAAATGCTAATTAAAGCCCTAAAAATCAAATTAATTATAAAAAAGCCCAAATAAAGATTTTTCAATTGGTAAACCTCTAAAATGACCTAAAAAGATTAAAACCTGTTTTTATAAATTTTTAAACTAATAAAAACTATTTAAAATGATTTAAAAACTATTAAAAATTAAAATAATTATAAAAATGAATCTAATGATGGTAAAAATAATCTAAGAGTTGAAAAATCCTATTTTAATGTATTAAACCTAAGAAAAATATAAAAAGTGCAAAAATGTGAAATTTGAAATTTAATAATAAAATAATATTAAAATAATATTAAAAATCTAAAAATTATAAAAATTCTAAAAACTTGCAAACTAGTTTATTTTAACCTAAAAAATCAGAAAATGAAAGTGAAATTACCAAATTACCCCTAATGGGCCCCCAAATGGGCTAAAACAAAAAACAGTCAACCTTAATGGGCTTTTTGGCCCAAAA
Source organism: Glebionis coronaria (assembly GCA_025667525.1). Taxonomy (NCBI): domain Eukaryota; kingdom Viridiplantae; phylum Streptophyta; class Magnoliopsida; order Asterales; family Asteraceae; genus Glebionis; species Glebionis coronaria. Next base: position 349,079,199 of record CM046874.1, on the reverse strand, counting down.
AGTCAAACTAGGCCCAAATGACCTGAAAAAGCCCTATCTGACTCAAAATTTAATTCTAAACACAAAAGTCTGAAGGACCAAAAGCTGGTTTTGAGCTTATCACAGCTTAAATAGCGAACAACTTATTCTTATTGGGCCAATGCCCATTAAGCAATAAGCCAATGCGATAAACTCTGCTTAAACACACAACCTTCTTTTGAGATGCCTAAGAGATCTGTAAAAAGAAATTTTAAAAAAGCTCAATCAATAAGCAAGAAATAAGCAAAATAGAACTAAACGACAAAATAGTCGGGTTAGAGTTCTAGGCTGTTTCAGAAGCTCTGGTTTGTTGCAAAAGCTCAAAAATAGCTTAACTAAGAATAATCAATCAAGAAAATCACAAAAAGCCAAGTAGAATAAGCTGTGTGAACCAATAAGCTGACTGAAAAAGCCAAATTAGCTAGTTTCCTAGCAAAAGCTTAACCAAAAGACTTGTAACCTTCCAGACTTGTTACTAAGCTGAGAAAAATGACACCTATTACAAAAGCCAAGTTGTTGCATGTACCAATAAGCAGTTCTCAAAAATAAGCCAATTTGTGCTTATTTGACCAAAAGTCAAAGTACTCTAAAGTTCACCAAATGATCAGGGATGGTATATGGGCTTGTTATAAGCAACTTTTGTGAAGAACTCAAGGAGGAGTCCTTGTGAATCAAGTGGTCAGTTGACCAATTGATGACTGATTTTGGCAAAAAGGGCTTAATAAGCCAGTTAGCTTATAAGCCAGCAATAAGGCACACCAAATAGAAAAAATCACTCACAAGCAGCACAATAACAAGTTCCAAGCAACAAAACAACAAGGCATACACTAGAATCACAAATGCAAGCACAAAATCAAGTGGTCACTTTGCTGATGCAAATGACCACTTCAGCCAACTTTGATAAGCTCTAGCACCTTCAATAAGCCACCAAATTCAACAAACAGATAATGCACAGATAGCTTATCACCTAAACTATTCCCAAACCTGATTTCAGACCTTAGATCCAACAAACAAAGAAGTTATTGGATCCGATGTGTTTGACCAATTTCAAAACACTTTTTATCAGATTTTTACAAAACTTCAAATCCCTTTTCCAAACTTTTAGAAACTTAACCAATGACTAAAACTTGTTTAATATGACTTGTTAAGACCTACCAAACCCTATGAACCAAGACCACAAGGCCTTATGAACCAGTAAACCCAAACAGCCTTATATAAGCCCTTTTTCAAAGCAACTTCTTAATTCTACAAACAACCTACTGATTTTAATGATCAAATAGCTACACTAGGTGACAACTAACAGATACCAACCATAAAACACCAAGCACAAACACAAAATCACCAAATTACAGAGCAAAGCACAAATCAGACAGTATCATGTGATTTTTTTAGAGGAATCTTAACAAGAGGTTATACCTATCCTCCATAACATCCTAGGAGGATCAGTAATGCTCCTTGGACCTTGTTCAACAACTAGAACAAGACCAAGGTACTTCAACAAAGGAGATGAATGACTGCCTTCGTTGGTGGTTCAAAGTAGAACCTCAAGGACTTGATTTCTTCAACACAAGCAACAAATAGCCCAACCAAAGGCTCCAATCCCTTCACAAGCGTGGTGTCAACAAGCTTGTAAGAGCTTATAGATTTTGGTCAAGGATTAGTACAAGAAAAATAGCAAAATCAGATGCTGATTTCAAGTTATTTTCAAACTTGAAAACCTTACCAAACATAAACGTCCTTGAACCACAAGATTCAAGCACACTTATAACAACAAATAGAACTCAAAATTACCCTTAAACAACACCAACTTTCAAAAACATAAAAAGGAATTACAATTTTCTCAAAATACAAACTTTTATAAAATTTAAAAAGGAATTACAATGTTTAAAAGGTAAAACTGGAACAAGGCTCTCTCACAAGTTGAGGAGTCCTTATATAGGCCACAAGGGCTGAGATTACAATGAGAAAACCCTAGCTATGAAGTCCCAAAAATGCCCTTGAATCTTCTAGACGAATTTTGATATTGAGCTGTCCAAATGCATCCAAATCGTTCATTTTAGCTTTGTAACCAAGCAAGGAGTGTGGGCTGTTGATTTTGCCACGTGTCATGCCTTGGAGGTTAAGGTGTGATGTGATAGGTGGACGTCTTGAATGGTGGGGTCACTTGGTGAGGGGGGATTGGGGTTTTAGGTGTGGGATGAGTTTCTGTATATGTGAATCAAGCGTGGGTATGGGTAATTTGGATTTACCCTTTGTTTAAGTGAAGGTAAATCCTGGGTTCTTGATTGTAAATAGTAACTCATTTGATCCGTTTTTGTAGGGAAAAAGGTGTTTGGCGCGTGTTTGTTTAGTTTGAACTTTGGGAATTGACAATAGCAACCCTTGTGTTTCGGTGAAAGTGGTAAAACAAGTTTTTAAGCCTTTAAACCCGTTTTCCTTTGTTAATAAACTTTCAAAGTTTATAGTTTTGCCACAAAACTTTGGTAAAAGGGTTTCAAGGGTTGTTTTTAACATTTTTGCATATTTGAGGGACTGATCTTGGACATTCTTGATCTTCAAAGGTCTTCATTGTATCTTTGACTTCATGAGGGACCATAATTGACAATTTAGAATAGTTGAGGGACTAAACTTGCCAATTCTTCAAAGTTGAAGGACCATTTTGTAATTTTGACAAACTTAAGGGACCAAACTTGTAATTATGAATATACAAGGGTTTAAAGTGTCATTTCTTCATATTTTGAGGATCAATCTTGTACATCTTCAAGTCTTCAAGGGTTTTTCTTGGATAATTCATGAACTAGGGCCCGGTTCTTTGTACGGCTTCGTTTCTCGTGTCTGTTTTTCCTTGTTTCTTGTGATCTTTTGTCTTTTTCACGATATCCATACCTAAAACACACAAGTAAACAAATACAAGCATATATATGGTATTTTATGACATTTTAATGCATTTAAAACCCGAAAAAAACGATGAGATCATGTATAAAAGCCATCTCATCACTCCCCCATACTAAGCCATTATCGTGCCCTCACGCAATGCTAGAATAAAGTATCTAAGCATCACCAAAATTCAAATTTATTAACCTTTATTTGAAGAGTAAAAAACTTGCAACAATACTATCAAGATGTGTAAAGACATAATGTATGATTTTCATCACGAATGTGACTTTTAGGGTCAATGAATAGAAACAAGTAAATGTCCCTTAGAGTAAATTTCGTCATCCTTGATTGTCATACATTCCATGCTAAGTGCAAAAACGAGATCATTGTTGGTACAAGTCACAATGCTAACACTACTCATACGTCCAAATTGTGTAATACTTTTTCTCCCCGCAATCCTAGTTATTATAAAAGGAAATGGGTTACTAGAATTTTTTAACTATTTGTCATGGATCACAAGTGATTCATATTGACTTATTTGAGAATTTATTAGTCCAAATGCAAAGTAGCACGATTCATCGATAGTTAGCCAAAGGACAAAATCTTTTAAAACGGCTTCTCGTGTATCTCCTTAAGTTCATATCTTGGCATAACTCGTTTCACGATTTGAGACCTTTCTCGGACCGATATTTGGCATGTACTTCATACTTCAAATCTTGAGAAGACGTTCTTGAAATTATGGTATTCTCTTCATATTTTGGAATTTCTTCACTTGACGTTTTTGAGAGATTCTTCATACTTGGACCACGACTTCATCATTTTTTTTCAATCTTTATTTGGGACTTTGGTATACAACGATCCGCCTCCTTTTCGGACTTGGATATATTTATCCTCATACCTTGTAAGGGTCTTTTTGGATAGAATTTCTCCATGATCTTTAGGGGAGTAATTGCTTTTCGTCGTGTGTCTTGATCCTTCATATTGATTTAGGAATAATGATACTTCACATCATCTTGGATCTTTAGCAACAAAATAGAGCTCCTCATGCCTTGTTAGGGCCTTTTTGGATCTTCACCAATCTTCACGTCCCGCTTCAATAAGTTATGCCTTGGCTATGAACTCTATTCAACCCTGAGCAACTTTTAAACGATCTTGTGCTAGAAGCTAAGTAACCTTTCAAATCGTACGACCTTACTTATTGCAATTTTTATACCTAATGCATTGATCTTATGGGAGAAAAAGCCACAATTAAAAACACATGAGTTTTTGAAAGAACATTTTCATGTTCTACGTTTAGCATGATCACTTGTCTAACTCTATCATCTCTCGTTCTTCACTATTTAAAGACCTCTAATCAAAGAGACTCATGAATACTTAGCCATGCAAGTTAAAATTAAGCCAAATTTGGATTAACTTTCATTAAGACTATATCAAATCAAAGTTTTGGGTTTTCAAGCCACCTATAGGATCTTGCACTTTCTTGGAATTTTTCAAGTTTAGAGAATGCATTTTATAGTTCCCTTAATAAGTGACTTTCTAGGATCAATTATAGGAACTTGCGAAAAGTTCTTGTTCTTAACCCGAATGAGCTAAGACTTTCGCGTTTTAAAGTTCCCTATATAAAAGTCTAGCAAAACTTGAATTGAGCGGGTTAAGGAATGTAATGGGCTCCAAATGCCCATCAAGTCAAAAATTAGCTCTTATTCTACCCATTAGAAAATATACATTCGTGTCTTAAAAACACTTATGAAAACTAAGAAAATTTTTAAAATTTAGCCATTTTTTGCCTTATTAGCAACAAAATAAAATAAAACATTGAAATTTGGAAAACGTGAGGCCGTAGCAAAGCAAGTATCTATTCACCCCCCATACTAAAAGTAAACATTGTCCTCAATGTTTCGAGTCTAAAGGTGGAGCACCCCCATACTAGAGACGAAGAGTCAAATGCTTAGGATCTAGCATAGAAAGGGTGATCAACAATATATCTAAAGCCGTTTATGAATTATGCTAAAAGATAATTGTTAGAACAATAAAGGATATGTCATGGATTCGTGAAAAACTTCTTCAAGCAATCGATGGAGGCTCACGTAAACGAACACGAGAGTCTTCAATCGTAGTGATGATGATCATCTAGATAACACAATCACAAACAACCACGAGACAACGAGTTGGAAGGGAACAAATCCCCTCTCATTATTTATTAGAAAGCATAAAAAGATAAGCATGGGATCTCCCCACGAGGCACCTCGTTTTTGATTACCGAGTCATGAGCTCGACTCGATCCCCTCAAAATGTGAACATTTAGGGAAAATCATGGTATGGTCAATTTTTAATGGGGCTTACATGATAAACAAGGCCCAAAAAGCAACCGGTATTAAGGACTAAGTCCTTTAGTGATGCAAAATACCGGGATCGAAGATGGCATCTTCGTTTTCATTGGATAAACAAATCAACGCCACTTCAACACGTGCCATAAACTCAAAGAGTTTGAAGAAAAGAGATGAGGAAGTAGATGGGTGGGACAATTGGTAAGACAAACTTTTGAGCTACTCGAGGTAGACTCGCACCAAGCAAATAGATATAGTTTCCATTTATTGCATCGGTGGAAGATCGAGATTTCCCTTTACATGAAATTCCGGGATCGAATATCTCGTCCTCGGTGGACAAGGATGAGGGAACATAAGGGGCTTCCCCCATACTAAAACCACACAAAGCATCGTCAAAAGGAGTAGACGAGCTTGTAGCACTCAAAACACGTGGTGATGACTGAGTTAGGTTTGTAGAAAAATCAATTAAATCACATTTAAAATCTTTTCATTTTTTACCTTTTAAACTCTCCTTATGAAAACCCTTTTTGATTATGTCGAAAATATTTGGTGTTTCTAAGACGATGTTAGTCACACTAAAAATTCTTACATTTGAAAACCGTTGTGGTTTTGGTGGTGGTAAGTTCTCAAAACGTTTGTCGACAAAGAAAACCTCCCCATCGGGGTCTACATATTCGTCATCCGAAAGATCTTCCGTAGAAACCGGCAACTTATCAACACTTTTCAAGAATGAATGTTCGAGGTGAGGCGAAGGATTTTTCGATTCAAGTATTGACGGTTTCTTCTTTGTAGGCTTTACACTCATAACCTCCACCGGCGAAGGAAATGGTAAATTGTTTTTGGCGACATTTCCTAAAACTTTTGGTGAAAATTCTTTGCAAACGACATTGGTTGAATCACCATGGTTTAATGTTCCAATATAATAGACATGAGAAAGATTGGAGTTTTGTGTTGCATTGATGACAAGTTCTTCCTCATCGAAACGAAGGGTGATTTTTCGAGCATGAACATCAATAAGTGCTCTCGATGTATCCAAAAATGAACGACTCAAATGAGAGGAACTTTTCGATCGATAGGAATGTCTACAACGATAAAGTCAACGGGATAGTAAAACTTTCCGACTTTGACGAAGACGTCCTCGGCTACTCCACATGCTAAAATCGTAGAATGATCGGCCATCTCGATAGACATGTTCGAAGGAGTAAGAGCCGGAAGCGAAAGCGATTTAAAAATCTCAAGAGGCATTAAATTGATACAAGCACCAAGATCGGCCAAGGCGTAGCATTCCTCCACATCTTGAATTGCACACAGAACCAAAAATTTACCGAGATCACCGACTTTTTGTGGTATGCGGCTAAGAAAAACCGATGAACAACTAGACGTTTGTTGTAACTTCTCTTTGTTGTTTAGCATACTTTTGAAGTTTGCGGCGAATCGAGGCATCATGATAAGAGCGTCGACAAAACTTATGTTAAAATGTATGTCACGAAACATTTTCACAAAAAGCTCAAATTGATAATATTCCGTTCTTGTGCCTTTTCCTTGTTACGTCTCGAAGGGTAAAGTAAGGGTGGTGTGGGTTGGACATTAGGCAACGACCTTGGAATCTCGGGTTCCATGATTGGTATTGGTTCAACCGTAGGTGTGGTATGAGCGGTACTTCGTGGGCTTGTAATATGCTCCTTTTCGACCATCACCTCGGGCTCTCTCTCGATTTCCTTCTCCGTAGAAGTACTTGGACGAGAGATTGGTTCCTTGAAAGTTTTACCACTTCGTGTAGTAATAACCTTCATTTCTCCCTTCGGGTTTGCAATGGTATCACTAGGAAGACCACCTGAGGAAGAGGGTTTACACATGATTGCTTCAAACATTTTTGCCATTCGGTCTTCAAATTTTGATTGCCTAGCATCCGCTTTTAACAATTCTTGCTTAATATCATGTTGTCCTTGTTCCATCTTTTGTTGATTTGGTTGAAGACGTTGAACGTTTCCTTCCATTTTATTTGCATGAGTCTTAAGTTCATTAGCAAGTTCGTTTTTAAGCTCGTTTTTCAGCTCAGATCTTAAGCTAATCATCACACGTTGCATGTTATCAAATTTAGCATCATTTGCTTTAGCATAATCCAAAAATTCTCCTTGAATATTTTTAGTGTGAGAATTTTGAAAACCTTGTGTAGTGTTTTGAAAATCACGATTTTGGTTTGGATTTGCAACTTGTCCATTCCCACTTTGATAATTCCCTTTGTTATAGTTACGTGAATTTCCTTGATAACCACCATTTGGTTGTTGTTTTGATAGTTATTAGCATTTTGATTTGGTGGAGCTTGATTTGGGCGGGAACCTTGACCGTTTTGGTTGTAAGTTCCCGTTGCTACGTAAGCACTCGAAGTGTTACCACCAGCGGTAATGCACTCGGAAAGATCATGAGCTCCACCACAAGACAAACAACTCTTTTCAACCGCTTTAACCGATGCGGAGTTCAAAGCATCTTGTGCTTTCCAATGAGTCATAAGATTCGAAAACCTATCGAAAAACCGATTTTCCTCATTAGCTTCATCATGTAAGGCATTAATGCTACGAGACGATGACGATGATGACGAACCTATATTGGCAACACTCGGTGTGTTACGAGGGTTTTAAACCTTAGATCTATTCTCGATAATCTTTAAAGCTTCATCTGTCGTTTTGCACAAAAAATTACCACCCGCGGCGGCATTCAAATAATCTCGTTCAGGATCATTAAGCCCATTATAGAAAGTATCTATTTGATGCAATTCTGAAAAATCATGGTGTGGACATTCATGTAACATTTCCTTAAATCGTTCCCATGCCATTAAAAAACTCTCATTATTTCTGATAGCTGTGTAAACACCCATCTTTTCTACCACTTATTTCTTGCTAAAACAAGACCAAAACGCGTATTTAATGTCATTTGTTTGGAATTATGCGTGGTTTGTGTGTTTGTTATGTTTTCAGAGCCAACCGGATAAATATTGAAGAAAACATGGGATTGCACGGGTTTTATCAAGGAAAAAGACTGAAGACGAAGTCTATTGTCCAAGAGATGCGAAAGATTTGAAGTCAATGGGCCTATTTGAAGATTTATCGAAGAAAAGGACCAAAGACGGAAGATTTACACATGTCGAAGAAACTCAAGTCTATTTAACAAAGAAATTAAAAGACGAGTTGAATTTAATCGACGACAAATCCCGAATCAGAATCGAAAACGTCAACTTTTCTGAAAAGACGAGAAGACAAAAAGAAGGGAAGAAAGCCCACTCACCAACCAAGGGAGAAGCCTATAAATACTCCTCCCAATACACACACGAAACTCTCTTCTTCTTCTTTTTCCAGTTTTTAGTTTTCCTAGTTCTTAGGAACCATCTCCCTTAAGGAGTGGTTTTCTTTTTAGTTTGATTTCTAAAATCTTGTAAGTTTGATCCTTGAATTTGTTTGTTGAACCTTAAATCATTAATACAATCCTTACTCTAATCTTTTGATTCATCTTGTTCTTCTTCATCTTTTTCTTTCAAGTTCTTAAGTTCTATTTGGTTCTAGTTTGATTCTAAAAAGTTGTTGAATTGGTGTTTTTATGATTGGGATTTGATCCTTGTAGTTAGTAGATGATTTGTGGTTGATTTGGTAAAACCTTTTTGCTTCGTTGAGTCCGATTTGGACAAATCCGTGTATCCTTGTTCTTCGTCCCAGCTACTGATCTTGCCCAGATTCCGAATAGGGAATCTGGGGTTGTGTCTATTCGGAACTTTTCTTTTATTCCGAATAGGGTTTAAATTTCGTGTCTATTCGGAACTTTCCATTATTCCGAATAGGGTTCTCTCTTTTTTTGGTTATTCGGAACATTTCGATTTTCCGAATAGAAGACTTTTTCCGCATAGGATTGTTTGTGTTTCTCTATTCGGAACTTTTTCCGAATAACCCAATTTTCCGAATAGGGTTTGTTTTCCGCATAGCATTTATATTCCGCATAGACTTTCCGAATAGGGGTACTTTCCGCATAGCAATTATATTCCGAATAACCCTATCTTTCCGAATAGCTTAATATTCCGAATAAGGGAAACTTTCCGAATAGCTCTACATTCCGCATAGCAAGTAATATTCCGAATAGAGCAGTTTCATTTTTCCATCAAGGTATTTCCATTTAAAGCTTCTAGTATAGTTTTATTACTACCTGCCTTTATCATTTTAGTAGATTTAGACCAAAGCTCCCCCTTTTTTGTCACCAATTACAACTATTCCACTTTTGACCGTGATCGATTCGAGAAGATACCGAGAACGAAACAACGATATATATCAATTGGGTACGAGCAACGCAAAGAGAGATCTTGCAAGCAAAACCTTTTTATTGACCAACCAAAAGTCAGTTATTAAAATGGCGCCGCTGCCGGCTCTTTTCGTAAGGATCAACGGTTTCTTGTGAGAAAAATTGGATTTTGGGATCCGTTCTTTCGGGAACGTTATTTTCAAGCACAAAAATTTTCAAAAATCCATAAAAATATAAAATTTTCAAAAATACAAAAACAATATAAAACCTATAAAAACCAAAAATATTTTCTCTTGCATTTTCTTTTTAGTGTATGCGTACTCGATCCACGTCTTATTCAGAGCCCGAGACTCTCGAACAATTCGACATGGCAGGTGTACACAACAACAACAATAATATTCCACCCCCCCAAAACAACAACAATAATAATAACCCACCCAACCAAAATATGAATAATCCACCCGATTTACGAACCATGGAGGAGCTATGTCAACCCACAATGAACGGACGTGGAGGCCCGATTGCACCGATGCATGTCACGGCTCAGGATTTTTCGTTGAAGCATCACATGATCCAGCAAGTACAAACAAATCCATTTCGCGGAATTCTGGATGATGATGCCAACAAACACCTCGACAAATTCATCACTATTACCCAAAGCATGAAATCTCCCGGTGTTTCTATGGATGACCTTCGCCTCCAACTCTTTCCTCACTCGCTTTCTCACCATGCCGAAAAATGGTTTGACCGTCTTCCAAAGAATTCTATTCATACGTGGAACGACATGACTCAACGCTTTTTATCGCGCTACTTTCCCCCATCCATGGTCACTAGCCTTCGTAACCAAATCAGTGGATTTATGCAAGAGAATGATGAATCACTTTTCGATGCTTGGGAACGTTACAATGATTTGATCGACCGCTGTCCTAATCACAATATGCTCCCCGTCACTCTCATTGACACCTTCTACAATGGTCTCACCTTTCGTGATCGTGACACGATCAATGCCGCCGCCGGTGGTACTTTTATGAAACGGCGACCAGAGGAGTGTCGAGAGTTGATTGAAAACATGACTACTCACCACAAGAATTGGGATTCATCCGCATCCTCAAGATCTAACTCGAGAGTCAATGTTTCTTCTACTACCTCCAATCCTGAAATGTCTGAAATTTCTCGACAACTTGCTGAAATGAACAAAAATTTCATGACCATAGCCACAAACCACTTTCAACAAGCTAAAGCCGTTGCTATTTCTTGTGACACATGTGGTGGTCCTCATTCTTATAATGATTGTCCTTCCACTCAAGGCAATTATTCTGAAAACGTTAACGCAGCATACGGTACATATCCCACGGGAGGCTATCAAGCTCGCCCTCAAGGAGACCGTAGCTTGCTAAGTTATCGTTCCAACAATTATCTTGCACCCCCCGGTTTCCCTCCTGCAAACCAAAACCAACAACAAAGCTATAACCGAAACAACCAATCCCAACCTCGTGCTCAAAACCAATATCCATCCCAAAGAAATACCTACCAAACTCAAGGAAATTCTCAAGCTTACCAAGCTCCACCTCTCAATCAACCGATGACAGTGAATCCCGACGTCGAGTCGTTCATGAAGACCAATCGTGAGATGGTGACGAATCTTCAGAGTCAGTTTGTCAACTTGAAGAATGACATGGTGAAACAAGGAAGCGATATTCGAGCCGAGCTAAGGAATGATATGGCCAAACACAGCGATGCTATTAATGCCAACATGCAAAACTCTTTCAATAATCAAGCTCTTCACCTTCGTGATATGATTGGTTCGCTCATCCAAGGTAATCAACCCTCTTCTTCGGGTACTCTTCCGAGTAATACCGTTGCAAATCCAAGAGGGGAGATGAAAGCAATCACCACTCGTAGTGGAAAAGGTTATATGGAACCCGAGCTTCCTACACCTCCACCCGTGATTGTGAACAAGGAAAAAGAGCAACTTTCTTCACCTCCTTCACCTTCTATCCCCATTTCCCCACCACCCGTGGTTGTGAGTGATCCTCTCCCTTTAAAGCCTTCTTCTTCATCCAATATACCTTATCCTTCAAGGTTGAGGAAAGAGAAGCAAAAGAGCAAGGATGATATTCAGGTTTCAAACTTCCTAAAAATGTTTAAACAATTGAATTTTAACATCTCCTTTGCCGAGGCTCTCGCTCACATGCCCAAATATGCTAAGATGTTTAAAGATCTTCTAAGTGATAAAGAAAAGCTTCTTGACATTGCTCAGACCCAACTTAATGAGAACTGCTCCGCAGTGGTCTTAAGGAAATTGCCCACCAAACTTGGTGATCCGGGTCGCTTCTTGATTCCGTGCAACTTCCCGGGAGTAGAGAATTGCATGGCCCTAGCCGATCTAGGTGCCAGTATAAACTTAATGCCTTTAAGTGTTTGGAAGCAATTATCTCTCCCCGAGCTAGTCCCCACACGAATGACTTTGGAATTAGCCAACCGTACGGTTGCTTATCCAGTGGGGATAGTCGAAGATGTCTTCGTTGGCGTTGACAAATTCACCTTCCCGGCGGATTTTGTCGTCGTTGACTACGAAATGGACCCTCGTGTTCCATTAATCGTTGGACGTCCATTCTTGAGGACCGGTCGCACTCTCATTGATGTAGCCGCCGGCGAATTAATTATGAGAGTTGGTGACGATCAAATTGTCTTCAACATGGGTAAGATTTCTCAGCAACCTTATTCATATGAGAGTGTTAATGCTATTGATGTTCTCGATGAGGCTTGTGAAGAACATTTTTATGATGCTTGCAAAAGTACTCTCTCTTCTCTACCCATTGTTGAGACCGTTGCCTCAATTGCTCCAGCATTTACTCCTTTTGGAGAAAGTGACTTAGATGAGTTCGAAGCTAGCCTGGGTCCTCTCGATATTAAGTATGATAATTCGTCCACCAATTGGGATGAAGATATTCGTACTATTGAGAGACTTCTCAATGAGGACCCATTCTCTCCTCCTGATCCTAAAGAGGTGACTAATGATGATCCATCGTTAGTTTCACCATCTATTGAGGATCCTCCTACTCTCGAGCTTAAGGACCTACCGCCTCATCTTGAGTACGTTTTCCTAGAAAACGACGAGAAGTTACCGGTCATCATCGCAAAGGATCTGAAGGAAGACGAAAAAGCCCGCCTTGTCGCTGTGTTGAAGAAGCATAAACGCGCTATCGCTTGGAAAATCTCCGACATCCGTGGAATTGATCCTCACTTCTGCACACATAAAATTCTCATGGAGGACGACTTTAAGCCCACAATTCAAAGTCAACGAAGGGTGAATCCTAAAATACATGAAGTCATCAAAAAAGAGGTTATCAAACTTCTTGATGCGGGTATGATTTACCCTATTTCGGATTCCCCATGGGTTAGTCCAGTCCATTGTGTGCCTAAGAAAGGCGGAATCACCGTTGTACCCAATGCAAACAACGAGTTAATTCCTACCCGTCTCGTTACTGGGTGGAGAGTTTGTATAGACTACCGCAAACTCAATGATGCCACGAGAAAGGATCATTTCCCTCTACCTTTTATGGACCAAATGCTTGAACGTCTAGCTGGTAATGAATATTACTGCTTTCTGGATGGTTTCTCGGGTTATTTTCAAATACCCATCGATCCCCAAGATCAAGAGAAGACAACATTCACTTGTCCCTACGGCACATTTGCTTATAAAAGAATGCCTTTTGGCTTATGCAATGCCCCCGGGACTTTCCAACGGTGCATGTTGGCTATATTCCATGACATGGTTGAGCAAACCATGGAAGTCTTCATGGATGATTTCTCGGTCTTCGGGGATTCCTTCTCTGCTTGCCTTGCCAATTTGGAACGCATGCTTAAGCGGTGCGAAGACACTCGCCTTGTTCTGAATTGGGAAAAATGCCATTTTATGGTAAAAGAAGGCATTGTGCTAGGACACAAAATTTCTAAAGCCGGTCTTGAAGTCGACCGTGCTAAAGTTGATGTCATAGCCAAATTACCTCCACCTTCAACCGTGAAGGGTGTGAGAAGCTTTCTGGGTCATGCGGGCTTCTATCGTCGATTCATTCAAGATTTTTCTAAAATCGCTCGCCCGATGACCCACCTCTTGGAAAAAGATACTCCTTTTATCTTTTCTAAAGAGTGTCTCGAAGCATTCAATCTTCTCAAGGATAAGCTGACTAAGGCACCGGTCTTGGTTACCCCTAATTGGGAGCTGCCTTTTGAATTGATGTGCGATGCTAGCGACTTTGCTATTGGTGCGGTTCTGGGCCAAAGAGTGAATAAACACTTCCAACCAATCCACTACGCTAGCAAAACAATGACGGGGGCTCAATTGCATTATACGACAACCGAAAAAGAGCTTTTAGCTGTTGTCTATGCTTTTGAGAAATTTCGCCCCTATCTTGTTTTATCCACCACCATCGTATACACGGACCATTCCGCGTTGAAGTACTTGATGACTAAGAATGATTCTAAGCCAAGACTTCTCCGCTGGGTTTTACTCCTTCAAGAATTCAACATTGAAATTCGTGACAAGAAGGGTGCTGAAAACCTGGCCGCGGATCATCTGAGCAGACTTGAGGATCCATATCAAGGGGACCATCCGAACAAAGAGATCAATGACTCTTTTCCCCTTGAAACCTTAATGTCTATAAATCCCAATCTTGATGGCACCCCGTGGTTTGCCGATATTGCAAACTACTTAGCGGGTGGTGTTCTCATCCAAGGGTTAACATCCCAACAAAAGAAGAAGTTCTTGAACGATGTTAAGACTTACTTTTGGGAGGACCCTTTTCTATTCAAACAATGCGCTGACCTGATTATTTGTTGGTGTGTTGACGGACCTGCAGCTTTTGATATTCTCCAAGCGTGCCACAAAGGACCCACCGGTGGTCACTTTGGTCCCAACTACACCGCCAAAAAAGTGTTTGACTCGGGATTCTATTGGCCCACCATTTATCGTGATGCTCACGAGATGGTTAAACATTGTGATGCTTGCCAAAAACAAGGCAAGATTACACATAAAGATGAAATGCCTCAAAATTTCATACAAGAATGTGAAATCTTTGATGTATGGGGCATCGACTTTATGGGGCCATTCCCGTCTTCTAAAGGCAACAAATACATCCTTGTCGCTATCGACTACGTTTCTAAATGGGTTGAAGCAAAAGCTTTACCCACTAACGACGCGAGGGTGGTTTGTAATTTCTTGAAACAACTGTTTGCTCGTTTCGGTGTTCCTCGTGCTATTATCAGTGACCGCGGGACTCATTTTTGCAACGATCAATTTGCAAGAGTCATGGCAAAGTATGGTGTCAATCACCGTCTTTCCACCGCCTATCATCCTCAAACCAACGGTCAAGCCGAGATATCCAACCGTGGATTGAAGAGAATTTTGGAACGTACTGTGGGAGAGCATCGTGCCTCGTGGGCCGATAAACTTGATGATGCTCTGTGGGCTTTCCGTACCGCCTATAAGACGCCGATTGGTTGTACACCTTATCGTCTTGTGTACGGGAAAGCCTGCCACCTTCCCATCGAGCTGGAACATAAGGCATACTGGGCCTTGAAGTGGGCTAACTTCGACATCAACAAAGCCGGTGATTTTCGGAAGATTCAACTCAACGAGCTTCAAGAATTGAGGAATCAAGCTTACGAGAACTCATTGATTTACAAGGAGAAGACCAAGATTATCCACGATGCCAAAATCAAGAACCGAGAGTTCAACGTTGGTGATCAAGTCTTACTCTTTAACTCTCGGTTGAAGATCTTCTCAGGCAAGTTGAAGAGCCGCTGGTCTGGTCCATTCACCATCGCCAATGTCTTTCCCTATGGTACCATTGAGCTTTCTCAGCCAAATGGGCCTAACTTCAAGGTGAATGGCCAGCGTTTGAAGTTGTACGTTGGTGAGGACATCTCTAAGGAGATGATTCCATCCCTCACTACGTTTCCCTTAAATTAGTTCGGGACCGAGTCAGGCTCGCGACTCGGTAAACAAAAACAAGCGCTCCTCGGGAGGCAACCCGGGTATCTATCCCCCTTTCCCGTTTTTCATCATAAGTGTAGGGGGAGCTATATAGGTTGCTTGTTTTTGGATGGTGATGTGATTACAGGGATTATTGCACTCTTGGAATCTTTGAAGAACCGTAATCCCATGTTATCCGAAATCTGGTTCTATCTCTCAACTATCGTGATTCAATTTTCTTCCTACTCACATTTGAAATTGATCATTTTAGTCGTCTTTCCCTTAACTTGAGTTAACCAACGTGCACAATGTCATAAGTGTAGGGGGGACCCTTCCCACATGCTTAAACATTGAGGACAATGTTTATCTTAAGTGTAGGGGGACTTCTATCGAAGTTTTAAGTGGACTTTTCCATGAAAATGCCTTCATTTAACCGGAAAATCATACTTTTCAACATTTTTCAAATTTTTAATCAACTTTGGCCATTTTGTCGTAAATTTTAAATTTTTATCGTTGCTTTCATATGTATATATCCCGCAATAAAGTCAAAAATATTAATAAAATGGTGTAGCTAGTTTTGAAGTCTTTGACATATTAGGCCCGTTGCGTTTATTTTGACTCAACCCGAATAGACTTATCCAAGTTTATTCTAGCTAGTATCCTTAACCATGTAGACCTTAATTGGTTTATTAGGCTAAGCACCCACGAGTCTCATTCCTTGAGATTTTAAATTGTGGAGGACGAGAAATGATAGAGTCAATTATAAGTCGGTATTCTTATACAAGCTCACTTGGTGTAATTATTTGCCTATTCTCCCATCACTTGCTAATAATTTATCTGCAATAAGTAAGGTCGTACGATTTGAAAGGTTACTTAGCTTCTAGCCCAAGATCGTTTAAAAGTTGCTCGGTAATGACGAGAGTTCATAGCCAAGGCATAACTTATGAAGCGGGGCGCGAAGATTGGCGAGTCCGAAAAGGCCCTAACAAGGCATGAGGATTCAATTTTATTGCTGAATATCCAAAAGTGATGTGAAAAGCATTATCTCCAAAATCAATATGAAGGATCAAGACTCACGACGAAAAGCAATCAACTCCCACAAAGATGATGGAGAAGTCTATCCGAAAAGACCCTAACAAGGTATGAGGATAAATAGATCCAAGTCCGAAAAGGAGGCGGATCGTTGTATCTCAAAATCCCAATTAGAGATTGAAGAAATAATCATGAAGTCGTGGTCAACAAAGTTGGAGTACCCCTCAAAAGTCTCCAAAGTGAAGAAACTCTATTATGATGAGAAGACCATTATCTCAAGAACGTCTCTCGAAGATATGAAGTATGAAGTACATGCCAAATATCGGCCCGAGAAAGGTCTCAAATCGTGAACCAAGTTATGCCAAGATATGAACTTTCTGATATCCCGAGAAGCAGTTTTAAGAGATTTTGTCCTTTAGCTAACTATTGATCAAATCGTCCTACTTTGCTTTCAGCCTAAATGAACTATCGAAATAAGTCCAAAAATGCATCTTCATGATCATTCTAAGACAAAAATAAAATATAAGAGATACACCTAGGAATAAGGGAGTCTAAGCATTTAATTAAGCCATGAGTGTAAGTGTTTGAATTGCTAACTTATAATAACAATGATCTCGTTTTTAAGCTTAGTTTGGGGAACGTGAAACTTGAGGGTGATAAATCTTCGCAGCACCAAAAGCCCTAATGTAAGTCCTCGATCTCTTTACGAGTTATTTCCACATAGTTATGTTCTATCCTTTTGTTTGCTTTAAATTTCTTTTAGTGCTTTAATTTTTGTTTAGTAGTATTTGAATAAGGCCAAGGTTAATTAATTATGAGAAAAGTGTAATGTTGCTTTATCACTAAGCATTGCATGAGGGCATGGCAATGGTTAAGTGTAGGGGATTTGATAGGTGTGTAAACACCCATCTTTTCTACCACTTATTTCTTGCTAAAACAAGACCAAAACGCGTATTTAATGTCATTTGTTTGGAATTATGCGTGGTTTGTGTGTTTGTTATGTTTTCAGAGCCAACCGGATAAATATTGAAGAAAACATGGGATTGCACGGGTTTTATCAAGGAAAAAGACTAAAGACGAAGTCTATTGTCCAAGAGATGCGAAAGATTTGAAGTCAATGGGCCTATTTGAAGATTTATCGAAGAAAAGGACCAAAGACGGAAGATTTACACATGTCGAAGAAACTCAAGTCTATTTAACAAAGAAATTAAAAGACGAGTTGAATTTAATCGACGACAAATCCCGATTCAGAATCGAAAACGTCAACTTTTCTGAAAAGACGAGAAGACAAAAAGAAGGGAAGAAAGCCCACTCACCAACCAAGGGAGAAGCCTATAAATACTCCTCCCAATACACACACGAAACTCTCTTCTTCTTCTTTTTCCAGTTTTTAGTTTTCCTAGTTCTTAGGAACCATCTCCCTTAAGGAGTGGTTTTCTTTTTAGTTTGATTTCTAAAATCTTGTAAGTTTGATCCTTGAATTTGTTTGTTGAACCTTAAATCATTAATACAATCCTTACTCTAATCTTTTGATTCATCTTGTTCTTCTTCATCTTTTTCTTTCAAGTTCTTAAGTTCTATTTGGTTCTAGTTTGATTCTAAAAAGTTGTTGAATTGGTGTTTTTATGATTGGGATTTGATCCTTGTAGTTAGTAGATGATTTGTGGTTGATTTGGTAAAACCTTTTTGCTTCGTTGAGTCCGATTTGGACAAATCCGTGTATCCTTGTTCTTCGTCCCAGCTACTGATCTTGCCCAGATTCCGAATAGGGAATCTGGGGTTGTGTCTATTCGGAACTTTTCTTTTATTCCGAATAGGGTTTAAATTTCGTGTCTATTCGGAACTTTCCATTATTCCGAATAGGGTTCTCTCTTTTTCTGGTTATTCGGAACATTTCGATTTTCCGAATAGAAGACTTTTTCCGCATAGGATTGTTTGTGTTTCTCTATTCGGAACTTTTTCCGAATAACCCAATTTTCCGAATAGGGTTTGTTTTCCGCATAGCATTTATATTCCGCATAGACTTTCCGAATAGGGGTACTTTCCGCATAGCAATTATATTCCGAATAACCCTATCTTTCCGAATAGCTTAATATTCCGAATAAGGGAAACTTTCCGAATAGCTCTACATTCCGCATAGCAAGTAATATTCCGAATAGAGCAGTTTCATTTTTCCATCAAGGTATTTCCATTTAAAGCTTCTAGTATAGTTTTATTACTACCTGCCTTTATCATTTTAGTAGATTTAGACCAAAGCTCCCCCTTTTTTGTCACCAATTACAACTATTCCACTTTTGACCGTGATCGATTCGAGAAGATACCGAGAACGAAACAACGATATATATCAATTGGGTACGAGCAACGCAAAGAGAGATCTTGCAAGCAAAACCTTTTTATTGACCAACCAAAAGTCAGTTATTAATTTCGTTGTGTAAACCTTGAAATCTCATTTTTCAAATGTGTTGTTTTAGATGGTGGAAAAAATTGGTTCACAAACTTAGAAACGAGATCATTCCATGTCAAAATCGAATTTGACGGTTCTTTCTCGAACCAAATTTTTGCGGGTCCATCTAACGAGTATGGAAACAACATCATCTTAATGGCGTCATGTGGAACATCCTTAAACTTGCTAGTTGCGGTGAGACGATTAAAATTCCTTATGTGGTAATGCGGGTTGTCTTTCTCATGACCTCTAAACTTATTTGCTTGCAACATAGACATTAAACCCGTCTTAATCTCGAAATTCTCCGCAAGGATAGCGGGAATTACAATAGCTTCTCCAAAACCCTTGTTGGGTGCTTGAAGCAACTCCATCATAGTACGATTAGCCATGATAGCTTCTTGTTCTACAATTGGTTCAACAATTAGAGTTTGTTCTTCAATCAACGTCTCTTGATTTCCTTGAATTTGACGACGTTTACGAGCTCTTTTTGCTTGACTACGAGTTTGCATAAACTTCACGTAGAATGGGAGGTGAGCAAAGAAGATTCGTTTTGGGTGTTTTGTGAATTTTCAATTTTTTTTTGTGTTTTTGATTGTTTTTAATTTTTTTGGATTTTGGTGTATCTTCATAGACAACAATCTACCAAATCTCTTCTCGAATCAAACTCTTGATTAAAGAAGCCTCAAAAGAATGAAAACGATCACGTGGAGTGAACGCCTTCGAGTGACTTTAGAACTTTGGTGAAAACCAAATTGTTCAAGAGGGTTTAATTACAAAGAAATCAAGCAAATATATATGATATGTAATAATACTTTGGGCGGCAAAACCCTCGATTATCCTTCAACCTCAAAATACTCACAAGCAAGCGGGGAAACGAGGCGGCGCGAAGCACTTAAGAGCCTTTTTCCTTAGGGTATATTTTATAATACCCGCCTTATACCCACCTTATAGTTCGTATTTTTCAAAATCGAGCTTTACGAAAGTATTTATCTATTTTTGCCTTTTTCTTTTGTTTGAGTGATGAGATGGCATTTATACATGATCTCATCGTTCTTTTCGGGCTTTAAAATGCATAAAAATGTCATAATATACCATATATATGCTTGTGTTTGTTTACTTGTGTATTTTAGGTATGGATATCGTGAAAAAGACAAAAGATCACAAGATACAAGGAAAAACGGACACGAGAAACGAAGCCGTACAAAGAACCGGGCCCTAATTCATGGAATATTCAACAAATACCCTTGAAGACTTGAAGACATGCAAAATTGATCCTCATTTATTGAAGAAATGACACTTAAAACCCTTGTATATTGATAATTACAAGTTTGGTCCTTTAAGTTTGTCAAAATTACACAAAAGGTCCTTCAACTTTGAAGAAATGGCAAGTTTAGTCCCTCAACAAATTCAAATTGCCAATAATGGTCCCTCATCAAGCCAAAGATACAATGAAGACCTTTGAAGATCAAGAATGTCCAAGATCAGTCCTTCAAATATGCAAAAGTGGCAAAAACAACCCTTGAAACACTTTTGGAAAAGTTTTGTGCCAAAATTGCCAAAGTCTGAAAGTTGTTACAAAGGATTTGGGCGCTGACACACTTTTAAACACAAATGAAAGAAGAAAGAAAGAAAAAGGGCCAAAACTGCCAAGTTTAGAAGTTTAAACTTAACAAACACGCGCCAAACACAAATTCCCCACTCACCCAGAATTAACTTTTTACCAGCAAGGGGGTTTTTACAATTACCTACACTAAAACACAATTAACCTTCACACGAATCAATCCCATGCCTAAACTCACACTCCCACTCACCCAAAGGACCCCACCATTCAAACCGTTTCACCCATCACATCACTACTTGCCCTCCAAGTCATGCCACGTGTCAAGATCAATAGCTGAGAGCCTTTGCTTCATCACAAAGCTAAAATGAACGTTTGGGATCACTTTGGACAGCTCAAACAACAAATGCGTCTAGAAGATTCAAGGGCATAATAGGGAATTCAGTTCTAGGGTTTGTGAATAGTGTTTAGCCAGGCATTTGCCTATAAAAGGAGACCTCAACATGTGAGAGTCCCTTTGTTCCAGTTTTAGGCTATTAAATCTTTGTAATTCCTTTTAAATTAATAAAATTTGATTTTCTGAATTTTGAAAAATCTCTTTTATATTTTGTTAAAAGTTTGTGTTAGAATAGCCTGATTCTGAGTTCCATATTCATGTTTGAAGGTTTTTGAGGCAAGGTTTTAAGTGATAAAGCTTGTGTATCAAAAATCAAAAAGTTGGTATTATTTGATCTCACTTTGTGGTTTGTTCTTCTTAGCAGCTTGGAAGCTGGTACTTGTTCTGCTAGTACCTCAGCTCAAACAATCCAAGGCCTGGATGTAGGTCTTGGAGGTTTGCATCTTCTTCCCTTTTCATTTCTTCTTTAAGTTTCTGTTTATTTGTGATTTTTGTGGATTTGTTCTTGAATCTGTGATATTGTGGTTGAATATTGTTAATCTGGCTTGGTTTGATGTTTATGAAGTGTTGTTAGACTGATTTGTGGGTAAAATCTGCATGAGCCTTTGAAAAATTGTGAAAGCAAGTTTTTAAAGGGTGTTTGGGTCTACTGCATAAGTTGGGATTGTGGCTTGTTAAGTTGTGGTATTGTGTTAGCAAGTGTTGGTATCTGTTATTTGGGTGCTATTGTTCATATGTTTGCAGGTTTGAAGGTTTGAAACACATAGATTCATAAAATAGGGTATAAAATCTTGAATACTTGGTAAAATTGGCTAGGATTTTGAGGACAACTAGATCTAAGCTTAGGCTAGGGCTAACAAGTGCTAAACCTTAGTTAATCACACCAGGGAAGAAGGATTTGAGGCCAGAAATTGGATCAAGTGTCAAATAGATCAGCAATCTTGTTTCTGCATATGTTCATTGTTCATCAGTAATTGTTTGTGCCTAGATCTTGTTGTTTGCTTTGATTCAGTGTTTGATTCAAGTTGCTTTGTGTTTATTCTTAGTTTATATAGCTTGTGTATGCATCCTGTTAAGTTTGGTTGGCTTATTCTTGCTAAATCTGCTTATTAAGTGCTTAACTGCTTATTTCCATATCTGGGCTCTATCTGGTGACTGTTTGATCAATTGTGGCTTATTGTGTGAACCAAATTGTGATTTTCTTGTTGCTATTGACTCCTTGTGATTCACTGATCACAAGGGTGCCTTTGTTTCCAATTGAATCCAACCAGAACTCTCTAAAAAGCTTGGTCAAATAGTCAAAGCAGTGGGAACTCCTTTCCCCTGCTGGTTGCCACTGCTAGTGTAAAACTGGTGTCAGCTTATCAATAAGCTATAATAGCTTATTTTAACCAGCAACAACTTGGATTTTGTAATAGGTGCTCATTATTTGACCCATTTGTTCATACTGGAGCATTTGGTGGGTTGACTTTTAGGTTTGACTAGAAAACCAACTTAATTGACTTTTTCATAAGTGCTTATTGGCTTATTCTGGCTTATTGGTTTGGCTTATTGAAATTTTGTTGATTGTTTTGGCTTATTGAGTATATTTGTGATCTTTTTCAAGTTGAATCAAGTCCTGAGGTGCCTTATTTCTCAAAAATGACTATTTTGTCTTTTAGTGAAATTTTACTTTGCTTATTTCTGGCTTATTGAGTGTGCTTTTTCAAAATTTCTTTTTACAGATCTCATAAGCATCCCAAAAGAAGGTTGTGTGTCAAATTAGAGCTTATGGCATTAGCTTATTGCTTAATGGGCTAAAAGGCCCAATAAGAATAAGTTGTTTGCTTATTAGGCTGTGATAAGCTCACATTCAGTTTTTGTGCCTTTAGAGTTTTGTTCTTAGAATTAAATTTCGAGTCAGATAGGGCTTTTCCAAGTCAATTGGGCCAAGTTTGACTTTTTGGGCCCAAAAGCCCATTTGGTTTGACTGTTTTTGGTTTTGGCCCATTTGAGGGCCCAATAGGGGTATTCTGGTCATTTCACTTTGATTTTCTGATTATTTAGGTTAAAATAAACTAGTTTGCAAGTTTTTAGAATTTTTTATAATTTTTGGATTTTTAATATTATTTTAATATTATTTTGTTATTATTTTTCAAATTTCACATTTTCCAACTTTTTACATTTTTCTTAGCTTTAATACGTTAAATTAGGAATTTAGCAACTTTTAGATAATTTTATCACTTTTAGATTAATTTTTATAATTATTTTAAGTTTTAATAGTTTTTAAATCATTTTAAATAGTTTTTATTAGTTTAAAAATTTCTAAAAATAGTTTTTAATCTTTTTAGGTCATTTTAGAGGTTTACCAATTGAAAAATCTTTACTTGGGCTTTTTGATAATTTATTTGATTTTTAGGGCTTTAATTAGCATTTAAAAATTGAATATTTAATTATTTAAAAGGTTTGAAAAAGTTTTGATCATTGGTAAACTCTTAGTTTATTTATTTTGATTTTTGGTGAATTTTTGGTAATTTTTAGAATTAATTTTTATTTTTGAAGTTTTTACGGTTTTACGTTTTAACATTCTAGTAGTAATTTTCACGTCTTCGTCATCTTCTTTTCTCATCCCCTTCTAAACCAAATATTAATCTCAAATCTTGTACATCTTAGTCACACACATATACCTCCTTGGGAAACGAACTTCATAAGGGTCATTAACACTTGATTTTTCCTAAAGTCATTTGTTTAATACTTACCGCTTTTACGCTCCTTTTCCTAAAGGTCGTATTTTACCACAATCATTGAGATTCGAATACAATAATTAGGAGATCAAATCCCAATTAAGGTTGTGTTTTCACACTTTTGGAGATATTTTGTATTGATTGTGATACTTAATATAATATAGTAATAATAATTTCACAAGAAAAACAAAAAAACCGATAATACATATTAGTAGATTTCTACTAATACAAATACTATTTATGGTTAATATTAAAAACAACAAGACAAATTAATCACGACACACCTCCCCGGCAGCGGCGCCAAAATGATTGTAGTGTTTTACCACACCTTTAGGAAAAGGAGGTAAATAGGGAAAGTATTAAACAAATGATTTAGGAAAATCAAGTGTTAATGACCCAATGAAGTTCGTTTCCTAAGGAGGTATATGTGCGTGACTAAAATGTGGCAAGATTTGAGATTAATATTAGCAAGAAGGGGATGAGAAAAGAGAATGACGAAGACGTGAAATTAATTACTACGACGACTAAACGTAAAACTGTAAAAAGAGCAAAGATAAAAATTAATTCTAAAAATTCCCAAAAAAATTACCAAAAATCAAAATAAATAAACTAAGAGTTTAACAATGATCAAAACTTTTTCAAACCTTTTAATTAATTCAATATTAATTTTTAAATGCTAATTAAAGCCCTAAAAATCAAATTAATTATCAAAAATCCCAAATAAAGATTTTTCAATTGGTAAACCTCTAAAATGACCTAAAAAGATTAAAAACTATTTTTATAAATTTTTAAACTAATAGAAACTATTTAAAATGATTTAAAACTATTAAAACTTAAAATAATTATAAAAATTAATCTAATGATGGTAAAAATAATCTAAGAGTTGCAAAATTCCTATTTTAATGTATTAAACCTAAGAAAATATAAAAAGTGCAAAAATGTGAAATTTGAAATTTAATAATAAAATAATATTAAAATAATATTAAAAATCCAAAAATTATAAAAAATTCTAAAAACTTGCCAACTAGTTTATTTTAACCTAAATAATCAGAAAATGAAAGTGAAACTACCAAATTACCCCTAATGGGCCCCCAAATGGGCTAAAACCAAAAACAGTCAACCTTAATGGGCTTTTGGGCCCAAAAAGTCAAACTAGGCCCCAAATGACCTGAAAAAGCCCTATCTGACTCAAAATTTAATTCTAAACACAAAAGTTTGAAGGCCCAAAAGCTGGTTTTGAGCTTATCATAGCTTAAATAGCCAACAACTTATTCTTATTGGGCCAATAAGCCTATTAAGCAATAAGCCAATGCCATAAGCTCTGTTGAAACACACAACCTTCTTTTGAGATGCCTAAGAGATCTGTAAAAAGAAATTTTAAAAAAGCTCACTCAGTAAGCCAGAAATAAGCAAAATAGAAATCCACTAAACGACAAAATAGTCGGGTTAGAGTTCTAGGCTGTTTCAGAAGCTCTGGTTTGTTGCAAAAGCTCACAAATTGCTTAACTAAGAATAATCAATCAAGAAAATCACAAAAAGCCAAGTAGAATAAGCTGTGTGAACCAATAAGCTGGCTGAAAAAGCCAAATAAGCTAGTTTCCTAGCAAAAGCTTAACCAAAAGATTTGTAACCTTCCAGACTTGTTATTGAGCTGAGAAAAATGACACATATTACAAAAGCCAAGTTGTTGCATGTACCAATAAGAAGTTCTAAAAAATAAGCCAATTTGTGCTTATTTGACCAAAAGTTAAAGTACTCCAAAGTTCACCAAATGACCAGGGATGGTATATGGGCTTGTTATAAGCAACTTTTGTAAAGAACTCAAGGAGGAGTCCTTGTGAATCAAGAGGTCAGTTGACCAATTGATGACTGATTTTGGCAAAAAGGGCTTAATAAGCCAGTTAGCTTATAAGCCAGCAATAAGGCACACCAAATAGAAAAAATCACTCACAAACAGCACAATAACATGTTCTAAGCAACAAAACAACAAGGCATACACTAGAATCACAAATGCAAGCACAAAATCAAGTGGTCACTTTGCTGATGCAAATGACCACTTCAGCCAACTTTGATAAGCTCTAGCACCTTCAATAAGCCACCAAATTCAACAAACAGATAATGCACAGATATCTTATCACCTAAACTATTCCCAAACCTGATTTCAGACGTTAGATCCAACAAACAAAGAAGTTATTAGATCTGATGTGTTTGACCAATTTCAAAACACTTTTTATCAGATTTTTACAAAACTTCAAATCCCTTTTCCAAACTTTCAGAAACTTAACCAATGACTAAAACTTGTTTAATATGACTTGTTAAGACCTCCCAAACCCTAAGAACCAAGGGCACAAGGCCACAAGGCCGTATGAACCAGTAAACCCAAACAACCTTTTATAAGCCCTTTTTCAAAGCAACTTCTTAATTCTACAAACAACCTACTGATTTTAATGATCAAATAGCTACACTAGGTGACAACTAACAGATACCAACCATAAAACACCAAGCACAATCACAAAATCACCAAATCACATAGCAAAGCACAAATCAGACAATATCATGTAATTATTAGAGGAATCTTGACAAGAGGTTATACCTATCCTCCACAACATCCTAGGAGGATCGACAATGCTCCTTGGACCTTGTTCAACAACTAGAACAAGACCAAGGTACTTCAACAAAGGAGATGAATGACTGCCTTGGTTGATGGTTCAAAGTAGAACCTCAAGGACTTGATTTCTTCAACACAAGCAACAAACAGCCCAACCAAAGACTCCAATCCCTTCACAAGCTTGGTGTCAACAAGCTTGGTGTCAACAAGCTTGTAAGAGCTTATAGCTTTTGGTTAAGGATTAGTACAAGAAAAATAGCAAAGTCAGATGACTGATTTCAAGTTATTTTCAAACTTGAAAACCTTACCAAACATAAACGTCCTTGAACCACAAGATTCAAGCACACTTATAACAACAAATGGAACTCAGAATTACCCTTAAACAACACCAACTTTCAAAAACATCAAAAGGAATTACAATTTTCTCAAAATACCAAGTTTTATAAATTTAAAAAGGAATTACAATGTTTAAAGGGTAAAACTGGAACAAGGCTCTCTCACAAGTTGAGGAGTCCTTATATAGGCCACAAGGGCCGAGATTACAATGAGAAAACCCTAGCTATGAAGTACCTAAAATGCCCTTGAATCTTCTAGACGAATTTTGATATTGAGCTGTCCAAATGCATCCAAATTGTTCATTTTAGCTTTGTAACTAAGCAAGGAGTGTGGGCTGTTGATTTGGCCACGTGTCATGCCTTGGAGGTTAAGGTGTGATGTGATAGGTGGACGTCTTGAATGGTGGGGTCACTTGGTGAGTGGGGATTGGGGTTTTGGGTGTGGGATGAGTTTCTGCATGTGTGAATCAAGCGTGGGTATGGGTAATTTGGATTTACCCTTTGTTTAAGTGAAGGTAAATCCTGGGTTCTTGATGGTAAACAGTAACTCATTTGATCCGTTTTTGTAGGGAAAAAGGTGTTTGGCGCGTGTTTGTTTAGTTTGAACTTTGGGAATTGACAATAGCAGCCCTTGTGTTTTGGTGAAAGTGGTAAAACAAGTTTTTAAGCCTTTAAACCCGTTTTCCTTTGTTAATAAACTTTCAAAGTTTATAGTTTTGCCACAAAACTTTGGTCAAAGGGTTTCAAGGGTTGTTTTTGGCATTTTGCATATTTGAGGGACTGATCTTGGACATTCTTGATCTTCAAAGGTCTTCATTGTATCTTTGACTTCATGAGGGACCATAATTGACAATTTAGAATAGTTGAGGGACTAAACTTGCCAATTCTTCAAAGTTGAAGGACCATTTTGTAATTTTGACAAATTTAAGGGACCAAACTTATAATTATGAATATACAAGGGTTTTAAGTGTCATTTCTTCATATTTTGAGGATCAATCTTGTACATCTTCAAGTCTTCAAGGGTTTTTCTTGGATAATTCATGAACTAGGGCCCGGTTCTTTGTACGGCTTCGTTTCTCGTGTCCGTTTTTCCTTGTTTCTTGTGATCTTTTGTCTTTTTCATGATATCCATACCTAAAACACACAAGTACACAAATACAAGCATATATATATATGGTATTTTATGACATTTTAATGCATTTAAAACCCGAAAAGAACGATGAGATCATGTATAAAAGCCATCTCATCAGTGACGGATTTCAATCCTACGACCAAGGTCACCAGTCGTCTTCGTTTTATTCGTCGAATGATTCGTCTTATTATTGTGATAATAATCAAGATGATGAAACGAATCAAATTTCCTATGGTTACGAATTCCAATCATACGACCATACTCCACAACCGCCCTCGTCTTATTCATGTGATTTTTGCGGTTTGGAGCATGATTTCGGATTTAGTTGTACGAATAACTATAATGACCACGAACCGAATCCTAATTTCTATGACCAATCTTCGTAATGCCCACCGTCATATTCATGTGAGAATTGTGGAAACGAAACTCATTATGGATATGATTGTCAACCGATGAATCAAAATACGTCTTTCGACAATCAATTCAACGGATTTGACGAATCACCTCCACAAGATATGAATAACAATTGTGACAATGGGTATTTTATCAACACTACGAACCGGTTTTTTCTCAAAATCCGTGTTGCTACAATTGTGGGGGGCCTCACGATACTTATTCTTGCCAACCGATGGATTATGATTAGCCCAATTCATGCTATAATTCCGGTTTTGATAATTTTGAGGCCCCACCATACAATATCGATCATCAAAATTCTCATGAGCCCGATCCATGTTACAATTCCGATTTTGACCAATCATCTGCACAACATGTTTTCGTTGATGATCTCGGTTCTAGCCGCATTGACGAGTATTGTAGTCGCATCGACGAAAGTTCTAATCGCTACTATGAACGACCTGAAACGCTCTATGAACTAATTATGGAAAGAAATAATAACCCAATTGTCGAAGAGGTTGAAAAGAGAATCGAAGATAAGGAAACGAGGGTGTCAACGAACGAGGTTTTTGAAAATGTTTTCGAAAATAAACAACAAGAAAAACTCGTAGCACCCGTTGGAATAACAAATGTTAAACCTTTGGAACCTAATTTTTCTAATAAAGATGAAATTATCAAAGATTTTTTAAATCAAAATACACCAAGTTTTGACGAAGAAATTCCGTTAAGTGATTTTGAAAAAGAAGAAATTAGGAGGTTTTAAGGAAAATCGTTGACCCCTCGATTTTTGAAGATGATCAAAATTTAATTCCGAAGGGACGCGTTATTGCTATTTCTACGTCTTTTGAGAACTCGCATTCAATCCCTTCGAAGGACCAATTTGAGACCATCAAGGCTACACCGTCTTGTGACGAGCCTTTTACTCCTAATCCCATACCGTGTGAGATTATGGATTTATCATGTGAGAAGTACGCCAAGGGACTTGCTCACATCGATACGTTTTTTGACGCCGATGTCGACACTACTAAGGAAAAATCTTCAAATGAAGAGCCTTTTACTCCTATACCCACTACGGAAACCGATGCCTCTCTAAGTATGGGGGAGACGAATCTTAGCACTAATCCTAGTGTGGAGATCCCTATTCCAATCCAAAGTGAGCCTACGGTTGTCTCCGAATATGAGGTAAATGATTTTGCTCTCGATGAATTTTTCCATGAAGATTCTAACGAGACAAATCACGATGAGTGTGATTCCATTTCTTGTGATGATGTCTCTCCCATTGACACTTCGGGGAGAGAATCAACGACTTTTCTGAACCCGGTTTTCAATGACGATGATTTTTCCGCTAGTGATGACGAGTCACTAATCGACGAGGATGTTCAAAACAATGATTTTAAAATCTTTTCGAACCCTTTATTCGAATTTGATGACGCGTTTATTTTTGGTGACGTAAATCCTCCCTTTGATGAGCCGTTCGAGGACATCGAGAGTGCGGATTCTAAGGATCCTAAACTCGATGAGTCGGATTTGCTAGTCACCCACCCGAAGTCTCATGAGGTTGAGACTTCTCTCTCTACTACTTGTGACGTTTCCATTCTCGAGGGGTTCACCGATGGACCGCCTCTCGATGAGAATGAGGATTTTAATGAGGCTTTTGCCTTCGATCCGGGGGGAGACTTTGAAACTCCTATTTTAAGTAATTCTCAAACAATTTCACCAATATTTCAAAGTAAACCTACCCACCCCCTCATATTTGATGACCAAACGTACTATAAGTACGTTGTAAGGAGTTTTCTTCCTTACAAGACGTATCCTCCGGCTTTGCGTATTTTATTTTCAACAAAATGTGAGGATACGATCTTCGATCCTGGTATAAAGGCTTTGCCTTTATTCATGGTTGCTTTTGGGCCTTTATTACATGTAAGTCCCACCAAAAATGACCGACCATGATAATCCCTAAATGATGTTTAACTATAGCCTCGTGGGGGATTCTCATGCTTATCCTTGTAAATATTATTGATTTTTAGTTAACCTAATGAGGGGATTTGTGCTCTTCCAACTTGTTGTTTCCATGGTTGTTTGTGATTTGTAATCTAGTTCATTATCTTCACGATTGGAGCCTCTCATGTTCGTTTTACGTGAGCACACGATCGTTTGCTTTGAAGAATTTCTCGATATCCAAATGATATATCCTTTGATGTTCTAACCTTAGGTCTTTTTAGCACACTTCATAAACGGCTATAGATTTAATGGTTCCATCCTTTCCATGCTAGATTAGGCATTTGACTTCATCTCTAGGAGGGGGGGGGGGGTATTTTACCCTTAGACTCAAAACATTGAGGATAATGTTTAGCTATAGTATGGGGGGGGGGGGGGTGAATAGATACTTGCCTTGCTAAACCTTCACGTTTTCCAAAGTTTATCTTCTTGTTATCGTTGTGTTGCAAATAAGGCTAAAAATGGCCAAATTTTAAAATTTTCTCATGTTTTCATAAGTGTTTAAGACACGAATGTAGATTTTCCGATGGCGAGAATAAGAGTAATTTTTGACTCGACCGTACGTGTTGAGCACTTAGCTTCGATTCCTTAACTTATATTAGGATAAGTCTCTTAAATGAGGACGAGAAATGATAGAGTTAATTATAAGTTACTATGCTAAACGTAGAGTATTTATATTCTTTCAAAAACTCATGTGTTCTAATTGTTTGCTTATTCTCCCTTCGCTTGTATATAAATTTTGCTAATATATATTGACTCAGCGGTTTAGTCTTAGTTGTTGGTTTCTAGCTTTTTCTAGTAGCTTCTATGCAATTAAAATGGGAAAACATTAAGGTATCGCCAGCGTCACGGTTTTGAAGTATTGGCACCCCGAATAATCAAAGGCTTCCCCAATAATAAATTTTAAGTTCCTCTTCACCTAAATCAAGCAAAAATTTTGAAGCTCACAAGGCCGAAAAATCTATGCAAAATTGAAGTGAATGTCTTAAAACTCGAAGCCTTAAAGATCCAAAAATCGCCTTAGCGTGAGGATATACGTCAAGTCATAATAAACACCTCATAAATAGGTTTAATAAAAGACAAGGGCAAGAACGAAGTCATAATAAAAGCTCCATGGCGGAGTTGAATAAAAGATGGAGGTAAACCATGATAATCAAAGCCACCGATGATGAAGTGGGTCATAAAATTCATGGTAATAAGTCTCATGTTCAAAACTGTTATAAAACCGTCTTTATCGATCCTTCTTGTTGACTTAATTTTTTGACATCGTTGTCTATTAGGAGAGGTTATTAATTCGATGGTTTTGGCTACACCGTTATGACTCTATTTTTGGACCTTAATCTCTATCATCGCATAAGTAAAAAATGTATCCTTGTGATCATTCAAGACGAAAATAAAATATAAGAGATACAAGTTAGGATTAAGGGAGTCAAGTACGTGATTAGGGCATATGAGTAGTGTTAGCATTACTAACTAATAAGTGTGAAAACACTTATCATTTTACCACTTAATAACAATAATAACCAGGCCAAAACGTGTATTTTATGTCGTAAATGTCGGAATTATGCGCGGTTTGTGTTTTTGTTGTGATTTAGGACGAAAATGTGAAAAGAGGAGAAAACACGGGCTTTCACGGGCTTTTATTGAAGAAAAAGACAAAAGACGAAGTCGAAAGATCAAGAGTGCTAAAAGAACGGAAGTCCAAGGCCAATTCTGAAGATTTATCGAAGAAAAAGTCTAAAGACGGAAGTTTAATAAAAGCCGAAGAACTCAAGTCTAAATTAATGAAGAAATTACAAGACGAGTTTATTAATCCCGAGACACAGTCGAAAAAGTCGAAGACGAAAAGACGTGAAGAAGAAGAATAAATAAACACATGCTTAGTCTTTCCTAATCTCCTATAAATAGCATCCATTTCATTTCATTTCACTTTGTTGGCTAACTTGACAAATTAGCTCTTCCACCATTTTCATTTTCTTGCACAACTTTAATTTTCATATCATTTTAAATACTTGTCTTGCACTTTAATTCCTTTAATTCCAAGTAAGTGTTCTTAATTTTGTTGTTCAATCTTTATTTACCTTTGATCAAGTTTCATTTTATCATTCTCCTCCTACTTTGCTCTTGTTTTTGGTTCGTTTTAAACGCGGATTAAGCAAGGTTTTGCTTAATCTCTTTGCTTTTTTGATTAAAAAGTTCACCTTTTTACTTCTAGTTAAGTTTTTGTATGAGATAAGCTATAAGTTTGACAATCTTATTGGCTTGTTTTGTACTTAGCTTATTTGTTTTCAAGTTTTTCTTAAATGTTTTATCGTTTCAAAAGCCATTTAATTAAGTTTCGTCTTTTATGTTTTGAAAGGTTTTAACTTTGTTGCTTATTATATCGTCCTATTTCCATTTCATTTAAGTATTTGAATTCAGCTTATTAGTCATAGCTTATTGCACTTGTGCTTATTGTGGATTTGCTTTCCATCGGAAAAGAAGGGATTTTACACATTGCGATAACCTCACTATCATTCCGATGGTGACAGTGTTGGAATAGGGTTATTGGATTCCGACAGTTTATTGCGACAGAACATTGCGACGGTACTTTCCGATCTGAAACTCCCCCTTATTCCGATCAAGATTCCGATCGCACATTGCGATCGGGATTGCGACGGCTCTTAAGGTTTCATTGAGATGAAGTGCTGCCCAATTTTCCCTTGTGACTTTCCGATCAAGTGATATTCTGACAGCCTAATTTTCAATCATTCAGATAGATAGCATTTTTCTACATTCCGATAGGATTAGTTTTATACATTCCGATAGATTGCACTTTTCCTTATTCCGATGGCACATTCCGATCTGACATTCCGTTAGACTTGGTGACAGCTTTCCGATCTAGATTCCGATGATTTGGGGATTTGTTGATATTTAAGTTTGGATTTTATTTTTAAGTTTATATTTTTAATACTTTGTCAAATTTAATTTTTCGTCACGCTTTAATTTTAAGTCATTTAATTAATTTACTTTTCAAAAGATAAAATTGTGCACCATTTACATTCTTATTAGTTTTAGTTTTAATTAACCGTCATTTATTTAAAGTCTTGCAATATAAATATACTACAACGACAATTTCTTTGTTTTCCACCAAAAGACGACTGATTCGCACGTTTACCAATAATCAATTCGATTAGACATACGACAAAGAACTTTTTAACTAGGTAAAATTTAGTATTAAATGGCGCCGCTGCTGGCTCTTTTCGTAAAGATTAACGGTTTTCCGTGAGAGACGCGTAGCTTTTTGGGATCCGTTCACTCGTGAACGTTATTTTGCTTGCTTAAAAATTTTCAAAAATCCATAAAAATTAAATATTGTTAAAAATCCATAAAAAATTAAAAAAAATTTCAAAAAAATCCAAAAAGATTTTATTTTTATTTTCATAGTGTATATATATTGTCTATTGCTTTGGTATCTTTTTCTTTTGCTTTTGCAGGTGTATGCGTACTAGATCTTCTACTTATCCAGAGCCCGAGACTCGTGAAGATTTAGCTATGGCAGGTGTGAACAACAATAATAACCCACCGCACCTCAACAATAACAACAACAATGTTCCCCCACCCGATCTTCGGACAATGGAGGAGCTTTGTCAACCCACAATGTTTGGACGAGGAGGACCGATTGCGCCTATGCAAATCACGGCTCCGGAGTTTTCGTTGAAGCATAACATGATCAACAAGTGAAAACTAATCCATTTCGCGGATTGTCGGATGATGAAGCCAACAAGCACCTCGACAAATTCATTACTATTACTCAAAGCATGAAGTTGCCCGGTGTTATTATGGATGTCATTTGCCTACAGCTCTTTCCACATAATTTATCCCACCACGCCGAAAAATGGTTTGATCGTCTCCCGAAGAATTCCATTCATACTTGGGACGACATAACTCAACGATTTTTGTCGCGCTACTTTCCACCATCCATGGTCATGAGCCTTCGAAATCAAATCAGCGGTTTCATGCAAGAACCTGATGAATCTCTCTTTGATGCTTGGGAAAGATATAATGTTTTGATCGATCGATGTCCAAACCACAACATGCTCCCCGTTACCTTAATTGATACTTTCTACAACGGTTTGACTTTTCGTGATCGTGATACGATTAATGCAGCCGCCGGTGACACATTTATGAAAAGAAGACCCGAGGAGTGTAGAGAGCTTATTGAGAACATGACTACTCATCACAAAAATTGGGATTCATCCGCATCTTCAAGGAACAACCCGAGAGTCAATGTTTCTTCTACTTCAGCAAACCCCGACATGACCGAATTCACCCGCATGATGGCCGAAATGAACAAAAATATCTTGCTCATCGCTACAAACCAACAACAACAATGTAGCAATTTCTTGTGAGACATGCGGCGGTCCTCATCTATACACCGATTGTCCTTCTACTCAAGGCAATCCGGAAAACGTGTATGCGGTTTATGGTAACTATTCACCGGAAAATTACGAAGTCCGACCTCAAGGGGATCGAAATTTTCTAAGTTACCGGTCGAACAACTATCTTTCACCCGGTTTTTCTCCTCAAAACCACAACCCCAACAACTACAATAGAAGCAACCAAATCCTACCTCGAGCTTCTAATCCTTATCACCCACCCGCTCAACAAGCTCCACCCATTAATCAAGATGTTGAAGCTTTAATGAGAACCCAAGGAGAGCAAATCAAGAATCTACAAAGCCAAATTATCAATTTGAAAGGGGATATCACTAAGCAAGGGAATGATATTAGATCTGAGCTTCGAAATGATATACAAAACTCCTTCAGCACTCAAACGAATGATTTGAAGAATATGTTGGCTAGTTTCTTACCAACCACTCAACCCTCTACTTCGGGCTCTCTACCTTCAACACCGTCACCAACCCGAGAGCGAATGTGAGTGCTATTACTACCCGTAGTGGAGAAACTTTAGTAGGACCATCTATCCCACTCCCAGTTACACCATCTACACCTCCTCCACCACCATTTATCCCTACTACTCCCACACCTAGTATTAGTTCACCATTACCATCTCCGCCTTGTCATGAAGAAGTACCCAAGAAGAACCCTTCACCAACCCCACCTTTCACCTATAAACCCAGCATTCCTTACCCTTCTCGACTTGACAAGGCTAGAATTTTGACTAAGAATGACGTTCAAGTCTCTAACTTTTTGAACAAGATTGCCGGCATGACCGTCACCTTTACCCTTGTTGAAGCTCTTGCCCAAATGCCACAATTTGTCAAGATGTTTAAGGAATTACTTAATAAGAAGGAGAAGATGGCCGAGTTTGTTAATACTCGATTGAATGAAAATTGTTCTGCTGTCCTGCTTAAAGAACTTCCGGAGAAACTTGGAGATCCCGGTCGTTTTGTGCTACCATGTACTTTTCACCAAACCGAAGAACTTACTGCCTTAGCTGATCTCGGGGAAAGTATAAATCTTATGCCTTTAAGTGTTTGGAAATAGTTATCATTACCCGATCTTACACCAACAAAGATGACGCTTGAGCTTGCAAATCGCACTCTCGCTTACCCTGTTAGTATTGCCGAGGATGTGTTCATTAAAGTTGGCACCTTCACTTTTCCGGTAGACTTTGTTGTTGTTGATTATGAAATGGACCCTCGTATTCCGTTAATACTTGGTCGGCCATTCTTGAGAACCGGAAAAGCTCTAGTCGATGTTGCCGAAGGTGAGTTAATTTTAAGGGTCGGGAATGAACAACAAGTGTTCAAAATGGGGAAGATCACAAACAAATCCTATGGAAGAGAATCAGCGAATATGATTAATGTGCCTGATGATTTTTTCATCTACAACAATCCTCTATTCGATTCTTGCTATGATAATCCACTGTCCCAAGATGATGTGGATGATTCTCTCTCCAATTCTGATCCTCCACCAATTTATGATTTTCCACCGATCTATGATGCTTATGATGATGATTCTGGTTCCGATGGGGATGATTATGATGATTTTACTTCCGAGTATCCAGACATGCCCACTTATGATGATTTTGATGAGGATGATACTCTCTCGAGTGATTCTTCACATGATGAAGATCCTCCGCCAACCATGCTTAATCCTACTTTAGATGACTACTCATTTGAGGAAGACTTTGCTACTTTTCTCAACACATACTTCCCAAATGAGAGTGATGCTCCTCCTTTAGACTTTGATGATTATGGTCTTTATCCTACTTTGGATATGAAGAAACCCATTTCAAAGAAGAAGAAGCCGGCCGACACCGATATCCGCCGCACTTATGTCTTAACTCCTCTCTATCCTCTGTCTGAGGATGAGATTGCGAGATTTATGATCGGATCATCTTCAAGGTGCTGAGCCTGAGTGTTATTTTCCCCTAAAGGAAAAGGTGTTCGACCCCGGCATTGCACTTTTCAAGCCATCTCAGTATCCATCTGATGAAAGAAAAGGAAAAATCTTTGGTACTTATGGAAACATGCTTGCACTTCACCCTACTTTCTTCCACCGTGCTCAACAACTGTGTATAAACTAGAAGGGGGGGGGGGGGGGTTGAATAGTTTCTAGTTATTTTTCAAACATTTCAAAATTTAATCCACTGTGCGCGGTTCCTTATGTGTACCCGCGGTTCTTTATCAATAAAGAACCGCCGGCCATTTAGGGAACCGCCGACAGTGAACTTAACCTTTTGTTGCATGTTAAACTTTGAAAATACTTTGTATCAAATTCTCGATCAAGCTTGACTAGATATGAGATGTGTTTGATTGAAAGATAAATACTACAAGTAAGTAAACACACAAACACGTCAAATCAAGAGTACATCAAGCAATAGTCTAAACACTAAGCACACACGTACTAAGCATAAGCTTTTCCGCAACTAGGATGTTTATACTAAGTGATGTACACTTGACGATAATCTAAACACGAAGCACACACGTACTAAGCCTTAGCTTTTCCGCAACTTAGATGTTTAGATTATGAGATGCACACAACACACAACATATAAATACATCTATAATAGTAAAGACATAAATGTAAAGGAAAGTATCGACACGATGATTTATAGCACGAAGCTCCTCTTCGCCCTACTCCACTCCTCAAGTACACCTTACACGATGACTATTTTTTGGAAAGTGGAGGGCTGCTTTTGCCAAGAAACAAAACCCATCCCACCAATACCCTTATGCCACCTCACCACTTCCACCTATACCTAGTCCACGTCACCCCCAATATTTACTAATACATGTTTAATTAAGTTTTTAAAAAGCTGTTTAAATATATATTTTTGACCCCGGGAAACACTCTCATTATTCCTCAAACCAATCTAAAGATACCACTGTTTAGTGTTTATCACCCATTAAACCCTAATCCCTTAATCCCACCTAACTTAAAATTAACCTTTAACCCATTCCAGATCGAAGATTGGTAGTTCTATGAACACACCCATGTGATCATCTTTGACAACTATCCACCCAAGGCCCCCACAAGACCCTCCCCTGCCCCGTCTCTTTCATATATAGGGGGTTTTCCAAAATGTGTACAACAACCCAACAACCTGGAATAATTCCTTGGTCCCCAATGAACATTTGATGGCCTTGATTACTTTTGCACAACTGGCATAACAAAGATCACAAGATGGCATTTTATTGACCAAGTTTGAAATTCAAGACCAAGAGGGCAATTGAGGAAATTCGTTGATTAGGGTTTGCATCTTCTCTTTTTGATTCTAGAATGATCCTGTAAGCCATATATAAGGCAACATAGGTAGTAGAAATTTCTTGTTCCAATTTTATTCTCAACTTTGTAATGTGACATACGAATTTTGATTAATAAGATTGAGTTCCATTTTATTTTAACTTGCAAATTTAATTTGAAGTCATTTACATTTCTGCAAATTTAAATATTATTGTCATTTACTTTTTTAGTTTTGTTCTTAAATTTTCTCAAAACAAAAGAAAATTACTTTTTTTTTCTCCACTATTTTATAAACTTATCACAAACCTTCTGAAAAAGGGTTATTTTAAGTTTGTTAACTAGCTTTATTTATTTTCTTGCAAAAGTTTTCATTTCAAAAGTCTTTATAAAAATCAGTGAGTGTGTATTTGTTTAAC
Source organism: Glebionis coronaria (assembly GCA_025667525.1). NCBI lineage: Eukaryota > Viridiplantae > Streptophyta > Magnoliopsida > Asterales > Asteraceae > Glebionis > Glebionis coronaria. The sequence goes on along the minus strand of CM046874.1, from coordinate 349,040,990 downwards.
ATGTGTTATTCTTAGCAGTTGGAATGCTTGTGATTGTGCAATCAGATAAGCTCGAAAACCAAAGGGGTACGGATGTTATGCCCCGTAAGGTGAGTTCCTTTTATTTTCGACCCAAATTGAATGTGCTATGTGATTCATTGTTCATGTGTTGAAGTAGTGTTATATGTGGTAGCAATCTTTCATTCTAGAAATATTTGTTGATTATCAGTAATGTTTGTTGGTTTATGTGGTTTTAAAATCGTATCCTGCGTACCAAGGGTATTTGGGACAGTGGGTTTTGGGTAGTAATTGACCACAAAAACCTCACTTAGCTCTACAACCTCTGAGTAGTGTTAGGGTGAGTTGATTTTATGCTTAAGTTTAGGGTTTGTTTTAGAGGAAAGTGGAATTTGAGTGGTTTTGAAACAATCTGTCATGATACAAAAGTAAGTCAAGAAAAATTGTTTCAATCTTAGCCGATAGTTGATTATCATGTTAGTGTAGGACTATGTCCAGATAGTTAGTAATTTAGTAGCATAATTTCAATCTTGTGGTGCTAAAAAAACTCGCTATATTGCCTAAATACTAGCAAAACGATTTTTCTGTCAAACAGTGGATTTATAGGGTTTGTCCTTGAGTATTCTGACTTAAGTCTTGGTAATTTGTTACTTCATAGGTTATTATAGGATTTTGTTTCATTTTTTAGGTGTTAGGTTTTTTTTCTATGCAAGTTATTTTAGCCAAAAGCTCACTATCTGCCCACTTGGAATTAAAATTATGGTAGTTTAAGGTTTCTGATTGAAGTGACTGGCTTTGCTTTTTGCTTGCCGTCATCTAGGAATTGGACTAGGTTACCTTATTACCTTGGTATAGGGCAGTTTTGGGTGTTGACTAGGTGGTCTCATAACTCACACAAGTCTTGTTAACTATGTAATCCTAGAACACTGTCTGTTTTATCAGTAGCTGGGGGCATTTGAAGCCTTAAGTTTTCTGTGGTCTTGTAGAGTTTAGGAGCATTAAGACAATAGGTCAGCTGGGTCCGAGTTTTGTAGCCCATTGAAGCTCGCTGCCCACATTAGAAGTCACCTCATGGCCCTTTTTGTTCAACAACATTATTATCTTTGTGATTTTTTAGCCTAATTAGACTCGTTGGCTCAAGTTGAATGTTAAGTGACTCCTGCTTAGTTTTGGTCCGTTTTGGCTTAATTTTTTCTGTGTTTAGTTTGTGTGTTGGGGGTACAATAACTGTGCATCAAAGATAACAACCAAGAAGTGAGTTAACAAGTGCACCTACGGTTCCAAATTGGGTGCTCAATTGTGAGTGTGTTTTGTGTACGCCCACTGTCTATAACAACATAACCAACTACAAAATAAAATAAAATGTTCCTTGCGTTTTCTGCAATTGTGAGTCAGTAGCTATAGATCTTTACTTTTTGCATGTTCTTTGTTAATTTTTTCTATTGAAATCTCCTTGTTATTGGATTAAATTAATTCTCAGATAGGTGTATTGGTTAGTTTCAATTTAGGCATTAAGTCGAGCACTCAAAGTGATCCTTTTCGATCATTTTCTTGCATTAAAGCATCAGCAGCTGAGTCTGCGTACTCTTAAGAAAGGGGGTTACTGTTTCAGTGAGTGGTGTTTTGATTGTTTTTAATGTTTGTGCTTGGTAATTGATTTGTGGCTTGCATGATTATGGTTTTTGTTAGTTAACTGTGCATTCACCTATTTTTTTGCTTGCAACCATCCCCCACACTAGTGAACTGCTGGTTGGGGGGCTTACTGTCCAAATATACCAACACCAAAAACAAATCTTAGAACTCCATTGTAGTTTCTGTTTACATGCTCAAATCAGTGGAGTGATTTGTTGACTGTAGGTAGTTTTTTGTGTGTTTTGGTTTGTGTTTTTAGTAACTGTGCATCCAATCCAAAGAGAACAAAGAGGTTTGGACGTCTTGTTTCCATAACCACATCAAATTTAAAGTGAGAAAACAAAGGGTGAGGCCTACTAGTGTTTGTTGTGATCATTAAGTCCCCAAATTGAAGTGTGAAAGTGTTTGTTTGGATTGTGTTAAGGGTTGTTGTGTGTAAGTGATTGTTTACTCAAAGTGTAAACAAAGAAGAAAAAGTAAAAAAAATAAAGTTAAATTTTTTTTGGGTCTCCCAGGGACTCGAACCCCCGACCTCCACTCATCCTACGCCTCACATATACTCTCCCAGTCCAACTACGCCCTAGGGTCTTTAATGTTTAACCTTTCCATTGTTAAATATTTAATGACTTTATGACTTTGCTTAACATAATCATTTCATGAACAAATAAGGTGCTACCAGCTTATTGGCTTACTGTTTTGTTCTTTTTACATTTTTCCTAGATTCATATTAGGGCTTAGGATTTTTATAAAAAGTTTCACATTTTTCCCATTTCTCAATTATTTTTTTAGATTATTTCCTTTTTAAATTTTGAAAAAGTAAAAAAAAAAATAGAAAAAGGTTTAGAAAAATAAAAAAATATCATTTTTAGGTTTAATTTAATATTATTTAGGTTTACAATTACAAAAGTTTTAATTTTTTCCTTTTCTTAATTAATTTATTTTTTAGGATTTTTAATTAACTTTAAATATTAATATAAAATCATTTAAGCACTTTCAAATTTTTAGTTTATATTTTATTTTTAATTATTTTTTAGGACTTTTTCGTAATTTTAAATTATTTTTTTGGTGAAATTTTTGTTGGGTCGCGTTCTTACGTTTGTGCATTCTCGCGTTTTCGTCCATTTTGAGCGTAGTCCGATCTCGTTTTCTTTTCTTTCCTTCTTTCCAAAAGCGCAATCACTTGAATAAATAACGTATAATATTATTGGCTAAACACCATACCTCCTCGAGAACGAACTCAACGACGGATACTCACGTTTTTCATAAAACGTGATAGTTAATACTTACCCACTTTTGTCGCTTTGTTTTTCCTAAAATAAAGTGTACAAAAATACCGCATCATATAATAATAATGAAAAAACACAAAACAACAACCACTCCTTGGAAGCCTTGGAGGGGTATTTATAGTCACTCACACATACATACTATACATCGTTTCCTAGTCTAGTCCTTGCGTGAGTGACTATGATAACTAATGGGAATTCTTAAATGTCGTCACATAAAGTGAATTTCCAACAATCTTCCCCCATGGGACGACGTGTAGAATTCCTTACAATATTTTTCCTAACAAGTACATAATGATTAAGAACAAAAGCTTTCATGAAGCGTCCCATGCTGATGATGTCTTCTGAGGCCTTTGACTTCAAATCTTCACTCGAGAGAGACTCATCTTTGTAGTAACTTGTAGTAGAAATACTGTAACGACACGAGATAAGTAACTCATATACCTCTGGTTAAGGAGAAGCTTCTGAATTAACTTCCCCCTAAATCATGCCACATAATCTTGATGTAGAAGCTTTTAATAGCTTCCCCCTAAACCGACAACCCTCATGAGAAATTTCAAAGCTTTCCATAAAGCTTAGAATGATTAAGCGCACAGCGGAATATAACAAGCAAACCCCATCATATGAAATGATAATGTTGCTATGAGTGACTGAAAGTTTGGGGCACTCCAAGTTGATCAACAATGTCTCTTCTCGCTCTTGAATAATTCTTCTGAATTTTTCTTCCCCCTGAAAGTTCAAGTTATGAATACTAGAAAGAATCAAGACATTTCTTCCCCCACGTAGTTGAAGAAAGGAAACCAATCCCATGTATGAAGCTCAAATACTGAAGTAGACACTTTATCCCATTCATGAAGTTGACATCGTAACACCAGAGTCAATTAAGTCCCGGAAATGCATATATCTTCTTCCGGAGATGCACTAGAGTCAATTAAGTCCCGGAAATGCATATCTCTCCATATAGGATAATGATGATGTATAATTGCCACAACCAAACAATTAATCATCGAACAATAGTGTACCTCTTTTAACCATTAGAGACTGTTTCTTTTATCTCTTCCCTCATGTAAGTTGAAAGATGCACTAAACGCTACGAGTTAACACTGATTTTCTCCCCGGAATGCCTTCAAATAAAAACAAGGTGTAAAGTTCATCACGTGTACTCGTTGTGCGTTCAATATGTCTTCTTCTTCCCCCTTGATGGTTTCAAAACCTCGGAACCATCAATAAATCGTACGCACATGTACCTGAAAATCTTCTGAGAATAATAAATAAGCTTAATTATATTCGGAGAGAATCAGTTGTTGATCGAAATTCTCTACTCATAAACTCTTCATGGCTATCTTTACCAACCCCCTTTGTAGGCTATTTGAAGTGACCACTGATGGAATGAACCAGATATACCAAACGTGAAACTGAATAAGAATCCCTCGATCTTGTGACTTTAGCTTGCAAAACTATTGTTGAATGAGAACGGTGTAGAAATATCTTTGAGAAATTTCTAAGTACTCAATACATTACTGAAGAAGTATACAATCACAACACCTCTTGAAATTATCCACATCGACTATGTGTGTGACACTGAGTACAACAATATACTCATTTAAGTGATAGTTATTCAAGTCATCAACCAACCACCCCGAACCCAGAAGCTAGATAAACAAGTCTTCATCCTAATGATTAAGTTCGAGCAAGTTATTATTGAACTCATTCATCCAACCAACCCCGATTTCAGAGATAAAATAAGAACACGCCTTCGAAAAATCCGTCTTCAATTGCAAATAATAATACCCGATCAACTCCGTAGCCACTAAAATTGCCATTTTTCTTGGTCTCGTCAAAATAAATCTTGTCACTTTGTTTCGTCACTTTGTCACATTTAAAACCGTTAATTGAAAATATTATCATTTATCAAATAAAATGATAAACAATATTTTGATGTAACATTTTTTTATCCAAAAACATGGTTTTAACAAACTGTGGCCCATCCGTGATATACACGAACCAACAACCAAAGAAAGTTTGCCAAAATTGAATTGTAAAACGTGAATTGGGGGTGTCTCTATACGGCTTATATCATTCCTAGCCCAAAAGTATGTAATAATAGATACATCCCACTTGCCCATCAAAAGTCGTATGTGTAAATCTTAATTAGCCCGAGTCTCGGCCCATTTTATAAAACCCGGTCCATCCAAATTAGGTTAATAAATTGTAGGGGTATAAATTGTACCATTTACCCTTAACTAGACATAACCGTAATCACAAACTTCATCAGCCGCTTCAATATTCTCTCCCACCTAAACAAATACGCTCTCACCAAATCCCTTTCTTAACACCATCTCACATCTCAAAAAATCTAATATCCCCAATCTTACACATTGTACACATCTTACACCTCTTACACATCAATCCCCATCTTACTTATAAATCCCACGAATCTTCAATCTTCAATCCAAAAGATAAAAACAAACGAATCTCAAATCCAAGCCACATACTTGTTTAGCTTCGAGAGTCTTTCTAAACGAGATCAAGAAGGACGAAAAAATTCGACTTCAAGAACAATTAAATGTTCTCGGGTAGGTTTAATATGTAATTTCATGTCGATTTTAAAGATTACAAGGTTTAATTTCTATTTTCGTTTAACGAAACAAGGAATAAGATTATAACTTGCATGTTATAAATTTAAACTTGTTTTCGAAAATTAAAATTGGGTAAATCCATTTGATAGAACTGTGATGATATTCGTTCAAACACACAAGATCTTTAAAGATCTGTAATATACTGAACGAATCTGAGATTTTGATTAATTATGTTTTTGTTTTGATTTTAGACGAAAGTGTTGAGATTAGATGGGCGGTGGATGGGATTTAGGATTAGATGTGGATTTGTTGTGGAGTAATAAGGTGATGAAGTATATACATTATGTTTAAAACATTTCGCAATAAATTGTGCACTTCTATTTCGCAATGTTTTTTTTGTATAGATTTCGGAATGTTGCCGTCACCATTTTCGGAAAACATGTCGAATATATGTTCCACACAACATTTAAGAATACTTTTGAGTTAATCATTTTCGGAATGCTTAAGTGATACATTTTCAAAATGTTGACTCTTTACATTTTTGGAATGTGTAAAAAATACACATCTCGTAATGTAAATCTTATCCACAAGTACTATTTCTATGATTTCCGAATCTGGTATTCTCTGGATCTAATCTTATTTTTTCATCTTCAAATAAATGCCAGAAAAACAAAAAATGATGATACTAGTTATGAAACAGTGATAAAACACGAGATACCAGTGAAACAATTATGGGATCGAGACTGAAAATAGACATCTGAAAGATAACCAGATATGATAACCAAGAACCAGATATGAGAACCATATATGAAAATGGACATCAGATGTGTGAAATTGAACATCAGATATGAAAACTAATGAGACAAAGAGGAAAAATTGAGACTGATGAACCCATGACAGAGATCTGTGACAAAAAAAGCTGACCATCGTGACTTAATTTTTTTTTTTTCTTTTTACTAGATCCGGTGGTCTAGTTGAGTGGTAGATGGTGGTTGCCATGGTTAGAGATAGAGAGAGTGTTGTAGGTGTTAACACCAAGAGAGAATGGCAAAGTGTATAATAAAAATGAGAAAACACAAAACAACAACCCCTCCTTGGAAGCCTTGGAGGGGTATTTGTAGTCACTGACGCATATATACTACACATCGTTTCCTAGTCTAGTCCTTGCGTGAGTGACTATGATAACTAATGGGAATTCTTAAATGTCGTCACATAAAGTGAATTTCTAACTCTTTCCCTTACGGGATATCCCTGGCGACATTTCGCTAGGGATGGGTTTCCCTGGCGACATGTCGCTAGAGAAACTCTCGGATTTTAGCTGAGGATGGGTCGCATTTTTTGTAGTGAAAGATAGATTAGAAAGTGAGATTTTATACGATGTGTGCGTATCTTGCGTGACACCGCGGCTAAATCTTGAGAATCAATAAAAGTGTTTAGGGTGTAATGGATGTTTTGCCGTCGGTTGACTGTTGTATATTTGAAAGTCCTCATACTTAGGGCAGGAATACAAATTTTGAGTTTAAAGTTTTGCTAAAAAAATAATGGATGGATAGAAATCATTTGATTGATTGTGTAACTATGTAGGTAGGTTGTTTAAAGTATTGTTAATCAAACAACACATCATGTCTTGCTTTGTAAGGCCGATCGATTTAAAGAATAGGTTAACCGCTTAAATTGTAAAGTGTTAACTCGATATTTTCTTTTGTCAAAGGGGTTTTTATAATAACACCATAGGGGTCGACTTGTGATATTTTATATTCTATCCCTTTTAGTTTACCGTATTTAATAGTCTATGTATGCGATGACTAACAACTTCTATTCGACTAAATTTTTGTTATGATTGTTTACGACTCTCTGGTTGGCTCATTGAATTTTATAGGTTGTTTTGGGTGTTTAAAATCATTCATTATCTACTAATCAATCTCACCTAAAACAAATTACTTGCATTTTTTATCTATGGCTTCTAGTTCTTCAAATCAACTAACCCTTATGTTGGATGAGATCATCGCACTCAGTGGGAAGACTAAAATACCTAAGTTGGTGAAGTATTTATCGAGCAAGAGATGTTTGAAGTGAAGGCGTTTGCAAACAATATCCGTAACATGATTGTTGATATTAGGGTTCACCTTGAAAGGATCCATGTCTTGGTTCCTGAGATGAAGAGCAAGATATATCGGCTCACTTATATGGATGCCATTACCTGTTTAAAGGAAACAAAAGAGAGGTTGTAGAAAAAGATGTATCGTCTAGCGAATATCATGGATGAAAACACTGATGGTGTAATAGATAAGGGAGTTCGCTCCACTATAATAGATTTTTAAAAGTGAAGTTGAAGGTGAAAAAGAAGAGGACGACTTTGAAGAAGATTAGGTTTGATGGTTATGGTTTAGGTGTCTTTTGGGTTGCTGATAAATGTAGTGTGGATGAAATATTGTTAACGATACCTTATTATGTTTATTTTTATATCAATTAGGTTTGTAAGGTGTAATGAAATGAACTAATGATGTACTTTTTTACTCCTTATAATGGAATGAATCAATTAACAGTATGGTATTGTTTGTGTTATTTATCAAATTATGGTAAGTAGATAAAATTTATGATGGTAATTAGCAAAAATTTATGTTTTTGTTAGTATGCTATGAAATGATATGTCATTGTATTAATGGTTAATTTGCGGTTATAAAAAAATGTGTTAATTCATATGTGAAATTGTTGAATCTCGAGTTTAGAATATAGTATAATAAAAACTAAAATGTTTCCGGTCTTCCAAGTACTTATGTCTCCCTTGTGTTGGTGTCTTTAGTTTTCTGAATTTTACCATTGAGGTAACAAATTGTGATTCATAAGTAGACTTATTATCTACTTCACCTCTTTTTAACTGGTTACACATGCTGAAAATGAAGTATAATCACTTATTAATAAGATTCATTAAGTTTTGGTGACTGTATGGATTATATTCTGAATTCTGGTCTCGGTAATCAGCAACAAAGCCGCTCCGCTGCTCCGTCTACCATTAGTACGAGAATTGGAAATGTAGGACCAAGATAGGGTGAAGTTCCCCCCAGCAAATACTTCTAATATTATCTTGATAACATGGATACTTAGGTTTGATTCCCGCATCTTTTTTAATAGAACTCTCAATGTAAATCACAATGATATATACACTTATTTTAGATGTTAATGCTCGGTTTGATAAATTATATCTCTTATGCCCGTCGTAGACATGTCATTCAATTAGCAAGACGACCTCCTATTTGTAGGATATACAGACGGGCATTATAAAGTTTGGGACGTAAAGAAGGTCTTTATGGAAAAAATACATACAGCTCTAGCAACGCAGATGTAGTTAGCCGTAATGATATAGTAGTGGTTAAGTTGTTTTGTTTTTCTACAATTCTTCATTTCCGTGGATTGTAGCAATTTAACACAGAAATAAGTTTACAGCAAAGGCTTTCATATTTAGTCAGACACATGGACCTAGAGAAAAGTAATATATGCTAATGCGATCATAATGAGGTACACTAAGAATGTAGAATGGAAAATTGAACACCAATACCGTTGTGTGTTGCAATAAGGGTGTTTGGGTCCCTTTTTAACAGTAACAAAACATTTGTTTTATAACATATGGGGTTTTTAAGTACTATTACTTGGAAATTACTCGTGTAACTTTTGATCGTTAAAACATTGGGAAGACATTAATGGTTCATATGCATGCTTGACTAGGTGACTTAAGCGTGTGGGTGATTGATCTTGTTTATCCGTTACTTTGTAGCTATGTAAGTCTTTTTCATCTTATCTTTTTGGTCATTGGTTCGTTAAAGGGGGTGCAAACAAGTTCGCGTAATCCTCCAGCTTGACTGGTGTGAATGCCTACTATAGCTAACCTTTATCTCCTTAATAGGATTTTGTTATGTTGTTTAGTTTTTTCGTTGCTTATTTCTTTTTTGTATTGTTGTTTGTTTTCTTGTTGTTTCTGCTTGGTTGTTTATTTGTTCTATTGTTCTTTTTATGATTCTCTTATTTTTCTATCTTTATTCTTTTATCCAATTCTTATCTTTTGATTCATATGGTTGGGGTTGCTTCTTGTAATACTGATCTTATTAGTAATCTTCATATTGATATTCTACTTCATTCAAAGATTGGTGATTTTAATTCTAGTGCTATCCTATATGTGAAATTAACTGGTACAAGATATTATAGAGTATGGGTTGTTGCTATGAAGTTGGCTCTTAATACTAGGAATATGTGACGCTCCCAAATTGAGTCAAATGCAGCGGAGGTAATATTTGGGTGTCACGTAGGTGGATCAACAGCAGACAGATTATAGAGCGACAGATAAAAGATTATCCTTACATTTATTACATGATTAAAAGTGCAAATGTTCTTAAAACAAGTCTTAAACAATATTCAGTAGTTTGAATTATTCCCCGGTTTATAAAACCCCAGATGAGCTCTATAAATGCAGCCTATCATGATGCTTGACTCCATGCACACCAATACCTGCTTTAGTTTCCTGAGAAAACATGCTTAGAGAGTCAACATAAAGTTGGTGAATTCACAGGTTTAATTAAAATAAGTTTGGACATATAAACATTCACTGAAGTAGCAATGCACAAAGCATTAATACTTAAAAGTAATTACATTTCCATATTGCCCGAAACTGAAACTTGACAGTTAAGCCCTTAACAAATAAGGGCCCTTCGCCTTATCATTATCAAAGCACCCATAAATAATAATGTACTGACATGTGAAACATCTGTTGTCCTGGCCTAGGCACAGTGAGCATGACTCACCCAGATGGGGACGGTCAATCCCAAATAGATCTATTTATAACATTCAGGCAATTCAAAAATTCTAACAGTTTCGGATGCACGGGTCATGCGGGTTCATCTACAATAGGCATTGTAATCAAAAGTTTTGCAGTTCAGTTCACGTCCATAAAATAAAATATGTTGCATGTTTTCTTCCCCATAAAAGAGTTTAAAAGTTTGTCAATATATAAAAGTGGGGCCATGAACTCACCTCAATAGTACAGCAATTAGTCAATAGATAAGTCTGATAGGGATGCTCACGATACAGTCAACGACCTAAATAATTATAAGGTCTCAGTAAATGCATAATATAAATGCATAAAAGTTTCAGAATAAATCTGTGCATGCTTAACTGGTTTTAAGTATTAAATTACAATACTCGTAATTTAGTCTATCGTTGTACAAGTCATATTAAGATTTATTTTAAGTATAAAATAAATATTAAGGTTTAAATAAATTAATCCATTTAATTAACATTTGTACTTATGTTGTTTATACAAGCTCTTTAAATATTTATAAAATGTAGTTTTATATATATATTCAAAGTAATGGGAAAATAAATATAATTAATATATTTATTTTATAAGTTAATCATTTTTAGTTTACATAAAAATATGTAATGAGGTTTACAAAGCGTACAACATTTTAATTAAATTTCCCGTTTACGTAAGGTTTATAATTATTAAATTATAAGTTTAGAAAAATAACATTTGCTATATTTATTTAAGTTTTACGTTTTAATTAACGGGTGTAAATATATAGGAGTTTCAAGTCTCGTTATATTTTGTATAAATTACGTTTTTGTCCTTGTATTTGAAGAATTACAGTTTTGGTCCCTTCCTAGTTACACGTGTAACTAGGGTTCGTTTAAGTTTCATAAATGGCAAAAATAGTCCCTAAAGTGTACGGCTCATATTAGGGCTTATTTAAGTTTCATATATTGGCAGTTTTGGTCCTTATAGTTTCGGCTAAAAATAAGGTTTATTATAAGTTACATTTATGCCCCCTAGGGCTTGTATAGGTTTCGGCTTTAGGCAGGTTTAGTCCCTAGGGTTGCTTAGGGTTTTATTAAGTTTAGTAACTTGACACTATTAGTCCCTCATGTTCATTTTAGGTCACGGCTTGTGTCCAAAATAGTCCTTAGGCTTTCCAAAGTTTACACAACTCACCCTAGTATTTTAGTAATCTCTTTTTAGTCCTTTTTAACTCTAAAAAGTTTCGGATATGTTCAAAACACACCCTTATACTCTCGGCAATATTTAAAATGGGATTCAAAGTTTATGTTTTTGAAATGAAATTCTCTACACTTATCTATTTAGATCCCTTATACTTTATAAATTTACAATTTAGTCCAAAAGTATTATATAAGCTATTTTTAATCCGAAAATTTATATATATATATTATTTTAGTTTCAAAACTTCTTAGATCTATTATTTAAATCCAAAATAATTATAGATCTATATTTTTAATATGTAACTTTATAAAATCATAACTTTGACACTAAAAGTCTTATAAAACATTTATTTAATAAAGATGATTATTTATCTAGGAGAAGTATTATAGTGAGCTTAAACTAATCCTATAAGGCCTAGTAGTGATCTTAATATTTTAAGGCACCTAATAACATGAAGCTAATATTTCTAGTTACGTCTAAACATTACAAGATCACTCAAAAACATATTATGAGCTTTATAGCTTACGTCCAAAAATATACATGGATAGGTTTTTATGATTTTACAAGTTAAACAAGATCATGTTAATGTGTTCTTCAAGGTTGACAAGTTTTTACAACAAGTTTTACTATATATAAAAATTAGCCGTGGGTTTTACCTTGGTTTTTAGGGTTTCATGTTTGTTTAAATGTTAACTTTACCATAATAAACATGTACACATCAATATATATGAATGTAATGTATTAGAAATGATAGGTTTTAACTTGGACTTACTTGTTTAGTTAGGTTTAGGAATGATATGAGAATAGGTAGAAACAAGTGACAAGCTTTCAACAATGGAGATCTAAGAAAACATAGGCATGCCGTGGGCTTCAAGGAGTCTCCTAGGTTTCTTGTTCTTGCTTCAATAATCAAGGTTTCTTGTAGGTTGAGCTTAGGATTAGCCTTTAGGTTGTAGAAGACATAGTATGGATGTAGTAGTAAACTTTGGAGGTTTAAAAAATGGTGGTGAAGGTGTTGTAGCCGTGAGTTGAGAGAGAAGAGAGTGAAATGGAGAAAATGTTTTGTGTTGTGTGAAGTGGGTGTGTTTGCCACGGCTTAAGAAGAGAGAGGGACAAGATTTTGCAAATCTTGTACCTAGTACCCAAGATTTTAGAGGATATTGGTTGGATTTGAAATATCTTCCAATTATTTGACACATGCCTAAACTAGAAAGTCCACTTCCTTCCCATTTGGTTTGTGTACGTGTGTTTGCAAGTCAAAGTGGGGGACAAAACTTACAAGTGTAGTAGGATGCATGGAGGTTGAGTGTGTAAGTGCATAAGTGTCCTTTGGTGTAAGTAAAGCATGGTTAGGTGTAAGTAAGGCATGGTTTATGCATGTATTAGTATAGGGTATTAGTGGAGTGCATGATTACATAGGTTACTTGTAGCTAGTTGAATCAAATGATGGTATTGTATGCATGCATGCACATACACGTTTTACATAGGCTTGGGAGACGGGTTTTGGGTAAATTTTGCCAAGTGTAGTATGATAATAATAGTCTTTGTATATTATTATAGGTACTTGTGGTGTTGTAGGTATTTTTGTTGAAGCTTTTAGATAATTAATGAAAGTGTATATAAAATATATCATTGTAAGTATTTACTTAAAGAAAATAAATAAATGACACTTGTTAAAATAGTGTACATTGTTTTTAAAGTGTTAGGTGTTTATTACTTTAGGTAATATATGTAAATATGTACATATAAAATAACTCAAGTACTTAATAAATAAATTAAGTAAGGTTACAGTTTATCTTAGAATATGTACTGAGGTGATGAGTTTATTAATAAACCAGGTGGCCAGTCAGTTGCCAGAGTAGTCAATACATGACTAAAGGTCCACATAAATATAAAATAAATGGGATAAATAATATGACAAAAGGTATATGCTTAATAATAAAACATAGAAAGGCAAAATTATATAAATTCCATAAATAAGTAGTACAACAGTTGACAAAGTCAATAAGGTAAAATCAGGGGTTTTACAGCACAATCCCGTTATTTTAGCTTTGTCCTCAAAGCTTAAGATGAAGTCATTGGTCAGGTGAACAAGTGTGGGTACTTGGTTTTGAACGAGTCTTCTCGTTCCCAAGTGAACTCAGGGCCTCTCCTAGAGTTCCAACGTACTTTGACCAACGGGATACGACTGCGTTTCAATTTCTTAACTGTTCTCTCCATGATTTCTACTGGTTCCTCTGTGAACTGGAGTTTGTCGTCAAACTGAACTCCTTCTAATGGCATAGCCAATGGTTCTTCAGCATAGCACTTCTTCAAGTTAGACACATGAAAGGTAGAGTGTACCCGACTCAGTTGTTGGGGAAACTCTAAACGGTAAGCTACTTCCCCGATCCTGGCTATCACTTTGAAAGGGCCAACATAACGTGGATTCAGCTTTCCACGTTTGCCAAAACGTACCACACCTTCCAAGGAGATACCTTGAGCATAACACGGTCACCTACTTCAAATTGCATAGGTTTTCGCTTCAGGTCCGCGTAGCTCTTTTGTCGATCGCGGGAAGCTCGAATTCTCTGTTTAATGAGGACAATCTTATCTGAAGTCTCTTGGATTAATTCTGGTCCGGTGAGTCGAAACTCTCCTACTTCTGCCCAACACACAGGTGAACGGCATTTGCGACCGTACAGTGCCTCAAAAGGGGCAGCCTTGATACTGGCATGATAACTGTTGTTGTAGGAGAATTCCACTAAAGGGATGTGGTCAACCCACCAACTTCCAAAGTCAATTACACATGCTCGCAGCATGTCCTCTAGAGTCTGAATGGTTCGCTCACTTTGTCCATCAGTTTGTGGATGATAAGCTGTGCTCATATCCAATTTGGTACCTAAGGCTCGTTGAAAGGCTTTCCAAAAATTTGAAGTGAACCTACCATCTCTATCACAGATTATTGAGACTGGTATTCCATGCTTGGTCACGATCTCCTTCAGGTACGTTTTTGCCAGTTTGGTTAGGGAATCGTTCTCCCTAATTGGCAGAAAACGGGCGGACTTAGTGAGTCGGTCGACAATCACCCAGATAGTATCGTAACCGTGAGATGACTTTGGGAGTTTGGTGACAAAGTCCATAGTGATGTTGTCCCACTTCCATTCCGGTATCTCGGGTTGTACAAGCAAGCCCGATGGTCTCTGGTGTTCAGCTTTGACACGTGCACATGTCAAACACTTCTGAACGTAGGTGGCAATGTTGGCTTTCATATTCGGCCACCAATACAACTTCTTCATATCCTGATACATCTTCTCAGATCCGGGATGTATAGAATATTTAGACTTATGAGACTCGTGCATGATCACGTTCCTCAAGTCTCCATAACAAGGTAACCAACTTCGTCCGTGAAGGCATAGGGTTCCATCTGTCCTTGGTTCTAGCTTTTCCTTAGTAAGGTCGGTCCTGAGCATTCCTCCAACATCTTCCTTCACAAGGTTTTCAGGTAATTGGGCTTGAGTCTGAGCTTCCAAAATCTGTTTGGGTAAGTCCAAACTGATCGTCATAACTAATGCCCGAACTCTCATAGGAGGGTCCGTATTCTTACGACTTAGAGCATCTGCAACCACGTTTGCTTTACCGGGGTGGTATTTGATCTCGCAGTCATAGTCACTCAACAACTCAATCCAACGATGTTGTCTCATGTTCAGCTCCTTCTGGTCCAATATGTGTTGCAAGCTTTTGTGGTCAGTATGCACTGTACATTTTGTTCCGTATAGGTAATGCCTCCAGATTTTGAGAGCAAAGACCACGGATCCGAGTTCCAGATCATGAGTGGTATAGTTCTTCTCGTGCTTCTTTAGTTGTCTTGAAGCATAGGCGACCACTTTCATTCTCTGCATCAATACTGCACCTAAGCCTTTGTGTGAGGCATCGCAGTACACAACGAAATCATCGTTGCCCTCGGGCAAGGCCAGAATAGGTGCACTACACAACTTCTGCTTAATCAGTTGAAATGCTGCTTCTTCTTTCTCTCCCCAATCAAACTTCATTCCCTTCTATGTGAGCTTGGTCATTGGCTTGGCTATTTTGGAGAAACCTTCAATAAATCTACGATAGTACCCGGCAAGGCCTAGAAATTGGCGGATCTCCGTCGGTGATTTAGGAGATGCCCAATCTTTGACAGATTCGACCTTTGCTGGATCTACGTGTATGCCGTCACAATCAATGACATGACCAAGGAAGTGCACTTTGGGAATCCAGAATTCACATTTGGAGAATTTGGCATAGAGCTGTTCCTCCTTGAGTACCTTCAGTACTTGTGCAAGATGTTCCCCGTGTTCTTGTTCGTTCTTAGAATAAATGAGTATGTCGTCAATGAAGACTATCACGAATTTATCCAAATAAGGTCTGCACACGCGGTTCATAAGGTCCATGAAAATAGCGGGTGCATTGGTCAGCCCGAAAGGCATAACCTGAAATTCATAATGACCGTAACGGGTTCTGAAGGCTGACTTTGGAATGTCTTCCTCCCTGACTCTCAGCTGATGGTATCCAGATCTCAGATCGATCTTGGAATACACACTTGACCCTTGCAGTTGGTCAAATAAGTCGTCAATGCGAGGTAGCGGATAACGATTCTTCACTGTTAATTTATTAAGTTCTTTGTAGTCAATACACATACGGAAAGAACCATCCTTCTTTTTGACAAATAGAACAGGAGCTCCCCACGGAGAGGAACTGGGTCGGATGAATCCTTTGTCAGATAATTCTTGGAGTTGTTCAGCTAGTTCTTTCATTTCTGATGGTGCCAACCGGTATGGAGCTTTTGCTACAGGTGCAGCTCCGGGAATCAAGTCAATTTGAAATTCCACTTGTCGGGTTGGTGGTAAGCCTGGCAACTCATCAGGAAATACTTCGGGAAAGTCCTGGACGATAGGTACGTCCTTGATTTGTCTCTCCTCAGGTTTGTCTTCTTCCTCAGTTTGGGAATTGTGAGCCAAAAAGATAGGGCATCCTCTCAGTAAGTATTTCTGAGCTTTGGTACTAGAGATGACACTAAGTCTGGTGTCAGTGAGGTCGGTGTTACCGTCTCCTCTAATGATTAAGATCTCGTTTCCCCAAGGAATACGGACTAGTTTTTCATCACAAACAATGACTGCGTGGTATTTTGCTAACCAGTCCATGCCGATAATTACATCAAAACTACCAAGGTGTACTGGGATAAGGTCAATATTGAACGGATGTTTCGAAAGGTTTAAGGTACAACCTCTAACGATGGTGTTAGTGACTACAGTTTTACCGTCAGCTAGTTCTACAGAATAACGGTGATCTAAAATCGATGGGACGACTTCTAACACATTGCTAAATTCAGTGGATATAAAGCTTCGGTCTGCTCCAGTATCAAACAAAACAGATGCATAACGATTGTTTAGTAGGAACGTACCAGTAACGACATTTGCATCGGGGTTGGCTTTTGCATTGCCGACCACGTACACTCTGGATGAAGCTCCTCCACCGTTCTTGTTCTGGTTGGCCCGCTTAGGGCAACTTGGTCTTACGTGTCCCGGTGCTCCACACTCATAGCACACAACTCCTTTCTTGGGTCCGTTTCCATTTCCTCCGATAACATTACGGTTTCCTTGCTGTCCATTCCCGTTCCCACGAGCATTATACCCGCCCCTGTTGTTGTAGTTCTCAGTGTTCTGATTGGGTCGGGCCTGAGTGACAGCATTAACTCGACAGGTCTTAGCAAAATGACATACTTATCCACATTTGTAGCAGGTCTGGCATGGGCTATCAGTAGTGTGATGATAATTGCACTTTGAGCACAAAGGTTTGGCGCCTACGTACGAGTTAGCTCCTGCAGAAGTAGCACTATAAACCTGTCCAGCATGTTGTTTCTTAGGATGCTGCTGGTGCTGACTGCGGAAATACTCGTCTGCCTTTCGTTTGTTGTCAGTGTGCCTCTCAGATATGGTACGGACTCTTTTGTTTATCAACTCAGTAGCAAACTCAATAGCATTCTCGACGGTAGTAGGTCGAGATGCGAGTACACTGTCGTGAATGGTGTCTGGGAGTCCTCCCACATACTTCTCAATCTTATCATCCTCTTCCACAAACATCCTGGTGCACATTAGGGTCAACTCTTGGAACCTCTGGTTGTACGCAGTGATGTCATTGTTTCTGCATTTGAGATCCCACAATTCGATCTCCAGTTTCTTCATTTCTCCCCTTGGACAATATTTCTCCGTCATTCTTTCCTTCAGCTCGGTCCAACTGAGAGTATAGGCAGCATCGTGTCCAAGGGTAGCAACAACAGAGTTCCACCAAGTCAGAGCACTCTCAAGTAAGGTGCAGGTGGAAAACTTCACTTTGTTCTCTTCTGTACAGTCGCTGATGCGGAACACAGTCTCCAATCTCTCAAACCACTGCATTAGTTCCACTACTCCTTCTTTTCCTTTGTAGTAGGAAGGCTTGCATTTCAGAAAGTCGGGGTAAGAGCAACCTCTGGTGGCTTGGTTGTTCCTGCGAGCGTTGGAGTTTAGACTATCATCCCCATTCCTACTGGCAGCCATCGCAGTTGCGATTCCCTGATCAATCATCTCCCGTAGTTGGGCAGCAGTGATATTTTGGGTAGCGGCCGCGTTGTTGGGTTCGGTAGTCAGTCTAGTGATTGCCATTTGTCTATAGTCATATACAAAATGACATCATTAGTTTCATGTATTAGTACAGTTTATATTGAGGTGCATAAAAAAATGTATGCATAGAATTCACAACAAATTTGGCAACCTGTTAAGAGTTCACAATATAATACAGCACATAATATAACAAAAGATGACGAGTACATGCCATTTCTAGAATAAGAATATAGTACAAAATGCACAACCTAATCCAAGACAGAGCACAGCCCGCCTGTCTGGGATGGTGGTACATATAATCTAAGGTACATCGTCTACAATCTAAAAGTACAGTACAAGGATACAACTGATGAAAGGAAAGTACAAATACAAAAGATCCTAAATCATGCGAGCCGGGATGCAACCCTAATAGCTTGTCATGATATACAGAAATCTAGTATAACTAATCTAGCCACGTCTAACAGACTCCTCGGAAACTGCGGGTGCCGCTGGTGGTGGTGGGGCAACTGGTGCCCTCCTAGCATCCTGCATCTCTGTCAGCGCAGTCCTGGTCTCCTTGAGCAGTCGGAGTGCCTCAAGAAACTGGTCTCTGAAAGTCTGCTGAGCTCCTCTGAGATGAGCGGTCTCTGACGTCAATCCCTGATGTCGGACATCCTGGAGGTCGAAGAAGATAGCAAGAGTCTGCTCCATGGACGATAGAGAGGTCTGAGTCTCTGTCTGCTGGCTCTGGAGCGAGTAGATCTGCTCACGTAGGAACTCATTCTCATCCAGCAGCCACTGGATGGAATGGTAAGTAGTAGACCACGCTCCTCGGGCGGCGTGCGCCTCCGAACTCACAGTCCAAGATAGAAGGTCCTGACGCTGCTGTAGAACAGCGCGTCCCGCCTGTCCAGCCGACAGCAGAGCATGAATGTCTGCTACATCCTGTGCCTGGCGTGCGGCCAGTGCAGCAATCTGGGCCTGGACGGGGTCTGCCTGTCTAGCCCGGGAACCCTCTCCGATCTCATAGGTGGAGTCGAGAGGTGCCTCGTACCTCCTCTTACGAGGTGGTAGAGACTCCGGAGCATAACCCTGAAGGGTAGAGGCTGGTGGTAAGGGTGGCAAGGCAAAAGTCGGTGAGACCTCTTCCCCAGCGGGGGAAACAGGTGAGATAGGTGGAGTGGAGATAAGTGCCTCCAATGATGCAGCATCGACTGAAGTGTGGCTGTCGTCTGCGTCACTAGCAGATAGCCATCCACATAAGACGGTAGTCGGCGATACGGCAGCAGGGGTATCGGTAGGTGATGTCATGATAATCTGAAAGTAATATAGTTTTAATTGACATAAGTATAAACTTACTCAAATTAAAAGTTTTGGGAAATAATAATTTACTTTATATGATAGTGCCGTTAGTATGGCGATATAGAAGGTTACGTTAATACTTAATAGATTAATCAACCGGGTGTTAATAATCAATGCACAGTCAATCACACAATCGATGTATGCTCTACAATCTATATGCTTAACTATTCTAGTCCCGAAAATCCCAAAAGATTTTTAAAAGCAGTTATAGTCCAGATTATATAAAAATTTTATTTTTATATTTATTTTAATTTTGCTCTGATTCTCTATAACTATCGCTCTGATACCATTTCTGTGACGCCCCCAAATTGAGTCAAATGCAGCGGAGGTAATATTTGGGTGTCACGTAGGTGGATCAACAGCAGACAGATTATAGAGCGACAGATAAAAGATTATCCTTACATTTATTACATGATTAAAAGTGCAAATGTTCTTAAAACAAGTCTTAAACAATATTCAGTAGTTTGAATTATTCCCCGGTTTATAAAACCCCAGATGAGCTCTATAAATGCAGCCTATCATGATGCTTGACTCCATGCACACCAATACCTGCTTTAGTTTCCTGAGAAAACATGCTTAGAGAGTCAACATAAAGTTGGTGAATTCACAGGTTTAATTAAAATAATTTTGGACATATAAACATTCACTGAAGTAGCAATGCACAAAGCATTAATACTTAAAAGTAATTACATTCCATATTGCCCGAAACTGAAACTTGACAGTTAAGCCCTTAACAAATAAGGGCCCTTCGCCTTATCATTATCAAAGCACCCATAAATAATAATGTACTGACATGTGAAACATCTGTTGTCCTGGCCTAGGCACAGTGAGCATGACTCACCCAGATGGGGACGGTCAATCCCAAATAGATCTATTTATAACATTCAGGCAATTCAAAAATTCTAACAGTTTCGGATGCACGGGTCATGCGGGTTCATCTACAATAGGCATTGTAATCAAAAGTTTTGCAGTTCAGTTCACGTCCATAAAATAAAATATGTTGCATGTTTTCTTCCCCATAAAAGAGTTTAAAAGTTTGTCAATATATAAAAGTGGGGCCATGAACTCACCTCAATAGTACATCAATTAGTCAATAGATAAGTCTGATAGGGATGCTCACGATACAGTCAACGACCTAAATAATTATAAGGTCTCAGTAAATGCATAATATAAATGCATAAAAGTTTCAGAATAAATCTGTGCATGCTTAACTGGTTTTAAGTATTAAATTACAATACTCGTAATTTAGTCTATCGTTGTACAAGTCATATTAAGATTTATTTTAAGTATAAAATAAATATTAAGGTTTAAATAAATTAATCCATTTAATTAACATTTGTACTTATGTTGTTTATACAAGCTCTTTAAATATTTATAAAATGTAGTTTTATATATATATTCAAAGTAATGGGAAAATAAATATAATTAATATATTTATTTTATAAGTTAATCATTTTTAGTTTACATAAAAATATGTAATGAGGTTTACAAAACGTACAACATTTTAATTAAATTTCCCGTTTACGTAAGGTTTATAATTATTAAATTATAAGTTTAGAAAAATAACATTTGCTATATTTATTTAAGTTTTACGTTTTAATTAACGGGTGTAAATATATAGGAGTTTCAAGTCTCGTTATATTTTGTATAAATTACGTTTTTGTCCTTGTATTTGAAGAATT
Organism: Glebionis coronaria; assembly: GCA_025667525.1. NCBI lineage: Eukaryota > Viridiplantae > Streptophyta > Magnoliopsida > Asterales > Asteraceae > Glebionis > Glebionis coronaria. Next base: position 349,019,870 of record CM046874.1, on the reverse strand, counting down.
ACAGTTTTGGTCCCTTCCTAGTTACACGTGTAACTAGGGTTCGTTTAAGTTTCATAAATGGCAAAAATAGTCCCTAAAGTGTACGGCTCATATTAGGGCTTATTTAAGTTTCATATATTGGCAGTTTTAGTCCTTATAGTTTCGGCTAAAAATAAGGTTTATTATAAGTTACATTTATGCCCCCTAGGGCTTGTATAGGTTTCGGCTTTAGGCAGGTTTAGTCCCTAGGGTTGCTTAGGGTTTTATTAAGTTTAGTAACTTGACACTATTAGTCCCTCATGTTCATTTTAGGTCACGGCTTGTGTCCAAAATAGTCCTTAGGCTTTCCAAAGTTTACACAACTCACCGTAGTATTTTAGTAATCTCTTTTTAGTCCTTTTTAACTCTAAAAAGTTCCGGATATGTTCAAAACACACCCTTATACTCTCGGCAATATTTAAAATGGGATTCAAAGTTTATGTTTTTGAAATGAAATTTTCTACACTTATCTATTTAGATCCCTTATACTTTATAAATTTACAATTTAGTCCAAAAGTATTATATAAGCTATTTTTAATCCGAAAATTTATATATATATTATTTTAGTTTCAAAACTTCTTAGATCTATTATTTAAATCCAAAATAATTATAGATCTATATTTTTAATATGTAACTTTATAAAATCATAACTTTGACACTAAAAGTCTTATAAAACATTTATTTAATAAAGATGATTATTTATCTAGGAGAAGTATTATAGTGAGCTTAAACTAATCCTATAAGGCCTAGTAGTGATCTTAATATTTTAAGGCACCTAATAACATGAAGCTAATATTTCTAGTTACGTCTAAACATTACAAGATCACTCAAAAACATATTATGAGCTTTATAGCTTACGTCCAAAAATATACATGGATAGGTTTTTATGATTTTACAAGTTAAACAAGATCATGTTAATGTGTTCTTCAAGGTTGACAAGTTTTTACAACAAGTTTTACTATATATAAAAATTAGCCGTGGGTTTTACCTTGGTTTTTAGGGTTTCATGTTTGTTTAAATGTTAACTTTACCATAATAAACATGTACACATCAATATATATGAATGTAATGTATTAGAAAGGATAGGTTTTAACTTGGACTTACTTGTTTAGTTAGGTTTAGGAATGATATAAGAATAGGTAGAAACAAGTGACAAGCTTTCAACAATGGAGATCTAAGAAAACATAGGCATGCCGTGGGCTTCAAGGAGTCTCCTAGGTTTCTTGTTCTTGCTTCAATGATCAAGGTTTCTTGTAGGTTGAGCTTAGGATTAGCCTTTAGGTTGTAGAAGACATAGTATGGATGTAGTAGTAAACTTTGGAGGTTTAAAAAATGGTGGTGAAGGTGTTGTAGCCGTGAGTTGAGAGAGAAGAGAGTGAAATGGAGAAAATGTTTTGTGTTGTGTGAAGTGGGTGTGTTTGCCACGGCTTAAGAAGAGAGAGGGACAAGATTTTGCAAATCTTGTACCTAGTACCCAAGATTTTAGAGGATATTGGTTGGATTTGAAATATCTTCCAATTATTTGACACATGCCTAAACTAGAAAGTCCACTTCCTTCCCATTTGGTTTGTGTACGTGTGTTTGCAAGTCAAAGTGGGGGACAAAACTTACAAGTGTAGTAGGATGCATGGAGGTTGAGTGTGTAAGTGCATAAGTGTCCTTTGGTGTAAGTAAAGCATGGTTAGGTGTAAGTAAGGCATGGTTTATGCATGTATTAGTATAGGGTATTAGTGGAGTGCATGATTACATAGGTTACTTGTAGCTAGTTGAATCAAATGATGGTATTGTATGCATGCATGCACATACACGTTTTACATAGGCTTGGGAGAGGGGTTTTGGGTAAATTTTGCCAAGTGTAGTATGATAATAATAGTCTTTGTATATTATTATAGGTACTTGTGGTGTTGTAGGTATTTTTGTTGAAGCTTTTAGATAATTAATGAAAGTGTATATAAAATATATCATTGTAAGTATTTACTTAAAGAAAATAAATAAATGACACTTGTTAAAATAGTGTACATTGTTTTTAAAGTGTTAGGTGTTTATTCCTTTAGGTAATATATGTAAATATGTACATATAAAATAACTCAAGTACTTAATAAATAAATTAAGTAAGGTTACAGTTTATCTTAGAATATGTACTGAGGTGATGAGTTTATTAATAAACCAGGTGGCCAGTCAGTTGCCAGAGTAGTCAATACATGACTAAAGGTCCACATAAATATAAAATAAATGGGATAAATAATATGACAAAAGGTATATGCTTAATAATAAAACATAGAAAGGCGAAATTATATAAATTCCATAAATAAGTAGTACAACAGTTGACAAAGTCAATAAGGTAAAATCAGCGGTTTTACAGAATAAAACTAGGTTTACCGATGGAACTTATGTTAAGACTGCTTCTACTTCTAGTGAAGCTTTGTCTAATAAATAGGATAGATGTAATTATATTTTGCATACTTGGTTGTTAAATTCTGTGTCTGAAGATTTGTATCTTGGTAAACAAATTTTAATAATGCTTTTAAAGTATGGGTTGAGTTAAAGAAACTTATGATAATCTTGATGGTTTTATTACTCTTAATCTGTTAAAGAAAATTCATAACTTAAAACAAGGTGAATTGACTACTTTTGAATATTATCATAAGCTTAATTCTTGGTGGAGAGAATTTGATATCATGACTAAATTACCTAAATGTTCTTGTGCTGCTAGAGGAGATGTTTTGAAACATAACTTTTTAATGAAATTTGTACAATTTCTTAAAGGGCTTAATGATGTGTATCATCCTGTTAGGAGTAGTATTTTGTCTAGATAGACTCTCCCTAAGGTTAAATATGCTTGTGCTATTATTTCCAGAGATGAGTCTCATAGATGCATTGCCTCTTCCTCTGCTGGGTCTGTTGTCAAACCTCAAGTCCCTGGTTTTGTTTCTAACACTAATAACTGGTCTAATAATAATAATAAGAGGTTTGTTGATAATAAGAAATTTAATAGTTCTCATAATAATAACGCTAATAGCAAATGTCCTATCCTAATTTGTCTTCTATAAATTATGGGAAGATAGGACATATTGTTGATAGATATTTTCATATCATTGGTTACCCTCGTGGATATGTTAAGAATATTGTACCTAATCCTAAGTCTTATAATGCTAATACCAAGGTGTCAAAAATCTCTCAGTGCTAGCTCGGCGGTCGGGTATCGCCAAGAGATTAATCGGTTTGGCGGGGATTAATCGAAGTTTAATCGGATTGGATTTTTTATGTATAAAATTAAAAATTCAGAATGTACTGATTAGGCCGATTTATCCGATTTTTTCCGATTTTTTTCGAGTTTTTTCGATGTAGCCAATTTATATTCGAAACCGAGTTGGCCGATTTATCCCGTTTTTCGGTTTGACCGATTTATCTCCTATTTTGACCGATTTTTTCCAAACCGATTAATAAGGCCGGTTAGTAAAAATCGTGGCGGTTAATCCCCTCAAGCGATTTATCCCCAATTAATCGGCCGCCAAGGCCGATTTTTACAACACTAGCTAATACTACTTCCATTTATAGTGAGAATGATACTACATTGTCTTCCACTAATGAACAGATGATGAACAACAATGTGGCTAGTAAGTGCAGTTTTATGAACAACAGTGTTTCGTTCAACATTAAATTTAAAATTTTCGTTAATACCAACACTGTTCTATGTAAGATTACTTCGGATGGATCATAAATTTAGGAGTTAATGAACACATGACTATTTCCACTAAAAACATGTTTGGTATTATTAATGTTTCTGGTCTAAATCTTAATGTTCCCCAGTGGTACTTTTGCTAGAATTAAATATGATAAAAATCTTAAACTTTCTAAAAAGTTGTTTTATTTGATGTGTGGGTAGTTCCTGAGTACTATGTAAGTGTCATGTGTCTGTGAAAAAGCTTATTATAGATAGCATAATGTTTGGGGGTTCACTAAAACTTAATTTTATATTAAGTTGCAACAAAATCAATTGGTGGCCTAAATTTGTTTGACACTTACTCTCATCCTAAGGCTATGTGTCTGATGAGACCGTAATTATACATGGTCTTATCGTCCAAATCGGGCTTAAAATGTGCAAAAATGTCATAAAACACCGTAAAATATGCTTGTGTTTGTTCATTGTGTATTTTAGGTACGGATATCGTGAATTCAACAAAAGATCAAAAGAATCAAGCAAAAATGAACACGAGAAACAAAGCCGCACAAAAAACCGGACCCGAGCAATGAATTTCCAAAGAAGTTCTTGAACTTTGAAGATTTTTAAATATTGGTCCCTCAACTTTTGAAGACTTGTCATTTTATACCCTTGTAAAACTCTAAAAATATAATTGGGTCCCTAAAATGTCAAGAATATACACTTAATGCCCTTGAAGAATGCATTTATGGCACATTTAGTCCTTATCCAAAGTTCATGAATTAATTGTGCCATATTTGACAAGCTTGCCAAAGATTAATATAAAGTAAAAAGGAGGATAAAAGCTGTAACACCCCATTTTGATAAATGGAATATCATAGGATAATTATGGCATGTCATCAAAACATGCAAGGTAAATGTCTTAAAACATTAAATGACCATAAAGACAAATACCAGAACAAACATTGGTAGTCCAACATAAGCTCACACACATGAAATATAAGTACTGAAAGAAAAGGACTAAACAATGTCCAAAAGAAATAAAGTAATGTATGGAAATGCATAAGGTAAAGGAGGCTGGATAGATTCCATCCAAATGCACATACTCTCAAGATCCTAAGTGCGACCCTGTGTACCTGCCATTTGGGAACATGGAAAGGAAACGGCTGAGAAAGACGCCCAGTGAACAGATATACAACAAAATATGAATGACATAACATAATAAAAACTGAATAAGGGGCGATCACCCGCCTCCCCTCCCCTTTTTTTTCGGCCATATGTATCCACTATAATCGCCTCTCTATCATCTACGTTCAATATGGTTTTTGATCTTTGTGTTAGGGTTTTGTTTTAATCTTAATTTTAGGATTCATATAAAGCCTTAATCTGATTTCAAAACCGGTTGACCTGTTGGTGGTATGCAATCGATTTAGAGGACCTGATCTTTTGGGGAGGGGCAGGTCGAATCTGCTGGTATCATATCCTTGGGTGTCGCCCCTAATCAGCCGCGTATAACCAAACCCTAATTTTTAGGGTTTCGAATTTTCTTGTAAATTCTTGAAGGTGTCGTGGTTGTTGATTTGGTTATTGATCCTGTTATCACTCTTATCATATGGGATCATGGCCACGTTGGGCTCGAGAGTTCAATGTTCAAATCCTTTTTTAGGGTTTTGTTATGTAGCCGTTTTTACTGGTTGATTTTATGTTCGTCGTGACGCAACTCTTTGGGTTTCGTTAATGGTTTGTATAACACTACTGGATCCCTTAAAACCCTAGATATTAGGGTTTCGTATACCAGGTCTGATCTTAGGGTTTGTTTTGTTTGCAACATTGGTGTCTGATCCGAATATCTATCATGCATATAGTTATGATCGGCATCGCGGTGAACTTGTGAGTGTGGTGCTTATATTTTCTGTATATGAGGTAATTGGCGTGTGCGGCTGGCATGCTGCGTTGTTATGAGGGTGTGTCGTTAGTGGGTTCTTGGGGGAGATGGTTATGTGGTCGTAATGCAATCGTATTCTTATGGCTGATATGGTTATGGTGTTCGTTGTTTGCGACTTAGCTTGCTATACCTAGTGGTGTATAGTGATTTGGATGTCGAGGTCAATTAGTGTTCGATTGTCTAATGGCTTCGTTATGGTCTTGTTGTGTATTACGTCTCAATACATTGAATCCTGTTTGATATCCACAACAAGTTGCATGAAGACATATGCATGGAGTGCGATTTGCTACATGTGGTCTTTGGTTCTTTATTGGTATGTTGTTCTATGATGAAAAGGTACCAAGTTGATGGTTTCCTGGAATATTACACATTGCATTTTGTGTCTAGTGAAGATGTGGCTTAAGTTAGGAATTTGGGATTCTATTTGTTTTATCTTTAGTTTTTCTTAATTTAACTAGTTTAGTCTATAAGAATGGCATGTCATTCTTATTAGGGCTTCATTTGTTGCACAGAAAGTGCATGGTTGTGCTCATGTAATGGGCTGAGATGTAAGATTTCACTTACATCCGTTGTACTTCAATGTTTTTTGGCGTAATATATTTTACCGGGGTATGAATACCCTTTTACCCAAAAAAAAAATAAAAACTGAATAGCAGCAGAAATGTATAAGTCTTGGAAAACGTGGAACATGTTTACAAAACTTGTTTTATGGTTTGAAAAGCTTATGAAAACTTATTTTAAATTTAGCCAAGAGCCCATATAGGTCATGAGTTATCAACGTGCATGTACACTTAGAGGGGTGACCTCATCATGCAATTAGAGGGGTTTCCTCTAATTATACTGGTCTGGGTAGGAGGGATCAACTCCTTGTGAAGGATGCAAGGCACACACCACATTCACCATGAAAATCCTGACTGAAAACATGTAACTAGGATGCACCCATACTTCCCACTGATAATACTGATAATGTACAAATTGAAAGCTGAAGGGACGCCACGAGAAATCACTCCCTTGTGGAAGAGTCAAGACACCGGTGCCTCAAGTGTCATGGTTACGGTACCTCCGTAACTAGGTGACTGGTCAAGCATGTATATAGCTCAGGTAATTTAAAATGATAAAATGGAAAATCATGAAAAGTTTTACAACATATAAACTGGGGAAAATAGATGGCTCCAAACGGGGAGTCCTAATCATGCATAGGAAGAGATGTCCTTACTGAAGGATGAAATATCCGTACATTATGTCCAGTAGTGAAGCTAGAATGGAAGCTGAACGCTCTACTCCGACTTCGCGAATACTACATAAATAAGGGACGTGTATGAGTTGTCTGATTGCTGAGTGTGTTACTGGTTATGTGTGTTCTTAGCTTATTTTATATGTTCTTGTCATGTTTTACTGTTTTAAGTGTTATCTTGTATTTATTCATGTTGTACATGTATTATGATTATGTATTTCATGTATTTTTGTATTACTATACTTGTAGTGTAATAATAAGCAACTTTCTAAAAATAGTAGGTTTCCAAAAATAGAAAGTTTCTAAAAATAGAAAGTTTTTAAAAATAGAAATAAGCTTGATTATAAGTCTAAAATATAAGCTAGTCTTATTAGTGATAAGCTATAAGTCATGTTGATTTATTAGTAAAGTCTATTTAATTAAATACTTAGGCTAAAGTGATTATTAGTTAATAATGAAAATGCATGGTTTATTGATTAATAATATGTCATGGTTAATTTAACAAACCTTTTCCTTATACAATTAATTAAATTAAGCATGGTTTTTAATTTAATTATGTCCAAATAAATACATAGGTTATAACATGTATTATTAGTTTTAATAATATAACCTAAGTCATGAATTTTAATTAAATAAATTAATAGTGCATATAAATTTAATTAATTAATTAATTACCAAAATAAGTGTCTAAATAAATTGAACCCGAGTCTCGAAACCCGAGTAAACACAAAAACTAGCCAAACTCGGCACACTGTCGGCGGCTAAGCAGCCTCGGCTGCAGGCGTTGGTTGCCAATGTTGGGCAAACGGTTCACACCGGCCTAGCCGATGTTCCCCCCCGCTGTGACCTGTGTACCCACCGGCATAAGCCGTTCCCCACTGTAATCAACAAGGTCCCACCGTGGGCCTTGGTTTACTGCTGCCCGAACACAAACACCACCGAACTCCTTGGGGGTTTCGGTTGTTGGTGGAAAAATCCACCGAGAGCCATGGGCTCTCGGTTTGTGTGTCACCGAACCAAAACAAACACCAAGCACACCCGGATCTTATTTAATCTTTTAACCATAACATGTTTTAATTTAATGTTCCAAGATTCATGAACATATGATTTTAATTAACATAAAAAGATTAAAAAGATAAGGATTCGATTAATACCAAATGCGTGGATGTTTTAAGGATTTAAACCCGAACACGAACACGTAATTACCCAAGATTAAAATCAAAAACCCCTCTTGTTTTCTTTGTTGGCTGCCGCGGCTAAGGGGAAAGAAGAACTAGGGTTCTTTTTATTTTTTGTTGAAAATGTATTTTGTGTTTTCCCTGGAGATTAATTTTTACTAGTTGGATTCAAAATGGGCCGGGCCATGAGGCCCTCTCCTTTCTTTACTTGTCGCGACTACACACAAGCCCAACACCAATTCATTTGTTTTTCGTGACTAAAGTATTATTCGTGAATGTTCGTGTTTTAGGTGTCGTGTATCAAATATTTTACGTAAATGTTTATCGTGCGTTAATAATATACTTAATACTCGTAATTCAATGTTCGTGACACGTGTCATATATTATTAATAGAAAGTTTTAATTTAGTCGTATTTTCATGTATTGTACTGTTCATGGCATTTTATGCGTGTTTTACAACTCTTCCCCTCTAAAAAGAATAATTCATCCCCGAATTATAGATAACATAAACTGAAAGAGAACATACCCGAATCAAAACTAGAAATGAGGGTAAGAAGTCCGGATAGACTTCTCCGTCTCTCAAGTGGCTTCCCGCTCAGGATGGTCCCTCCAAAGGATTTTGACGAATGGAATCGTCTTCTTCCTCATGACTCGCTCTTGACGATCAAGAACTCTATCGGGTTCCTTGACATAAGAAAGATCCTCACGAATCTGCTCGAGTGGATACTGAACCATATGTAGGGGACGATAATTATACCCTCTAAGTAAGTACACATGGAATACTTTGTGGATGTGAGATAACTGAGGAGGTCACGTCAGACGATACGATACCTCACCGATACGTTCAAGGATATCAAACGGTCTGATGAAACGAGGGCTGATTTTCCCTTGATTCCAAAACGCTTGACTCCACGTGCTGGTGATACCTTTAGGAAGACATGATCACCCACGTTGAAGTACAAATATCTACGGTGCTTGTCAGTATAGCTCTTTTGACGAGAACGTGCTTCCTGCAGCTTTGCCTTGGCGATGAAAACCTTTTCATTTGTCACCTCTATCATATCCGGACCCTCAAGAATTCGCTCACCAACCTGATCCCAACAGACTGAGGCGCGACACTTCCTTCCATAAAACATCTCAAATGGTGCACACTTGATATTGGCGTGCCAACTGTTGTTGTATGCAAACTCCACTAAGCAGATATAGTCGTCCCAACTTCATGTCCATTCTAAAGCACAAGCTCGCAGCATGTCCACTAGTGTGTGAATGTTAGGCTCCGACTGTCCGTCTGTCTGAGGATGAAAGGCCGTGCTAAGCTTAAGTCTGGTGCCCCAAGCTTTCTATAGACTCTTATAGAACCGAGATGTAAAACGAGGATCTCTGTCTGAGATGATACTAGATAGAGTACCATGTAGTCTCATGATCTCCTTTTGATAGATATCTGTCAATTTCCTAACTGGATAATTCTTGCGGATTACTATGAAATGTGCAGATTTGGTTAGTCGATCATTAATAACCCAAATGGCGTCATGCTTCCTTTGGGTCTGTAGAAGTCCGGTGACAAATTCCATGGAGATCTTGTCCCACTTCCACTCTGGAATGTCTAATAGTTGTAGTAAACCACAAGCTCGTTGATGCTCAATCTTAACCTGCTGGCAGGTAAGACATCTAGAGACAAAGATAGCAACATCCTGCTTCATACCACTCCACCAGAAATGCTGCTTGATGTCATGGTACATCTTGGTGGAACCAGGATGAATGGAGAATGGAGAGTTGTGAGCTTCAGTCAGCAAAGCCTCACTGTGTGTAATGTCATCAGGAACACATAATCTAGTGCCCTGCCATAAGATACCATCATCATCTACACGAAACTCCGTCTGCTGGTCTATGTTTTGAAGAATCACCCATATCTCACCTTCATCTTTCTGAGCTTCCTTGATCCTAGAGAGTAAGTCTGGCTCAACTCTAAGATTAGCCTAGTAACCCTATTGTCCACGTACCATAAAATGGATGTCCAGTCGTTCTAAGTCACGTATGATTTCTTCTTCTATCTTAATGCTGTTAATCATGCCCGAATTCCTGCTGAGAGCATCTGCCACTACATTCGCCTTGTCGGGATGGTACTGAAGATTGATGTCGTAGTCCTTAGCAACTCTAACCACCTTCTTTGCCTCATGTTTAGTTTTCGCTGGGTGAAGATATATTTAAGGCTCTTGTGATCTGTGAAGTTATCACATGATTCACCATACAAGTAATGCCTCCAAATATTTAGTGCAAACGCAACTGCTGCAAGCTCCAAGTCATGGGTAAGATAGTTTTACTCATAAAGCTTAAGCTTGCGTGATGCGTAAGCAATCACTTTCCCATGTTGTATGAGAACGCAGCCAAGACCTTCCCTGAAGCATCACTTTAGATCTGAAATCCATGTGTGCCAGATGGGAGAATAAGAATAGGTGCAGATACAACCTCTGCTTGAGTTCTTCAAAGCTCTTCTCTCGTTCATCACTCTAGATGAATTTATCCCCTTTTCGCATCAGCTTAGTCAAGGGTAAGGCTAAACTTGAAAAATTATCCACAAACCTACGGTAATAACCAGCTAAGCCAAGAGAACTACGGACCTCTGTCGTCGACGTCGGTCTTGGCCATTTTGTGATAGCCTCAACCTTCGCAGGATCGATGGTTATTTCTTCTACGGATACGATGTCGCCCAGAAACGCCACTTTGGTCAACTAGAATTCACACTTGGAGTGGCGAAGTATCTGTAGTACTATACGAAGATTCTCTTCGGGTTCCTCCTTGGATTTTGTGAAAATCAGAATATCATCAATGAAGACGATAACAAACTTGTCTAAAAACTCATGGAAGACACGGTTCATCAGATCCATGAAGACTGCTGGAGCATTGGTGAGTCCAAAAGGCATGACTAAAAACTCGTTGTGACCATAGCGTGTACGGAAAGCAGTCTTGGAGATATCCTTCTCTTTCACCCATAGCTGATGGTAGCCATACCTCAGATCGATCATAAAGATATTTTTGGCACCTTGAAGTTGGTCAAACAGATCATCTATACGTGGTAAAGGATTTCGGTTTCTGATTGTGATCATGCATAAACGCATGCTGCCATCCTTCTTCTTCACGAACAACATCGGTGCACCCCATGAAGATACACTGGGGTGGATGAAACCTCGCTCTAAAAGTTCCTGCAACTTCTCTTTTAACTCCTTGAGCTCATTGGGAGCCATGCGGTAAGAAGCCTTGGAGATTGGTTCAGCTCCTGGGATGAGCTCAATACCAAAATCTACTTCACGAGCAAGTGTGTATGCCCGGAAGTTCTTCAGGAAATACATCAGGGAATTCTGAAACGTTAGGCTGATCCTGAATAGATGGAGTTTCAGCAGCAATATCATGAACCACAGCTAAGAAACCCTCGCAGCCAGGTGACAGTAAGACACGTGCCTGCAAGGCTGAAATGATTTGTATAGACTTTCCTGGTATGAAACCATTATGAATGTACTTTGGTGCGTTGACATCACCGAAAATAACCCGATATGAATGGCAATGTATGGTGGCGTGGTGTTTGGATAGCCAGTCGATGCCTAAAATCATGTCAAACTCGCACATGTCTAACGGAAGTGCATCAACTTCACGAGTCCTGTCATCAAACTCTAGGGGAAGATATCTGTACCCATGTGTGATGCACACAGAGTCTGTCAGGGGCGTCGATATGTTTAAGATATTATCAAGTGGCATAGGGAATATCCTAACACGAGTGGCATAAGCAGTGGATATGACTGAATGAGTCGCACCCGTATCAAACAAAACGCAAGCAACTTGACCATACATAAAAAAGATTCTAGTGATGGTACCTGACGACTTGTTTGCTCGATCCCTGGTGGTGGTATACACACGTCCAGTAGTCGGAGGTGGTTTGTAATCAGCATGCCCAATAGTACCCTCAATCTCACCCTTCTTGCAATCTTTCATCTGGTGGCCTTGCTGGCCATATTTGAAGCAACCACTGGTAGCTCGACGACACTGACCTGGGTGTCTGCGACTACAAGTGGTGAAAATAGGGTGAGTGTACTCTCCAACGGGTGCTCTAGCTGGCTGGGAGCCTGTTTCAGAAATTATGCGTGAGACATGATGATTGGGGTACAAACATGACTACACAGAAAGTTTAGATTGTAATACCAGATGAAGCTGCACGGTTGGGCTGTGAACCTTTGTGGTCTTGATCCCGTCCGTTGCCAGTATTCCTGGTAATAGATGCTGAAGTGTATGAATTTATGAATCATATAGCAGCATAACATAGGAATGAATAACTTTTAGGTACATGCTGTTGCTGGAATTGTTGGCGTTGTTACTGTATTTGTCACTACCGCCACACCTATCAGATGCAGAACGGTCCTGAGTCTGACTGTTTTCCTTCGAATTGTACTGTTGAGTGGCCGGTTGGGACAGGTCCCTAGTCTTTTGCTTAAAAGATGCAATTGTATAGAGAATGATATAAAATGGAAAGTACTGAATTGATGAAATGATTAACGTTTGATGACTGAGATATACCTCTTCTCAGATCTGTCTGCTTCACCAAACACGTGTCTCTCCTGCAGCACCTCTAGCTTCCAAGCTGCATCTGCCACCTGCGCCACATTAGTAAATGTAGCACACAACAGGTTGTTAGCGACAGAAGTACGAAGAGCCGAATGAAAATAATATGTCTGCTCTTCTGCTGTCTCGACTAGTGCCCCACAGAAACCAGCAAGTCTAAGGAATCTATGCATAAATTACGTACTATTCTCTCCAGCTCTCTGTCGAATGCCATGGTACTCCCTGTTGAGCTGATCCTGTTCAGTTTTCGGAAAGAACTGATCTAGGACCAACTCCTTAAATTGCGCCCAAGTCAAACCTGCAACCCAGTTATCACCTCCATTCGATTGCTTGAGTGCTTTCCACCATGCTGTCACGTCTCCCTTAAATTTATAACAAGCGAGCCTCGCCATAAAGACAACATCACACCCCATAGCGTCGAAAATCTTCTCTATGTGTGCAATCCAGCTCTCAGCCTCAGATGGACTATCAGTCTACTCAAAAGATCTAGGTCGCTGTTTGTTAAACCTTTCCAACCATGTGATAAGAGTAGCTGGTGGAGGAGGAGGAGGGTTGTTCTAATTCAGGTGATGATTATGATTGGCTTGAACCTCAACACGAATCTCATTTCTGAGTTGGGGAAGTAAAGCTTGCAGAGCAGCTTGGACAACTGCCTGCAGTTCTTGCTCACGTGTGTTAACCATCTAACAGTTTAAAAAAAGATGAAATGATTAATCTGATTAGAACATAGGATAAACATAAGAAAAAGATGCATGAAACAGTTTATGAAGCTTTAGCCAATGAAAATGACATGAGTATGGATGAACGCCTAAGGGTCGGTTCACCAAAACAAAATTGACATGAACAAAGGTGAACGCCTATGGGTCGGTTCACCAAAACAAAATTGACATGACAAGCGTGAACGCCTATGGGTCGGTTCACCAAAACAAAATAATTCGAATAAAAGCACATGCGACTAAATATGGCCAGTCCTGTACTAACTATTACTTAGTCAAAATACCTGCAACAATGATACATGAAACAAATGCATGAAAATAAACTGTCAGTTTAGGAAGATCCTGGTGACTACCCACTTCACAGGTCAAGTTTTTAGAGCCTACAGGTCGAAACCTTGGGCTATGATACCAAAATTGTAACACCCCATTTTGATAAATGCAATATCACAGGATAATTATGTCGTGTGATCAAAGCATGCAAGGTAAATGTCTTAAAACATTAAATGGCCGTAAAGACAAATACCAGAATCAAACATCGGTAGTCCAACATAAGCTCACACACATGAAATATAAGTACTAAAAGGAAAGGACTAAACAATATCCAAAAGAAATAAAGTAATTTATGGAAATGCATAAAGTAAAGGAGGCTGGATAGCTTCCATCTAAATGCACATACTCTCAAGATCCTAAGTGCGTCCCTGTTTACCTGCCGTTTGGGAACATGGAAAGGAAACGTCTGAGCAAGACACCCAGTGAACGGATATATAACATAGTATGAATGTCATAACACAATAAAGTCTAATTAGCAGCGAAAATGTATAAGTCTTGGAAAACCTGGAACATGTTTATAAATCTGGTTTTATAGTTTGAAAAGCTTATGATTAACTTATGAAAACTATATTTTAAATTTAGCCAAGAGCCCATATAGGTCATGAGGTATCAACGTGCATGAACACTTAGAGGGGTGAACTCATCATGCAATTATAGGGGTTGCCTCTAATTATACTGGTCTGGGTAGGAGGGATCAACTCCTTGCGAAGGATGCAAGGCACACACCACATTCACCATGAAAATCCTGACTGAAAACATGTGACTAGGATGCACCCATACACCCCACTAATAATACTGATAATGGCCAAACTGAAAGCTGAAGGGACGCAACGAGAAATCACTCCCTCGCGGAGGAGTTATGACACCGGTGCCTCAAGTGCAATGGTTACGGTACCTCCAAAACTAGGTTACTGGTTAAGCATGTATATAGCTCAATCAATTTAAAATGATAACATGGCAAATCATGAAATAACATATAAACTGGGGAAAACATATGGCTACAAACGGGGAATCCAAATCATGCATAGAAAGAGATGTCCTTACTGACGGACAGAATATCCGTACCTTATGTCCAGTAGTGAAGCTAGAATGGAAGTTGAACGATCTACTCTAACTTCACGAAGACTACATAAATAAGGGACGTGTATGAGTTGTCTGATTACTGAGTGTGTTACTGGTTCTGTGTGTTGTTAGCTTATTTTATATGTTCTTGTCATGTTTTATTATTTTAAGTGTTATCTTGTATTTATTCATGTTTTACATGTATTCTGATTATGTATTTCTTGTATTCTTGTATTATTATACTTGTAGTGTAATAATAAGTAACTTTCTAAAAGTAGCAGGTTTCCAAAAATAGAAAGTTTACAAAAATAAAAAGTCTCCAAAAATAGAAATAAGCTTGATTATAAGTCCAAAATATAAGCTAGTGCTTATTAGTCATAAGTTATAAGTCATGTTGATTTATTAGTAGAGTCTATTAAGTTAAATACTTTGGCTAAAGTGATTATTAATTAATAATGAAAATGCATGGTTTATTAATTAATAATATGTCATGGTTAATTTAACAAAACTTTACCCTATACAATTAATTAAATTGAGCATGGTTTTTAATTTAATTATGTCCAAATAAATACTTAGGTTATAACATGTATTATTAATATTAATAATATAACCTAAGTCATGAATTTTAATTAAATAAATTAATAGTGTATGTAAATTTAATTAATTAATTACTTACCAAAATCAATGTCTAAATAAATTGTACCTGAGTCTCGAAACCCGAGTAAACACCAAACCGAGCCAAACCCGCCACACAGCCGACGCCTGGTGGTTGGCCGGCAACTAAGCAGCCTCGGCTGCAGCCGTTGGTTGCCACTGCTGGGCTAACGGTTCACACCGCCTAGCCGATGTCCCCCCACCCTTCCCCCCCCCCCCCCTCCCCCCCCCCCCGCCCTCGTCGTGACCTGTGTACCCACCGGTATAAGCCGGTCCCCACTATTATCACCAAGGTGCCACCGTGGGCCTTGGTTTGCTGCTGCCCGAACACAAACACCACCTAACCCCTTGGGGGTTTCGGCTGTTGGTGGAAAAAATCAACCGACAGACATGGGCTCTCGGTTTGTGTGTCGCCGAACCAAAACAAACACCAAGCACACCCGAATCTTATTTAATCTTTTAACCATAACATGTTTTAATTTAATATTCCAAGATTCATGAACATATGATTTTAATTAACATAAAAAGATTAAAAAGATAAGGATTCGATTAATACCAAATGTGTGGATGTTTTAAGGATTGAAACCCGAACACGAACAAGTAATTACCCAAGATCAAAATCAAAAACCCCTCTTGTTTTCTTTTTTGGCTTCCGCGGCTAAGGGGAAGGAAGAACTAGGGTTCTTTTTATTATTGTTGAAAATGTATTTTGTGTTTTCTCCATAGATTAATTTTTACTAGTTGGATTCAAAATGGGCCGGGCCATGAGGCACTCCCCTTTCTTTTCTTGCCGAGACTACACACAAACCCAACACCAATTCATTTGTTTTTCGTGACTATAGTATTATTGGTAAATGTTTGTGTTTTAGGTGTCGTGTATCAAATATTACACGTAAATGTTTATCGTGCATTAATAATATACTTGATACTTGTAATTTAATGTTCGTGACACGTTTCATATATTATTAATAGAAAGTTATAATTTAGTCGTGTTTTCATGTATTGTAATGTTCATGGTATTTTATGCGGGTTTTAGAAAAGATGAAAAACTATATATGCACATGTTTTGGAAAGGCAGGGACCATTGTTTCTATTACACCATACCCATTATTACTTAAACCCGACTGTGACCCGAATCTAGCCCATCTATACAACCAAGCCCACTATCTATCCTATTCCTACCCGAGCCCAACCCGAAATCCAAACCCACTATCACCAGACGCGTCATCCCACCCAGCTGTGTTATTAATAACATTTTTTAAATAGATGTTTTTAGTTAACACACGCCTTAACACTCCCTAACCCCTTTTTTGCATCAAAAACACACTAATCTCACACACTTAAGAACTTTAAACCTAAAACACAGATTCCTTTCTAACCTATGAATTAAGATTAAAAAACGTCCAGATTGGCAATTTACTATCCCCTACACATTCCCAATCACCAAAACCCTTTCACATGCTCTCTAGTGCCCTCCCCATGTGTCCCCTGACACACGAACTAGCACTAAGACAAAAAGAAGCAGGCATCCAACAATTGACAACATTTTCCTTCTTCCAAAGTTACCTCCCAATGGTTTAGATTATGCTTGCAAGGTTGGCATCACAATAAAACAAGGCAGAGATCACATGGAAATTGTGGACTTATTTTTCAAATTTGAAGACTACAAGGGCATTCTTGGAATAACAGAACTAGGGTTTTCTTTTTTCTTAGGATTCTAGAATTTTCCTCTTCTTGTATAAATACTAGTCATATGAGACTAGTATCATTGTTCCAGCTTTATTGTATTTTTTTTAAATTAATGAAATTATTTTCTTAAATTTGCAAATAGATCTGAGTTCCCTTTTATGCTTTCATTAGTGTAATGTTTAATGTATTTGCAAGATTAGTTTAGTTTATCAAAAAAAATTTGTCCCAAAATATTTTTGGCAAGAAAAATATTTCTAGATCCAAATAAACTGGTTTTAGCAAGTGACTGACAATCACTTGTTGGATTAGCCAATCATACTTTGTTAAAATTCTGTTTGGTTATCATTGGTGTCACACAGTTAATGTTTTTCAAAGGTTTTTTCACATAAAATCTTGGGTATTATTCTGTTTTGTTCTAACAACTTCATAAGCCCCAACAAGCTCAAACTAGCTGACAACTAGCTTGAGCCTATTGAGCTTTTGAAGCTTCCATTATTCTTGTTTGTTTGTTTTGTTATCCACAGGTACCAAAGATATGTACCAAGTGACTGTTGTAGTCACTTGGTAGGACTTTTTTTGTCCATTCTGTACATCAATTACTTATGCCACTACTCTCCAAACCATATTTAGCTCATCTTGCTGGTGGTATCCAAGGCTAGGCTCAACCTGCAAGGTTGAGGCAAGGTTTGTTAAACTCCCTTGATATTTTGCTTAAATTTGATTTTGGAGATAGGTGTTCATGCTTGTTGTAAATTGGTGTTCTATTAGTTTAATTTATGCTCTATGTTAGTCTAGGAGTTTTCCATGCTTGTTTAGGTGATTTGAGCTTGATTTATAAAAGTTTTCTTTGATAATATTTATTTTTTACATTTTAAGGGGTGTTTGGATCTGCCTATATCTTGCATAAGGTAACATCATTGTAGGGTAAACAGGGATTGAATACCGGTTAATAGGTTTAGGAAGAAGTTTCTTGTAGTTGTTTAATTGGTGGTAGTGTAAGATTTCAATGTTAGCATAACACTTAGTGAAAATAGCTTCTGTCCAAACAGTTGGCTGCATGGCCTTGTTTTTGTGTTTTTGTTGCTTGAAAGCTTGTTTTCACATAGAACTTAGGTTCGTATAGTTATATTTACACTTCCTTTGAAATTTGTTAGGCTTATTTTCAATATTTTTGGTTTGAAAATCCATTTGTAATGCACATTAGACCAGTAGACACCTCACTGTCTGCATAGTGAGTGTTTCTGGTCTAATTGTGGTATTTTGTGGGTTTAATATTAGTGCTTTGGTAGAGATGATGGTAGTTTAGGGGAGTTTACTAGTTTTTCAGTAAGTGACAGCTTTTTGGTAGCTTGTAAATCCAACTATAGCTCACTGTAGTGTAAAGTTCATCAGCTTTTTAGGCCATCTGTCTGCACAATAACCTGTTAGGGCTTAGTTTGGTGTCTTTTGTTGCTAAATTCATGGAACCAGTTAGGGTTAAGGTAGGTCTAGGATAATAGGATAGTGGTAATAGGAATTGGTAGCTTATTGGTTCTGTAAGGTAGCCTTATAGTCACTGTTCAGCCTATTGTATAAACAACATCATATTTCTGCAATTCTTCTTTTTTGCTGTCTGTTCATAGGAATTTAGGATCAATCTATGCTTGTTAATGTGGGGTTGTGGGGGTGCCCATTGGGTTGTGGGGGTGCCCATTTTTCCAATAAAAACCCACGAAACAACCTCCAATACAAGCCAAAACAACAAAGTCCTTTTTCTTTGTGTTAATAACTATCAGTGGGAACCCCTGTTCCCACTGTTAGTACATCAATTGCCACTGTTAGTATAAAGGTCACAATCAGCTTTTAATTTATGTCTTTTCTGTCTCATTTTCAACTTTTTCTGGTTTTCTTATTTTTTCTAGCTTGTATACAATAAAATAGAATTTTTGGAAAATGTTTCACATTTTTCCCATTATTATTTAATTTTTTATGATTATTATAATTAAAAGTTGTTTTTAGGCATTTAAAAATAGAATTTTGGTGAAAATTTTGGAAAAATATTTTTTAGTGTTTATTAAGTATATTTGAGGTTTACTAGTTATAAAATTTTGGTTTGGGCTTTTAATTAGTTTATTTGATCTATAGTGTTTAATTAGCATTTAAAAATTAAATATAAGTTAATTTAAAAATTTTCAACAATTTTTCTTGGTTTATAAACCCTAGATATATTTATAAGAAGTTAATTTCATTTTTCGAGAATTTTTAGATAACTTTTATTTTTCGTCGTATTTTACGATTTTACGTTTTTCGCGTCGTAGTTTAATTGTAGCCTAACTCGTCTTTATTTTCCAATCTTTTTTCTTCCAAAAACGTTACTAATCCAAACTTTGATTTATAATTTTGGCATTAAACACAAATAACTCCCTTGAGGAACGAACTCACTTGTTGAGCATTCACGTTTTCCTAAACGTGAACATTTAATACTTACCATATATTGTTTTTCGTAAAACAAGTATTAAATTATCACAATCATTTTGGCGCCGATGCCGGGAAGGTGTTTGGACATATGATATATATCGTGTTTGTTTGAGTACTACATTTTTGCCTTCTATTTTTGGGAGCGTATATATCGTATATACTCGTTTTGTTATTTTTCTATATTATATTAGCCATAAAAATAAAAGTGTTAAATTGAAATCAATTAACACAAAATATTTTTTCGTTTTTATTGTGAATGATATATTTGTTGATACAAAAGTTGGATGGACCGAGCTTGACCCGAATTAGGCTTAATTCAGGGTCTTTTAGACTCCGGCTCTTGCACCAAGTGAAACTTGTTTAAGGACCCTGCGTACTAAAAACAAACACCGTTAGGCTTACCGTGGGTTTGTGACCCATGATTAGACTCTGGCGTGGGAGTAAGTAATCGATTTGAGTATGTTAGGGTTTAGAGTATTGTGTGTATCGTCCCTTTGTGGAACCATGGGGGTTCCTTTTATACTCGAGAGAGTCCTAGCTGGGCTCCCTATTCTTGCGGCCAAAGAAAAGGATAACGACTCAAAATAGATTGATCTTTATTGCATAACTGAGGTAAGTGTATATCCCTTTTCCTTAGACGAATATAATTATAAGATAGATTATATCTACGTCTGATCCTATCGTAGTGCGACGAGGATACGGTAAGTAATAAACCGTATGTGCGACAGCGACTTACTGGGCCTCCTGGGCTGTGCGGGCATCGTGTAAGTATTAATCCATTCCTGATGGATACAGGTAGTTCCCATGAGTTGGACTATCCAGACTGACTAGGGACTATACGTCATTATGTCCCCCAGTCTAGTGGTCGCAGGTTCAAACCGCGGCTACTAGACTACAATCTTCTAAGCGCTCAAAAACCAATATGCGTATAGACCACACATGAGTATCCAATAAGAATTCAAACATTCCCGCCAAGAAGATATTCATCCCCCCTTTTACCTAACCTCCTTGAAACCCGGGAAAAGCATCTACCACGTCATATTTACCCCTTCATTTTCCACCGTTGGATTTAGCAAGTGGGGAACACGTGGCGCAGATCTAAGCATTGAACAGTAACTTAGGAGGGCTATATATATACCCTTGACGCCTCCCTTTGACTGTTTCATAACTTTTTAAACTCTCAAACTCCATTAACGTTTTCATAAAGACCCTATCTTCACCATATTTCTTCTTGGGTAACCTTTGCAACCACTCTATTTCATACAAGCAATCATGGTTAGGCAACTTCACGAAATCAATTCTACCCTCACCATAGATGAGCTTGACCAGTTTACGACGGAATATTATATTCCTAATTATTTACACCCAGAAGTTCCCAATCCCCGACACAATATCAGTCATGTGCCAGCTGGGAAATTAGGAATATACACCCGGTTTTTTTACTACGCTAATCATCAGATTCCTATGTCACGCTTCCTTATAAGTGTGTTAATACATTATGAGACCTACGTGTCTCAATTGAATTGAATAGGGGCGGCCAAAATTTCTAACTTTGAAATTAATTGCCTTACGTTAGATATAGAGCCTACCGTATACTTATTTCGTGTCTTCTACTAACGGCAACTAGCCAATGGTTGGGTTTCCTTCGCTAAGCAAAAGAGCGGGATGCAATGCTACGGTGGGAAAATAGATTCCCTAAGGGACTGCAATGATAGGTTCTTTTAGGTTGACGGAGCCGCCTTTCCCTTTCATTTTCCCTTTTTGACCCGTGGAACTGTGAGGAAGGACCCAATGCCTGGCCCTAACTCCTACAATACTGGGGACGCGGAGACCTTAAATTACAACCGCATTCCTATGCAACCGTACCTTGAGATGTTGTTGGTTATCCTTGATCTGAGTCGCGCAGTCATCTATGGCGCGCATCAGATACCTGTCTTCCGCACCCAAAGTAGCCAGGGTTAGTGGTTCTTCCCGCGTTCTTCATAGCATCCTGTAAGTACCATCTTTTTCTGAAAACTAAAATTTGTTCTCTTGTTTGTCTGTTTGTCTGTTGCGCGGCAATGGATGTTGTTGACCTTGTTCGTGATGCCTTTCCTAAGGATTTGATAGTCTACTCCCGCCCTGAGAAGGAGAATGAGGAGTCAATTCAGGAACGCGCACAAAAGAACACTATGGACCTGGAAGTAGGAGAAGCGTCCGCGCCGCAGGATCAAGAAGACACCATCGTAGAGCAACCACAACCACAATAAGCGCAACAACAACAACAACCATTACAAGAACAACCACCACCACGTCGCTACCTCGGACTGAGTTCCTCCTTATTCGAGGACAATTATACTGACGATGTTGAGTACGCCTCGCAACTATTCAAAAAGGACAAGGAGGCGAACTCTTCGTTTCTAGGGAAGAGGCATAGAGGCTCTCCATAAACCTCTCGTAAGTCCGCTCGCACGGGGGCTGGGCCGTCGTCCGTAGAGGCGCGTTGCCACCAGGAGGAAACCTCGAGCGTGCGCCAGACCGAAGAAGACATTGAGGAGGATGCTGCAAAGACCCCTCCACGAACTCCTCCTGCCACGATCACCCTAAGGTAAATATACTCGCTGCTGCTTAGTATTACCGCAGTTATGTTTTCTGTATTATTCCTCTAATCTCTCCTTTCCTTGTAACAATGATGACCTAGAAGACTTATCCCCCAAGGCGACAAATGTGCCTTCACCTTCAAATGATACCACAACAGCAGGGGGAAGCGCGTTTTCTCCAGATCCCCCGTTTGTCGCAAACTGGGATCTGCCCTTGTCTTTAGAGCTTACCGCGCCTTTGACTGTGCCAGCTTATTGGACAACATTGTGTCTCCTGGCCGAGCTGCCGTGCTAGAAGAGATGAATGATGTAGTTTTTGTGGTCGAGGTAAGTTATATCTCGTCACAGAACGTGACGCTAATGTGACGCATCAAGAAGAGGTTTTTAGAGCTGTCCGCCCAAGTCCAATTCACAGAAGAGAGACTTGGGTGAATTGTTTAGGAGAAGACTCTCTCCTTTAAGGAGATGCAGGCAAAGATTGACCAAGGAGCCGAAAGAGGACACCAAGATGCCAATCTCATCATCTCCCTCACTGAAGAAAGAGATGCATTGGATGCCGATCTTGCAGATGAGCGCGCACAGCTCTCCCAGCTCAAGGATTCAAATGAAGAGGCAATGAAAGCCTTTGAGCAGGGAAAGGACCAGTTTGTGGCTGGTGTGGATGCGCTGGGTGTAAGGCTAAGTGGTGATGTGAAGGACCTTATCAACCAACTGAAGAGACTAAGCATTGAGCTTGACACTGACTTGTATCCGCGCTTGATGTAAGAGATAGCTGAGAAACGCTGGCTGGTGACCCACGGCCTGGGCCTAGCTGCCATGGGTGCCTTAGAAGACCCTACTCTGCTGGTCGCCTTCGCCCAGTCCGTTATTACTACGGTGAATGAGGGTACCTCCAAGGGCCTAGAGAAAGCGCACGAAGCTGAACCATTGAAGAAAGGCTTGGGAGAAGTGTCTTTCTACGATTCCTCTGCTAAGTCAAGCTCACAACCGCCTTAAAGGACATGAGTGCCTACTTTTTTCCATCTTTTGGTCTTGGCGACAAGGATCGTGAGCTGCCGATTGAGGTCGTTATGGAAGGCCTAACTCTGGTGCGCCATAAGGCAGAGGGCGCGGAGACACAGGCGGACTTTCACTTGAAGCCTTCCTTAGAGCATCTAGCGGTACCAATATTTGCTCACCCCGGGGATGTGCTTGACCCTTTTAGCGTTGAGAAGGAGGTGCCATTGTTTGAGGTGCTCGCGGCGCATGATAGTCGTGCTGCTGCCAAGAAGACTGCGCTGAATATAGAGGTTGCGCCTTCTGTTGGTGCTGCCCAACTTTCTTCCCCCATCCCTGTGTTGCCTTTGTCGCTGCTAGAGAGAGACGCTCGCGTGCTGGACCTAATGGAGAAGGACATGAAAGAGCACCGAGTTGCGGCATATTCCCCCCCCCCCCCCCCTTGTTGAAGTTAAAGAGATCTTCTGATACCAATTTACTTTCCAATAGTTTAGCTGATTTGTAAATATTTGTGTATTTTGCATGTGCGAATGTTCACCCGTTAGTAGTAATGAACATTTCCCACTTTTTGTTATGAAAAATATTTTTTTACACTTTAATGCTTATAGCGCAGATTTGTTTTATGATTAATGTAAACTCGTAAATGGTCCTTATGGGTGAGGCAGAGTCATTACGTGTGGTATACCGCTACTACCATAAAGACAGCCAGTGATGCTGACCAATTGTTAGATGTGCACGATTGTGTCTTATCAGTCTCAGAATGTACTGGCTTTATAACTTGCTACGACGTCATTAATAGGAAGGGGCCTAACAAGGATACATGATCCGTGGTCGATGGGGTTTCATCCCTCTTACTCGACGAGTCTAATTAGTAGGTTAGACCCATTCCTCTTATTGCTCTTAGAAACGTTGTGCACGCGTGCGCCAGTAGGCAATATGTAATATATACAAAGTATATGTGTGATAAGAAAGAAAAAAGTTTTTAGAGTACGTCGTGGAACTAGCTAGGGACACGAAAATTTATTAATACTTGCAAGATTTTAAATACATGACATAAAAAAGAAGTATAATACATTGGTCTCAGAAGTTCACTGCTAAAGGTAGCACTTGTTTAGATGGCAAATGTTCCAAGTCCTCCGTAGCTCGTGACCATCCATGTCGCGCAGTCGATATGCGACGTTTCCCAATGCGTCTGTCACCATGTAAGGTCCCTCCTACTTAGGTCATAGCTTTCCTGTATTTTCAGCGTGGCTAGCCGCGTTTGAGCGATACACAAAGTCACCTGGCCTAAAGGAAGTCTTTCTCACCCTAGCATCATAGTAAGCCTTCATTTTTGCTTTTGGCTTGGCCTCATGGATAGCTGCTAATTCTATGTGTTCATCATTTGTGTCTAAGTTCAGACGTAATTCATTATCGTTTGTGACCATGTCTACTTCTGCTGTGCAGAGCGTTCGTAACCCGATTTTGGCTTGGATGACTGCCTCTATTATGTACGTTAGGGTGAAAGGGGTATCGCCCGTAGCGGTTTTTATCATTATGCGATGTGCCCATAAGACATGTGACAACTCGTCGACCCATTTTTTTGTTATTTCCCCTAGTCGCGCCTTTATGCCGTCTTCCAGACTCCTATTTGCTCTTTCCACAAGTCCATTGGTTTGTGGATGGGCTACCGAAGCAAACCTTTGATTGATGTTGGTTTTCGCGCACCAATCCTTGAATGGATTCTCCGCGAATTGTTTTCTATTATCAAATACAATCTCTCCAGGTAGCCCGAAGCGGCATATTATATTGTCCCATACAAACCTTTTCACTTTGTTTCCTGTGATTGTTGATACTGCCTTTGCTTCAATCCACCTTGTGAAGTAGTCCATCACGACTATTAGGAACTTAACCCCACCTCCTGCCACAGGGAAAGGTCCTACGATGTCTATTCCCCACTTGAAAAATGGCCAAGGGGAAGTGATAGGTGTTAGTTCCTCTTGGGGCTGGCGCGGTACCGGCCTGTGTACCTAGCAGTCATTGCATTTGCGGATGAGTGTACGTGCGTCCGCGTGCATGGTTGGCCAATAATACCTGCTGCGTAATGCTGTCGCCACCACTGACCTTGGTCCTGCATGCATGCCGCAGGATCCTTCACATATTTTACTAATGACGTACTGTGCTTTCTGCGGGCCCACGCACCTTATCCATGGCTGAAGGAATGAGCGTTTGTAAAGAAACCCATCCCTGAATTCGAACTATTTCGAGCTCCTTCGTATTCGTCGCGCTTTGGTTTCGTCATGTGGGAGTGAGTCTTTCATTAAATAGTCTACAATCGGCGTCATCCACGTATGACCTTCTTCCTCTACGACCGATGTGACTTCCTGCTCTTTTATGGACTTGTCTTTGAGGATTTCTACTGTTTTGATAGATATGTGAAGCTGGTGGATGCTATCTTGCTGAGTGCGTCTGCCTTCTTGTTCTCCCCTCTTGGTACTTGGCGTATTTGGAACTTTTTGAATCCTTCGATCAATAACTTGGCCTTTCGCAAGTATTGTATCATATTCTCCTGATTCGCTTCATACTCGCCAAGTATGTGGTTTGCTACTAGGCGAGAATCTACGCTTTGTTCAAGGTTTTGCACGACCATTCGGTCTGTAATTATTAGTCCAGCTATTAGCGCCTCGTATTCTGCCTTATTATTTGTAGCCGTGAATTCAAAACGAAGTGCGTATATAATTTCCATTCCTTCCGAATTAGTTAGTATGAGTCCTGTGCTAGATCCATCAGTGCAGGATGATCCGTTAGTGAATAAGATCCATGGGTTTTGGTCTTCTTCAACCTGTTTAGGTTCCTGCTCTCCTTCCCTCGGTTTTTTAATGATGAAGTCTGCCAGAATTTGTCCTTTTACAGCGTTGCGCGGTCTATACGTAATATTGTGTTCTCCAAGTAGAACACTCCACTTCTGTAATCTACCTGCTACTTCTGGTTTTGATATTATCTGTTTGATGGGTTGATATGTGATCACCACTATGGGATGTGCTTGGAAGTATCTGTGCAACCTCTTCTCCGCGAATACTAGTGCGAGTACCAACTTCTCCATGGAGATATAATTCAGCTACGAGCTTCGTAATGCTCTGCTTATGAATTATACTGGTGTTTGCACGTTCTCCCTGTCCGTCATTAGCACCGCGCTAATCGCTCCATACGTAGCTGATAAGTATATTATCAGCTCCTCTTTTGGTCGTGGTGTGACTAATATAGGGAGCGATGCTAAATGTTTTTTCAGTTCCTCGAAGGCTTTTTCAGCTTCCTTTGTCCAATTGAAGTCTCCCTTTTTAATACACTTTTTGAGTGTCTTAAATAAAGGGAGGGATTTCTTCGCGGTTTTGGACAAGAACCTGTTCAGCCCTGCGAGCTTCCCGTTTAGCAATTGTACTTCCTTTTTTGTCCTTGGGCTTTGAAGCTGTATGACTGCCTCTGTTTTTTCTGGGTAGGGTTTGATTCCATTGGGTTCAATCATGTAGCCTAGGAACATGCCTTTTGTCGCACCAAAATGCACTTTTTTGGGTTTAACTTCATGTTTATCCTCCTAAGTATCGAGAATGTTTCCTCTATATCCCGGATGAGTTCATCCTCTATTGTGGCTTTTTATCACCAAGTCATCAACATAGACCTCTAAATTTCGCTCGATTTGGGCTTCGAACGCTTTATCAACCAATCGCTGGTACGTGGCCCCTGCATTCTTAAGTCCGAATGGTATTTTTATGTAGCAATACACACCCTGGCTGGTATGAAATGCTATTTTTTCTTTCTCTTGCTCTGCCATTTGTATTTGGTGGCATCCATTGTATGCGTCTAGGAAGCATTTAAACGAATATCTACATAACGATTCTACCTTCCAATCTATCCCTGGGAGTGGATAACAGTATTGGGGGCAAGCTTTATTGAGGTCTGTGAAGTCAACACACATGCGTCAGCTGTCATCATGTTTTTAACCATTACTGGGTTAGCGAGCCAATCATGATATTAAACCTCCTGTATGATTCATGCGTCCACCAGCTTCTTCACTTCCTCAAGTATCACCTTGTTGCGCTCTGGAGCCTGTTCTCTATTCATTTGCCTGACTGGGGGATATCCTTCGTAGATTTGCAGATTGTGTTCAGCTATTGAAATTGGTACCCCCGTCATGTCTTTAGGTTCCCACGCTAAGATGTCTAGGTTATCCCTTAAGAGGCGGTACACGTCAGCCTTTCCTTTGTCAGACAATGTCCCCCTAATCGTTATTTCTTGATCTGGATATTATGGATGGACTGCCACTTTTAGGTTTGGCAGTGAGTCTATCCTGGGTTTCGTTGTAACCCGAGAGGGTTTCGCGATCATGTTTCACTCTAGGAGTGCCATGGCTGTGTTGAAGATCGTTATGCTTCCTTCCTCCTATGAGAACTTCATCATGCCATGGGCCATAGAAGGTACTGCTCGCATTGCTAGTATGGCATGTCGCCCAATGATTCCGTGATACTGCGATGGCGACCGTATTATCAAGAAGTTCATTGAGACCTTTGTTGAATGTTCGTCGCTTCCCACTCTCACTACTAGCTTTAGTTGGCCCAAAGGCCACACCGCTTCTCCACTGAATCTGATGATCGGTGAGGTGTAGATACCATATGGCTCCTTACTTCTGCGCTGAGTTTCAGGAAACAGTGTTCATACATTATTTCTGCTGATGAGTGTTCATCGACATACATACGGTGTATACTGTGTTCACCGATGTTTACGTCTATTACCAGCGGGCCTTCTGCCACATTGTTCGCTCTGAGGGGTGGGAAAGAGATGTCTCTTCCTTTCGAGCATTTTTGGCTCACCTTTTGCTTTGTCCTTTGCTGCCACATTTGCACCATGTAAACATTAGCAGTTTTTTGTTTTTCATCCACCGCTGCTTCTTTGACACGTGTTTCAGCTTGCCTTCTTTTACCATATTCTAGATATGCTTATGTAGAAATGCATTCATTCGTAGCGTGCCCCTTCTCGCCATGATAATCACAATATATGTTGCCAATGCGCCTTTCTACCGGAGTGGTCATTGGTAATGGTCTTGGGAAGTTCGCGCCTTCTGATATAAGTATTTCCCTTGAAGTAACTTAAGGGGAGTAAACCTGAAGTTTCTGGCTCGTCCCTCTCTTTTATTTCCTTGGTAGTCGAGACCTACAGGTCTGCTTTGTCTAGTAGACCCTTTATTAGGCGCGTCACAGGGTCTATACCCATGGACGTTTTGTATGACTTCTAAGGTAGTTGATTCCCCCTGGGATCTTACTCGCCGTAGTACTCCATCAAAGGTTTCTGGTGTTTTTTCATTCAGCTTTTTTATTAGAATATTGTTGCGTATACCTGCCATGAAGCAAGATACTTTTAAGATCTCTAGGCATTCCTTTATTTGAAGACATTCGCTCTTGAAATGTTCTAGAAAGTCCTCCATGTATTCGCCCTGGTTCTACTTAATTCTGGCGAGTGATACATCACTCCTATCATGTCTTTTCTGTTGCACATAGTTTCTTTTGAATGCTTTTCGCAATGCTTCAAACCCATTAATTGTTGCCATCGTATGTTTTTACGTTTGCTGGCATGTGACGCTTTCTTGTATTCAAGTAATACTGTATGCGTCTTGTGAAAGCATTTTTTCTAGCTCTTCTCCAAGGTTGTGAGAAGCCTTCGTCATCTAAAGAGTAATATTCACGCCTACGCTTTGCAGGGTGGTTATCACCCGATCTTGATAGATTGCTTTCAGAGGATTGATCGTGTTCTGTGCGCTCCTTTCCTTTCGTTCCCTTCTGGTTTTTCCTGTGTTTGGCAACCAGTGGGATGAGGGCTTTTAGATTATTAGCTACGTATTCCTCCATCGCGTGCGCCTCAGTAGCGATTACTTCCTCGCTTTCTTCTGACGCGAGGGGTATCCTTCTTTTTTATTTATTAGGAGGAGGTTGAGTTGACTCATGTTCTACGTTTCTATCCTCAACAGTAGGTAGGGGAGTTGATAATAGTACACCTGTTCCTCTGAAAGGTGGATTTACTACATCCCGAGTGTTTGCCTCACTGGCAGATCCAGGAGTAACATTCGCGGATGCAATGTGACCATCTACCGTCGAGGATCTTCGATGGCCTTCGTTCCTACCGTTTTTCGTCATTGCTTAGAGCTTTAGTGTAGGGTCTCACGGATGGCGCCAACTTGTTGATACAAAAGTTGGATGGACAGAACTTAACCCGCATTAGGCTTAATTTGGGGTCTTGTGGACTCCGGCTCTTGCACCAAGTGAAACTTGTTTAAGGACCTTGTGCACTAAATCATACACCGTTAGGCTTATCGTGGGTTTGTGACCCACGATTAGACTCCAGCGTGAGAGTAAGTAATCGAGTTGAGTATATTAGGGTTTAGGGTATTGTGTGCATCGTACCTTTGTGGAACCATGGGGGTTCCTTTTATACTCGAGAGAGTCCAAGCTGGGCTCCCTATTCTTGCGGCCAAAGGAAAGGATAATGACTCAAAATAGATTGATATCGCATAACTAAGGTAAGTGTATATCCTCTTTCCTTAGACGAATATAATTATAAGATAGATTATATCTTCGTCTGATCCTGTCGTAGTGCGACGAGGATACGATTTAAGTAATAAACCGTATGTGCGACATCTACTTACTAGGCCTCCTGGGTTGTGCACGCGCATCGTACAAGTATTAATCCATTCCTGATGGATACGGGTAGTTCCCGTGAAAAAGACTATCCAGCCCGACTAGGGACTATACGTCATCAATATTGTATATGTAGCACAATTAATACACAATATTATCCAAATACGCGAGAAATTGCACCTTAATAGTGGGTCTTCCGATCATTATTAAGTGTACCGAATTCAAACGAAAATCAAAGGAAAAATAGATAAATACTTTTGTTGATTTAATCTCGATTGATACAAACTATAAGGTGGGTATAAGGCGGTTGTATTTAACGACCTATGGTAAAAAGGCTCTTAAGTGATTCGTGTCGCCTCGTTTTCTCCGCTCGCTTGTGAGTATCGATTTAGTGGCGATTAATTAAGGGTTTGCCACATCACGTATTATTAATCTATTTTGTGATCTTTAATTATTGAACCTCAAAACGTTTTGGCGTTCCGCCAACGTTTCAAAGTCGACGAATGTTTTCACTTCACGTGATTACTTTCATTCTCTTTGGATTCATTAATTGAGACTTTGATTATTGGATAAGTTTTGTGGATTAATTTCTACGTAATACACTATAAATCCAAAAAAAAACATCAAAACCCAAAAATTTGAAGAAAAACTCCAAAAAGAATATTCTTTGCTACCCCCATTTTCTACGTTAATGCATGCACACTCGATCGAAGGATTATTCTATATCTAGCGACGTGTCGAATCGACGTAATCGAAATCGAAGGAATCGACAACGAAGACGAAATTTAGAACCGAGCATTCCTAATATCGTTGTCGAAACTAGAGACGAGATGGACGATAATCATACGATGATGGAGTTGCTCCAAGCACCCACCGAGGGTTATGGAGACGCGATCGCCATTCCCGCTAGCGAAGCGGAGAATTTTAAAATCAAAAGTGGCATGTTGAGTTTAATTCAAGCAACAACGTTTAAGGGTCGTGAGGAGGATAATCCTTACAATCACATTCGGAATTTTGATCGTCTTTTAGCCACGAGCAAGTTTAAAAATGTTGACACCGATGTCATTAAGCTTATGCTTTTTCCGTACTCGCTCGATGGTGCCGCCAAGGATTGGTACGAGAAAGAGCCACATAATTCCCTAATTACGTGGAAGGATCTCGTTTCCAAATTCGTTAATCATTTTTTTCCACCGTCTAAGACTACGTTTTTCAAAAATGAGATCAAGAGGTTTTAACAAAAGTCGAATGAGTCGTTTAGAGACACGTGGGATCGTTTTAAGGAATTGCTTACGAAATGTCTTCACCACGGTTTTTCCGAGTTACACCAAATCGATACTTTTTATAACGGTCTTAATTTTCAAGAGCAAGATTCGTTAAATTCCGCCGCGGGCGGTAACTTTTTGTGTGAAACTCCTAGGGAAGCATTAATGATTATCGAGAATAGATCCATGCTTTACCAGCTCCATAGCACATTGAGTGTTGCCAATGTCGTCAATGTTAGTAATTCTAATCGTAATATTGAGAGGGTTGATGCGAAAGTCTGCAAATTGACGAATGCTTTTACGTCGTTTTTGATCGAAATGAAAAACACTCCCGCTGCGGTGAAAGCGGTTGAGGCTTCGTGTACGTTTTGTGGTGTACCTCATAATTATTACGAGTGTGCGGCTACGGATGGACAAACGTCGAGTGTTAACGTGTTAAAGGGTAATTTTCAAAAGCAAAATCAAAATAACGCGGGTCCATCACAACACGGCAATTATAGTAACAATCAAGGCAATAATTATAATCGTGGAAACAATTTTCAAAATCAACAAGGGTTTAATCAAGGAGGAAACTATAATCAAGGTCGTAATTTGAGTTCGCAAAACTGAGATAACAACAAAAATCAAAACTCGAATTTTCAAAACAACAATCAAGAAAACAATTTTTCAAATGGGAATCAAGGAAATTTTCAAAGAAATAACCAAGGTTTTAATCAAAATCAAAATGTTTCAAATGATTTTCAAAATTACATAAAATCAAATTACGCTAATATAAAGAGATTAGAAACGCAAATTGGTGAAACGAAAAATGAATTTTCCAACACGTTGAGAGGGAAAAACAGCAAGATTGACCAAGGTCAAATTGACATTAATAAGATGTTTTTGGCTATAATAAACAAACAATCAAGTTCGCCTTCGAGTAAGTTACCTAGTGACACCGTACCAAATCTGAAGGAACACGTTAAAGCCACCTATTTTTATGGAAAAGATCACGTGATTCCCAAAACCTTGATGGATTTAAAGCTATGCCTTCATCTCAACCCTCGACTTCTAAAACGCCTTCGTATTCTAAAGTCGAGGGAATGAACATGGTGGCCAAGGAAAAGAGTGCACACCCTCGTGTACATCAAATTCCATCCATGGTTCAAAAAGAGAGTTTTATCGACCTTACCAAAGTTCACCTTGAAGAAGTTTGTGCTTTAATTCTTCTTAAAATACCTAAAAGGCACATGTCGAGAAAGGAAGAAGATTCGGGCCAATTTCTATTACCTTGTGATTTATCCAAGATTGACGGATGTTTAGCGCTTGCCGATTAGGTGCTAGCATCAATCTCATGCCTCATTCTCTTTTGAAATTGATGAATTTCCAAGACTTACCCCCACAAACATGACTATCGAGCTAGCAAAATATACGCCATTAAAATCAATTGGAATAGCCGAGGATGTTTATGTTAAAATTGGAAAGTTTATTTTTCCCGCAGACTTCGTCATTTCCGATTATGAGTGTAATCATAAATGTCCCATTATTTTAGGTCGACCATTTTTATCGAAGGCTCGAGCCGTAATCGGCGTTCACGGTGGTAAAATGATTATGACTTATGGGGAGGATAAAATAGACTTTTTCGCGAGTAGATCCCAAATTTCAAATGATCAAAGCAAAACCGAGGTTTCAAAATTTGATAATTTCAAAGTACATACTTTAGCGTAAAAAATGAGGCTTGATACGTGTTTTGAAAGAATGAAAAAGAACGATTTTCGAGATGAAGATTTTAATGATAAAGAATATGTTTACTTAATTGAAAATGGTATTCGTATTTATGGATGAAAAATATTTTTGGGATGTATTCGGTGAAACAAGTGAACAAACAATTCCAGAGGGTAACGTTAATGCCATCACGACAATGACAAATATAGGTTCGTTTTCACCACCTTCGAAGGACCATGACTTTGAGGCATCAACTTCTAATTCCTTTGAAGTGCCTCCACTTCCTAGCCCAATATCGATTGAGGCTAAAGCTTTTACCGATACCAATCCTCTCATCATTGAAGAGTCACCTAAGCATAGTCCATCGACTTGCAAGACCATGGTTGTTAGTACTCACATCGACTTTTTCTTTGATGAAGATTTTGCCAAAATTGATCACATACTTCAAAATCCTGATTCCATTTTTGAAGATTCTCCCAAAAAGACCTCTTCACATGGGAAGTGTGATGATTTTAAGTCTGACCCCGAGATTGAGTAAATTATCGAACAAGAGCTTGCTCTTATGCCTCTACTTCCACCTACAAGTGAGGTTGATTTTACCAATCTCGATAAAGAACTTGATGAGTTGGAACGTCTTATTTTTAATGACGAACCAACTCATGTTACCACCAAGGCTATTACTTCAACCGTTGAAGAGCCTTCGACGACTAAGGATTTTTAATGTGTGAAATCATTACACATTGAGTCTTCCTTTGAACCACCCTCCAATCTCGAAGATTAGCCCATTAAAAATCCCTCAAATGAGAATGACGATCTTGATACTTTGTCGGATATTTCTCGTGATGACGAGAATGACGACACGTTTGTTATCTTCTCGAATCCTCTTTTTGAGCCTTCATGGATTAATAATCCACTTTATGAAGAGGATGTCGATATTGTCAATCACATTCATGAGGAGTTACCTAATTAACACTCCTCGATAATGAATGTTGATGAGCTTTTAGGACGTAGTACTATCGAGAGCTATTCTTTGATCCATAATGATGGTTCCGAGGGACCGTGGTTCGACGAGCCTATCTATGAAGAGGAATTCGATAATGTAGAATCTTTAGCGTGACTAATATTGATTTTGAAATGCAAAATGTTTTCGACATAATTCAATTGGGTTTTCATAATGAGTTTAAAAACGATGAAAAAGAAAAAGATTTTAAATGTGATTTGAATGATTTTCTTACCTTAACTCTGTCATCACTATGTTGTTTGAGTGCTACAAGCTCGTCTACTCATTTTGACGATGGTTTGTGTGGTTTTAGTGTGGGGGAAGCCCCAAATATTTCTTCACACTTTTCCACCAAGGATGAGATATTCGATCCTAGAATCGCAGTTTTAGGGAAATCTCAGTCTTCTACCGATGCAATAAATAGAAATCTTATTCATTTGCTTAGAGTGAGTCTACCTCGAGTAACTCATTATGTTGCCCCACCCATTTTCCCACCCTTCTATTTCTTCGCATCTATTTTCTTTGACCCTCTCAGGTTTTTTGTTGAAGTTGCGTTGTTTCGTTGTTCATCCGAAAACGAGGACGCTATCTAGGACCCCGGTATTTTAATATCGGTTTTTTAAGTACTCCACGTACTTTTTGGGCCTTATTTAGCATGTAAGCCCCACCAAAAATGACCAAACCATGATAATCCCTATATGATCACATTTATGGGGCTTTGAGTCGAGCTTTTGACTCAGTTATAAAAAACAAGGTGCCTCGTGGGGGATTCTCATGCTTATCCTTGTAAATATTAATAGTGTAATACAGAGACTTGTGCTCTTCCAACCTTTCTTTCGTGGTTGTTTGTGATTGTGATTTATTAGGATCATCTTCATCATTGAAGCCTCTCGTGTTCGTTTTACGAATCACTGGAGCTTTGATCGTTGCTGATACAAGGCTTTTGCCTAGTAAGAAAGTTAAGTTCGTTGATGTGGTCTAATCGAATTGATCTAGGTTCTCTATGTGACTCTATTGATCTTTGGTGGAAACAAATATTTTTGGTTGGTTTTTAAATTTAAATGTGCAAGACTTAAAAGTAAATGTCGTTAAAGTAAAGGGCAAGTATTATAAGAGCGTGAAATTAAATCTAAGTCTAATTAAAAGAAATGTGCGATATTTAAAAACGTGACAAAAAGTAACTTAATTAAAATGACTAAAAATGAAGTGTGACGGAAATTAAAGTTAGACAAGTATTAAAAATGGAAACTAAAAATTAAACAAGACAAAACAAGAAAAACTGCTAGATCGGAATACATTCCGATCTTACCAATCTGAATGTTAATTTACACACGATCGGAATATCGAGAAGAAGACCAATCGGAATACTGTCACTTACCTCCAATCGGAATATCCAGAAAACCCCCAATCGGAATGTAAACCAACTTCCGATCGGAATATGGTGTGACCTGGTCGGAATGCTAATCGGAACCCACGATCGGAATACCTGTCACCTATTGATCGGAATGACCCAATGAACACCTCAATCGGAATGAAGTATAGAACACCGATCGGAATACTTGTCACTTGCAACACAATCGGAATATTCACTACTTTAACCCAATCGGAATACCAAGCTACACCAACGATCGGAATAAACAAACCCTTTTCAGATCTTGACCAATCGGAATACAAAACCCTTTTCAGATTTGTACCAATCGGAATACGTAGGAAATAACCAAAAATAAGCTAAGTAAATAAGCTATAATCCTAATAAGCACTAGACGAAAAACTTAGTTAAAACCGTGTAAAAATAAGCTATAAAACTGAAAGTTAACAACTTTTAAAACATGAAAAAGATAAACTTTAAGAAAAACAACTTTTTATATAAAAATAGCCTTTGTAAAAACTATATAAACTTGAAAATAAATCAAATAAGCTATGAAAATAAGAGATTTAAAACAATCAAAAGCATAAAAATGAAATCTTTAAACAAGTTAACAAGATTAAAAACGTGAGAATCAAAGAAAGGTAGAAGAAGATTAAAAGATAAAGTAAAGGTGCAAGAAATTAAAGAAACACTTACTTGAAATTAAAGGTATTTAAAGTGCAAAACATGTATTTAAATGACAAGTAAATAAAGGTGCATAAATGAAAGTGGAAGAATGGTTTTTCAAGCCACCAACAAAACTTAATGAATGAAAATGAGGGGTTTATATAGGTGATTAGGGAGTGGTTAGAGGAAGCTTCCTCTCTCCTTCCTTTCTTGTTAATTGCACCATCAAGTCCTTCCTTCTTAATCTTTTTGTTAATCTTGGAATGTGACTACTTTTGGCTCGGGATTTCTTTGGACTCGTCTTTTAATTCTTCGATAAATAAGACTTGAGTTCCTTGGCTTTAAGTAAACTTCTGCCTTTTGACTTTTTCTTCGATAAATCTTCAGAATTGGTCTTGGACTTCCGTTCTTTTTGCACTCTTGACTTCTTGACAACGTCTTTCATCCTTTTCTTCAATAAAAGTCCGTAGATGCCCGTGAATTCTCGTGTTTTCCCCACTTTTCACCTTTTCGTCCTAAAACACAACAAAAACACAAACCACGCATAATTCCGACATAAAAGACATAAAATACACGTTTTGGTCCGGTTTTTATTGTAATTAAGTGGTAGAAAAGATGTGTGTTTAGACACATATCAAATCCCCTGCACTTGACCATTGCAATGTCCTCATGCAATGCATTAGTTACAAAGCAAGTTTACATTTTTCATCACAATCAATCCATGTTGGCCTTTATTAAAGAGATAGAAACTACGAACATTCAAAGTAAAGAAATCAAAAGCATACCTTGGGTTTTGAAAATGTCATGAATATTCATCATCCTCAACTTTTCACTTTCTCCAAACCAAGCTTAAAAACGAGATCATTGTTATTATAAGTTAGTAAACTAACACGAATTCATGTGGGCCAATTATTCACTTAGACTCCCTTATTCCTAGGGGTATCTCTTATATTTTATTGTTGTCTTGAATGATCACGAGGATGCATTGTTTGACTTATTTCGATAGTTATTTAGAGTGAAAATAAAGTGAACGATTTAATCTATAGTTAGCTAAAGGACCAAATCTTTTAAAACTGCTTCTCGGGACCTCATAAAGTTCATATCTTGGCATAACTCGTTTCGCGATTTGAGACCTTTCTCGGACCGATATTTGGCAGCGACTTCATACTTCAAATCTTGAGAGACGTTCATGAAATAATGGCCTTCTCTTCATAATAGGAATTCTTCACTTTGAAGTTTTGAGAGATTCATACTTGGACCACGACTTCTTCATTTTTCTCCAATCTTTATTTTGGACTTTGATATACAAATATCCGCCTCCTTTTATGACTTGGATCTATTTATCCTCATACCTTGTTAGGGTCTTTTCGGATACACTTCTCCATGACTTTTGGGGAGTTTTGCTTTACGTCGTGTGTCTCGATCCTTCATATTGATTTTCGATAAATGATTCTTCACATCACTTTGGATCTTTTAGCAACAAAATATAGCCCTCATGCCTTGTTAGGGCCTTTTCGGACTCGCCAATCTTCGCGTCCCGATTCAATAAGTTATGCCTTGGCTATGAACTCTAATCCATACCGAGCAACTTTTAAACGATCTGGGGCTAGAAGCTAAGTAACTTTTCAAATCGTACAACCTTATTTATTAGTAGATAAATTTATTAGCAAGCGATGGGAGAATAGGCTTATAATTAACTCACATAAATTCACGAAAGAATACCGGACTTATAATTGACTCTATCATCTCTCGTTCTCCACAGTTTAAAATCTCAAGTAATGAGACTCGTGAATGCTTAGCCTATTAAATCAAAGTTTTGGGTTTTCGAGTCGCCTATAGGATCTTGCAAATTCTTAGACTTTTTCAAGTTTAGAAATCGCATTTTAAAGTTCCCTTGATAAACGACTCTCTAGGATCAATTATAGGAACTTGCGAAAAGTTCTTGTTCTTAACCCGTGAGAGTTAAGACTTTCGCGTTTTATAGCTCCCTATATAAAAGCCTAGCAAAACTTGACTTAAACATGTTAAGGATACTCGCTAGAGTAAACTCGGATTGAGTCAAAAGATTCACAACGTTTGAATATTTAAAACCACTCATTCAAAGATTTATTCTAGCAAAGAAAGAAAATAACTATACAAAAGGGAAAAACTAATAGGCCAATATAGATCAAAAATTTTGAAAAATGTCGAAAAATTGATTTTCCGGTTAAAATGAGGACAAATACAAGGAAAAGACCACTTAACTTCGATAGAAGTCCCCCCTACACTTAAGATAAACATTGTCCTCAATGTTTAAGCATGTGGGAGTAAACTCCCCTACACTTAGGACATTGTGCACGTTGTTTAAATCTTGTTAAGGAAAGGACGACTAAAGAGATTCCTATTTTAATATTGAGAAAATATAAAATAGTGAATCGAAAAGAGTTTAGGATAGAACCGGGAAGAAGTAAAACATGGAATCACGGGTCGTCAAGAATCATCAAGAGTGGATCATTGAAGCTCGAATCCCTGATTAAGAAGTGAGGAGAGGAAATAGCAATCCAAAGGGTCCCCCCTACACTTATGGTAAAGAAAGCGGAAAGATAGATGCATGGGTTGCCTCCCAAGAAGCGCTTGGTTTTTGTTTACCGAGTCGTGAGCCTGACTCGACCTTGATCATCAACGGAAGTAGCATGAAACATATCCACCAGGATCAAAGACATAGTTTTCATCCATCAATAAGCAAGAGCTTAAGGCGAACAAGGCAAGCCAAAGAAGAGTAGGCAGGGTTCCCTTAAGCAGTGATGGAGCACAGTAGAAGCAAGGATGAAGTGGTGCAAGCATGTCTTCAATGGTTCCAAAGATTTTTCCTTTTATTTCATCAGGTGGATACTGAGATGGCTTAAAGACTTCAATACCGGGGTCGAACACCTTTTCCTTTAAGGGAAAATAGCACTCAGGCTCAGCCGAGTGTGAAGAAGATCCGCAAAGAAGCACAACCTCGTCCTCAGAAGGGGGACAAAGAGGTGTCAAATCATAAGTGCAACGGATTTCGGTGTCAACCGGTTTCTTCTCCTTTGACAGAATGCTCTTCAAATCCAAAGTAGGATCAAGACGATAATCTTCAAAGTCATAAGGAGGAGCATCACTCTCATGAGGGAAGTAAGTGTTGAGAAATTCAGAGAAATCTTCCTCAAATGAATAATCGTCCAAAATAGGATCGAGTGATGGCGGAGGATCTTCGTCATGTGAAGAATCGCTCGATAGAGTATCAGCCTCATCGAAATCATCGAAAGTGGGCAGCTCGGGATACTCAGAAGTACAATCAAAATCATCCGAGTCTGAGCTAGAATCATCATCATCATAAGCATCAAAGACCGGTGGCGAATCATAAATGGTAGAAGCGTCCAAAGTAGAGTGAGAATTATCCACATTATCTTCAAAGAGTGGATTATCAGTGGAAGACTCGAATAGAGGATTGTCATAGACGGTAAAGGCATCGAGCACATTTATCATATTCACTGATTCTCGGCCTCCAAAGGATTTGCCTGTAAGCTTCCCCATTTTGAAAACTTGTGCATCATCCCCGACTCTTAAGATTAACTCACCTTCGGCCACATCAACTAAAGCTCGTCCGGTTCTCAAGAATGGCCGACCAAGTATTAAAGGAATACGAGGGTCCATTTCATAATCAACTACGACAAAATCGACCGGGAAAGTAAATGTGCCAACTTTGATAAACACGTCTTCGGCTATACCAACAGGGTAAGCGAGAGTGCGATTTGCAAGTTCAAGAGTCATCTTTGTTGGAGTGAGGTCGGGCAATGGAAGTGTTTTCCAAACACTCAAAGGCATCAAATTAATACTAGCCCCGAGATCAGCAAGGGCAGTAAATTCTTCAGTTTTGTTGAACACGCAAGGCAACACAAAACGACCGGGATCTCCAAGTTTTTCCGGAAGTTCTTTGAGAATAACTGCAGAGCAGTTTTCATTTAATCGTGTGTTGGCGAGTTCAATCAGCTTCTCCTTCTTGTTAAGCAATTCCTAAAATGCTTTAACAAATTTGGGCATGTGGACAAGTGCTTCAAGAAAGCTAATGTTGAAGTTCATTTGAGAAATCATCTTGATATAGCTAGTCACTTGAGCGTCCTCCTTGTTTAGCATTTTGTTCTTGCCCAAGCGAGAGGGATAAGGGATATTAGGTTTGGGTGGGGAGGGTGCAGATGTGGTAGATAACGGTTGAGATGTTGAAGGGTCATTGGCGGGAACTTCATCACATCGAGGCGAAGACGGTAATGGTGTACTAATACTAGGTGTAGGAGGAGTAGGGACACATGGTGGTGGAGGAGGTGTAGATGATGGGGGTGGGATTGTTGGTCCTACGATGGTGACTCCACTACGAGTAGTAATAGCACTCACATTGGCTCGCGGATTAGTGACGGTGTTTGAAGGTAGAGAACTTGAAGAAGAAGGTTGAGCGGCTGGCAAGAAACTAGCAAGCATATTCTTCAAATCATTGGTTTCATTGCTTAAGGAGGATTGAATGTTATCTCGAAGCTCGGATCTTATCT
This sequence comes from Glebionis coronaria, assembly GCA_025667525.1. Classification (NCBI taxonomy): domain Eukaryota; kingdom Viridiplantae; phylum Streptophyta; class Magnoliopsida; order Asterales; family Asteraceae; genus Glebionis; species Glebionis coronaria. Next base: position 348,979,530 of record CM046874.1, on the reverse strand, counting down.
CATTTCCTTGCTTTGTGATATCTCCTTTCAGATTGATAATTTGGCTCTGCAAGTTCTTGATTTGCTCACCTTGGGTTCTCATGATGGCCTCAACATCGGGATTAATGGGTGGGGTTTGTTGGGTGTTTTGTTGATAAGGATTAGAAGCTCTTGGTGGGATTTGGTTGCTTCTATTGTAGTTGTTGGCGGGGTTTTGGTTTTGAGGAGAAAAACCGGGTGAAAGGTAGTTGTTGGAACGGTAACTCATCAGATTTCTATCCCCTTGTTGTCTAGCTTGGTAATTTTCCGGTGAATAATTAACGTAAGCTGCATACACATTTTCCGGATTTCCTTGTGTCGAAGGACAATCGGTGTATGAGTGAGGACCGCCACATGTTTCACAAAGAGTAGCAACAGCTTTAACTTGTTGTTGTTGTTGGTTTGAGGCCAAGAGTTGCATACTTCTGCTCATTTCAGTCAGCACACGGGTGAGTTCGGTCATATCAGGGTTTGCAGAGGTGGAGGAAACATTGACTCTCGGGTTGTTCCTAGAAGAAGCAGAGGAATCCCAGTTTTTGTGGTGAGTAGTCATGTTCTCAATTAACTCTCTACACTCCTCGGGTCTCCTTTTCATGAATGTGCCACCGGCGGCTGCATTGATCGTATCACGATCTCGAAAAGTCAAACCGTTGTAGAAAGTATCTATTAAGGTCACAGGGAGCATGTTGTGGTTTGGACATCGGTCGATCAAGACATTATATCTCTCCCAAGCGTCAAAAAGAGATTCATCAGGATCTTGCATGAAACCGCTGATCTGATTGCGAAGGCTTGTGACCATGGATGGTGGGAAGTAGCGCGACAAAAAGCGTTGAGTCATGTCATCCCAAGTGTGAATAGAATTCTTCGGGAGACGATCAAACCTTTTCTCGGCATGATGTAATAAAGTATGTGGAAAGAGTTGTAGGCGAAGTTCATCCATAGTGGCCCTAGCCAACTTCATGCTTTGGGTGATTGTAATGAACTTGTCGAGGTGTTTGTTGGCATCATCATCAGGCAATCCTCTAAATGGGTTTGTTTGTACTTGCTGAATCATGTGGTGCTTCAACGAAAACTCAGGAGCGTTGATTTGCATCAGCGCAATCGGTCCTCCTCGTCCAAACATTGTTGGTTGACAAAGTTCCTCCATGGTCCGAAGATCGGGCTGTGGAAGAGCATTGTTGTTATTATTATTATTGAGGTGCGGTGGCATGTTGTTGTTGTTGACACCTGCCATATCTAAATCTTCTTGAGGCTCGGGCTCTTGATAATTAGAAGATCTAGTACGCATACACCTGAAAATGCAAAAGAAAACAAAACCAAACACAAAGACAATATATATACACAAGAAAGATAAAATCTTTTTGGATTTTTGAAAATTTTAATTTTTATGGTGTTTTATCAATTTTTAATTTTTATGAGTTTTTGGAATTTTTTATGCAAGAAAAGTAACGTTCACAAGTGAACGGATCCCAAAAAGCAACGTGTCTCTCACAGAAAACTGTTGATCTTTACGAAAAGAGCCGGCAGCGGCGCCATTTGATACAAGGCTTTTGCCTAGTAAGAAAGTTAAGTTCGTTGATGTGGTCTAATCGAATTGATCTAGGTTCTCTATGTGACTCTATTGATCTTTGGTGGAAACAAATATTTTTGGTTGGTTTTTAAATTTAAATGTGCAAGACTTAAAAGTAAATGTCGTTAAAGTAAAGGGCAAGTATTATAAGAGCGTGAAATTAAATATAAGTCTAATTAAAAGAAATGTGCGATATTTAAAAACGTGACAAAAAGTAACTTAATTAAAATGACTAAAAATGAAGTGTGACGGAAATTAAAGTTAGACAAGTATTAAAAATGGAAACTAAAAATTAAACAAGACAAAACAAGAAAAACTGCTAGATCGGAATACATTCCGATCTTACCAATCGGAATGTTAATTTACACATGATCGGAATATCGAGAAGAAGACCAATCGGAATACTGTCACTTACCTCCAATCGGAATATCCAGAAAACCCCCAATCGGAATGTAAACCAACTTCCGATCGGAATATGGTGTGACCTGGTCGGAATGCTAATTGGAACCCACGATCGGAATACCTGTCACCTATTGATCGGAATGGCCCAATGAACACCTCAATCGGAATGAAGTATAGAACACCGATCGGAATACTTGTCACTTGCAACACAACCGGAATATTCACTACTTTAACCCAATCGGAATACCAAGCTACACCAACGATCGGAATAAACAAACCCTTTTCAGATCTTGACCAATCGGAATACAAAACCCTTTTCAGATTTGTACCAATCGGAATACGTAGGAAATAACCAAAAATAAGCTAAGTAAATAAGCTATAATCCTAATAAGCACTAGACGAAAAACTTAGTTAAAACCGTGTAAAAATAAGCTATAAAACTGAAAGTTAACAACTTTTAAAACATGAAAAAGATAAACTTTAAGAAAAACAACTTTTTATATAAAAATAGCTTTTGTAAAAACTATATAAACTTGAAAATAAATCAAATAAGCTATGAAAATAAGAGATTTAAAACAATCAAAAGCATAAAAATGAAATCTTTAAACAAGTTAACAAGATTAAAAACATGAGAATCAAAGAAAGGTAGAAGAAGATTAAAAGATAAAGTAAAGGTGCAAGAAATTAAAGAAACACTTACTTGAAATTAAAGGTAATTAAAGTGCAAAACATGTATTTAAATGACAAGTAAATAAAGGTGCATAAATGAAAGTGGAAGAATGGTTTGTCAAGCCACCAACAAAACTTAATGAATGAAAATGAGGGGTTTATATAGGTGATTAGGGAGTGGTTAGAGGAAGCTTCCTCTCTCCTTCCTTTCTTGTTAATTGCACCATCAAGTCCTTCCTTCTTAATCTTTTTGTTAATCTTGGAATGTGATGACTTTTGGCTCGGGATTTCTTTGGACTCGTCTTTTAATTCTTCGATAAATAAGACTTGAGTTCCTTGGCTTTAAGTAAACTTCTGCCTTTTGACTTTTTCTTCGATAAATCTTCAGAATTGGTCTTGGACTTCCGTTATTTTTGCACTCTTGACTTCTTGACAACGTCTTTCATCCTTTTCTTCAATAAAAGTCCGTAGATGCCCGTGAATTCTCGTGTTTTCCCCACTTTTCACCTTTTCGTCCTAAAACACAACAAAAACACAAACCACGCATAATTCCGACATAAAAGACATAAAATACACGTTTTGGTCCGGTTTTTATTGTAATTAAGTGGTAGAAAAGATGTGTGTTTAGTCACATATCAGTTGCTTTTGAAGATTCCGATATACGAAGATATCCTTTTACGTTCTGACGTTTATTCTTTTAGCATAATTCATAAACGGCTATATGTTATTCGTTTTACCTTTTCCATGCTCGAGATTAAGCATTCGACTTTTCGTCTCTAGTATGGGGGTGTTTCAACCTTAGACTCGACATTGAGGACAATGTTGAGTTTTCGTATGGGGTTGAATAGATACTTCACCTTGCTAACATCATCACGTAATCCAGTTTTTATCTTTTTGTTATTGTTTTGTTGCAAAATAAGGCTAAAGATGGCCAAATTTTAATTTTTTTTCTTGTTTTTCATAAGTGTTTAAGACACGAATGTAGGTTTTACGATGGTGAGAATAAGAGTAATTTTGACTCGACCATGCGTGTTGAGCACTTAGCTCCGATTTCTTAACTATATTAGGATAAGTCTCATTAAATTGATGACGAGACATGATAGCGTTAATTATAAGTTACTATGCTAAACGTAGAGTACTCGTATTCTTTTAAAAACTCATGTGTCCTAATTATTTTCTTTTTCTCCCACCGCTTTTATATTAAATTGTTAACAAATAGGTTTTTTGCGGTTTAGTCTTTATTGTTGGTTTCTAATTGATTCTAATAGCTTCCATGTAATTAAATTGGGAAAACATTTAAGTTTCGCCAGCGTCACGGTTTTGAACTATTGACAACCCGAATAATCGAAAGCTTCACCCAATAATAATTTTTAAGTACCTCTTCACCTACATCAAGCACAAATTCGAAGCTCACAAGGCCGAAAAATCTATGCAAAATTGATAGTGAATATATTAAATCTTAAAGCTTTAAAGATCCAAAATTACGTTTTACGTTGAGGATATACGTCTTTGGCCATAGTAAACACCTCATGGCGAGGTTAAATAAAAGACAAGGCAAGACCGAAGCCCTAAAAAGTGGAGGTAAACCGATGATAATAAGGCCCATCTGTTAGGGGACGTATAAAAGTCTTGGTAATAAGTCTCATGTTCAAAACCGTTGTAAAACCGTGTTTATCGAAACTTACCGGTTGACTTTAGTTTTTGACATCGTTGTCTATTAGGAAAGATTATCAATTTTATGATTTTGATTACACCGTTTTGACTCTATTTTCGGACCTAATCTCTATCATCGAATAAGTCAAAAATGTATGCTCGTGATCATTAAGACAAAAATAAAATATAAGAGATACAACTTAGGAATAAGGGAGTTTAAGTACGTGATTAGAGCATATGAGTAGTATTAGCATTACTAACTTATAATGACAATAATCTTGTTCCACGCTTAGCATGAAATTGGGTGAAAATCGAGGATGACGAACTTATCTTTATGAGGCATTCACGTGTTCTTATTCTTTGACCCTAAAAGTCACATTCTCGTGATGAAAACAATAAATTATGTCTAATAAACAAGTTTTTTTTGAAAGGCCAATCTTATTAAAAAGGCACCAAGGAGATGCCAAAAAATACAATGAATCAGGAAGACAAACAACCACTTAAAACAAAAGGCAAACACAAGAAGAAACCTAAGGGACACAACCTCTAGGATTTTGAGTCCATTGACTCCAATTAGCAGACTTGAGCGAGCACCTCTTCGAAATCCAAATACATAAGTGGTAGTTAATTTAAATTTACATTCAATAAATGCCATCTAAAAATGAATTCTAGAAGTGCTATGATACTTAATTCTAGCATTGCGTGAGGGCACGACAATATTTTAGTATGGGGGAGTGATGAGACCGCAATTATACATGGTCTTATCGTCCAAATCGAGCTTAAAATATGCAAAAATGTCATAAAATACTGTAAAATATGCTTGTGTTTGTTCATTGTGTATTTTAGGTACGGATATCGTGAATTCAACAAAAGATCAAAAGAATCAAGCTAAAACGAACACTGGAAACGTAGCCGCACAAAGAACCGGAATCGAGCAATGTATTTCCAAAGAAGTTCTTGAAGTTTGAAGATTTGTCAAGATTGGTCCTTCAACTTTTGAAGACTTGTAATTTTATATGTAAAACTCTAAAAATACAATTCGGTCCCTAAAATGTCAAGACTATACACTTATAGTCGTTGAAGAATGCTTATGTGGCACATTTGGTCCTTATCCAAAGTTAATGAGTTAATTGTGCCATATTTGACAAGCTTTCCAAAGTTTAATATAAAGGAAAATGGAGGATAAGAGCTAAAAAACTATATATGCACATGTTTTATAAAGGCAGGGACCATTGTTGCCATTACACCATACCCATTATACATAAAGCCTTCTGTGACCCGAATCTAGTCCATCTATACAATAAGCCCACAATATATCCTATTCCTACCCGAGCCCAACCCGAAATCCAAACCCACTATCACCAGACACGTCATCTGGAACACCCTACTTTGACAAGTGGACCGTTACATGATAATTATGGCGTGTCATCAAAGCATGCAAGGTAAATGTCTTAAAACATAAATGACCAAAAAGGAAACCGGAATCAAACATCGGTCCCAAAAAATAAGCTTACGCATGCATAAGTAAAGAATGTAAAGAAAGGACTAAACAATGTCCAAGCAAGGCAGAAGTATATAAATGCATCAAGGAAATAAAGTCAATGGAAGCCTCCATCCTATGCACGTACTCTTGATTGCCTAACTCTGTCATTTAGTACCTGCCGTATGGGAACATGAAAAGAAAATATGGCTGATCAATACGCTTAGTAAATGGATATATGACATGATATGAATAGTTGAAACATATGTAAAGTATGAAAAAGCAACGAAATAATGTAAGTCCTGGAAAACCTAGAATCATGTTTTATAACTGGTTTATATTTGAAAAGCCTTATGTTTTATCATGAAAACGTGTTTTAAATGCCAAAAGCCCATATTGGTCATGTAAGTTATCAACGTGCATGAATACATAGAGGGGTGACATCGTCATGCAATTAGAGGGGTTTCCTCTAATTATATTAGTCTGAGTGGAGGGATCAGCTCCATGTGAAGGATGTAGAGCACACACCGCAGTCACCGTGTAAATCTGATAAACATGTACTAGGATGCACCCATTCGCCCCACGTGATAATAATAATAATAATACTGGCCAAAACATGAAGGTACGCCGCGAGCAATCACTCTCGTCGCGGAAGAGTCAAAACACTGGTGCCTCAAGTGTTATGGTTACGGTACCTCCATAACTAGGTGAAACATGGCATGCGTGTATATAGCTTAGGCAATTTAAATTTATTGCATGGTAACTACTGATAAGTTTAAGGACATGTAAACTAATGGGGAAAACAGATGGCAGCAGACGGGGAATCCTAATCATACATAGAAAAGGAATGTCCTTAGGGAAGGATGGAACATCCATACCTTATGTCGAGTAACGAAAAAGATGAAAGGCGGAAATAATCTACTCCGACTTCACGAGTGCTACATAATAAAGGACGTGAATTAGTCGTGTGTTCATGTATAACTTGTTGAGTATTAGTTACTTTACTGTTTCTTGTATTGTATTACTTGTTCTTGACTTCTTTTACATGTTCTTGACTTGTTTTACATGTTCTTGACTTGTTTACTGTTTCATGTGTTATCATGTATTTCTTAGTGTTTTCATGTGTTCTATATTAATGTATTTCATGTTTCATGTGTTAGTATACTTGTGTTTCATAATGAGTAACTTTCTAAAAATAGCAGGTTTCAATATATAATAACTTTCCAAAAATAGCAGGTTTCCATATATAGCAACTTTCCAAAAATAGTAAGTTTCCATAAATAGTAAGTTTCCAAAAATAGAAGGTTTCATAATTAGTAAGTTTCCAAAAATAGAAAGTTTCCGTAAATAGTATGTTTCCATAAATAGCATGTTTCTATAAATAGTGTATTTCCATAAATAGCATGTTTCTATAATTATATGTTTTCATAAATAACATGTTTCCATAAATAGTAATAAGCTTGTTTAATAAGCATGTGATATAAGCTGAAGCTTAATAATTATATTTATAAGTCATGATTAATTTAATGTCATAATATAGTAAAATTTATTAATTAATAAATACTTTAGGTTAACATGATAATTATTAATTAAATTATAATACATGTTTTATAATAATTATTAATAATAATATAACTTGATTTATAATAATAATACTTTATTATAACTTGATATTGTATAATTGAATTAAAGTATGGTATTAATTTAATTAAACATGGTTAACATGTAATTAAATACTTATGCTAAGTTATTGATGAGAAAATGATCACAAGAAATACCCCAATAAATACCCCAATATATGCATAAAATATCATAAAAATACCCCAATATATGCTTGTGTTTGTTGCTTGTGTATTTTAGGTACAGATATTGAGAAAATGACAAAAGATCACAAGAATCATGTAAAAACAAACACGGGAAACGAAGCCGCACATTGAACCAAGCCCTAATGAAGAATTTTCCAAAGAAAACCCTTGAAGATTTAAAGATTATGCAAGAAGGGTCCTCCAATATTGAAGAACTGACACTTTAAACCCTTGTATCTTCATAATTACAAGATTGGTCCCTAAAGTTTGTCAAAATTACCAAAAGGACCCTTGACTTTGAAGAAATGGCAAAAATTGTCCCTCATTAATCATGACTTGGCAAATTCAGTCCTCCAAGAAATCAAACAAACAAGTCAAGACCATTATCAATGAAGAAAATGCCAAATCAGTCCTTCAAGAATCAAGAAATGGCAAGAAATACCCCTGAAAATACTTTGGAAAAGTATTTGGGGCAAAAGTGTGAAAAGTGAAACTTCAAATACAAAGGAATCCGGATTTGGGCTGTTTATTTACAAAGTGAAAGAAGTTTGAGAGATAAGGGGCTAAATTTGGCAGACAACCTAAGAAACCTAGACCACTCCCCACTTGACACCTGTCCCACTACCACCTTTCCACCAATGGGAGCTCACCCTGCTACCATGTCACACTCCACTCACCCTATTAATTAACTAATCCAACTGATTAGTTAAATTTGGCGCTTAACATGTTTTTCAAACACAAATCTGGATTAAACTTGCAACTATTCACTCCAAGAACAAAATTAGTTTTTTGTTAATTACTTAAAATTAAGCCATTAACTGCTCCATATTAGTGATTAATGACCCCTTAATCATAACCCAACTCTCAAATGGCTTGCCACATCACCCATTAGTCCCACACAAGATTCCCCTGCTGTAAAAATGAAGAAGATGCCAAAACTTGGACAGTCATCCAACGTTCCACAAACTTGCTTGGAAGTTAAGCTTATTTGGAGCCCTTGGATACATTCCAACACATGCCAGCTCCATAACAAAACAAGAACTTGTCACATGATCAAGCTAACTTTAAAACCCTCAAGGGCATTTCTGGGGCTTCACCAAGCATTAGGGTTTCGTTTTTTGCTTTCTTAGTTAACATTTGTAGCCTATAAAAGGCATAGGACTCAGTCACTTAGCCTTTGCTCTTGAATTTTCCATTGTTCACAAATCTGTAAATCATATATTTAGTTAATGAAATGTGTTTGAATTTGGTGAAGAAAAATCAAGTGCCAACCTTATTATTTGTTTATTGTTGTTTGATGTTTACTAGTCTTTGATCTTAAAACCTGTTTTCAAAGAAGTGTGCAAAAGTTTGCATATTTTCCTATAATCTTGATATTTTGCTAAGTCTAGTTCAAACCTTGGAATTCTTGGCCTATAAAGCTGATCATAGCATCCTGATATTGTGTTATCAAGGTGTGGTGAAGCTTATAACTTGGGGATAATCAAGTGTGGGGAACTAAGGTTGCATTAATCAAGGATTTTCATTTTTCTGATTTTGATATTTTGCTCTTAACCCTTGTTGAATCTTAGCAGGCTTTATTGTGGAAGCTTGTGCTTGTTCTTGCTAGCACATAAGCTTAAAATTCGTGGGTGTGGATGTACATCCATGAGGTACACACCATTCTACTCAAAATCTATTAAAAAGTTGGATTTTTGGTAAATCTGTGTGCTACTTGTGTTCTTGCTGATTTTGTGGTCTAATCTTGTTCAATACTGCATATTATACTTCTTAATGTGTTTGATTGGGCTTGGGTAACCTTGGAATACACTTTTGATTTGAAAATTTTGATTTGAAAATTTAAAGGGGTGTTTGGGTTAATCTCTTTAAGATCATAAGTTGATATTGTGTTGTTGAAAAGTGTTGTTTGTGCTTTGTATCTGCTATCTACTTGGTTGAGTGCTATTTGCTGCAAGTTATTGGGTTTAAAACCTTGAATCAAACATTGTGCTATATCTCATTGATTTTGACTGTTTTTGGCCTAAGATTTTGGTAATATCTAGAATATATGCATGCTTAGGTTTAAAAGTTGTCAAATCATTGATAGTACAACATATGTGATAGATTTGAGTGTTTGAATTTGGCTTGTTGGTCAAGTGCATCAGCAAAGTAAAAATCTGCTTGTGTTATTGTTCATCAGTAACGTTTTGTACATGAATCTTGATCTAGGCTTTGTACCATTGCATGAAACCTGTTTAGACTTGTTCATTTAAGTTTATTATTGCTTGTGTATGCATTTGGAGAAGTTTGGCTGGCTGAATTGTGCTATAAGTGCTTATTGAACAATAACTGCTTATTTGTTCAAGTCTGGTGCATATCTGGTGATTAATTGAATTAACTGTACTAATTGGCTGATTGTGATTGTGATTTATTTGTTGTTATTGACTCCTTATGATCCACTGATCATTTGGGTGCCTTTGTGTAACTTGAATCTCCAAAAAAGTCACTAAAGACAAAAAGTCAATTAAGTCAAGCAGTGGAAACTTTTCCCACTGCTCAGACACCAAAACTAGCCCCTGCTAGTGTTAATTTTCAGTTAGCTTATTAATAAGCCATATTGGCTTATCCAGACTTGCAACAACTTATTTTTTGTGATCAATCTTCCTCATTTGACCCATTTGTTTGAAGTAGAGCTTATCAGACTTTGACTTTGACTTTTTGCTAGGAAACTCTTAAAGTTGACTCTTAATTAAGTGCTTATTTGCTTATTTCAGCTTATTGAGTGAACTTATTTGAAATTTTTTTGTTGATTAAGCTTAGTTAAGTCATTTAAAAGCTTTTGAAACTTGAATCAGCTCTTGGGGTGGCCTAGAACTTGAAAACGACTATTTTGTCGTTTTGTGAAGATAGCTTATTGCTTTTTCAGGCTTATTCCTTGGACTTTTTTCAAATTTATTTTTACAAAAGTCTTAAGTAACTCAAAAGAAGCTTGTGTGTCTAATTTGAGCTTATGGCATCAGCTTATAGCTTAATGGGCCAAAAAGCCCATTAATAATAAGTTGTTTGAAATAAGCCAGCTTATATCCCATTTTCAGCTTTTGGGCCTTTGAACAATTGTGTCCAGAATCAAATTTTGAGTTAGATAGGAGCTTTTGGGCCATTTTTATAAACATTTTTCTTATTAGGCTTATTTTGGCCCAATAAGGGTCTGTTTTGGACTTTGGCCCATTTGAAGGCCCATTAGGGGTATTTTTGTAATTTCAACTTCATTTCTGTGTTTATTATGTTGAATTAAATTATAAGTTTTTAGAATTTTTTATAAATTTTGGATTTTTAATATTATTTTATTATTATTAAAAATTAAAATTTAGATTTTTCAAGTTTTTATATTTTTCTTAGGTTAAATACATTAATTTAGGAATTTTACAAATTTTAGAATATTTTTATTGTCCTTAGATTAATTTCTATAATTATTTTAAATTTTAATAGTTTTTAATTGTTTTAAATAGTTTTTATTAATTTTAAAATTTTCAAAAATAGTTTTAAATTAAGTTAGGACATTTTAGAGGTTTACAATTGAAAAAATCTCATTTTGGGCTTTTTGTTAATTAAACTGATTTTTTGGGCTTTAATTAGCATTAAAAAATTATTATTTAATTAAATAAAAGGTTTGAGTGATTTTTTATTTCTTGTAAACTCTAATTACATTATTTAGGATTTATTGCAATTTTCTAGGAATTTTTAGGATAAATTTTTAATTTTGTCACTTTTTATGGTTTTACGTGTACGACCATTTCGTCTTAGTTTAATTCTTCATCGTAACCGTCATTCTCTTCTAATCCCATTTCTATTTTCTTTCCCCATAATCAATATAATCACAAAGTTAATCATCTCTCTACACAACACACTAGCCTCCTTGAGAACGATCCCCACTTTGGGTCATAACTTGTGGTTTTCCTAAATCACTTGTTAATACTTGCTCTAATTACGCTCTTTTTCCTAAAAGACATAAATTTACAACCACCATTTTGGCGCCGCTGCCGGGGAGGCGTGTTGTGTTTTGATTTGGCAATTGTTGTTTTTATATATAGCCATAATATCTATTGTATTAGTAGCACTCTACTAATACTAATTATCGGTTTTTAGTTTTTTGTGTGAATATTATTAATATATTGTATACGTAGAACATTAAATTCACAAGTACTCCAAAAGTTTGAAAACACTACCTTGACTTGGGAGGTCATTACCCAATCATTGTATTCGAATCTCGAACCAAAAGAAAAAGGCAAAAATAGATAAATACTTTCGTGAAGCTCGATTTTGAAAAATACGAACTATAAGGTGGGTATAAGGCGGGTATTATAAAATATACCCTAAGGAAAAAGGCTCTTAAGTGCTTGCGCCGCCTCGTTTCCCCGCTTGCTTGTGAGTATTTTGAGATTGAAAGCTAATCGAGGGTTTTGCCGCCCAAAGTATTATTAAGTATCATATATACTTTCTTGGTTTCATTGATTAAAACCTCTTGAACGTTTTGGTGTTCTATCAACGTTCTAAAGTCATCGAAGGCGTTCACTTCACGTGATCGTTTTCATTCCTTGAGGCTTCTTTAATCAAGAGATTTGATTAAGGAGGATATTTGTAGATTTTGGTCTACTTAATACAATCACAAAAATCCAAAAAAAGTAAAAACAATCAAAACCGCAAAAAAAAAATTGGAAAAATAAAAAACACCAAAAAGAATCTTCTTTGCTCATCCCCTCGTTGTACGTGACGTTTATGCAAACCCGCAACCAAGCAAGACGTGCACGTAAACGAAGAAACCGAAAGGAGTCAACACCTACTCCTAATCTTTCTAGTGAGGAGTCTCCTAATGACGAACCCATTGTAAGAGAGGAACCAACCATGGAGAATCGAACTATGATGGAGTTACTTCAAGCACCCACAGAGTTTTATGGAGAGGCTATTGTAATTCCCGCTATCCTTGCGGAGAACTTTTGTAACACCCCATTTTGATAAATGGAATGTCACGCGTAATTATGGAGTGTCGTCAAAGCATACAAGGATAAATGTCTAAAACATTACATGACCATAGGGTAAACCGGAATCAAACATCGGTCCCCAAACATAAGCTCAAAACATAATAAAGTAAATGAAATAATGGAAGACTTAAACAAGCACAAATATATGAAGGCAAAAGGAGAAGAAGTCTATGGCAGCTTCCATCCTATGCATGTCCTCCAAAATGCTCGAGTCCGTCCTTGGGTACCTGCCATTTTGGGACATGGAAAGGAAAGTAACGGCTGAGCATAACGCTCAGTGCACGGATATACAAGCATGAAATGAATAATATAAGTATGAATAACATATAGCAGCGGAAATGTATATGTCCTGGAAAACCTGGTTATTTCTTAGTAAAACTGGTTTTATAGTTTGAAAAGCCTTATGTTTATCTTATGAAAACTGTTTAACATATTTTACCATTAGCCAATATAGGTCATGAAAATCCACCGTGCATGAATACTTGGAGGGGTGACCTCATCATGCAAATTAGAGGGGCTGCCTCTAATTTATTATACTGGTTTGGGTTAGGAGGGATCAGCTCCTTGTGAAGGATGCAAGGCACACACCACATTCACACTGAGTAATCTGCTGAAAACATGTAACTAGGATGCACCCATACGCCCCACATGATAAATATAATAATATGGCCAAAAGCTGAAGGGACGCCACGAGCAATCACTCCGCCGTGGGGAAGTCATAACACCAGTGCCTCTAGTGTTATGGTTATGGTACCTCCATAACTAGGTGAAACTGGTCATGTATGTATATGGCTTCAGGTATTCTAAATTAAACATAAGCAATCAAACATATAAACTTATACTATGGGAAAACAGTTGGCTACATACGGGGAATCCTAATAAGGAAAGAATGTCCATACTGAAAGGACGGGAATCCGTACCTTATGTCCAGTGAACGAAGAAGACGAACGGAAGAGAGTCCTACTTCGGTATCACTAACGCTACATGAATACATACGTGTATAAGTATCTGATTACTAAATACGTAACTGGTTTTATGTCACGTCTTACCTTATTTTATACGTTCACGTCATGTTCTACTGTTTTAAGCTCTAAACTGTGTTTATCTTATATTTTGTCTATTCTTATTAAGTATTACTTGTATTTCATGTATTATTATACTTACTGTGTAATAATAAGTAACTTTCTAAAAATAGCAGGTTTCCTAAAATAGAAAGTTTCCAAAAATAGAAAGTTATCAAAAATAGAAAGTTTCCAAAAATAGAAAGTTTCCAAAAACAGAAAGTTTCCAAAAATAGAATTACTGCTTAAAATAGATAAGTTTCTAAAAATAGAAAGTTTCCATAAATAGATTAGCTGCCTTAATTAAATAAGTTTCTAAAAATAGAAAGTTTCCATAAATAGATTAGCTGCCTTAATTAAATAAGTTTCTAAAAATAGAAATTTTCCATAATTAGATATAAGTTGGTTAAATAAGCTAATTATATAAGCTTAAGTGTTTTCTGATTATTTTTCTAAGTCATATTGATATAATGTATAGTTTATTAATTATTATATGTAAATTAATTAAACTATAGGTTAAAAGTATTTAATTAAATATATCATCATTTTAATTAAATAAAGTTAAAATACTTAGGTTAAAACATGTATTATTAATTATTAATAATATAACCTAAGTCATGTTAATTAATTAATTATAGTCATGGGTTTTTTTAATAATTAATTAATTATAAAGTCTAGTTAAAATAAATACTTAGGTTAAAATTCATGATCTAATAATTTAGTTTATAACCTAAGTCATGTTAATTAAATTAATCATGTCAAGTTTTTATTAATTTAATTTTTAACATATAACCATTAGAATCATAAACCTTAACATAAACAATGAACCGGACGTGACTAGAAACTATGAACCGGACCTGTAATCAACACCATGCCCCGAACCAAGGTCGGGGTACCCCTTGTTTGCTGCTGCCGTGGGATCACCACCACCATACCGAGACCATATGGTCTCGGTGGTGGATAGTAAACCAAGCCGAGACCCTTAGGGGTTCGGTTAGGCGTTGGCTATCACAAACACCCCTAAAAACCCTTGTTTTGATTTACCCCATGATCATAAACATGTTTTAGTAATTGTTTTTAATTAGTTTTTAAAAAAATCATGATTTTATGTGATTCAACAAATAAATCATAAAAGAAAAAGGTTAAAAAGGTTATACCGAATACGTGAATCAATTAAGGATGAACACACACGAATCCTTGCACAAATTCCAAGATCAAAAATCAACCGAACACCCCCTTTGGTGTTATTAAAAGTGGCGGCCAAAAGAAGGAGAAGGAAGAAGAATTAGGGTTTTTCTTATTTTCTTGATTTTTGGTAAATGAATATGTTTTTCCTAATTTTTCTTGTTTAGTAAAAAAAAATGGGCTTGGCCCTTTTTCTTCCTAATTTCGTGGGTAGGGGCCCACATAAGGGTAACCCGTACATTTCTCGAGTCTAAATATTATAGTGTGTTCTCGTGTTCGTGTTTTACGTGTTTTATTTAGTTATCGATCGTGACTTAATATATTTATTCGTGCTCGTGATAAATATATATATATACGTAATTAATATTTGCTCGTGATTAGATTACGTTCATGATTTCATGATCGCATGTTTGTGATTAAAATTATTATTGGAATAATTATCGTGTGTTCATACGTAATAAATACTTATCGTGTTCTAACACGTACGTAATACTTAAAATTCTTATACGTGAACGTAAACATGCTATAAAAGGAAAGTTGTAATCTAGTACGTACGATCTTAAGGGTACTATTCATGGTAAAAGAATGCGGGTTTTACAACTCTTCCCCCCTAAAAAGAATAATTCGTCCCCGAATTATAGATAACGTAAACTGAAAGAGAAACATACCCGAATCAAACTGAGATGGTATGTAAGATAAATGAACGTGCAGGTGACCTGGCAGAAGGAACGCAGAACGTGACATGTCTTGAAAGGACATGGAACGTGACGTGACTGAAAGGACATATCTAATTGATAAGAGAAAAACGGATAAGAAGTCCGGATGGACTTGTCCGTTTCCAAGTGGCCTCCCTCTCGGAACGGTTCCTTTACACGATCTTGGCCCGAATGATAAATCTTGGTCCTCCTGACCTTGACTTGAAATACGAAGAAATTTTTGGTTATCAACGTAAGGTAGATCCCCTAAATTTGATCCAGGGAATAAGAATTAACGTGTAAGGGCAACTAAAACATTATCGTGCAAAACACTCTAACTTAACTGATAATTAGCAACGATGCGCGAGACATAAAGAAACGTAGTACGTGAAAAATTTTGAACGTGATACGTGAAAAATTTTGAACGGGATACGTGGAAAATTTTAAATGTGATACGTGGAGAATTTGGTGAGTGTAGTATGAGTAAACATATCGTGATCTATGATACGTGTAACATATCTTTTTCATGATATGAGGAACGTGGAATGAACATGACATGTGAAACATATCGTGAACATAGAATATAATGGCGGTAACGCCAAACGATACAAGGTGAGACGTGGAATATGACGAGAAACGTCTATCTGAGGATAGAGAGTTATACTAAACTTGGGTTTGGTCTCTCAAGTTCTTGTAAAACTTCCCATAACGAAAAGAACGTAAAATCGTAAGCCAAGATACGATCATGAATGTGAATGGTGTCATGAACGCGAGCATGAAAGCAAGTCGTAGAATTAAAATGAAGACGCGAAGTAAATAAGGAGCACAATTATGAATCTTTGTCTGACCCGAGAACTGAGGGATTGCCAAGTGATCGGATGAGCTTTGGCCGGAACATGCCCGATCAATCTGTTGGTTCTGAAATCCTTGCGGATGTAAGGATTCTGCAGACATGATCAACTGTTTTCAATAACCCAAATAGCATCATGCTTCTTCTGAGTTTGCGTTAATCTGATAAACAAAATCCATGGAGATCTTGTCCCATTTCAATTCACAATTTCAAATGATGAAAACATCCCAGTCTGTTGGTGTCCTACCTTAACCTGTTGGTATGTCAGGTACCTAGATATGAACGTAACTGTATCCTGCTTCATAGAAACTTGATACATAGAAGTTTGTGAAACTCTGAGTCTCTGAGACTTGACTTTTCTTAGCGTAGGATTTTCTTAGAACACCTAACGTAGTGTAGGGTTCTCACCTTTATGCATAGCCTGAGACATGGTAAGATTAACCGTGCGAATCCATATGATTCAGCGTGTCACTGTAATCAACCTGAATTGATATTGGAAATTTCCAGGGTGAAATTTCGCTTGTCATAGAATTTGCAACATAGTGCAGATATGGCCTTCCTGTTCTTCTCTACGCTTAGAGGGAAATCAGGTTATCCTCAATGAAAACACTGATGAATTTGCTTATGAGTTCATGGAAACTCATTCTTATAATGCTGCTAGAGCATTGATGGGACTAATTCAAAATCATAAATCTAGCATGACAGAGTCGTGTACGAATAACAGTCATGGACATGTCCTGCTCTTTCACTCGTCACTGTTGGCAGCATGATCATGAGTTCTGTAGAAACTAGAAGGGGGGGGGGGGGGGTTGAATAGTTTCTCTTCGATTGGTGACCAAATTAAAATTACTTTCAATTTGGTTTGTATCAAAACTATCTTTTACTTGAGGCTAAGTTGCATAATGATTAGGTTCAATTGAAATGCACTAGCAAGGATAATAAGGAAGTATAATGATAATGAAATAAGTAAAGATAAAGGAAGGAGACAACCTAGTGGGAAGACACCAAGATTTATAGTGGTTCGACAACGAGGCTCTATCCTCGTTTCTACTCCACTCCTCGAGTACACCTACTCGAGATTTCCACTATATCCACAAGCTCCCTTCTCGGCGGAGAAAACCTTACATCGTGCTTACATTATTTTCCGACACTAAGCTAAATGTCGAGACCTAATCTTTAGCTAGGACCAATCTACACGACGTTGCCTACTTCACAATTTAACGACACAAGGCTAGATGTCGGGTTCTTATCTTAAGGTAGAACCAATCTTCACGACGTTGCCTACTTCACCATTTTACGACACAAGGCTAGATGTCAAGTTCTAATCGAAAGCTAGAACCAATCTTCACGACTCTTCACTTTGAAGCTAAGTGAGAACTTCACACAACACAACTACTAATCACTTTAAAGTTTAATGAGAACTCACAAGACACAACCACATCACTTTATATTTTAGTAAGAACTCCTAATCAAATCTATTACAACTCAACTAGACTTATCCAAGTACACACATGTAGCTTGGATTTACACAACACAAATCCAAGCAAACACATATGCAATGGATGTACACAACAAATCCAAGTATCCACAAATAACTTGGATGAACACAACTAGTCCAAGTATTCATAAATACATTGGATTTACCTAAAACAAAAAAGGGTATCATGATGAATATGACTAGCTCATAGATTCATCTTTATCACTACACTAGTGAGTGAGTGATCTTCTCATTGGACATGGTAAAGGAGGGGATCAAGAGGATAATCATATGTAAACATCCTTAACAATTTAAGTGATCATTTACTAATGATTATGCTATATAAAATAGAAAGAGGGCTGAGAAAAACGTCCAAGAGGCTTGCTGGAAAATGAGATTTGACCCACTATTTAAAGGAGACAAAGTTACAACGGATCTATAACGGCTACTGTGCGCGGTACCTTATCTCATCCCGCGGTACCATATCGCTAAGGTACCGCGTAGGTACTTAAGGTACCGCCACTAGACTCCGCTCCATTTTTTGTCTTTTAGTGGGGTGAGAATATCTGAGGTATTTGAACCCTTCAAAGGATATTCTAACAGCATTTGGAATATGCCATTTTCAAATTTTCATTTTCCATTTTAATAAAACATTTTCTAAAAAAGAAAGTTTATTAAAAAGTCTTTTGTCTTATTAACAAAAGTGAGTTTTAAGGATAATCATTTTGATGATCACTAAGTATGATTAAGAAAGGTTAGTGATATGATTATTACCTTGATGATAGTGTTTAGTTAAATAATTCATTTTGTGTTTTACACTAAATGTGTTGTATGGTTTGTTGTGATCAAAACTAAGAAAGATTAGTTAACACTAATAATGTTTTTAGGCATCACTTGCATTAACAATCTCCCCCTTTTTGATTACGACAAACGAAAAACTCATTTACGTAGAAACACAAACTATGGAATTATTAACTAGTTTATCACTATCATTTCTCCCCCTTTGTCGTAGCAAAAAGGTTAGCAAAAGTCTTTGAAGATCATCGAACTTTGCTAGTAGATCCCCCTTGGTGGTTGCTCCCCCTTGCTTGGGGCACCAAGTTTGTGATCTAAGGTGACATGCTACACAAAGGTTAGTCGAAAGGAAAGAAACACCAATGCATATATGATCACTACCTACTAAGTAACTTGAGAGGGAGAAAGAGAAGAAATCTCAAATTAGAAGCAAGTATTTTGCTAAGTATATCCAAAGAGGTAATTGACAAAATCAAACTTCAATCCAATGAAGATGATAAGCTTGTCAATGGGTTAAAGCTTTAGAATTGATGGAATCACCCATAAGCAATTGTAAAAAATTAACCAAGATCAACTCAAAAATAGAACTAATGAAATAGCACACAAATAACACAAAGGTTACATAAAAAAAACAACAAAGAAGATAGTCATACACATAGTATGAGTATCCAAAAGCAATAAATATGGAAAATAAACCACTAAGCATAAGCTAGTCTAATAGTGATATTTTCCAAGATTGCAAAAAAATAAAACTAAAAAGACGACGATGCATCATTCGAAGTTTTGTCCACCGGAACGAAAACTTGAATAGGAGGTCGAGTGAAGGAATTCAAGAAAATTTAACTTCTCATACACATGAGCAAGTTCAATTTGTTGAAATCGGCAACAATCACACGAGGATCCATGATGCAACACAAAATCGTTTGATGGGGGTATGTCATCAAACTTAGGGTTTGGTGGTGGTGGGGTAAAGGGTTTGGGAGAGTTTTCACAATGCCTTGTGAGGTTTGGTAAGGTTGAAAGGTCATTGAGTTGAGGGGTATTGAAGGATTGTGGTGGTGGTGGAACATGTTCTTTTGATCCGGTGATGGGGTTTATGGTGTAATTCTCATTCCAATACTTGATTGGAGAGAAGGTAGGGTTTTTGGGTGGTTTTGACGAAGATGGTTCATTCTTCTTAACCCAAACGGGTCGAACCGAGATTTTCGGTTTCTTTGAAAGCTTGGATGAGGAAGCTTTGGGTGAGTGGGGTTGTGACAAAGAAATGTCGAGGTTAGGAATGTAGGAGTTAGGCATTGTGAGAGTGTGAGAATGATATCTCAAGGTTATGTGAGAATGAATTCTCAAGGTTGGGAAGGTGTGAGAATGAAATCTCAAGGTTAGGGTATAAGTAAAATGTAATCAAGGTAAGAATTTGAATACAAAGTGTGTAGTGTCAAGGAATGTTTAGTCAATTTGAGTAAACAAGGAATCTTGACTGGGAATAGGGTTTTACAAGTTTTGACCAAAAAATCGTCAAAAGTCACTTTCTGGCCGCGGTACCTTATAGGGGCCGGCGGTTTCATATCACTAAGGAACCGTGGGTCTTTAAGGAACCGCGTCCAGTGGACTTTAAACCATGTTTTTCCTGGGTTTTGGGAAAAACTAAGACTTTTTCAAAAAATTGCAAATCTTGGAATTTTACCTCTATTAGAACCAAAATATGCTAGGGTTGCATAAAGCAACACATTCACAAAGAATGTCTTGACAAAGGGTGACAAAATAATTTAGATATCATTTTGAACCAATTTTAGTCAAGTTTAAGGGTTGTGAAAGATTTAGGTTCAATTTTAATTTCAAATTAAAGTTGATGAGTGTGCACAAAAGGATAAAATCACACAAGGCTAAATCATAAGTCAACAACAAGAAACATTCATTAATGATGCAAGTACAAACACAAATAAAAACTAACTAATACATAGCTAGCTTAACATAGAATCTAGATAAGTAGTTTTCTTAGGCTTGGTTTTGTTGAAAACTCTTATTAAGACAACTCCACCATTCATCTCCTAGGAGGAGGCATGGAGAACAAGGTTGGTGAAATGGGTGAGTTGTGAGGGGTAAATGGTGAAGTCACCAAAGTGTCATCAAAGTCATTCCCAAAAGGAATGTTTGGATTGGTTGAGGTTGTGTGGTCACTTCCAAGGGTGCACTTGGAGTGAAGGGTGAAGAAAGCTCATTCATTCTAGAGTTGAATGAAGAGGAGGTAGAACCAATGGAGTGGTTAGTACCATGGGTGGATGAAGTCTTGCATGGTGCAAAAGGTGGGGAAGGTGATGAAGAAATGAGGATAGGAGCATTCTCATTCTTAGGTGTGTGGAATGGTGAGGAGTTAGGCTTAGCTACCTTAACCCTTATTTTGAGTGTTTTCCTTGGGGTGGAGGTCTTGGAAGTGTTTGAGGTTTTGGTACACACCATGGTTGATTAGGGTGGTTTAAGGTTTAGGGAAGTATGTTTGAAGTGTGAAGAACATGGCAAACAAGGTGGGTTTAAATGGGTGAGGGGATGATCCAAACTAGTAATGGGTTAAAATCATTTTAGGTGAATAATGAATTTAGGTAACCTAGTTTAGGAAATGTGCAGTTTATTACTGAAAATCATGCAAGGTTTAAACAAAATTAAGAAAACATTGTAAAGCAAAGATGCTGTCGTGCACAGTGACCGGCGGTTCCTTATCTAGGATCGGCGGTACCTTATCGATAAGGAATCGCGGGTCGATATAGAACCGCGACCAGAAGGTTTTCAAAAATTTCCCATCCCAGTTTTTGATAAACCCAGATTTTTCCCAAAAGTTTCACAAGCCAAAGTTAACTACAGATCATAATCTAATAAGCTAACTATCATATGGCATGCACAAAGCTATGTAAAATACAAACATGATGGCATAATTAACATTAAGGATCAAGATAAATGATAATTCAAACATGCAATCATAAGTTAATATACAACCAAGATAAAATAAAATGTTCAACAATACATGTTTATCAACATGTATTCTTTGAAAAGCTTCAAAGCTATCACCTTCTCTTCTTCCCCAATCCCTTGATCATATTCCCCAAGAACTTGAAACCTTTTCTTGATTCAACCCGGTGTTCGTGCAATTCCCCTCGAGTTCTAAGGTTTTCGCGGTAAAGATGCTCCATATTGAGATCTTCCGGTACTTCACTAGAATGATGAGGAGGAGGAGCTAAGTCTTCAAATTCATCCTCGAATGGGTTTGAGGATGGATGGGAATTACTCGAAGAGTGGAAATGAGAACTAGTACCTATGCCATCACCATCACTTGTTGGCATGTCCATGTCCTCATCATCCATCTCTTGATGAACAGATTTTCTCGATCCTCGATCACTTCTTGTCTTTCTTGCATATGCCTCTTGAATAGGCAACATAACCCGATGAACCGGGTAGAAGCGAGAAAGATCAAGGTGGGGAAAATCATGAGCAACCCTTTTGAAAAGGCGAGTTAGAAGCATAGCATAGGGAAGGTTTGTCTTGGGCTTCGAAAGGGCATAATTGATTCGTCGAGCGATATAGAATGCCAAGTTGTACTTGGTGGATGTAAACATGCAACTCAACATATGCACCATACATGCCGGGATATGATCTCGGTTTCCACCAAGACAAAAGACATTCTCCCTAAGGATATTGGCCCATTGAACCATAAAATCTTTAAGGTCGCTAGAGAGCACTTCATATCGATTCACATTTCGTACATTTGAATGAAGGCTTCTCACAACGTTACCATCACGCTCTTTCGAGATGATTTCAAGAATGAACTCTAGGTCAATTTTGGTGTGGTCATTTGGAGGTTTATCGAAGGATTATGAGAGAGCATCAAGTCTCCATTTATTCGTAAAACGACAAGTGCCTTCATATGGCACACCGAGAATTTGACCAAAGTCTTCAAGAGAGTATTGAATTAATTGATCATTCAATACGAAACGAATGAAGATTTCTCCATTGTATTCAATCATGGAGTAGGTTCTAAAGAATTCAAGAAGGAATAAGGGGTAAATATCTTCTTCTATGTTGAGCAAGCAATCAAACCCCAAAAGCTCAAACATAGATAGGATATAGACATAACCCGTTATTTCCTTGTCAACGACTCTACCCTCATGGAAACAACGAGTGGAAAGGGATGGAAACGCGTTTTGAAGTTGGGGGGAAGCATAGGTTTGGGAGATGTCGGGCATATAATCTTTAGTGAATTGATGATCTTTTTGATATTGAGAAGGGATTAAGTACCTAAATACAAACACAAGACAATATTTTTCCAATCACTCATATGAAAAATAAAAAGGAAAATAAAAAATGAAAATGTGTTATATAAATTTCTTGACAAACATAGTATTGACTCCATATCATATTCATGTTCACAATGTGTCTATTCCATCATTAACCAAGAACACATGATCTATGTTAGATCAACAATGGGATTAGAACATTGGTTTTTCAAAACAAGGTTTTTAGGTAAGCATTAACAATGTCATTACCTACTTGTTCATGGGTTCATCTCAAATCCATCATTCAACCAAAATCATTTAGCCTAAATTCGGATTTTTTCTACAAGTGGGTTTTAGTGAAATCTTAATGAATATCAACCTAAGGAATCATAGTAAGATTACCATGTCAACCCACATTCCTATTAAGGTTTTAATTCAATTTCAATTTTAAAAATCCCCAATTATGAAAGGATGAACCCTAGAACAAAATAGATGAAATTAAAAGAAAATACTTACAATTAATTGATGTTAGATGAAGGATGAGTGAAACCCACAACTTGGAATCAATTAATTTGAGTGATTGAGGTTTTGGAAGCTTCAACAATGGTGGAAAAGGTAAAACCCGTCGGCTGTGTGTTTTTGGGAGAGAGAGAGTTTGGTTTGAAAAAGAATAAAAAACTCAAACTGGCGCTCTGACAAAAGTTACTGCCCGCGGTACCTTATCGATAAGGAACCACGGTTTTGAGCCGCGGAGATAAGGAACGTCCTACAGAGGCAGGTTTTTATCTCTGAAAAATGCCAAATTTTGAAAATTCAGTTTTTCTAAAATACTTAAAATTAAATCATGAGCCTTTTAGAATATCATTGGATCATCATAACACTAAGCAATATGCCTTAACAAAGGATTACGAGTTAAATCAAGATCGAAAAGAACCGAAACGGACAAACGACTACTCGTAGCAAAACGACTAAGTGGAGAGAAGTCAAGGGAAGTGAATCAAGACTAGGATCAATGCTCAAGGGATTAATGACAATCTTCAAGTAGTTGTAGCGAAGAGCTTGTGTCATATATAGTGGTTTAAGACGTGCCTTTCCGGCGAAACGATAAACGACTTTGGTAATGAATAAGCACAAAGCAATTATTCAAGTATAGACTAAGATCACTTTCAATAATAGTCTTAGTCTAAACTAAAATATGAGCAAGGTATTAATTCACTTTCTCTCCCACAAAGGGCCTACTAACCGTATGGGTGCAAACCATGGAAATCATGCTTGATACTTTAAGCTTCTACTAACTCACTCTACATCACCATAGTGAGTCAAGTATCCAAGCAATGAAGGTTTGAGAGGATAAAAGAAAAGAAGCACAAACCACAAATAAATGTCAAGGCAAGGATGCCGAGAACAAGCACATAGTCAAGTAATGATCAAAAGAATGATCAAAGGGCGTGTGGAAGAACGAGAGCGTACCTTGGCCACAAAGAGCAATCCATGAAGGAATAAGTGCTATGCCCAATCAATGACTATGATGAGTACTAAGTCTTCAAGGACTAGTATCATTCCCAATCATCTTGGTATCATCATTCAAAGATGTTAAAGATCAATGAAGATGATTCTTCTAAAAGTGCAAGTAACTCAATCCATAACCAATTAATTGATTGATCTTCATGAGTACCTACACAAAGCAAGATGCAAACTAGTAGATACATTTCAAGAGTATATCTAAAATGCATAAAGGCTACTAATCTTAAGTGGGATGCAATATTATCAATTAAAAGACCTATTATCAAAGAAAACATAGTTTTGACCAAAGAGAAACTTTAGTACAACTAGACCTTCTAATTTGAGGAGACAATGGATCGATCCAAGTTTCAAAGTACAATATACTTCAAAGATCTTGAGTGACCATCGCTCTGATACCAATTGTAGAAACTAGAAGGGGGGGGGGGGGGGGGGGGGTTGAATAGTTTCTCTTCGATTGGTGACCAAATTAAAATTACTTTCAATTTGGTTTGTATCAAAACTATCTTTTACTTGAGGCTAAGTTGCATAATGATTAGGTTCAATTGAAATGCACTAGCAAGGATAATAAGCAAGTATAATGATAATGAAATAAGTAAAGATAAAGGAAGGAGACAACCTAGTGGGAAGACACCAAGATTTATAGTGGTTCGACAACGAGGCTCTATCCTCGTTTCTACTCCACTCCTCGAGTACACCTACTCGAGATTTCCACTATATCCACAAGCTCCCTTCTCGGCGGAGAAAACCTTACATCGTTGCTTACATTATTTTCTGACACTAAGCTAAATGTCGAGACCTAATCTTTAGCTAGGACCAATCTACACGACGTTGCCTACTTCACAATTTAACGACACAAGGCTAGATGTCGGGTTCTAATCTTAAGGTAGAACCAATCTTCACGACGTTGCCTACTTCACCATTTTACGACACAAGGCTAGATGTCGAGTTCTAATCGAAAGCTAGAACCAATCTTCACGACTCTTCACTTTGAAGCTAAGTGAGAACTTCACACAACACAACTACTAATCACTTTAAAGTTTAGTGAGAACTCACAAGACACAACCACATCACTTTATAGTTTAGTGAGAACTCCTAATCAAATCTATTACAACTCAACTAGACTTATCCAAGTACACACATGTAGCTTGGATTTACACAACACAAATCCAAGCAAACACATATGCAATGGATGTACACAACAAATCCAAGTATCCACAAATAACTTGGATGAACACAACTACTCCAAGTATTAATAAATACAATGGATTTACCTAAAACAAAAAAGGTATCATGATGAATATGACTAGCTCATAGATTCATCTTTATCACTACACTAGTGAGTGAGTGATCTTCTCATTGGACATGGTAAAGGAGGGGATCAAGAGGATAATCATATGTAAACATCCTTAACAATTTAAGTGATCATTTACTAATGATTATGCTATAGAAAATAGAAAGAGGGCTGAGAAAAACGTCCAAGAGGCTTGCTGGAAAATGAGATTTGACCCACTATTTAAAGGAGACAAAGTTACAACGGATCTATAACGGCTACTGTGCGCGGTACCTTATCTCACCCCGCGGTACCATATCGCTAAGGTACCGCGTAGGTACTTAAGGTACCGCCACTAGACTCCGCTCTGTTTTTTGTCTTTTAGTGGGGTGGGAATATCTGAGGTATTTGAACCCTTCAAAGGATATTCTAACAGCATTTGGAATATGCCATTTTCAAATTTTCATTTTCCATTTTAATAAAACATTTTCTAAAAAAGAAAGTTTATTAAAAAGTCTTTTGTCTTATTAACAAAAGTGAGTTTTAAGGATAATCATTTTGATGATCACTAAGTATGATTAAGAAAGGTTAGTGATATGATTATTACCTTGATGATAGTGTTTAGTTAAATAATTCATTTTATGTTTTACACTAAATGTGTTGTATGGTTTGTTGTGATCAAAACTAAGAAAGATTAGTTAACACTAATAATGTTTTTAGGCATCACTTGCATTAACAAGTTCGATCTTGGAAGAAAAAAAATGATTAACACTATAAGGTCGATTGGACATGTTGTCAATACGTGGAGGAGAATAACGGTCATGAATGGTGATTTTTTTAAGTCGACGGTAGTCGACACAAAATCTCATGGTACCGTCCTTCTCCTTGTAGGTTCTTCTGGAATGTATGGGAAGATTTTGGAATAATCAACTGGCTATGCGTAAAAGGACTTAAGTAGTCGTGTCTTACTGACAGCTAGAAAACTTTAGCTACCATGGCTAACAACGCACATGCTTGTAAGCATAGATAATTTGTACAAATTTTCCTGATGGAAAATCAAGCTGAATGTATTCAGGAGCCTGAACATTACTGTACATAATTATGGATCGTAGCATGGTGTGCTGTTCATAGTCCATAATTAGGATAAAAATCATCTCGTGTCTGTCCGAGGAAATGCGTTAGCAGCTTGGATCTCATCATTAAGCTGAAGGAAAAACCATCGTATACGTGGGAATACGAAAGGCGTCCTTCATGGTCATGAATATATGAAATATGGTGAAAGAAATGAAAATGACACCGACAACGTGACAGTTCTCACTGATGCGCCGGTAATGGTATTGAAATTCTTGTGGCCTGATTAATACATGGCACAACAAAATGGATATACCCTTGGAGGGTACCCTAAATTTCTTAGAAATGTTCCATAGTTGGACGTGAGTCATATGTCTTGACTCGTGTCTTGGAACTATAAGCATGACATATGTCTTGACTGGTGTCTTGACATGTGTCTTCAGAAAGTATACGTGAGACATGTGTCTTGACTGATGTCTTGACATGTATCTTCAGAAAGTATACGTGAGACATGTGTCTTGAATGATGTCTTGACATGTGTCTCGAGACGTGAAACAACAGAACTACACTATTAGGTTATTATGCCAGAATTGGCGGATCGATTGGACTACTGATCATTTGTATGTCTGATCACGTCCACGGCCGGAGCCTCGGTTGCGATTTCTAGGATAGTTGTTGTCATAGTAGTGGTTACTATCATCTTGTCGGTTAGTTCCACGACGGTCATTCTCATGACTTTGATTCATGTAACTATTCAGCTGAGTGGCCAGCTGGTACCGGTTTTTTTTTTTTTTTTTTTTTTTTTTTGGGTAAAGGGGACAACACCCCGGTAAATTATATTACACCAAAAATCGTTGAAGTACAATCGGATGAAGGTGAAATCCTAACATCACGGCCCGTTACATGGGCAACAACCAGCACATACTCAATGTGCACAAACCAAACCCGTATATAAAAGTGACATGCCACTTTTATAACTACTAAACAAATTAAAAAAACAATGAATAATAAAAATTACAATGCTGTTTTCCAATTTGTACTGTCCAACTTCAACCACGTGATCCAAAAGCAATCCATCACTAGAAATATGGAATCAAATAACTTCCATGCAAAAAATACGCCGTGATTATTGCTTAACAAACATATCATGTTGACTGACCCACGTGCCTTCCACATGATAGAAAATAATCAGAACCCTAGGACGAAGCAGAATCGCCCATATGAAACAGGATACCGAACAACCAACTCCCCCATCCATTACAATCAATACGCACACCATCGTGCAACGCCAAAGCACGAACAAAACAGAATATCCTGGTAGATCATAGGAATCATGCAAGATTCAGGTTATCATGAAACAAACTCAAAGAGTTTATCAGCGATCAAAGAACGAGCAGCCACTCGTAACTACTCTAAACAAGTAGGATCATGTTACCCAAAATATTAGTATATCGAAACAGTGATAACCATGATAACCAAAGCACACGAACACCAGGTATGATAGCACACCCTAGAGATAAGAACAAGACGATAGAAACCCTAAAGAAAGGTTTACCTGGTGCACTATCACAAAAACCCTCCACAAGACACCCCATCGATCCATAGGATATGCAGAAATATATTATGATCAAGTGAGGTCATACCAAAGAAACCCTAATGAATGAGAATCAGAGTTACGATTAAGAGGTGATTTCCAAATGAAATTGAAGCCCTGGCACACCCATTCGAAAGTAAATCAAGCCCTATATTTGATTGCATATCTTATTATTCAAAAACATTTACTAGATCTGATCAAAGGATCGAATGATGTCCAAAAACAACAAATGAAACCCTAAATCAAAAAAAAGGTAAATGAAATAAAACTAATAAGATAGAGAGGCGAATGATAGGGTTCAATTATTGGCCGGAAAAAAATGGAATGGTAGCCGGAAATCGCCCCCTAGGGGGAGAGCCCTTTTCTCGTGAGGGTTGTAGCTGGTACCGGTTTGCACTCATATGACTGAAATGACAACTAAATAACGTATGACATGTAACTAAGAACTAGGGACAAAGATTGATGGAAATCGTCTGATGGTGTAGCATCTTCTCGTCCAATTGCTTTGCTCTAACGCCTTTGTCTTCGTCTTGTAGGATCTCCAGGTTGTGAACAGCGTCCACATCTCACAGCGCCTCCAAACAGCAGCAACATCAACCTTTAGCAACATCTCCAAGCTATGAGCGGCATCAACAATTTATAGAGTATCAGCAAGCGGAAATACGCACATGGGATAACGTACATGGAGTACAATTGGAATGTACATGAAATGATCGGTATGGGGTCGATCATTTGACATGATTCTAGGAAAGTATATCAGTTAAACGGTTAGGAAAACCATCATGATATCCTGGCAGTATTAGCATAGACATCATTCTGATTGTATCGAGAAACGTTAAAGTGTGGTTACACAAAATTCAACGATGATTTGCCTGACAGCATGATCAATGAAAACCAACCATGACTATCATGAAAGCATGATTCAATGAACTACAACAATGTCTTGCATGAAAGCATAAATAACAAAAGAGGCGTAAGACGTAATCAACATGAAGACGGAATTATCATGAATTAACATGAAACAATCTATCATGAAGGAGTGTATAACATAATCAGCATGAAACTGAAGTTAACCATGACAGTGTGAAAACATACTTGACATAAAAACATAGTAACTTATGAGGGGACATGAAAAAAATTGATGCCAATAAATCATGAGAAAAAATTTTATGCATGAAAATCAGTGCATGAATGCGTAATGTAGTTTATAAAAACCTTTATATGTGCGAGGGGACGCCTATGGGTCGGTCCCAAAATAAAAGACATGGCGAGGGGACGCCTATGGGTCGGTCCCAAAGTTAAAAGTTTCGATAAAAGCACATGCGACTAAATAGGGCCAGTCCTGTACCAACCATTACTTAGCCATAATTCCTGCAATAATGATACATGAAACATAAATAAATGAAACTCATCTGTCAAAACTTATCAGAAAAATTTTATGTGACTAATTATAAACTACCGGGGTTCAGTCCACATAGCCACAGTTCACGAGGAACATTATGCATGAAACAATGACACATAACTAAATATGAATGACGGTTGTCCATCCATATTAGTAAAACAATATCGATGAAAACATAAAGGTTAAAACCTCAAGGTGCTGAAAACATCATGGTTAAAACAACAATGCGCTGAAAACATCAATACGTAGAATAACAAACGTTGGTTTAGGAAGCTCCTGGTGACTACCCACTAGTCACAGGTCGAGTTTTAGAGCCTACAGGTCGAAACCTTGGCTCTGATATCATAATTGTAACACCCCATTTTGATAAATGGAATGTCACGCGTAATTATGGTGTGTCATCAAAGCTTACAAGGATAAATGTCTATAACATTATATTACCATAGGGTAAACCGGAATCAAACATCGGTCCCTAAAAATAAGCTCAAAACATAATAAAGTAAATGAAATAATGGAAGACTTAAACAAGCACAAATATATGAAGGCAAAAGGATAAGAAGTCTATGGCAGCTTCCATCCTATGCATGTCCTCCAAAATGCTCGAGTCCGTCCTTGGGTACCTGCCGTTTTGGGACATGGAAAGGAAAGTAACGGCTGAGCATAACGCTCAGTGCACGGATATACAAGCATGAAATGACTAATATAAGTATGAATAACATATAGCAGCGGAAATGTATATGTCCTGGAAAACCTGGTTATTTCTTAGTAAAACTGGTTTTATAGTTTGAAAAGCCTTGTGTTTATCATATGAAAACTGTTTAACATATTTTACCATTATCCAATATAGGTCATGAAAATCCATCGTGCATGAATACTTGGAGGGGTGACCTCATCATGCAAATTAGAGGGGCTGCCTTTAATTTAATATACTGGTTTGGGTTAGGAGGGATCAGCTCCTTGTGAAGGATGCAAGGCACACGCCACATTCACACTGAGTAATCTGCTGAAAACATGTAACTAGGATGCACCCATACGCCCCACATGATATATATAATAATATGGCCAAAAGCTGAAGGGACGCCACGAGCAATCACTCCGCCGTGGGGAAGTCATAACACCAGTGCCTCTAGTGTTATGGTTATGGTACCTCCATAACTAGGTGAAACTGGTCATGCATGTATATGGCTTCAGGTATTCTAAATTAAACATAAGCAATCAAACATATAAACTTATACTATGGGAAAACAGTTGGCTACATACAGGGAATCCTAATAAGGAAAGAATGTCCATACTGAAAGGACGGGAATCCGTACCTTATCCAGTGAACGAAGAAGATGAACGGAAGAGAGTCCTACTTCGGTATCACTAACGCTACATGAATACATACATGTATAAGTATCTAATTACTAAATACGTAACTGGTTTTATGTCATGTCTTAGCTTATTTTATACGTTCATGTCATGTTCTACTGTTTTAAGCTCTAAACTGTGTTTATCTTATATTTTTTCTATTCTGATTAAGTATTACTTGTATTTCATGTATTATTATACTTACTGTGTAATAAGAAGTAACTTTCTAAAAATAGCAGGTTTCCTAAAATAGAAAGTTTTCAAAAATAGAAAGTTACCAAAAATAGAAAGTTTCCAAAAATAGAATGTTTCCAAAAATAGGAAGTTTCCAAAATAGAAAGTTTCCAAAAATAGAAAGTTTCCAAAAATAGATTTACTGCTTAAAATAGATAAGTTTCTAAAAATAGAAAGTTTCCATAAATAGATTAGCTTCCTTAATTAAATAACTTTCTAAAATAGAAAGTTTCCATAAATAGATTAGCTGCCTTAATTAAATAAGTTTCTAAAAATAGAAAGTTTCCATAATTAGATATAAGCTGGTTAAATAAGCTAATTATATCAGCTTAAGTGTTTTCTGATTATTTTTCTAAGTCATATTGATATAAGGTATAGTTTATTAATTATTACATGTAAATTAATTAAACTATAGGTTAAAAGTATTTAATTAAATATATCATGATTTTTATTAAATAAATTTAAAATACTTAGGTTAAAACATGTATAATTAATTATTAATAATATAACCTAAGTCATGTTAATTAATTAATTATAGTCATGGTTTTCTTAATAATTAATTAATTATAAAGTCTAGTTAAAATAAATACTTAGGTTAAAATTCATGATCCAATAGTTTAGTTTATAACCTAAGTCATGTTAATAAAATTAATCATGTCAAGTTTTTATTAATTTAATTTTAACATATAACCATTAAAATCATAAACCTTAACATAAACAATGAACTGGACCGTGACTAGAAACTACGAACCGGACCCGTAATCAACACCATACCGCGAACCAAGGTCGGGGTACCCCTTGTTTGCTGCTGCCGTGGGATCACCACCACCATACCGAGACCATATGGTCTCGGTGGTGGATAATAAACCAAGTCGAGACCCCTTAGGGGTTCGGTTAGGCGTCGGCTATCACAAACACCCCTAAAAACCCTTGTTTTGATTTACCCCATGATCATAGACATGTTTTAATAATTGTTTTTAATTAGTTTTTAAAAACATCATGATTTTATGTGATTCAACAAATCAAACATAAAAGAAAAAGGTTAAAAAGGTTATACGGAATACGTGAATCAATTAAGGATGAACACACACGAATCCTTGCACAAATTCCAAGATCAAAAATCAACCGAACACCCCCTTTGGTGTTATTAAAAGTGGCGGCCAAAAGAAGGAGAAGGAAGAAGAATTAGGGTTTTTCTTATTTTCTTGATTTTTGGTAAATGAATATGTTTTTCCTAATTTTTCTTGTTTAGTAAAAAAAACAATGGGCTTGAGCCTTTTTCTTCCTAATTTCGTAGGTAGGGGCCCACATAAGGGTAACCCGTACATTTCTCGAGTCTAAATATTATAGTGTGTTCTCGTATTCGTGTTTTACGTGTTTTAATTAGTTATCGATCATGACTTAATATATTTATTCGTGCTCGTGATATATATGTATATATATATATATATATATATATATATATATATATATATATATATATATATATATATATATATATATATATATATATATATATATATATATATATATATATATATATATATATATATATATATATATATATATATATATATATATATATATATATATATATATATATATATATATATATATATATATATATATATGTATATATATATACGTAATTAATATTTGCTCGTGATTAGATTACGTTCATGATTTCATGATCGCATGTTTGTGATTAAAATTATTATTGGAATAATTATCGTGTGTCCATACGTAATAAATACTTATCCTGTTCTAACACGTACGTAATACTTAAAATTCTTATACGTGAACGTAAACATGCTATAAAAGGAAAGTTTTAATCTAGTACGTACGATCTTAAGGGTACTATTCATGGTAAAAGTAT
Source organism: Glebionis coronaria (assembly GCA_025667525.1). NCBI lineage: Eukaryota > Viridiplantae > Streptophyta > Magnoliopsida > Asterales > Asteraceae > Glebionis > Glebionis coronaria. Next base: position 348,946,269 of record CM046874.1, on the reverse strand, counting down.
GCGGGTTTTACAACTTTGAAGTGAAAACGGGTTTTTTTGTCGATGATCCAATACAACAAATTCTGTGGTGATGAAAAGGACAACCCGCACAACCATATCCGCCTATTCAATCGTCTTATCGCCACTTGCAAATTTAAGGATGTTGCTAATGACTCGATTAACATGATGCTTTTTCCGTATTCCTTAGCGGGGCCCGCTAAAATTTGGTTAGAGAAAGAGCCACCCAATTCTATATTGACGTGGAAGGATCTCGTGTCTAAGTTTGTGAACCAATTTTTCCCGCCCTCTAAGACTACGCATTTGAAAAACGAGATTTCAAAATTTTCACAAGAATTTAATGAGAGTTTTTCAACGGCTTGGAATAGGTTTAAGGAAATGTTACATGAGTGTCCTCATCACGATTTTTCCGACTTGCATCAAATTGACACGTTTTACAATGGACTTAATGATCATGAAAGGGATTATCTAAATGCCGCCGCGGGTGGTAATTTTTTGTGTAAAACGGTTGAGGAAGCTTTGGTGATAATTGAGAATAGATCTAAGGTGTATAGTCCTCGTAGCACATCGAGTGTTCGTAAGGCTTCGTCTTCGGCTTCACCTTCTTTGTCTAATACCATCGATGCTTGCCAAATTGAGGCGAACTTCGAAAAGAAAATCTTTGATAAGCTTAAAGGACTTTTAATTGAATTCAAAGTTGGAGAATAAAGTGCTCCCGCTACGGCTAAAATGGTTGAGGCTTCATGTATGTATTGTGGCGGAGGTCATGATTTCTCCGAGTGCATTACCAACGGTGGTAACACTTCGAGTGCCTATGCGGCCACGGGAACTTACAACCAAAACGGTCAAGTTACCCGCTCTAATGAATTGACTCCACCGGGTTTTGCTTCAAATCAAAATGCTAACAACAACTATCAAAACAATCAAGTTGGTTTTAAAAACAATTACAAGGGAAACTATGGGAATCAAGGGGCTAATAATCAAGTTTCAAACAAAAATCAAAGTGATTTTCAAAACAACAACAAGAGTTTGCAAACTTTGAAAGATCTTCCAAATGAACTTGTTGAATACGCTAATGGAAACGATGCTAGGTTTGACAACATTCAAAGAGAAATCATTAGCCTAAGATCCGAGTGTAAGAACGACTTGAAGAAAGAGTTGGAAAATGAGTTAGCAAATGAGCTTAAAATCCATACAAACAAAATGGAAGGAAATGTAACTAGGTTACAACAAAACCAACAAAAAATGGAACAAGGGCAACATGAAATTAAGCAAGAAATGATTAAGGCCGAGAAGAGGCAATCCATGTTTGAGGACAAAATTTCATCTATGTTTGAGGCTATTATGTGCAAACCGTCTTCGAGTAGTCTTCCTAGAAACACCATATCGAACCCTAAGGGAGAAATGAAAGTGATTCCCACACGAAGTGGTAAGACACTTAAGGAACCGACTCCTCAACCAATTGCTCCTACGGAGGATGCAATTGAGGAAGAACCCGAGGTGGTGGTCGAATAGGAGCATGTCCAAATCCCACGAAGTACCGCTAATGCCACACCTACAGTTGACCCATTACCACATTTGGAACCCGAGATTCCAAAGGCTATGCCTATGCCTCAGCCCACACCACCTTTGCCCTATCCATCGAGACTTAGAAAGGAGAAACGTCAAGAGCGCGACAATTACCAATTTGAGCTTTTTATGAAAATGTTTCGTGATTTGCACTTTAATGTGAGTTTCGCCGATGCTTTGGTCATGATGCCTCGATTTTCCGCTAACTTTAAGAGTATGTTGAACAACAAGGAGAAATTGCATCAATTGTCTAGTTGTTCATCGGTTTATCTTAATCGCATACCTCAAAATGTCGGTGATCCCGGCAAATTCTTGATCCCTTGTGCAATCCAAGATATGGAAGAATGCTATGCCTTGGCCAATCTTGATGCTAGCATTAACTTGATGCCACTTGCTATCTTCAAGTCGCTCAATCTTCCTAATCTTACTCCTTCACTAATGTCTATCGAGTTGGCCGACCATTCCATGATTCCTGCATGTGGATTGGCGGAAGACGTTTTTGTGAAAGTGGGAAAGTTCTATTATCCGGTAGACTTTATCGTTGTCGATATTCCCACGGATTCCTCAAGTTCCTCTCATTTTAGGTCGTTCGTTTTTAGATACGCCTATGGCTTTGATTGATGTTCATGCTAGAAAGATCACCTTACGTTTCAACGACGAGGAACTTGTTATAAACGCAACTAAAAAATCTCAAATTTCTCATGTTTATTCCGTTTCAACCATAAACCTCGTTGATATGATTGACGTTGTTTGCGAGGAATTTTCACAAGAAGTTCTAGGTTTTGGTGATGATGAAAATAGTGGCAATCCCACTATGTTAGATCCCATTCTTTATAATTCGACACCAACCTTCACTCCATTTGAAGGTGGTGGTTATACGTTGGAAGAATTCGATGTTCCACGTACTTGTAACGAAGACCTCGACAATGATGAGGACTTCTCGATTATCAAGGATTTTCTTAACGATTTCCCATTTCCTCCGTCCGAGGAGGTTATGAGTATAGAGCCCAAATCTTCAATTGAGGAACCACCTATCCTCGAGTTGAAAGATTTACCTCCTCATCTCGAATATGTCTTTTTGGAGGAGGACGACAAGTTGTCGGTTATTATTTTCGAAAGAACTTTCGGATGATGAAAAAACCACACTTGTCGATGTTCTAACGGATCACAAAGGGGCAATTGTGTGGAATTTATCCGACATTAAGGGGATCGATCCCAAATTTTGTACCCACAAAATCTTAATGGAGGAGGATTACAAGCCCGCAATCCAATGTCAAAGGAGGGTGAACCCCAAAATTTACGACATCATCAAAAAGGAAGTCCTTAAACTCCTTGACGCGGGAATGATTTACCCTATTTCCGATAGCCCTTGGGTGAGTCCTATTCATTGTTTCCCTAAAAAGAGAGGAATGAACGTTGTGCCAAACAATGCCAACGAGTTAATTCCCACTAGACTCGTGACCGGATGGAGAGTGTGCATTGACTATCGTTAGTTGAATGATGCCACTCGTAAAGACCATTTTCCCTTGCCCTTCATGGACCAAATGTTGGAGCGTCTTGCGGGAAACGATTTCTATTGCTTTTTAGATGGTTTTTCCGGATACTTCCAAATTCCCATCGATCCTCGTGATCAAGAAAAAACTACGTTTACATGTCCATATGGAACGTTTGCCTATCGTAGAATGCCATTCGGACTTTGCAATGCACCGGGAACCTTTCAAAGGTGCATAATGGCTATTTTTCATGATATGATCGAGAAGACGATGGAAGTCTTCATGGATGACTTTTCCATGTTTGGTAGTTCGTTTACTTCGTGTTTGTCGAATCTTGAGAGAATGTTGAAACGTTGTGAGGAAACCAACCTTGTGCTTAATTGGGAAAAATGACATTTTATGGTTAAAAGTGGAATCGTCTTAGGGCACAATGTTTCTAAAGCGGGGATTGAGGTAGATCAAGCTAAGGTAGACGTCATCGCCAAATTACCTCATCCCAAAACCGTTAAGGGAGTTAGGAGTTTCCTAGGCCACGCGGGCTTTTATCGTCGATTCATCAAGGATTTTTCAAAGATCTCTCGACCTATTACACATCTTCTTGAAAAAGAGGCACGTTTTGTCTTTGACGAAGATTGTGTACAAGCCTTTGAAATCCTTAAGAGGAAACTTACTGAAGCTCCCATTCTTGTTGCTCCCAATTGGAACCTCCCCTTTGAGCTCATGTGTGATGCTAGTGACTACGCGTGGGGCCGTATTGGGACAACGTCATGAAAAGCACTTCTTGCCTATTCACTATGCTAGCAAGACGATGACCGAGGCTCAACTAAAATACACTACAACGGAGAAGGATTTCCTTGCCGTGGTGTATGCATTTGAGAAATTCCGACCTTATCTCGTCTTGACGAAATGCATAGTGTATACGGATCATTCGGCTATCAAGTATCTTATGGCTAAACAAGATGCAAAGCCAAGATTACTTCGTTGGATTCTCCTCCTTCAAGAATTTGATCACAAAATCGTTGACAAAAAAGGAGCCGAGAATCTAGCGGCCGATCATCTTTCTCGTTTGGAAGATCCTCACCAAAGTGTTTACGAGCCCAAGGAAATCATCGAAACATTTCCGCTCGAGACACTTGGTGTAGTGAGTTCTAAGCTTGATTCTTCCACCCCATGGTTTGCGGACTTCGCAAATTACCATGCGGGCAACTTCATCATCAAGGGTATGACGACTCAAGAAAAACGAAAATTCTTTCGTGACGTCAAGTTCTACTTTTGGAACGACCCTTACTTGTTTCGAACTTGTAGGGATCAAATTATTCGATGTTGTGTCTTTGGTACCGAAGCTTCTAACATCCTTAGAGCTTGTCATGAGGGACCCACGGGTGGTCACCACGGTTCTAATCTCACGGCTAAGAAGGTCTTTGATGCTGGTTTCTTTTGGCCTACTATTTACCGAGATGCACATGAACTTGTGAAGTCGTGTGACTCATGCCAACGACAAGGAAAAGCCTCACAAAAAGATGAAATGCCACAAAATATCATCCAAGTGTGTGAGATTTTTGACGTTTGGGGCATTAACTTTTTGGGGCCGTTCCCATCATCTCGTGGTAATAAGTACATCCTTGGCGCCGTTGATTACCTATCTAAGTGGGTGGAAGCTAAGGATTTGCCCACCAATGATGCTCGTGTGGTAGTCAAGTTTTTGAAAAGCTTGTTTTCTCGGTTTGGAACCCCTCGTGCGATCATAAGCGATCGTGGAACCCATTTTTGTAACGACCAATTCGAAAGGGTCCTAAGGAAATATGAGGTTACACATCGGCTTTCTATGGCTTATTACCCACAAACGAGTGGGCAAGTCGAGGTTTCAAACCGAGCGTTGAAGAGGATATTGGGGAGATCCATTGGGGAAAACCGACAATCTTGGTCGGATAAGTTGGACGATGCTTTATGGGCCTTTTGGACCGCTCATAAGACGCCCATCGGGTGCACTCCTTATATGCTTGTGTATGGGATAAATTGTCACTTGCCAATTGAATTGGAACACAAAGCTTATTGGGCCCTAAAGCATTGTAATGATGATATAGAGATCGCGGGAAAACACCAGAAAATGCAATTAAATGAATTGGATGAATTAAGGGATATTGCTTATGAAAATTCATTGATTTATAAAAGAAAGACTAAAAAGTTGCATGATTCAAAAATTAAAAACCGGGTTTTTAACATTGGGGATCAAGTTTTGCTTTTTAATTCTCGTTTGAAAATCTTTTCCAGTATGTTGAAATCCCGTTGGTCCGGTCCATTCACCGTGACTCAATTTTTTCCATATGGGACCATCGAGCTAGCTCAAAATGATGGCCCCAATTTCAAGGTAAATGGACATAAGTTGAAGAACTACTTTGGCGGGGAAGTTCCATCCTTGAACTACCTCGACCAAATCACCTTTCCCGATGATAATTAGTATTGAGGGGATCGAGTCGAGCTCATGACTCGGTAATCAAAAACGAGGTGCCTCGTGGGGGAGTCGCATGCTTATCCTATGTATATATTATCACTTTCTAATGTAGTAACGTGTGGGGATTTGTGCACTTCCAACCTTTGTTCTGTGGTTGTTTGTGAATTGTGGATTTTAGATGATCATTAACTTCACGATTGGAGCCTCTCGTATTCGTTTTATGGGAGCACTCGATCGTTTGCTTTGAAGACTTTCTCAATATCCATGATATATCCTTTGATGTTCTAACCTTAGGTTTATAGCACACTTCATAAACGGCTTTAAATTTAACGGTTACACCCTTTCCATGCTAGATTAGGCATTCGACTACGTCTCTAGTATGGGGGTGTTTGCACCCCTAGACTCGAAACATTGAGGACAATGTTTAACTTTAGTATGGGGGGTGAATAGATACTTTCCTTGCCAAACCTTCACGCTTTCCAAAGTTTATCTTTTTGTTTATCGTTTTGTTGCAAAATAAGGCTAAAAATGGCCAAATTTTAAAATTTTTCTCATGTTTTATAAGTGTTTGAAGACACGAATGTAGGTTTTCTGATGGCGAGAATAAGAGTAATTTTTGACTTGACCGTGCGTGTTGAGCACTTAGCTTTGATTCCTTAACTTCACATTAGGCTAAGTCTCTTAAATGAGGACGAGAAATGATAGGGTTAATTATAAGTTACTATGCTAAACGTAGAGTACTCGTATTCTTTCAAAAACTCATGTGTTCTCGTTGTTTGCTTATTCTCCCTTCCCTTGTAAATATTTTTTGCTTAATAAATATTGACTTAGCGGTTTAGTCTTGATTGTTGGGTTTCTAGTCTTTTCTAGTAGCTTCCGTGTAATTAAATTGGGAAGACATTAAGGTATCGCCAGCGTCACTGTTTTGAAGTATTGGCACCCGAATAATCAAAAGCTTCACCCAATAATAAGATTTTAAGTGCTCACCTAAATCAAGAAAACAATTTGAAGCTCACAAGGCCGAAAAATCTATGCAAAATTGAAAGTGAATCAAGCCTTAATCCTTTGAAGCTTTAAAGATCCAAAATTCGCCTTAGCATGAGGATATACATCTTTGGCTAATAAAACCACTGATGAGGTGGATAATAAAAGGCAAGGCAAGACCGAAGTCATAATAAAAGCTTCATGGCGAAGTTGAATAAAAGATGGAGGTAAACCTATGATAATAAGGCCCTTCCGTTAGGGGGAGTATAAAAGTATTGGTAATAAGTCTCATGTTCAAAACCGTTATAAAACCGTGTTTATCGATCCTTCTTGTTGACTTAATTTTTTGACATCGTTGTCTATTAGGAGGGGTTATTGATTTGATAGTCTTGGTTACACCGTTAGGACTCTATTTTTTTAGACCTAAATCTCTATTATCGCATAAGTCAAACAATGTATCTTCTTGAAACATTCAAGACAAAATAAAATATAAGAGATACAACTTAGGAAAATGGGAGGATAAGTACGTGATTAGGGCATATGCGTAGTGTTAGCATTACTAACTTATAATGACAATGATCTCGGTGCACGCTTGTCATGGAATTGGGGTGAAAATCGAGGACGACGAAATTATTTCTAACGAAGCATTCACGTGTTCTTATTCTATGAACCTAAACGTCCCATTTTGCGATGAAAATCATACATTATGTCTAAAACGCAAGTAGTAGTAATAGTAGTAGTGTAGCTAGTTTATCATTCAATAAAAGTTAATAAAATGAATTTTGGAGGTGCTACGATACTTTATTCTATCATTGCGTGAGGGCACGATAATGGTTTCGTATGGGGGAAAGATGAGACTGCTTTTATACATAGTCTCATCGTCCAAATAGGGCTTTAAATGCATAAAATATCATAAAAATACCCCAATATATGCTTGTGTTTGTTGCTTGTGTATTTTAGGTACGGATATTGAGAAAATGACAAAAGATCACAAGAATCATGCAAAAACGAACACGGGAAACGAAGCCGCACATTGAACCAAGCCCTAATGAAGAATTTTCCAAAGAAAACCCTTGAAGATTTGAAGATTATGCAAGAAGGGTCCTCCAATATTGAAGAATTGATACCTTAAACCCTTGTATCTTCATAATTACAACATTGATCCGTAAAGTTTGTCAAAATTAACAAAAGGGCCCTCTACTTTGAAGAATTGGCAATTTTAGTCCCTCAACAAAACTAAAATGGCAATGTTAATCCTCCTAAAATTCAAACATACCCTGAAGGACTTCAAGTTACAAGAAATTACAAGTTTGGTCCTTTAAAAATGTCAAAATTACCAAAAGGACCCTTGACTTTGAAGAAATGGCAAACATGGTCCATCATTAATCATGACTTGGCAAATTCAGTCCTCCAAGAAGTCAAACAAACAAGTCAAGACCATTATCTATGAAGAAAATGCCAAATAAGTCCTTTAAGAATCAAGAAATTGCAAGAAATACCCCTGAAAATACTTTGGAAAAGTATTTGGGGCAAAAGTGTGAAAAGTGAAACTTCAAATACAAAGGAATCTGGATTTGGGCTGTTTATTTACAAAGTGAAAGAAGTTTGAGAGATAAGGGGCTAAATCTGGCAGACAACCTAAGATACCTAGACCACTCCCCACTTGATACCTATCCTACTACCACCTTTCCACCAATGGGGGCTCACCCTGCTGCCATGTCACACTCCACTCACCCTATTAATTAACTAATCCAACTGATTAGTTAAATTTGGCGCTTAACATGTTTTTCAAACACAAATCCGGATTAAACTTGCAACTATTCACTCCAAGAACAAAATTTGGTTTTTGTTAATTACTTATAATTAAGCCATCAACTGCTCTAGATTAGTGATTAATGGCCCCTTAATCATAACCCAACTCTCAAATGGCTTGCCACATCACCCATCAGTCCCACACAAGATTCCCCTACTGCAAAAATGAAGAAGATGCCAAAACTTGGACAGTCATCCAACGTTTCACAAACTTTCTTGGAAGTTAAGCTTATTTGGAGCCCTTGGATACATTCCAACACATGCCAGCTCCACAACAAAACAAGAACTTGTCACATGATCAAGCTAACTTCAAAACCCTCAAGGGCATTTCTGGGACTTCACCAAGCATTAGGGTTTCGTTTTTTGCTTTCTTAGTTAGCATTTGTAGCCTATAAAAGGCATAGGACTCAGTCACTTAGCCTTTGCTCTTGAATTTTCCATTGTTCACAAATCAGTAAATCATATATTCAGTTAATGAAATGCGTTTGAATTTGGTGAAGAAAAATCAAGTGCCAACCTTATTATCTGTTTATTGTGGTTTGATGTTTACTAGTCTTTGATCTTAAAACCTTTTTCCAAAGGAGTGTTCAAAGGTTTGCATATTTACCTATAATCTTGATATTTTGCTAAGTCTAGTTCAAACCTTGGAATTCTTGGGCTATAAAGCTGATCATAGCATCCTGATATTGTGTTATCAAGGTGTGGTGAAGCTTATAACTTGGGGATAATCAAGTGTGGGGAACTAAGGTTGCATTAATCAAGGATTTTCATTTTTCTAATTTTGATATTTTGCTCTTAACCCTTGTTGAATCTTAGTAGGCTTTATTGTGGAAGCTTGTGCTTGTTCTTGCTAGCACATAAGCTCAAAATTCGTGGGTGCGGATGTACATCCATGAGGTACACACCATTCTACTCAAAATCTGTTAAAAATTTGGATTTTTGGTGAATCTGTGTGCTACTTGTGTTCTTGCTGATTTTGTGGTCTAATCTTGTTCAATACTGCATATTATACTTGTTAATGTGTTTGATTGGGCTTGGGTAACCTTGGAATACACTTTTGATTTGAAAATTTTGAATTGAAAATTTAAAGGGGTGTTTCGGTTAATCTGTTTAAAATCAGAAGTTGATATTGTGTTGTTAAAAAGTGTTGTTTGTGCTTTGTATCTGCTATCTACTTGGTTGAGTGCTATTTGCTGCAAGTTATTGGGTTTAAAACCTTGAATCAAACATTGTGCTATATCTCCTTGATTTTGACTGTTTTTGGCCTAAGATTTTGGTAATATCTAGAATATATGCATGCTTAGGGTTAAAAGTTGTTAAATCATTGATAATACAACATATGTGATAGATCTGAGTGTTTGAATTTGGCTTGTTGGTCAAGTGCATCAACAAAGTAAAAATTTGCTTGTGTTAGTGTTCATCAGTAACTTTTTGTACTTGAATCTTGATCTAGGCTTTGTACCATTGCATGAAACCTGTTCAGACTTGTTCATTTAAGTTTATTATTGCTTGTGTATGCATTTGGAGAAGTTTGGCTGGCTGAATTGTGCAATAAGTGCTTATTGAACCATAACTGCTTATTTGTTCAAGTCTGGTGCATATCTGGTGATTAATTGAATTAACTGTACTAATTGGCTGATTGTGATTGTGATTTCTTTGTTGTTATTGACTCCTTATGATCCACTGATCATTTGGATGCCTTTGTGTAACTTGAATCTCCAAAAAAGTCACTAAAGACACAAAGTTAATTAAGTCAAGCAGTGGAAACTTTTCCCACTGCTCATACACCAAAACTAGCCCTTGCTAGTGTTAATTTTCAGTTAGCTTATTAATAAGCCATATTGGCTTATCCAAACCTGCACCAACTTATTTTTTGTGATCAATCTTCCTTATTTGACCCATTTGTTTGAACTGGAGCTTATCAGACTTTGACTTTGACTTTTTGCTAGAAAACTCTTAAAGTTGACTCTTAATTAAGTGCTTATTTGCTTATTTCAGCTTATTGAGTGAACTTATTTGAAAACTTTTTGTTGATTAAGCTTAGTTAAGTCATTTAAAAGCTTTTGAAACTTGAATCAGCTCTTGGGGTGGCCAAGAACTCGAAAATGACTATTTTGTCGTTTTGTGAAGATAGCTTATTGCTTTTTCAGGCTTATTCCTTGGACTTTTTTCAAATTTCTTTTTACAGAAGTCTTAAGTAACTCAAAAGAAGCTTGTGTGTCTAATTTGAGCTTATGGCATCAGCTTATAGCTTAATGGGCCAAAAAGCCCATTAAGAATAAGCTGTTTGAAATAAGCCAGTTTATATCATATTTTCAGCTTTTGTGCCTTTGAAAAATTGTGTTCAGAATCAAATTTTGAGTCAGATAGGAGCTTTTGGGCCATTTTATAAACATTTTTCTTATTGGGCTTATTTTGGCCCAATAAGGGTCTGTTTTGGACTTTGGCCTATTTGAAGGCCCATTAGGGGTATTTTTGTAATTTCAACTTCATTTCTATGTTAGGTTAAATTAAACTAGTTTGCATGTTTTTAGAATTTTTTATAAATTTTGGACTTTTAATATTATTTTATTATTATTTTATTATTAAAAATTAAAATTTAGATTTTTTAAGTTTTTACATTTTTTAGGTAAAATACATTAAGTTAGGAATTTTACAATTTTTAGAATATTTTTATTGTCCTTAGATTAATTTCTATAATTATTTTAAATTTTAATAGTTTTTAATTGTTTTTAAATAGTTTTTATTAATTTTAAAATTTTCAAAAATAGTTTTAAATTAAGTTAGGACATTTTGGAGGTTTACAATTGAAAAAATATCATTTTGGGCTTTTTGTTAATTAAATTGATTTTTTGGGCTTTAATTAGCATTAAAAAATTATTATTTAATTAAAGAAAAGTAGGGGTGTTCACGGGTCGGGTCGGTTCGGTTAGTTAGACGATTTTGACTATCCATCGCGATTCGGTTAGTTAAATTTTCTATCCGTAACCGAACCATACAAGGCGGTTAACCGGACATACGGTTACCTGAAATGAGCAGTTACCCACGGTTAACCATTAAATAAGTTTCATAAAGTTTTATTTTATAAATAATAACATGGTTTAGAACATAGAATGTCGTTTACGTATAATTCAACGACATTAAATAGATAAAAATCATATAAAAATTATTTTGTTATAAAAAAGTGTATTAGAATATTCATAAATAACATATTAACTAAAAAATATTTATTCGATATTTATAAACTACGATCAAATTAATTAAATTTACACATACATGTTTAATACATGTAGTATAATTAGAATATTTAGTTAAACAATTTCATGTATAATAAAAGTAGGGTACTAATACAATTAATACATGTACTATAATTTGAATATTTAGTTAAAAAATTTCAAGTATAATATGTGCGGTTCGGTTCAGTTAACCACGGATATCTAAAAATGAAAACCGTAACCGAACCGTTATATGCGGGTTTTTTCGATTTCGGTTTTTTTCGGTTTCGGTTTCGGTTTTTTCGGTTTCGGGTTTTTTCGGTTTCGGATTGAGCGGTTCGGCTCGGTTCGTCGGTTTCTCGGTTTTTTTGAACACCCCTAAAGAAAAGGTATGATTGATTTTTGATTTCTTGTAAACTCTGATTACATTTTTTAGGATTTATTGCAATTTTCTAGGAATTTTTAGGGTAAATTTTTAATTTTGTCACTTTTTACGGTTTTACGTGTACGACCATTTCGTCTTAGTTTAATTTGTCATCGTAACCGTCATTCTCTTCTAGTCCCATTTCTATTTTCTTTTCCCATAATCAATATAATCACAAAGTTAATTGATGAGACTGTATTTATACATAGTCTCATCGTCCAAATCGGGCTTAAAACGCTTAAAATATCGTCAAAATACCCAAAAATATGACCGTGTTTGTTCATTGTGTATTTCAGGTACGGATATCATGAATTCACCAAAAGATTACAAGAATCAAGCAAAAACGAACACGGGAAACGAAGCCGCACAAAGAACCGGGCCCAAGTTTTGAATTTCCAAAATTTCCCTTGAAGAATTGAAGATTGGCAACTTTGGTCCCTCAACTTGTGAAGACTTGTCACAAATGACCCTCCACTAATCATTTGTACAAGTTACATACTTGAATTTTGAAGATATGTGCAAGAATGGTCTAGTCAAAATTGCATAAATGATCCTTTAATCAACTTTGAAAAACCTTGGTGCCAAAAATGACAAGTAGCTGAAAGTTATAAACAAAGGAAAGGGGTTTTGGCTGTTCAAAATGGGAAGTAGCAAGTTATTAAGAATTGAAGGACTAAAATCATCAAACATCCAAACTCCCCTCACCCACTCACAATCTGCCACCTCACCCCCACTCTCCCATCACCCAATCAGAACGCACCCTTCCTACACGTCATTCCCCACTATCATGTTTATATAACTGATTTTAAATCAGTTGTTAATCTTGGGGGTAAACACATTTTTAAACCAAACCCACCCCTAATCTCAATTAAACGTCCCTGTTTATCTACCCTCCCCATCATAAACCCTAAAAAACCCCAGGGTTGATTAACCTAAATCCTTAACTATTTTCTAATTAAATATAGGGGTTTTAATCACAAACCCACTCCCAACACGCCCTTACACCCAGAAAACGACCCAACCTACTCTTGTCCCCTCCCCTGCTACACCATTTCACGTGTTACTGTACACCTTGACCAAATCAATGGCCAAGATACTTCTACTTGTCCCCCAAGCTTAAATGAAGGGTCCAAGATTAAAAGATACAGCTTGCACATCACAGAGATCACATGTATCCATTTTGACGAATTGACCAAGGGCAATTGAGGAATTTTCATGTTTTAGGGTTTTTGTAACTAGAATGTTCTACTTAGCATTATAAAAGGAGCTCCAACATGTGGAAGCCCTTTTTGTTCAAGTTTTTCTTTGTAAAAAATTTCAAGTGACTAATGACAATGAAAATTTGAAATTTTTGCATAAATACTGTGTTCCCTTTAACGTTTTTGTAGCTTAATCAGTCTTTTCATTATTTGCAAATTAGTTTAAGGTTTTTAAAAAAGGTTTTCAGTTAGCAAATTATTTTTAGAAAAGTCCATTTTCTTGAAGTTTGACAATAGATTTCTTTTTAGTTTGAATCCAGGCATTAACTGAAGTGAAAGTGGATGTTAATGTTGGATTAAAGCTATTAATAAGTCTTTGTTAAGTTTTCTGTAGGGTTCAAAATCTTAGCTTTTTAAAGATTATATCAAAAATCTGATTCCATTTTTTTTTTATCTATTATCTCACTATAGCAAAAGCTACAAGCCAACAGCTTGTAGCCTTTGCTACTTGAAGTGTATTCTTTGGTTTGGTGGTGTTATGTGCAGGGTACAAGTGAAACAAGATCTCTCCATTTTCCACCCCCTTTATTCTCACCTTGAAGATATTGCATCTCCCTGGTTCTGTTGTTGAACCTCAACAGGGATACTCTACAAGCTTGCATAAGCTTTTAAAAAGTCCAAAAATCACTTGGGAAGGCATCAGCCAAGGTACAAGAGGCTTGAACCCCCTTTTGCAGTTTTTACACTTTTTAAAGATTTTATGTGATTTTTAGTGTTGCCTGTTCATTTGTTGTTTTTCTTGCTTGATATTGCTTTATCTGAGTTTATTTGCATGTTAGAATTAATAGAAATAAGTTTGGTTGGCTTTGGATTAGAATTTGTTTGAAAATTTTTAGTTACTGAATTTTAAAGGGTGTTTGGGACTAGGGTTTAAACTGATTTTGGTGATACACAAGTTGGTTAATGTTGGTCAATCATGCTCATCTTGGTAGTTGTAAGATGTCTCAGTTCTTTGGTTTCAATTTGATAAGGTTTTATTAGGAATTGCATGTTAGTTTGTAGAAAATAGGAAGTAAATCAGTAAGTCCGTTTTAAAGTATGATTTAGTGTAATTTAGGCCTTGAATTTTTGTTGCTTGCTAGATAATAGTATAAGTTAGGCTTTTATATAGCTTATAAGTCAGTTGGTAAGCTGGTGTGCAAGGTTTAAGCTCCCAAAAATCACATTTGTGCACAAAAGTTCAGTTCACTGTTCACATACCCCATAGGATCATTTACAATAACTTTGCTTGCTTGGTGTGTAGGATTTTTGTATTGAGCTTGCTCTTTTTTCTGCTTATCTTGACTCCCCACAACCCAACTGGTTGTGGGGGTGCCCCATTGTCCAAAGAAAATCATAGCAAGAGCTTTCCTAAGCTCCAAAAGCACCAGACCCATTTTTTTGTTCAGTCAGTGGGAACAAGGTTCCCACTGCTAGCACTTGTGTTTCCCCTGCTTAGCTAAAAGACAGAAAGTGACCAGGTGTGACTTTCACAATCTTAATTTTTTGTCTTTTGTGCCCTTAAATAGGAATTAGGGGTTCAAACTTTTTCCATTATTTTTCTTTTTTAATTCTTGATTTTTCAGTATAATTTATTTTTAGGTTACTGTTCATTTGCTATTTTTTACATAATTTAGCTATTTTAATTAACTTTTTATTATTCAGTTTTTGTCTTTTAGTGTAGAAAAGATATATTTTTCACTTTTAAAATTTTTCTTATATTTAGAAAATTAATTTAAGATTTTTAGTTTAAGAAATATTCACTGTTCACTTTTTAATTATTTTTTATAATTAAATTAGTTTATTTAGGGTTTTATTATTAATCTGTTTTGTCTTTTAGTGCAAATTTTTACATTTTTCAAACTTTTTCAATTTTCTACTGTTCATTAGGGTAATTTAAGATTTTTAAAATTGTTAGATTAATTTTGACATTATTTTATTATTTTTTATGATTATTTTAGTTTAAAAATAGTTTTTAGTGATTAAAAAATAGAAAAATAGTTTTTAAAATTTAGGAAAAATAGTTTTTAGTCTTTAACTAATATAAGTGACTTATTAGTTCAATAAAATAATATTTTGGGCATTTTGTTAATTATATTTAATTTTTGGGCTTTAATTAGCATTAAAAATTGAATATTTAATTAATAAAAGGTTTTAAAATATTTTTGTTGGATTTTTATTCTTATTTATATTATTTTAGACTTAGTTTAATATTTTAATTAATTTTTAGGTTTAATTTTTAATTTTTTCACGTTTTACGTATTTACGTTCGCGTTTTACGTCATTACGTCGTAGTGTAATCGTAGTCGTAGCTCGTCTTTACTTTTTTCTCTCTTAAACCAAAAACGTCACTAATCCAAACTTGATTTTATATATATTGGCACATTAATACACACACCTCCTTCGAGAACGAACCCGCATTTATTCGGTTTCGCGTTTTTCCTAAAGCGTACAACTTAATACTTGCCACTCATACGCTGTTTTCCTAAACACGTATATCATTTTCTACACCAAATTTTTGGCGCTGCTGCCGGGGAGGTGTTTAGTGTGCCATTATTATTAGTATCGTGTTTGTGTGAGTAGTGCGTTTTTGCTTTTCATTTTTGGAAAGCGTGAATATCGTACATACTCATTTTTGTTATTTTTCATTACTATATTATATTATCCAAATAAATCGTGTTTAGTTTTCCTAAATTAAACACAAAACAATCTTTACTATATTGTAGATATATTGTTTTTCGTTTTTCATTGTTAATATATTATTACTATATTGTATCTACGTAAGAACAATAAAAATACAAGTACTCCAAAAGCGTGAAAACGCAACCTTGATTCGGGATTTCATCACTCGATCATTGTATTCGAATCCAAAGCAAAAGTTTAAAGGCAAAATAGATAAATACTTTCGTGAGGCTTAATTTTGATTAACACAAACTATAAGGTGGGTATAAGGCGGTTGTATTTCACGACCTAAAGGAAAAAGGCTCTTAAGTGCTTCGCGCCGCCTCGTTTCCTCCGCTTGCTTGTGCGTGTTTTGAGAAAGAGGGCTAATCGAGGATTTGCCGCCCAAGTATTATCTACGTATATTATATTTGCTTGTGTTTTCAAGATTAAACCCTCTTGAACGTTTTGGTGTTCCACCAACGTTCTAAAGTCATCGAGAACGTTCACTCCACGTGATCGTTTTCATTCTTTGAGGCTCCTTTAATCGAGAAAGTCGATTCGAGGAGAGATTTGTAGATTTTTGTCTACGTAATACATTCAAAAATCCAAAAAAATTAAAAAACCAATCAAAAACCAAAAAAATTGAAAAATCGAAAAACCACAAAAAGAATCTTCTTTGCTACCACCCATTCTACGCTTAGTGCATGCGCACTCGATCGAAGTATTATTCCAATTCTAGTGAAGCTTCGAATCGACGCAATCGTAATCAAAGGAATCGACGACGTAGACGAGAATTAGAAACCGACGTTCCTAATATCGTTGTTGAAGAGACCGTAGAGGAGATGGCCGACAATCGTTCGATGATGGAATTGCTCCAAGCGCCCACCGAGGGTTATGGAGACGCGATCGTAATTCCCGCTATCGAAGCGGAGAATTTTGAGATAAAGAGCGGAATGCTTTCGTTGATCCAAGCTACGAAGTTTCGAGGTCGTGAAGCCGATAATCCTCACGACCATATTCGGAATTTTGATCGTCTTTTGGCCACGAGCAAGTTTAAGAACGTCGACACCGATGTCGTCAAGCTTATGCTTTTTCCGTACTCGCTCGATGGTGCCGCCAAGGATTGGTACGAGAAAGAGCCACCTAATTCGATAGTTACGTGGAAGGATCTCGTTTCCAAGTTCGTTAATTATTTTTTCCCACCGTCTAAGACAACGTTTTTCAAAAACGAGATTACGAAATTTGAGCAAAAACCGAATGAATCTTTTAGAGACGCGTGGGATCGCTTTAAGGAATTGCTTAGGCAATGTCCTCACCATGGTTTTTCCGAGTTTCACCAAATCGATACGTTTTACAACGGTCTTAATTTTCACGAACAAGACTCGTTGAATTCCGCCGTCGGTGGCAACTTTTTGTGCAAAACTCCGAAAGATGCATTGATAATTATCGAAAACCGATCCAAGGTTTACCAACTCCGCAACGCACCGAGTGTTGCCAATGTCGCCAATGTTAGTAGTTCTAATCGCGACATTGAGAGAGTTGATGCAAAAGTTGATAAGTTGACGAATGTGTTTACGTCTTTTCTCGTTGAGATGCAAAAGAAAGACGCTCCCGCTACGGTGAAAGCGGTTGAGGTTTCGTGTACGTTTTGTGGTGGACCTCATAATTATTACGAGTGTGCGGCTACGGATGGCCAAACGTCTAATGTGAGTGCGTTAAATGGAAACAACAATTTTTCAAATCAAAATAACGCGGGTCCATAACAACAAGGAAATTATAACCAAGGCAACAATTTTCAAAATCGAAACAATTTTCAAGGAAATAATCAACAAGGAAATTTTTCGAATCAAAATCAAGGAGGTTATAATCAAGGTCGTAATATAACTTGGCAAAATCGAGACAATAATTAAAACTCGAATTTTTCAAACAACAACAATCAAGGTAACAATTTTTCAAATGGGAATCAAGGAAATTTTCAAAGAAACAATCAAAACCAAGGGAACTTTAATTCAAATCAAAATAGTTCGTCAAACGATTTTCAAAATTACATGAAAACGAATGAGGCTAATATGAGACGATTAGAGGGAGAAATTGGTACTTTGAAAAATGACTTTTCTAATACATTGAAATTGCAAAACACGAAGATTGAGCAAGGGCAAATTGATATAAAAAAGATGTTTTCGGCCATAATGAACAAAACCTCGGGTTCGCCATCAAGTTCGTTACCTAGTGACACCGTTGCTAATCTGAAAGAACAATGTAAAGCCGCCTCGTCTCGTGAGAAAGGACGTGTGATTACCCCTAATATGTAATATAATGCAAGTTCGTTTTCTCAGTTCTTAACCAATAGAAAGTCCAATCAATATCAGATTTATTATTGTTCTTGGTTGTTCAAGCTTGCTTGGTAATCTATTGCTAATTCAAACAACACTATTTAAAAATGAAAAAATATTAAACTACTTATACGTAAAACACTTTGCAAATACCACTTTTTATTCAAGTAAATGTCTAAAATGCAAAATATAAAACTAAAAGGACTGAAAATGTAATTTCTATGAAATGTAAATGCTTGAAATGTAAATTCTAAAAATTATAAGGACTAAAAATGCAAAGCAGTTAACTACAAGGACCGATTATGTAAAACTAGTAACAAACTAACCAAAAATGTAACTAATCAACAAACTTCTAACTAAAAACTAACAACTTTCAAATGTAAAGGACTAAATTTTGCAAATACCACAAAATTAGGAAGTTTAGCTAGGTTTTGAAACTGATTAAACTTCTAGGGACCTAAGTGCAATTTTTAAAAACTTTTAAACAAAAACGGGACACAATGAAGATTAAGCTCGTTTGAGCTTAATACTCAACCAAATCAGCTGAAACAACTTGCAAAACTCTTAAAATCCAATTAAGACTACGTGTGTTCAAGGAGATAAGCTAAAAGTAAAAAATAAGCAAATGAGTGCTTATTGATAAGCACAAAATAAGCTACAGCTTATTCCAATCAGTCACAACTTGATTTTTGTGATGAAACTGATTAAGCACTTGATTTAAAGAAGGGGAAATCAAACTAGAACGTTTTTCATCCAGAAATGAATGAGAAATCTGAAATAAGCTCTTTTGAGCTTATGTTGACCAAGTTTGACCAACTTTTTGCAAAAAGCTCAAAACTTCAAAAATCAATATTCAATACTAATTAACTGGATTGGTGAAAGAAAATCATAAGTTTTATGAAGTGGATTAAGAGAACTAAGAAAACAGTAAGCACTTTATCTCAGAGAATGACAAATGCTCAGGCTTGAACTAAAAAGCTATTTTCTAGCTTATAACCTAAAACTGTAGAATTTCCTATTAGAATCTGGAAGTTTATGATGTAAGCTAGAACTAGAAACAAATTTGAGGAAATTTTATCAAGTAATGAAGGAGAAATCAGCAATTGAAAGTGGCAAGTTTTTAAAGAACAAAGCTGAATAAAGGATGACCCAAACTATTCTATTGCCATTTGCCTTTTTGACTTTATGTTTGACTTGTAAATGACTTAAAACCAATTGTTATCAACTAAGGACTGATTATGAACACTAAAACACAAATTTCCAATACTTGAAAACTGATTAAAAGCTATTCCCAAACACACCTTTATCAGTTATGAACCAAATTTTACAAAGACTTTTTAAGTGCTAGATTAAACTGATTCAAAAGATATAGTAAACTAGATTCAATAGACTAAATGAAAGCTATTAAAACAGAAACCAAGAAATTACCAAAGCTAAAACAGTAAGTAAGCTATTAGGCTAAAAATTAACTGAAATGATGCAGAAACTACAACTCAGAACTCAAATATGCAAGATTAAGCAGTAACTGAAATTTAAACTCTTAAAACACAATCAAACAACAACACATAACAAGTATATCATGTAGCCATCAAAGTTAACTAGGAAAATGAGCATGCAAAGATTGTTTAGAGGAACAAAAACAAGCACTTTAGAACCTAATGTAGAAATCCTTTGGGAAGAAGAGGAGCGCTGAGCTCTCTTGCCCTAGTGATAACCACCACCTATCACTAGTAATCAACAAGTATCAACCATCAAACAGCTACAAATCATCTGGAATCAATCAAACTGCATTGAAATCTCCAAAAGAACTAGGAATGAACAAATTCTGATCAAACAGCTTCTAATCTTCACAAATGTTAGTTATGATCAATTGTTGATCATAACAAACATCAATCAGCAACAATAACACTCAACAGCAACAAGATCAAACTGGAATTTGAATAACAGAATTTGGCGGGAAAAGGAAATTTGAATTTTATTGAATGAATTCAGTTATAAAGGTTGTTACAAGCTACTAACTAACTAACTGACTCAAGAGTTTGTCAGACTCTTGAGAAGTTAGGGTAAAAGTGAGAGAAAAAGGAAAGGGAAATTGAACTATGTGTTTTTACAATTTTAAGCTACAATGAAAAATGAAGACTAGTCTAGGTATTTATAGGCAAGAAATGAGAGTTTGTTGGAGTTGGTGACGTGTCAGAACCAGTAATAGCTTGCCACGTGGAGTAATCTGCATAATTGCTCTTTGAAGGTGATGAACAAATTTGGGTGTTTTTGATTTACTGGATGATTTGTTAATTGGTTAACACCATTGAATTCGTCTCTCCAAAACGATCATCTTTGGTGTTGAAGTCGTGTCATGAAATGGCCTCTATCAAAATCCCGATCCTGGCAAATTTTTCTTGTGAAGAAGATGACACGTGTCACTTCCTGGTTGGCTCTCATCTGGTCACACGGATCATTATCCAAAATTGGATAATAGGATTATTGACTGGCGCTCTCTCATTGGTTGATTAAAAAGGTAGTGCGCTTCCACTGTTTAGATTTTGCATTTAATGGAAAACGGCGTTAGTGGATGACGTGGTGATCCATGTATAATATTTGCTGGCTTCTGATTGGTTTAGAGCTAAGGCACTTGGATCATGTCTTGTATATTTTCCAAACTTGGCAAAACAAACCCCTTGACTTGGCAGATTGCTATTTTAAGCTAGGATCTTCATTTCTTTGACATTTTTGGTCCTTTAACTTTGATAACTTGTACAAAATGGTCCTTTGACTGAGTTGACTTGATAGTTGACCAGGTTTGACTTGAATCTTGACTTTTCATAATTTGCACTTTAAGTCCTTCAACTTTCATAACTTGTCAAGATAGGTCCTTGAACTTCAAAGTCTTGTCACTTTTGATCCTCTTTTGTCTTTTTCATCCATTTGAGCTTGATTTTTCCTTGTTTGCTTGAAATTGTATCTTCTTACCTACACAAGTGCACACAAACACAAACATACCACATAATACTGTTTTTGCCAAATAATTTGGTATTTTGCTTCATGTTTTAGGGTTATTTGTTGATAAAAGGATATGAGTTTAAGCTCATATCAAATTCCCCTACACTTGAGCATTGCCATGTCCTCATGCAATATTATATTTCAAAGCTTAAAAATTTACATTTCCCTCATAATTAATCCACCTTGGCCATATGAGATGCATCTACACTACTCTAAACTAGATGATGCATGGTTTTGACTTTTAATAATGCAATGAATCAAAATACAATTCTATCTATATCTTTTTGATTTTTCTTGAAATGGTTTTGATGGAAATAACTCATAAAGAATTCAATGACTTGGATTAGGGCTTGGATACCATGGATACTTATCACCCTCAAGTTTCACTTTCCCCATACCAAGCTAATAAATGGGATCATTGCATTCACAAGTAAAAAGTGCATCAACTTATTCATGATAATTAAATGTGGAACCGGTTATTAATTGAGCAAATTGCTTGTGGGCAAATTTGTCATTATTCAAGTGTGAAATATAAGAAGTGTAAAATCCAAAAATAAGGAAGCACGGTTTTAATCCTAAGTAATCTTCTCATCCATTACTTGAAAAACCGCTCACAATTAATACAAGTCCGTATTAAGAGTAATAAGTCATTCGCCTTATGTGTAAAATCCTCATGTCATGCTTTCATAAGTAACTACACACTCGCTAAGGAAAGAAAAATAAAACTCACGCAATAATTTACATCCGCATCTTTTTGAGATTTTGGATCTTCAACCCCGCAACCCGTCAAGGTAATATTGGATTGGAGCAATCTATTGAATCCCCGCAACCCGTCAAGGTAATATTGGAACTCAATAGTCACTATAATTAACACCACACTGCCCCTCTTGGGAGTCTTGCATTATTTTTTTTTCTTTTTCTTTTTTTTTCTAGCCACTCATTTTTTTTTCATAAGCCGCTCTTATTTTTCTTTATTCCTCACCAAGGAATTTGCAAAGAAGAAAAGGAAAAACACCCGCTAAATATGGAGCATGACATAAGTCTAGTACACATAAAACGTGCTAACTTAGAATCTTAAGACGTACTCATATCAACCATAAATGATTAGCCAAAAATGCATAAGAGATTACAAACCAATTAAAACCGTACTTAATTATTTATTAACAATTATATACATGCGAAGAAAGTAGAGGTAGAGAAGAGAAGGGTTAAGCCACAAGTAATTGCCATGAAGTCTATCTAGCCCTTTTACACTTGCTTCAACTCTATCATTTCCCATTCTCCACAAATTTAAAATTTCAAAGAATGAAATTGGTGGAAGCTTAGCCTAATAGACCAATGAAGGACTACATGGTTAAGGATACTAGCTAGAGAGTGCTAAAATAAGCAAACTCGGGTTGAGTCAAAATATCCATGGCGGGCCTAATATGTCAAAGAAGTCTAAACTTGTTAAAACCATGTTTTATTATATTTTTTCCTTTTATATATTTTTGATGAAAAATAAAAGAAGAAATATATACAATGCAAATGTGTTATGCAAATGAAAAATGATTGATGCAAAAATCATGAATGCATATTTTTGTTAGCCAAAGTAGATCAAAAATTTGAAAAATGTCGAAAATGCAATTTTCCATGTTATCATGCAAGACAATGACAAGTTCTAGGTAAGGTCACTTCGATAGAAGACCCCCCTACACTTAAGCTAAACATTGTCCTCAATGTTTAAGAGCATGGAAGTATAAAAACTTCCCCTACACTTATGACAATGAATAGACTTTGCTTAACCCAAGTTAAGGAAAGGACTACTATTAGTGAAATCATGTTTAAGCACAAGGTGTCAATGAGAAATCACTAAAGTAACGAAGTGAACCGGATACAAGGGCCTCCTCCATAAGCTCCAAAGCATGAGATGAGTGAGCAACCCTACAAACAAGCATGAAGACAAAAGAAGGTCTCCCCTACACTTATCTCCAAATCTATGCCTTTATTTCTAACCTACCACACTCTAAACCTAGTTATACGATGCTTGAGTTAATGAGTCTCTAGCTCGACTCGTCCCTCAATGAATTAATTCATGGGGAAAATGGGGACCTCTTGGACCATTTCAACGGAAATGTCCTCCCCAAAGTAATGTTTAACACGGTGACCATTCACTTTAAAATTTGGACCATCGGGTTGGGACAACTCAAGAGTTCCATATGGAAACACTTGAGCAATAGTGAATGGACCGGACCATCTCGACTTAAGCTTGCCCGCAAAAAGCTTCAATCTTGAGTTAAAGAGGAGAACCGGCTCTCCAACTTTGAACTCACGATTCTTGATCTTAGCATCATGCAATTTCTTAGTCTTTTCCTTGTATAGCAAAGAATTCTCATAGGCATTGGCTCTCAACTCATCCATCTCATTGATTTGATCTTTCCTATGTGAACCGGCTTGGTTTAAATCAAAGTTAGCCCACTTGAGAGCCCAAGATGCCTTATGTTCTAACTCAAATAGGAGGTGGCACGCTTTTCCATAGACAAGCCTATAAGGAGTACAACCAATTGGTGTCTTAAAGGCCGTCCGAAACGCCCACAAAGCATCATCAAGCTTATCCGACCAAGAAGCTCTATGCTCTCCCACCGTTCTTTCTATAATTCTCTTTAAACCACGATTTGTGACCTCGGTTTGACCATTTGTTTGAGGGTGATACGCGGTAGAAAGTCTATGATTCACTCCATATTTCTTCATAACTCTCGTGAATTGATCATTACAAAAGTGCGTACCACGATCACTTATGATGGCCCGAGGTACACCAAATCTAGCAAACAATTGTTTCAAGAACTTTACAACCACTCTCGCATCATTAGTAGGTAAGGCTTTAGCCTCCACCCACTTGGACACATAATCCACCGCCACAAGTATATACTTGTTTCCCTTAGAGGATGGAAAAGGTCCCATGAAATCTATTCCCCATACATCAAATATCTCACACTCTTGGATAAAATTTTGTGGCATCTCATCACGTTGTGTAATTTTTCCTTGTCTTTGACAAACATCACAAAATGTCACCATCTCTTGGGCATCCTTGTAAATGGAGGGCCAATAGTAACCCGAATCAAAGACTTTCTTGGCGGTGTAGTTAGGCCCAAAATGTCCACCCGTAGGTCCTTTATGACATGCCTCTAAGATTTTAAATGCCTCGGGCCCATCTACACACCGTCTAATGATTTGGTCCGCACATTGCCTAAAAAGATATGGATCATCCCAAAAGTAATACTTAACTTCCTTAAGAAACTTTTTCTTTTGTTGGTAAGTAAGACCCTCAATAAGCACATTGCCCACAAGATAGTTTGCAATATCCGCAAACCAAGGTGTGGCATCCTCTTGGGAAGAGATAGACATGAGCTCCTCTAGTGGAAAAGATTCATTGATTTCTTGATGTGGGAAATCTCCTTGAAAAGGATGCTCAAGTCTACTCAAATGATCCGCCGCTAAATTCTCGGCCCCTTTTTTATCACGAATCTCTATCTTAAACTCTTGAAGCAACAAAACCCATCTCAAAAGCCTAGGCTTAACATCTTGTTTTGTCATAAGATACTTGAGAGCGGAATGATCCGTATACACTATGGTCTTGGAAAGCACAAGGTATGGTCTAAACTTCTCAAAAGCATATACTATAGCAAGCAACTCTTTTTCCGTGGTAGTGTAATGAAGTTGTGCACCGGTCATGGTTTTACTCGCATAGTGTATAGGTTGAAAATGCTTATTAACTCTTTGTCCTAAGACGGCCCCCACCGCATAATCACTAGCGTCACACATAAGCTCAAAAGGTAATTCCCAATTTGGAGAAACCAAAACGGGAGCCTTTGTCAATTTTTCCTTAAGTGTTTCAAAAGATTCTAAACAAGCTTGGTCAAAAATGAAAGGAGCCTCTTTCTCCAAGAGATGAGTCATCGGTCTAGCTATCTTAGAGAAATCTTGTATAAAGCGCCTATAAAAGCCCGCATGACCTAAGAAACTCCTCTTACCTTTAACCGAGGTAGGTGGGGGAAGCTTAGCAATAACATCAATTTTAGCTCGATCAACTTCTAATCCCTTATTGGATATCTTGTGTCCTAAAACAATCCCCTCTTTCACCATAAAGTGACATTTCTCCCAATTAAGCACCAAACGTGTTTCCTCACAACGCTTAAGCATTCTCTCAAGATTGGTGAGACAAGAGCTAAAGGAGTTCCCAAATACGGAAAAGTCATCCATAAAAACCTCCATGGTTTGCTCTATCATGTCATGGAAAATCGCCATCATGCACCTTTGAAACGTCCCCGGTGCATTACATAGGCCAAAAGGCATCCTCTTGTAAGCAAATGTACCGTATGGACAAGTGAATGTGGTCTTTTCTTGATCCTTAGGGTAAATGGGTATTTGAAAATAACCCGAAAAGCCATCAAGAAAACAATAGTACTCATTTCCCGCTAAGCGTTCAAGCATTTGATCCATAAAGGGAAGCGGAAAATGGTCTTTCCTAGTTGCCTCATTGAGTTTTCTATAATCAATGCAAACTCTCCAACCGGTTACAAGTCTCGTGGGAATAAGCTCATTGTTCTCATTAGGCACCACGGTGATTCCACCCTTCTTTGGAACACAATGAACCGGGCTAACCCATGGAGAGTCGGAAATGGGGTAAATCATACCCGCATCTAAGAGTTTAATCACTTCCTTCTTAATAACCTCATGGATTTTTGGGTTAACTCTCCTTTGGTTTTGAATGGCGGGTTTATAATCATCCTCCATAAGGATTTTGTGAGTACAAAAATGGGGATCAATTCCCCTTATGTCGGATATTTTCCATGCTAAGGCTTTCTTGTGTTTCTTAAGGACTTCAATAAGTTGCTCCTTCTCATCCTCTTTCAATTCCTTAGCAATAATCACCGGTAATTGGTCTTGTCCTTCTAAGAAAGCATATTCTAAGTGGGATGGAAGTTCCTTAAGTTCAATGGGAGGTGGACTCTCTATGGAAGGTTTTACTATGGAAGGTTCCTCAATGGTAATCTCTTGTGGAATAGGAGAAGGAATAGGGTCCTCATTGAGCAAGTTTTGGATTGTAAGAATATCTTCTTCCCAATTAATGGGAGAATCATCATCACCAAGAAAGTTGGACTCAAATTCCTCCAAGAGGAAATCACTCTCTCCAAAAGGTGTTAAAGAGGGAGCAATTGAGGCCACGGTTTCAACATGTGGAATCTCATCACTAGCATTCTTACAAGCATCATGAAAGTGTTCATTACACACTTCATCTAGCACATCCACAATGTTAATAGTCTCACAAGGTCTAGACTCCTTAACCTCTTTTCTATCACAAACTTTGCCTAACTTAAACACCACTTTCTCATCCTCTACTCTCATAATTAATTCTCCTTCCGCCACATCTATCAAGGTACGACCCGTTCTCAAAAACGGTCTACCAACAATCAAAGGCACTCTAGGATCCATGTCATAATCGACCACTACAAAGTCGGCCGGAAAGGTAAACTTATCCACACCTACAAACACATCTTCCGCTATACCTACGGGGTGAGCTATGGTTCGGTTGGCTAGTTCAAGAGTCATCCTAGTGGGAGTGAGCTCGGGAAGAGATAGTTGTTTCCAAACCGATAAAGGCATGAGATTTATGCTCGCCCCTAAATCCGCCAAAGCCATGCAATTTTCAACACCGGGAAAATTACAAGGTATCAAGAAGCGCCCCGGATCTCCAAGTTTTGTTGGTAAGGTTTTAAGTAACACCGCGGAACAATTTTCATTAAGTGATGTGTTGGGCAAATCAACCAATTTTTCTTTGTTTGAGAGCAAATCCTTGAACATCTTAGCAAACTTAGGCATATAAGCAAGAGCTTCCGCAAAGGATATGTTGATATTGAGTTGCTTGAACATCCTTAAGAAATTGGAGACTTGGATGTCATCTTTGTTCTTTAATTTGTCCTTTTTCAACCTTGAAGGGTATGGAAGAGTAGGTTTTGGTGTAGGTGGAATAGGTGTTGTGGTGGAAGATTTGTCTTTGGTAGCCTCTTCATTGGGAAGTGTGGAAGGTAAAGGAGAAATATGAGGTGGTTGAGAAGGTGTGTTTGAGTGAATAGGAGCACTTTGAGGAGGTGGAGTAGAAGTAGAAGGCTTATCACAAGTAGGAGCACAAGTGGGTTGAACAATAGTAGGTTTAGGAGGTGAAGGATCCTTTGTTGTTGTACCACTCCTTGTTGTAATAGCATTAACATTGGCCCTAGGGTTTGTTTGTGTGTTGGAAGGTAAAGCCCCTTGTGGTCTTTGATTTAATACCACTAAAACCTTATTGAATTGTTCCTCCATTGTACGTTTCACTTGGTCATTCATTCTCTTCTCAATTTCACGCATTTTCTTGTCAACATACTCTTGAGTCTCTTGCATCCCATATCCTTGAGTTTGATTTTGAGGGTAAGCTTGATTTGGTATTGGAGCATATGCTTGATTGGGAATAAATGAAAGTGGTTGATTAAATCCTTGTTGTGGTGGATAAAAGGTATTAGCTTGAGGTTGAAATTGATTGGGTGCCTTGTAATTATTTCCTTGGTATGGTTGTCTTTGCCCTTGATTCCTTGCTAAAATTTGAGGAGGATTTTGAGGAATTTGGGTGGGTGGTTGGGGTGGGAAGCCGGGTGGAGTAAGGTAATTTTGGGATTTGTAAGAAAGGTTATTTGGATTGATGTTAGGCTTGAAGTGTTCACGGTGTTCCTCTTGATAAGCATAGCATTCCCCTTGATACCCTTGCACCTTGTCACATTGTTCATAAGAGTGGGGACCTCCACAAGTAACACAAGAAATGGTGATAGCATTCACATTGTTTGAGGAATTGTTCAATGACAAGTTCTTAAAATTTTGAAGCATTTCTTGTTGTGCTTGCAAATGCCTCTCACTTTCTCTATCCATCCTTTGAAAAATGGCTTCTTGAAACTTGAGGAGTTGGTTGTCACAAGGGATTTGAGAAGTGTTTTGGATAACATGAACTCTTTCTTCAAATGGATCGTTTGTTTGAACCATTGCCTTAGTCTCAATAATGTTCAAAGCCTCATGGTATGTTTTAAAAAGAATACTCCCTCCCGCGGAAGCATTTAGTGAATCTTGGTGGTGAGGTTTAAGGCCATTATAGAAGGTATTGATTTGGCTTAGATCATCCATTCCATGGTTAGGGCATCGCCTCAACAACTCACTATACTCTTCCCAAGCATCACCAAAGGATTGACTAGGTTTTTGTGTAAAGCCCATAATCAAATTCCTCAAAGCCATAGTCTTTTGTGGAGGAAAGAATTTGTTCAAAAACTTAGTGGTAAAATCCTCCCATGTGGTGATACTATCGGGTGGTTGGGTGTCTAACCAATGCTTAGCACTCCCATCTAAGGAAAATGACACTAACATCAATCTAATGACCTCATGTGGAACCCCATTATGCTTAATGGTGTTGCAAAGTGAAAGGAATCTCTTAAGGTGAGCATGGGGATCCTCATTTTGTTTTCCAAAGAAAGGTGATGAAGAAACCATATTGATCATAGATGTATGTAGCTCAAATGTGTTAGCGGGAAAGTCGGGAATCTTAATGGCACTAACATATCCATGAATGTTGGATTGCATACGTTCATACAAAGTACGATTATCAATAGCCATGGCTTCTTGTGGTGGTGACAAAGCACGATTCTCGTGATCGGCTTGATGGACGGTGGTAGTCTTACTCTTTCTCTTTTTCTTCCTTTTCGGAGGAAGAGGTTGTACACCAATCGGTATTTGTGCACGCCCGCGAGTGAGCATGCAACTCAATACGAGGAATGAGAGAGAAGCTCTCGTGTGACTTTGAAGAGAAATGGATTATCCTCTTCGAGTTTCAATATTAAATATCCACAAGAAAATAACAATATATGTATTACTACTTTGGGTGCAAGACCCTCAATGAAGCCTTCCTTCTTAGAATACTCCCAAGTGAACGGGGGGTTAGGTGGCGCGAAGCACTTAAGTAGCTATTGACCCTTAGATGGCATTTTATAGCACATCGCCTTTCTATTCACTTAAATGTTCGTATTCTTCGAATTGTTGCTTATTGAGAGTATTTATCTATTCTTGCTTTATTTTGTTTGATCGATACGCGTGTCAAGGACCGGAACGCCCCTCAACACGGTGTATTGCCTCGGCAATACTTATGGAAGATATGTAGATTGATTGTTCTTATACGTATACGTATTTACTTATAATAATATATGGAAAATATTTTTGTATTTATGAGTTTTTTAAATGAAAATACTATATGTACATAAAAACCGAGAGAATCCAATAATATATATTTTTGGGTGCAATCTCTTAGGAAAAAGATTGCTTTTTGGATTTTTTTAATTTTTTTGGTCAATTCTTTAGGAAAAGAATTGTTTTGTTAATTTTTAAGTTTTTATATATTTTTATATTTTTGATTTTTTATTTGTTTTTGATTTATGATACGTAAAAATAACGTTCACCAAATGAACGGATCCCAAAAGCCAATGAAAACCGTCAATCGATAGTCTCTCGTGTAGTCAAAGAACCGGCAGCGGCGCCATTTAATATGTAATATAATGCAAGTTCGTTTTCTCAGTTCTTAACCAATAGAAAGTCCAATCAATATCAGATTTATTATTGTTCTTGGTTGTTCAAGCTTGCTTGGTAATCTATTGCTAATTCAAACAACACTATTTAAAAATGAAAAAATATTAAACTACTTATACGTAAAACACTTTGCAAATACCAATTTTTATTCAAGTAAATGTCTAAAATGCAAAATATAAAACTAAAAGGACTGAAAATGTAATTTCTATGAAATGTAAATGCTTGAAATGTAAATTCTAAAAATTATAAGGACTAAAAATGCAAAGCAGTTAACTACAAGGACCAATTATGTAAAACTAGTAACAAACTAACCAAAAATGTAACTAATCAACAAACTTCTAACTAAAAACTAACAACTTTCAAATGTAAAGGACTAAATTTTGCAAATACCACAAAATTAGGAAGTTTAGCTAGGTTTTGAAACTGATTAAACTTCTAGGGACCTAAGTGCAATTTTTAAAAACTTTTAAACAAAAACGGGACACAATGAAGATTAAGCTCGTTTGAGCTTAATACTCAACCAAATCAGCTGAAACAACTTGCAAAACTCTTAAAATCCAATTAAGACTACGTGTGTTCAAGGAGATAAGCTAAAAGTCAAAAATAAGCAAATGAGTGCTTATTGATAAGCACAAAATAAGCTACAGCTTATTCCAATCAGTCACAACTTGATTTTTGTGATGAAACTGATTAAGCACTTGATTTAAAGAAGGGGAAATCAAACTAGAACGTTTTTCATCCAGAAATGAATGAGAAATCTGAAATAAGCTCTTTTGAGCTTATGTTGACCAAGTTTGACCAACTTTTTGCAAAAAGCTCAAAACTTCAAAAATCAATATTCAATACTAATTAACTGGATTGGTGAAAGAAAATCATAAGTTTTATGAAGTGGATTAAGAGAACTAAGAAAACAGTAAGCACTTTATCTCAGAGAATGACAAATGCTCAGGCTTGAACTAAAAAGCTATTTTCTAGCTTATAACCTAAAACTGTAGAATTTCCTATTAGAATCTGGAAGTTTATGATGTAAGCTAGAACTAGAAACAAATTTGAGGAAATTTTATCAAGTAATGAAGGAGAAATCAGCAATTGAAAGTGGCAAGTTTTTAAAGAACAAAGCTGAATAAAGGATGACCCAAACTATTCTATTGCCATTTGCCTTTTTGACTTTATGTTTGACTTGTAAATGACTTAAAACCAATTGTTATCAACTAAGGACTGATTATGAACACTAAAACACAAATTTCCAATACTTGAAAACTGATTAAAAGCTATTCCCAAACACACCTTTATCAGTTATGAACCAAATTTTACAAAGACTTTTTAAGTGCTAGATTAAACTGATTCAAAAGATATAGTAAACTAGATTCAATAGACTAAATGAAAGCTATTAAAACAGAAACCAAGCAATTACCAAAGCTAAAACAGTAAGTAAGCTATTAGGCTAAAAATTAACTGAAATGATGCAGAAACTACAACTCAGAACTCAAATATGCAAGATTAAGCAGTAACTGAAATTTAAACTCTTAAAACACAATCAAACAACAACACATAACAAGTATATCATGTAGCCATCAAAGTTAACTAGGAAAATGAGCATGCAAAGATTGTTTAGAGGAACAAAAACAAGCACTTTAGAACCTAATGTAGAAATCCTTTGGGAAGAAGAGGAGCGCTGAGCTCTCTTGCCCTAGTGATAACCACCACCTATCACTAGTAATCAACAAGTATCAACCATCAAACAACTACAAATCATCTGGAATCAATCAAACTGCATTGAAATCTCCAAAAGAACTAGGAATGAACAAATTCTGATCAAACAGCTTCTAATCTTCACAAATGTTAGTTATGATCAATTGTTGATCATAACAAACATCAATCAGCAACAATAACACTCAACAGCAACAAGATCAAACTGGAATTTGAATAACAGAATTTGGCGGGAAAAGGAAATTTGAATTTTATTGAATGAATTCAGTTATAAAGGTTGTTACAAGCTACTAACTAACTAACTGACTCAAGAGTTTGTCAGACTCTTGAGAAGTTAGGGTAAAAGTGAGAGAAAAAGGAAAGGGAAATTGAACTATGTGTTTTTACAATTTTAAGCTACAATGAAAAATGAAGACTAGTCTAGGTATTTATAGGCAAGAAATGAGAGTTTGTTGGAGTTGGTGACGTGTCAGAACCAGTAATAGCTTGCCACGTGGAGTAATCTGCATAATTGCTCTTTGAAGGTGATGAACAAATTTGGGTGTTTTTGATTTACTGGATGATTTGTTAATTGGTTAACACCATTGAATTCGTCTCTCCAAAACGATCATCTTTGGTGTTGAAGTCGTGTCATGAAATGGCCTCTATCAAAATCCCGATCCTGGCAAATTTTTCTTGTGAAGAAGATGACACGTGTCACTTCCTGGTTGGCTCTCATCTGGTCACACGGATCATTATCCAAAATTGGATAATAGGATTATTGACTGGCGCTCTCTCATTGGTTGATTAAAAAGGTAGTGCACTTCCACTGTTTAGATTTTGCATTTAATGGAAAACGGCGTTAGTGGATGACGTGGTGATCCATGTATAATATTTGCTGGCTTCTGATTGGTTTAGAGCTAAGGCACTTGGATCATGTCTTGTATATTTTCCAAACTTGGCAAAACAAACCCCTTGACTTGGCAGAT
This sequence comes from Glebionis coronaria, assembly GCA_025667525.1. Classification (NCBI taxonomy): domain Eukaryota; kingdom Viridiplantae; phylum Streptophyta; class Magnoliopsida; order Asterales; family Asteraceae; genus Glebionis; species Glebionis coronaria. Next base: position 348,913,779 of record CM046874.1, on the reverse strand, counting down.
TGCTATTTTAAGCTAGGATCTTCATTTCTTTGACATTTTTGGTCCTTTAACTTTGATAACTTGTACAAAATGGTCCTTTGACTGAGTTGACTTGATAGTTGACCAGGTTTGACTTGAATCTTGACTTTTCATAATTTGCACTTTAAGTCCTTCAACTTTCATAACTTGTCAAGATAGGTCCTTGAACTTCAAAGTCTTGTCACTTTTGATCCTCTTTTGTCTTTTTCATCCATTTGAGCTTGATTTTTCCTTGTTTGCTTGAAATTGTATCTTCTTACCTACACAAGTGCACACAAACACAAACATACCACATAATACTGTTTTTGCCAAATAATTTGGTATTTTGCTTCATGTTTTAGGGTTATTTGTTGATAAAAGGATATGAGTTTAAGCTCATATCAACCCCTAACCTTGAAGGATTCCGTGTTGTTTATCCCTCTCAACCCTCGACTTCTAAGACGTCTTCTTGTTCTAAAGTCGATGGGGTGAACGTGGCGACCAAGGAAAAGAGTGCACACCCTCGTGTACCTCAAATTCCATCCACGGTTCAAAAAGAGAGCTTTGTCGACCTTACCAAAGTAACCCTTGAAGAAACTTGTGCTTCGATCCTTCTTAAAAAACCCAAAAGGCGTATGCCGAGAAAGGAAAAAGATCCGGGCCAATTTCTACTACCTTGTGACTTTTCCGAGATTGAGGGATGTTTAACCCTTGCCGATTTAGGTGCTAGCATCAATCTCATGCCTCATTCTCTTTGGAAATTGATGAGATTGCCTTCGCTTACCCCCACGAACATGACAATCGAGCTTACAAATTGTACTCCACTTATACCAATTGGAATAGCCGAGGATGTCTATGTTAGGATTGGAAAGTTTGGTTTTCCCGCGGATTTTGTTATATCCGATTACGAGTGTGACCCTAAATGTCCCATTGTTTTGGGCCGACCATTCTTATCGACGGCTCGAACCGTAATCGACGTTCACGAGGGGAGACTTACTATGAGATATGGGGATGAGAAAATAGGCTTTTTTGCTAGAAAATCCCAAGGGTTTAATGAGAAGGAAAAAACCGAGGTTTCAAAACCTAATGATTCAAATTCTAATGATTTCAAAATGTTTACTTTAGCGGAAAGAATGAAGCTTGATGCATGTTTTGAAAGAATTAAGAAAAACGGTTTTAAAGATGATGATTTTAATGATAAAGAATACGTGTACCTAATTCAAAAGGGTATGTGTAAATTTATGAATGAAAACTCACTTTGGGATGTTTTTAGCGAAACAAGTGAACCACCAATTCCGAAGGGCGACGTTAGTGCCATCACGACAACGACCAAAATGGGCTCGTCTTCACCACCTTCGAAGGACCACGTCTTTGAGGCTTCAACTTCTAACTCCATCGAAGTGCCTCCTTTGCCTAGCCCAACACCCGTTGAGGCTAAAGGGTTTATCGACATCGATCCTCTCGTCTTAGAAAGTCACCTAAGCATAGTCATTTGACTTGTAAGTCCATGGTTGTGAGTGCTCACATCGACTCTTTCTTTGACGATGACGATGGCGATTTTGCCGAGATTGATCACGTACTTCGACATCCACATGCAATTTTTGATTCTCCTAAAAAGAAACATGTGAAGTACGATGATTATGAGTTTGATCCCGAGATTGTGGAAATCATTGAACGAGAGCTAGCTCTTATGCCTTCACTTCCACCTACGAGTGAGGTCGATCTTTCCAAAATCGAGGATGAACTAAATGACTTGGAACGTCTTATTTTCGATGACGAACCAACTCATGTGACCACTAAGAATCCAATTCTCGAGGAGTTACCTAATCAACACTCCTCATTTGAGAATGACGTTTACCACATTCGTGAGGATCTAACTTATCAACGTTCCCCACAAAAGAATGATGGTTTCGTGCTTGATCGTGATCTTTTCGAGAGAGTTTCTAAGATACTCAAGGAGGGGAATGACAAACCTTGGTTTGACAAGCCTATCTTTGATGAAGAAATCGATGAGATCGACGTTTATGAGGATGACGAGTATGTAGACCCCGAGGGGGCGGTGTTCTTTATTGATAAACGTTTTGAGAACTTATATAATCCGCCACCCCCTCCCGCCAAAGACTTAAATGTGAGGATTTTTAGCGCGACTAATTTTGAATTTGACACGCCAAATATTTTCAACATTATTCAATCGGGTTTTCATAAAGAGTTTAAAAACGATGAAAAAGGAAAAGATTTTAAAAATGTTTTAAAAGATTTTTCTACAAGTTTAACTCCGTCATCACCGCGTTTTATGAGTGCTACCACCTCGTCTACTCCTTTTGACGACGGTTGGTGTGGTCTTAGTATGGGGGAAGCCCCAAATGTTCCCTCACACTTTACCACCGAGGACGAGATTTACGATCCCGGAATTTCTTGTAAGGGGAAATCTCGGTCTTCCACCGATGCAATAAATGGAAAATCTTTTCGTTTGCTTGGTGTGAGTCTACCTCGAGTAGCTCATATGTTTGACTTACCCATTGCCCCACCTTTCTACTTCTCATCTATTTTCTTCTACCCCATTGGGGTTTGTGTTGAAGTAGCGTTGTTTCGTCTTTCGTCCGAGAACGAAGACGCTATCTTTGACTCCGGTATTCGTATATCGGGTTTTTAAAGTACTCCACGTACTATTGGGCCTTGTTTATCATGTAAGCCCCACCAAAAATGACCATACCATGATTATCCCTAAATGATCACATTTATGGGGATTCAAGTCGAGCTTTTGACTCGGTTATCAAAAACAAGGTGCCTCGTGGGGGATTCTCATGCTTATCCTTGTATATATTATCGCTTTCTTAGTTAATGTAACGAGGGGACTTGTGCTCTTCCAACCTTTGTTCTGTGGTTGTTTGTGATTGTGATTTATTAGGTTCATCGTCATCATTGAAGCCTCTCGTGTTCGTTTTACGGATCACTCGAGCTTCGATCGTTGCCTTTGGAGATTCCGATATCCGATGATATCCTTTTATGTTCTAACGTTTATCTTATTAGCATAATTCATAAACGGCTTTTAGGTTATTCATTTTACCCTTTCCATGCTCGAGATTAAGCATTCGACTTCGTCTCTAGTATGGGGGTGTTTACACCCCTAGACTCGAAACATTGAGGACAATGTTTAGTTTTAGTATGGGGGGGTGAGTAGATACTTCACTTTGCTTACGTCACCACACTATCCAATATTCATCTTTTTGTTATCGTTTTACGCAAAATAAGGCTAAAAATGGCCAAATTTTAAAATTTTTCTAGTTTTTCATAAGTGTTTAAGACACGAATGTAGGTTTTCCGATGGTGAGAACGAGAGTAATTTTTGACTTGACCGTGCGTGTTGAGCACTTAGCTTCGATTCCTTAACCTTTTAGGCTAAGTCTCTTAAATGAGGACGAGAAATGATAGAGTTATTTATAAGTCTCGTAATCGTCACGATCTCATGTGTAGTAATTATTAGTTATTTTCCCAACGCTTTTGTATAATAAATTGTTAATAAATATTGATTTGGCGGTTTAGTCACTATTGTTGGTTTCTAATTTGTTTTGGTAGCTTCCATGTAATTAAATTGGGAAAACATTAAGGTATCGCCAGCGTCACGGTTTTGAAGTATTGGCACCCGAATAATCGAAAGCTTCACCTAATAATAAGATTTCAAGTGCTCACCTAAATTAAGCAAAAATTTGAAGCTCACAAGGCCGAAAAATCTATGCCCAAATTGAAAGTGAATCAAGCCCTAATCTTCGAAGCTTTAAAGATCCAAAATTTGCTTTAGCGTGAGGATATACGTCTTTGGCTAATAAAACCACCGATGAGGCGGATAATAAAAGGCACGGCAAGACCGAAGTCATAATAAAAGCTTCATGGCGAAGTTGAATAAAAGATGGAGGTAAACCAAAGATAATAAGGCCCTTCCGTTAGGGGGCGTATAAAAGTCTTGGTAATAAGTCTCATGTTCAAAACCGTTATAAAACCGTGTTTATCGATCCTTCTTGTTGACTTAATTTTTTGACATCGTTGTCTATTGGGATGAATTATTAATTTAATGATTTTAGCTACACCGTTAAGTTTCTATTTTCAGACTTAATCTCTATTCACGCATAAGTCAATGATGTATCTTCGTGATCATTAAGACAAAATAAAATATAAGAGATACCAAGTAGGAATAAGGGAGTTTAGGTTCGTAATTAACACTCATGACATGTGTTCGTGTTGCTAACTTATAATAACAATGATCTCGTTACACGCTTAGCATGGAATTGGGTGAAAATCGAGGACGACGAAATTATTTCTAACGAAGCATTCACGTGTTCTTGTTCTATGATCCCAAAAGTCACTTTATTGTGATGAAAACAATACATTATGTCTAAAACGCGTGTAGTAGTTTACTTAAGTTTAAGTTTTCAATAAATGTCATCATAAAATGAATTTTGGAAGTGCTATGATACTTAATTCTAGAATTGCGTGGGGACACGGCAATGGTTTAGTATGGGGGAGTGATGAGACTGTATTTATACATAGTCTCATCGTCCAAATCGGGCTTAAAATGCTTAAAATATCGTCAAAATACCCAAAAATATGCCTGTGTTTGTTCATTGTGTATTTCAGGTACGGATATCGTGAATTCACCAAAAGATTACAAGAATCAAGCAAAAATGAACACGGGAAACGAAGCCGCACAAAGAACCGGGCCCAAGTTTTGAATTTCCAAAATTTCCCTTGAAGAATTGAAGATTGGCAACTTTGGTCCCTCAACTTATGAAGACTTGTCACAAATGACCCTCCACTAATCATTTGTACAAGTTACATACTTGAAGTTTGAAGATATGTGCAAGAATGGTCCTTGAAGATAGTCAAAATTGTATAAATGATCCTTTAATCAACTTTGAAAAACCTTGGTGCCAAAAATGACAAGTAGCTAAAAGTTATAAACAAAGGAAAGGGGTTTTGGCTGTTCAAAATGGGAAGTAGCAAGTTATTAAGAATTGGGGGACTAAAATCATCAAACATCCAAACTCCCCTCACACACTCACAATCTGCCACCTCACCCCCACTCTCCCATCACCCAATCAGAACGCACCCTTCCTACACGTCATTCCCCACTATCATGTTTATATAACTGATTTTAAATCAGTTGTTAATCTTGGGGGTAAACACATTTTTAAACCAAACCCACCCCTAATCTCAATTAAACGTCCCTCTTTATCTACCCTCCCCATCATAAACCCTAAAAAACCCCAGGGTTGATTAACCTAAGTCCTTAACTATTTTCTAATTAAATATAGGGGTTTTAATCACAAACCCACTCCCAACACGCCCTTACACCCAGAAAACGACCCAACCTACTCTTGTCCCCTCCCCTGCTACACCATTTCACGTGTTACTATACACCTTGACCAAATCAATGGCCAAGATACTTCTACTTGTCCCCCAAGCTTAAATGAAGGGTCCAAGATTAAAAGATACAGCTTGCACATCACATAGATCACATGTATCCATTTTGACGAATTGACCAAGGGCAATTGAGGAATTTTCATGTTTTAGGGTTTTTGTAACTAGAATGTTCTACTTAGCATTATAAAAGGAGCTCCAACATGTGGAAGCCCTTTTTGTTCCAGTTTTTCTTTGTAAAAAATTTCAAGTGACTAATGACAATGAAAATTTGAAATTTTTGCATAAATACTGTGTTCCCTTTAATGTTTTTGTAGCTTAATCAGTCTTTTCATTATTTGCAAATTAGTTTAAGGTTTTTAAAAAAGGTTTTCAGTTAGCAAATTATTTTCAGAAAAGTCCATTTTCTTGAAGTTTGACAATAGATTTCTTTTTAGTTTAAATCCAGGCATTAACTGAAGTGAAAGTGGATGTTAATGTTGGATTAAAGCTATTAATAAGTCTTAGTTAAGTTTTCTGTAGGGTTCAAAATCTTAGCTTTTTAAAGATTATATCAAAAATCTGATTCCATTTTTTTTATCTATTATCTCACTGTAGCAAAAGCTACAAGCCAACAGCTTCTAGCCTTTGCTACTTGAAGTGTATTCTTTGGTTTGGTGGTGTTATGTGCAGGGTACAAGTGAAACAATATCTCGCCATTTTCCACCCCCTTTATTCTCACCTTGAAGATATTGCATCTTCCTGGTTCTGTTGTTGAACCTCAACAGGGATACTCTACAAGCTTTCATAAGCTTTTAAAAAGTCCAAAAATCACTTGGGAAGGCATCAGCCAAGGTACAAGAGGCTTGAACCCCCTTTTGCAGTTTTTACACTTTTTAAAGATTTTATGTGATTTTTAGTGTTGCCTGTTCATTTGTTGTTTTTCTTGCTTGATATTGCTTTATCTGAGTTTATTTGCATGTTAGAATTAATAGAAATCAGTTTGGTTGGCTTTGGATTAGAATTTGTTTGAAAATTTTTAGTTACTGAATTTTAAAGAGTGTTTGGGACTAGGGTTTAAACTGATTTTGGTGATACACAAGTTGGTTAATGTTGGTCAATCATGCTCATCTTGGTAGTTGTAAGATGTCTCAGTTCTTTGGTTTCAATTTGATAAGGTTTTATTAGGAATTGCATGTTAGTTTGTAGAAAATAGGAAGTAAATCAGTAAGTCCACTTTAAAGTATGATTTAGTGTAATTTAGGCCTTGAATTTTTGTTGCTTGCTAGATAATAATATAAGTTAGGCTTTTATATAGCTTATAAGTCAGTTGGTAAGCTGGTGTGCAAGGTTTAAGCTCCCAAAAATCACATTTGTGCACAAAAGTTCAGTTCACTGTTCACAGACCCCATAGGAGCATTTACAGTAACTTTGCTTGCTTGGTGTGTAGGATTTTTGTATTGAGCTTGCTCTTTTTTCTGCTTATCTTGACTCCCCATAACCCAACTGGTTGTGGGGGTGCCCCATTGTCCAAGGAAAATCATAGCAAGAGCTTTCCTAAGCTCCAAAAGCACCAGACCCGTTTTTTTGTTCAGTCAGTGGGAACAAGGTTCCCACTGCTAGCACTTGTGTTTCCCCTGCTTAGCTAAAAGACAGAAAGTGACCAAGTGTCACTTTCACAATCTTAATTTTTTGTCTTTTGTGCCCTTAAATAGGAATTAGGGGTTCAAACTTTTTCCATTATTTTTCTTTTTTAATTCTTGATTTTTCAGTATAATTTATTTTTAGGTTACTGTTCATTTGCTATTTTTTACATAATTTAGCTATTTTAATTAACTTTTTATTATTCAGTTTTTGTCTTTTAGTGTAGAAAAGGTATATTTTTCACTTTTAAAAATTTTCTTATATTTAGAAAATTAATTTAAGATTTTTAGTTTAAGAAATATTCACTGTTCACTTTTTAATTATTTTTTATAATTAAATTAGTTTAATTAGGGTTTTATTATTAATCTGTTTTGTCTTTTAGTGCAAATTTTTACATTTTTCAAACTTTTTCAAATTTCTACTGTTTATTAGGGTAATTTAAGATTTTTAAAATTTTTAAATTAATTTTGACATTATTTTATTATTTTTTATGATTATTTTAGTTTAAAAATAGTTTTTAGTGATTAAAAAATAGAAAAATAGTTTTTAAAATTTAGGAAAAATAGTTTTTAGTCTTTAACTAATATAAGTGACTTATTAGTTCAATAAAATAATATTTTGGGCATTTTGTTAATTATATTTAATTTTTGGGCTTTAATTAGCATTAAAAATTGAATATTTAATTAATAAAAGGTTTTAAAATATTTTTGTTGGATTTTTATTCTTATTTATATTATTTTAGACTTAGTTTAATATTTTAATTAATTTTTAGGTTTAATTTTTAATTTTGTCACGTTTTACGTATTTACGTTCGCGTTTTACGTCATTACGTCGTAGTGTAATCGTAGTCGTAGCTCGTCTTTACTTTTTCCTCTCTTAAACCAAAAACGTCACTAATCCAAACTTGATTTTATATATATTGGCACATTAATACACACACCTCCTTCGAGAACGAACCCGTATTTATTCGGTTTCGCGTTTTTCCTAAAGCGTGCAACTTAATACTTGCCACTCATACGCTGTTTTCCTAAACACATATATCATTTTCTACACCATTAATCATCTCTCTACACAACACACTAGCCTCCTTGAAAACGATCCCCACTTTGGGTCATAACTTGTGGTTTTCCTAAATCACTTGTTAATACTTGCCCTAATTACGTTCTTTTTCCTAAAAGACGTAAATTTACAACCATCAGTTATTTATTATATAAATGTAACATGTAATTTATCATGAATAATTATACGTATAATTATTATAAGATATAGTTTATTTAATTAAACCAACAGGTGTCATATAATGTATGTTGAATAATTATTTAAAATAATTATTATAAGTGTACCATGTTAAATTATAACATAATTATTATAACCTAAGTTAATATAATTAAATGGTCATGACATAATAAATAATTAAATTTACATTAGTCTAAAAAGTTAATTAGCAAAACTCTAAACCAAACGCACCCATGTTCGTTATTCGTGTACTCGCGCCCGAACCGAGCCATACCGAGACACCCACGTCTCGGCGTGCCCCAAACCACATCACCTCACCACAGCCGCAAGGCGGTGGTTGCCGCCGCTTGTACCCAGCAGCCACCGGCTTAAGCCGGTTGCCACTGCTGCCCTCAAAGTCCCACCGAGAGCCCCATGGCTTTCGGGTTACCACCGTCCGAACCAAACACCCCCTGTTGGGTGGTTTGGGGTTGCGGCCAACAAAAGGGAACAACGACCGCCCCATATTAGGGTGTGGCTGGCCTAAACAAAACCCCACCGAGTGTCTTAGGACTCTCGGTTTCTGTGATACCCGAACAAAACCCGGTTTAATCTTGTTAAATTATTGTTTTTAATCGTGATTATACTTGTGTTCTTAGATCTAATTCAAATGGTCATGATTAAAAGAAAATAAAATAAAAGATTAAGTTTTAGGGATACCGAATCGTGTGATGATTAAGGATTTATGAACACAACAATACCCGTAATAAACCAAAGATCAACAAAGCTTTTCCCCTTCTTGTTTCCTTGTGGGTGCCGCAGCCAAGAGTGAAGAGAGGTAGGGTTTTGTTATTTTTCTTAAAATTTGTAAAATGATTATTCCCTGGAGAGTTTTGTGACTTAGTAAAATTGATAATGGGCAGGGCCAAAGGCCCTTGTTTCTTTTCTTTTCTTGTCGTCCAAACACCCCTATACTTTATACGTTTTCGTTTTCTATTTTTATTAAATCACGTGTATTATTATTCGTGGCGTGAGTTCGTGTTTTACGTTCATGTTATTCTTGTCATGTATTATTTATCATACGTAGAAACCGGTAAATAATAAATAATATTATGCGTAATACTTGGATTTAAACATTAATTATTCTTGGTACGTGTCGTGTATTAATTAAATGTAAAGTTTTAACTAATCTGTGATTTCATGTAATTAATGTATTCATTTATTTTAAGCGGGTTTTACAACTCTTCTCCTCTAAAAAGAATAATTCGTCCTCGAATTAGAGATACGATAAGTTGAAAAGGACATACCCGAATCATAGCTGAAAATGAGGGTAAGAACTCCAGATAGACTCCTCCGTTTCCCAAGTGGCTTCCCGCTCGGGATGGTCCCTCCAAAGGATTTTGACAAAAGGAATTGTCTTTCTCCTCATGACCCGATCCTGACGATCGAGAACTGCCTCGGGTTCCTCAACACATGATAGGTCCTCGAATCTGCTCGAGTGGATACATGATCATGTGCAGAGGATGATAATTGTAACCTCTGAGTAAGGACATGTGGAACACATTATGAACATGAGATAGATGAGGAGGTAACGCCAACCGATACAATACCTCACCGACACGTTCGAGGATCTCGAACGGTCCGATGAAACATGGACTAAGCTTGCCTTTAATACCAAAACGCTTGACTCCACGTGTTGGTGACACCTTTAAGAAAACACGATCACCTGGTTGAAATTCTAGTGACCTGCGATGTTTGTCTACATAGCTTTTCTGACGAGCACGAGCTTCTTGAAGCTTCGCCTTGGTGATGACGACCTTCTCATTGGTCACCTCAATCATCTCTGGACCCTCAATGATTCGTTCACCAACCTGATCCCAGTAGATTGGAGTACGGCACTTCCTGCTATAAATCATCTCAAAAGGTGCACACTTGATACTTGCGTGCCAACTGTTGTTGTAAGCAAACTCTACCAAACAGATGTAGTCATCCCAATTCCATATCCATTCCAACGCACAAGCACGCAACATGTCTTCTAGAGTCTAAATAGTACGTTCTGATTGACCGTCAGTCTGAGCATGAAAGGCTGTGCTAAGCTTGAGTCTGGTGCCCCAAGCTTTCTGAAGGCCTCTCTCGAAACGAGATGTAAACCGAGGATCTCTGTCTGATATGATATTTGATGGAGTACCATGCAGTCGAATGATCTCCTGCTGGAATATGTCTACGAATCTGCTAACTGGATAATCCTTGCGAATTGGAAGAAAATGAGCAGACTTGGTCAAACGATCGACAACGACCCATATTGCATCATGCTTCCTCTGAGTCTGCGGTAGTCCGATATAAAAATACATGGAGATTTTGTCCCACTTCCATTCAGGAATATCTAATTGTTTTAGTAACCCACTAGCCCACTGATGTTCTATCTTAACCTACTGGCAGGTCAGACATTTAGAAACGAAGGTAGCAACGTCTTGCTTCATGTCACTCCACCCAAAATGCTGCTTTAGGTCATGATACATTTTGGTGGAACCTGGATGAATGAAGAATGGAGAGCTGTAAGCCTCAGTCAATAAGGATTCTCAGAGTGTAAGATCATCTGGAACACATAACTTGGTACATGCCATACAATTCCATCGTCGTCTATACGGAACTCTGTCTGCTGATCAATATTCTGAATAATCGCCCATATCTCACCGTCGTCCTTCTGAGCTGCCTTGATCCGAGATATTAAGTCTGGCTCAATTCTCAGATTATCCCAGTATCCATGCTATCCACGTACAAGGAACTCAATGTCTAAACGCTCTAGATCACAAATTACCTCTTCTTCCACCTTAATGCCAACAATAATGCCTGATTTCCTGCTGAGAGCATCGGCCACCATGTTCGCTTTAATCGGATGGTACTGAATGTTGGAGTCATAATTCTTGAGTAGCTCTAACCACCATCTCTGTCTCATGTTGAGTTCTTACTGAGTGAATATGTATTTGAGGCTCTTGTGATATGTGAAGATGTCACATGACTCACCATAAAGATAATGCCTCTAGATCTTGAGTGCAAAAACAACTGCTGCCAGTTCCAAATAATGAGTGGGATAGTTTTCTTCATATGGCTTAAGCTGACGTGATGCATAGGCAATCACCTTCCCATGTTGCATGAGTACACAGCCAAGTCCTTTTCCCGAAGCATCACTATAAATCTAAAATCCACCTGTGCCAGATGGGATAGTAAGAATAGGTTCAGAAACCAAACACTACTTAAGTTCTTCAAAGCTCTTCTCTCGCTCATCGTTCTAGACGAATTTCTCTCCCTTAAACATCAGCTTGGTCAAAGGCAAGGCTAACCGTGAAAAGTTATGCACAAATCTGCGATCATATCCAGCTAAACCTAGAAAACTACGAACCTCTGTTGCAGATTTCGGTCTTGGCCATTTGTGATGGATTCAACCTTTGCAGGATCCATGGTGATCCCTTCTGCGGAAACAATGTGGCCTAGAAACGCCACCTTACTTAAACAAAGTTCACACTTGGAGTATTTTGCATACAGTTGCTTCAGGCGAAGAATCTGTAGTACTATGCGTAGATTTTCCTCGTGTTCTTCCTTGGATTTTGAGAAGATCAGAATGTCATCGATAAATACAATGACGAACTTGTCAAGAAACTCATGAAAAACGCGGTTCATCAAGTCCATGAATACCGCTAGAGCGTTTGTGAGTTTGAAAGGCATGACTACGAACTCAAAATTACCATATCGTGTGCGAAAAGCAGTCTTGGAAATATCCTGCTTCTTCACTCGTAGCTGATGGTATCCTGGCCGTATATCAATCTTGGAGAAGTGCTTAGCACCTTGTAGTTTGTCGAATAGTGAAGGTTTATATAGTTCATAACAATTACACAAAACCCTAAACGAGATCAAAGCACACATAGCGGAAGCAATTTAACAAGATCATAATAATAACACAATTATAATTAATCGAATTAGGGTTACATACCTTTACGCTAAAGCAAATCCACAAGATAAAGAACGAATCACCAATTCGGGTTTATAACGAATATCACCAAGATATAGTCTAAAGTAAGACTATATTATGTTCTTGTACATACGTAATACAACGAGCTAACCGTGATCTTAGAACGTGAAACCAAGCTTCTACGTTAGTGGAAAAATCTACCCAACAACCCTAGAGAGGGGTTAGGACTAGATTTTAAGTAAAAACGAAAGAACACAAAAACCAACCAAAACCCTTTGTAGGTTGTGTGTTGCGATCGCAAGAGAGAAGAGAGGGAGGAGAATGACGTTTTGAATTATGAGGGTGGGAGGTTGTTTATATAGACCTAATTCTTGTAGTCCAAAACAAATATAAGGAAAGTTTTCCCCCTTCCCCTTTGCCTCCATAACTGACGACCCAAACACCCCCTTGGGGTGTTCCGAAACCTTCCGTTCTTCTTTCTATTTATTCTACTTACTATTTATTCCCTAACGCTCGTTAATACTTAACTCTTAATTATTTAACGATCCTTAAATTCATAGCTTGGTTTAATTTAATAAATTAATAAATATATATTTATTAAATAAATTAACAAATATAATAATTATATTTATTAAATGAATTACCTCTTTACGTATTGTGTGCAATCCCGTAATCTCGAGTTTGATTCTATCACACGACTATTAAATATAAGTCTGTAAACTTTCAGCTCCCACTTGGACATATTTCGAATATCGTGATTACGTTGACTAGCGTCTAGTTACACTAACAATGTCACTAGTACAACTCGAGTAAGGTCTCCTGGATACAACGTTTTAATGATTCATCATTATTATTATCCTTTTATTTCTAATACAACGTTAATAAGGATATGGATCTCAGTCATTCCTTTCATTAACCATTTTGTTTCTCGTTCACAGATTTAGCAAAGATTACCAAAATAAATTTGGGTGTGGCTGCACAAACATCTTACTAATCCCACGAGGGGCCCAACTGTATTATACTCCAAAACAAAATTGGAGGAAATAAATTCCATATTGACTACAAGCAAAACTTATGAATTTTGCAACAATTCTGAAAATAACTCTTATAGATACCAGTTACGTTTAGCGTTAGATCATTCCACAGAGATGCACTAGATTCGTAACAGTTTACTGGTATCTCAAGTCTAAGGATAACTATTTGTGATTAACTTGATGACAAAGATCCATAAGTAAAATCATATAGTTGCGATAAGTCCAATATTCAATTCATCGAATATTATCCAAAATCGATCAATATACTTTCAAGTATACACTATCGCTATTTTGATTTGCCTTAATTTAATAATATTCCCATATTATTAATCGAAAACGAACATTCAACATAACAATTTATTCATCGGTTAAAACATGTAAAATAGGATACAAAATTAAGTAATAAGAATAAACAAAACCCAATCTTTATTTTATTAAATAATAATGTCTTAACATCCTTTATCCAAATACTGATCACAGATTTATTGCATGAGTTCGCTAGCTAGTTGCAGCCTAATAGCCTTGGCATGCTTAACTACCTTTGGTCTAGGCATAGCCTTAGTAAAAGGATCAACTACGTTATCATCTGTGTGAACTTTTATTAATTTGATTTCACGAGCTTCTACTTGTTCTCGGACGTAGTGATGTCTACGCTTAAAGTGTCTAGCGCTTTTCATGACTCCAGAATCATTGGCGAATATAATTGTAGCAGAATTGTCGCAATATATATCAATAGGTTCTTTTATTGAAGGCATCACTTCAAGTTCTCTTATAAACTTACTAATCCAAACAGCTTCCATTGTAGCTTCTGAAGCAGCCAGTACTCAGATTGAGTAGCATGCATTGCAATCATTGTCTGTTTCTTGCTCTTCCAGTCAACCACTCCTCCATTGATAACAAATATGTACCCGTCTGAGACTTTGTATCGTCTTTATCACATTCCTAGGACGCATCACAGAAACCTATCACATTCAGTTTTGTGTCTGGTTTCCCTCCAAATACCAAAAACATATCTTTCGTACTCCTCAAATACTTTAGAAAATGTTTAACAGCAGTCTAGTGGAGCTTCCCTGGATTCTGTTGATATCTACTGACCGAGTTCTGAGAAAACGCCACATCTGGCTTTGTGCATCTTACAACATACATAATAGATCCTACAGTCGAAACATAAAGCACCTTCTGAATGTATGCCTCCTCTTCAGGAGTTCATGCATCCATCTCATGACTCAGATTATGCTTAACTTCCATAGGTTGAATACCTTTCTTGGAATGATGCATATTATTCTTCTTCAATATCTTATCTATATAAGCATCTTGACATAGACCACTTAACCATTTTTCCTATCCAGATAGATCTTAATTCCCAGAATGTATGCAACTTCTCCTAAATCCTTCATATAAAAACATTTACCAAGATAATCCTTAACAACTTTAAGTCTTGGAATGTTACTTCCCATGATTAATATGTCATCAACATATAGGACTAGAAATACTACATCACTCCCACTAGCTTTGCGATATACACATGGCTCATCATGATTTTGAATAAATCCAAACTTTTTGATCTCTACATCAAATCGTTTATTCCATTGACGTGATGCTTGATTCAAACCATAAATAGATCTTTGAAGTTACACACGTGTTTTAAATTCTTAGGATCAACATACCTTTCTGGTTGTTGCATATAAATGTCTTCATCTAAGTGACCGTCCAAGAAGGCAGTTTTAACATCCATTTTCCATATCTCATAGTCATAGTATGCTGCTATATCTATGAGAATCCTAATAGCTCTTAAGTCTGCTACAAAAGAAAATGTCTCCTCGTAGTCTACGCCAAAAGTTTGAATAAAATCTTTAGCTACTGAACGAGCTTTAATAGAATTGTACTTTTCCATCCATCTCAGTTTTCTTCTTGTATATCCACTTATGTATCATTACTTTAGCATTTGGTGGTGGATCTACCAGAATCCAAACATCATTAACTTTCATGGATTTCATTTTCTCATCCATAGCAAGCATCCACTTATCCTTCTCATGATCAAGGATGGTGGATTTATAATTATCAGGTTCTCCAAGATCCCTTACTTCATAATCATCCTCTATATTAAGACATATATTGCTATCAGTGTTTTTAATCCTTTTAGATGTATACAGAGGAACTAATTCCGGTGGAACCGCCATACTTTCTGGTTCTACAGGAACTATTTCGCTAGTTTTTCAGAAGGTAATGTATCTATATGACTCTCTTCAAGATCATAATTTCTCCTACTGAATTCTTGATTTACAAGATCACATTCAAGGAAGTCTACATACCTAGCAACAATCACTTTGTTCTCAGGTGGATAACAAAAGTAGTAACCCATAGTTTCCTTAGGGTAACCCATAGTTTCGTTGTTGGAGTTTGTCACCCGAGTCAAGTTTCACATACGCCTCGCAACCCCAGACCTTTAAATAAGATAAATATGGCTTCTTTCCATGCCATAGTTCGTATGGTGTCTTATTCACCTTCTTCGTGGGAACTATATTTAAAATGCGAACAGCAAATTCTAAAGCATAATCCCAAAAGGATAAAGGTAAAGTTGTAAGATTAAACATATATTGGGAGAAGTAAGATGATGAATAATTCCATTGTCACTTGGATAATCTATAAACTCTTGACTTAAATATTCACCACCTCTATCAAAACGAAGAGCTTTAATCTTCTTTGCTAGTTGCAATTCTACTTATGCTTTAACACTTTGAATGTTTCAAATACCTCATGTTTATGCTTAAGTAAATAAACATAACCATAACGGATATAATCATCCGTAAATGTTAAGAAGTAGCTAGCACCTTTCCTTGAAAATTGTCTAACTGGTCCACACACATCAGTATGTATTAAACCAAGTAGATCAGTAGCCCTTCTAATATTGCAATTAAAAGGTTTCTTGGTCATCTTTCCAGAGATACAAGACTCACATTTATCAAATGATTCATCATTGATATTTTCAAAAATAACTTCACGTTGAAGCTTTTGTATACGAGTCTTCCAATATGGGCAAGTCTACAATGCCAAAGATAAAAAGAGTTCTTGTCAAACTTTCTCTTCTTATTCATGATAAATACATAATTATTATTATACATGGATTCATTTTCATGCATGTCTATTTCAAACACACCATTCACAGAAATTGAATTAAAATAGAAAATACCATCTTTCCAGACAGAAATTCCATTATAATCGATAGCGTGAACGAATCCATTATTCAACAAACAAGAAAAGGAAATAACACCCCTAACAGTTGTAGGTGCATAATGACAATAATTTAAAATCAGTACTAAACCCGAAGGTAAAACTAGATTAAATGTTCATATAGCTTCAATCGCTGCTTGTGCGCCATTGGCCACTTGCAGAAATTGTTCCCTATAGGATAGCTTCCTTTCCAGATTAAATCCCTGTAGCGTATTACAAATGTTAATACCGCATCCCGTATCATATACCCAGGAATTTAATTTGTATGTCAAATTAAATCATTCGATCATCAATAAAGTACCTGAAGCTGCAGCGTCTGATCAGACTTCTTCTTTATTTCTCGCAACTCTTCGAGGTAAAGAGGAGAATTCCTCTTCTAGTGACCACTTGCCTTGCAATGGTGACAAGTCTCATCCTTCTGAGATTGATTCTTCTTGACAAAGTTCTGCTTTGGTTTCGAATAAGTCGCAACTTACTTGACCTTATCACCCTTGCCTTTGCCTTTCTTCTTGTTCGCTTGCGGTTTTGGCTTACTCACTCTACCCTTTTGTATTGCTAGTACAGGAGTTGTAGAGTTAGATGCCTTGTCCTTTAACCCCTTTTCATAGTCAATGAGCATTGCATGCAAATCATTAACTGTCTTCCCCGTGCAATGCATATTATAGTTTCGAACAAAATCATTAAAGTCCTTGTTAAGGGACCTATTGATCAAGTTGATAGCCATATTATGATCATAGGGTTGTCCTAGTGCAATGAGTTGTTCCATATAACCCCTCATCTCCATGTAATGGGCACTAACAGACTTTCCAGGAGTTTGCTTGCAGCTATGCAAAGAATCCACTAAGTCGTAGATCTCCGCAGCTTGCGACTTTTCGAACATAGCTTTGAGCTCATCAAGCATACGCTTAGGAGAAAATAGCTCATGCTTCTTTTGAAGTAGAGGGGCCATTTTCCCTAACATTAAGCAAGCCACCTCCAAGTGCTTCTTAACATTAGCAGCGTGTTCAAGCCTTTATGCTTCAGAAGCTCCTTTAGCAAGATCCTCCGGATAAGGAGCAGTCAAGATATCAATAGCACCCGCTACTCTCAAGACAATTCTTAGTGAGCGGTACCAATCATTGATGTTTGGGCCAGTAAGGTCAGTTCGATCAAAAAACGTTTTGAACGCAGAACTTATAGTGTTTGTTAGAAATACGTTTTAACGTATATTAGAAGTATCGGTCACTCCACAATATGATTTATGTTGTAATAGCTCGTAGTTAACAATTAGTTAAATGTTACTTATTAAGTTAAGTAAGAACCGGTCCATGGGCTTGTCATGGACCGGCCCAAGCCCATTGTAAGCTTGGAGTATAAATACCCCTTTCTACCATGGAAAGGGGTTGGTTGTTGTTCACATTTCACTTTCATATTAATAAAATCATACACATTTTCTCTCACTTTCTCTCTCTAGTTTCTCTCACTAGAAAACATCAACCCACTTCATAGATCCATAGGTTATCAATATTCTACATTTGGTATCAAGAGCTATGGGGTGATTTAAGGTAAGGATTGTGTTGTTTTTTTAGTTTTTGAATCAATTAGTGATCTTTAGAAAAAATCAATCTTGAATCTTGTTGTTTTTGGTGTTTTTGTTATTGGGATTGATTGATAAGGATTGGGTTTAGCTTATTTTGGTAAAAATCATAAAACTTTTTGTGGTTTTTGATCAAAAAATCGGATTTAAAGCTGTTTTTTTAAGTCTCGAACACATTTTTCCAGTTTATTCCGAATAGGGATTCCGAATAGGAAGGTTTTCAGAATAGCAGGTTTATTCCGAATAGACATTCCGAATAGGACAATTTTCAGAATAGCAGGATTTTTTCCGAATAGACTTTCCGAATAAGAAGATTTTTCCGAATAGCAGCAACTTTCCGAATAGCAATTCTTTCCGAATAGCAGCTTTCCGAATAGGAAATTCTTTCCGAATAGCAAATCTTTCCGAATAGCAATTCTTTCCGAATAGCCCATCTTTCCGAATAGCCATACTTTCCGAATAGCTTTCCGAATAGCCAATATTTTCCGAATAGCCAATCTTTTCCGAATATCTTTCCGAATAGCCTATTATTCCGAATAGCAAAGTTTTCCGCATAAGGTTTATTCAGCATAAGGTTTATTCCGAATAGGGCATTTTCAGAATAGGGTTATTCCGCATAAGGGTTATTCAGTATAAGGGTTTTCAGCATAGGATTATTCCGAATAGGTATTATTCCGAATAGGGTTTATTCTGATTCAGGGTTATTCCGTATAAGCAAGTTCAAGGGGTATTTGAGTTTTTTCGACGATCTTTAGTGGATTTAATCTTGATTACAACCAACACAACACAAATTCTCAACCTTTCTTCACTGCTCGATCAACCGATAATCTTTGAGTCTTCTAAGTGATCACAATGAATCCGAGTTCATTAATGTCTCAGATGACATCTCTTACGGATATCTCAATTATAACGGGGACTGATAGTCGTCCACCGATGCTTATTAAAGAGGTGTTTGAGGCATGGCAGGGCTGTATGATGCAATACTTGAAGGGCAAACCAACATACGGAAGGCTTATGGTCAAATCGATTTTGAATGGTCCACTCGACTATGGTACCATTGTGGCAAATAACGTGTCTCGACCAAGAGAATATGAAGAACTCACACCGGCACAACAACTCATTGCTGATGCTGATGAAAAGGCTCTACAGACACTTCTCCAAGCTCTTCCGCATGATATTTATCGTATGGTTAGTCAATATACGGTTGCCAAAGATTTATGGGAACGTCTAAAGGTGTTGCTACAAGGTACGTCTCTCACCAAACAGGAAAGGGAGTGTCAGCTGTATGATCTGTTTGATAGATTCACGTACAGCCCAGGGGAAACACTACACGATTATTACTTCAGATTCACTACTCTAATGAATGATCTGAATGTATACAATCTCGTGATTGCTCCATTCCAGGTTAACACCAAGTTCTTGAATACTTTACCTCAAGCTGAATGGGGTAAGTATATTACCGATGTTAAGTTGACCCGGGATTTGCATATGTGCAATTTAGATCAAATCTATGCTTTTCTTCAGCAGCATGAGAAACATGTGATTATGCACCGTTCTCCTCGAGGTATGTACCCTGATTCCTTAGCTTTGATGGCTAATCAACCAAGCTTGTCACACAACAACACACCTTATATCTTGGGACATCAAGCCTATCATCCATCACCTTACATGACACCGACCTTCCCCCAATACTCGATTCTACCACAACCACCCACCTCACATCAGCAACAATATCGGTTTAATGCACCTTCACCACAGTATGCATCACAACTTCAACCAGCAAACATTGCACCTTATGCTCAGCCTTCATATTCTTCTTATCAAGAGAATGCAACATATCCAACAAGCTACCCTGATCAAATGAGTATTCCTTCTAGTGATTATGCAGCTCATCCAGATCAAGCAATGTATTGTGATGATGAGGAAGTCCCCGTTCCTGTATTCCAACAAGGAGCTGACCCAGTTGAAGTGCTAACTACTATGTCTGCTTATCTCACAAGGACTTTAAGCAAACGAGGATACAGAGGATCAGCTCCTACCAACAATCAGTTGAGGAATTCATCCAATTCTCGTCAACAAGCTACTATTGAGAATGGCAGGGTCATGGTTCAGCCTATTCAACCATATCAGGGGAGACCTACCACATCAACCACCAATGCTCGCACGGTCAATCAGGCACCAATGGCCAATCCTGCTCCACGGGCTAACTCCACGGGCAAGTTGAGAATGATTACATGTTACAACTGCAAGGAAGAGGGTCACATGTCCAGGGATTGTAAGAAACCCAAGAGGAGAAGGGATGGACAATGGTTTGCAGAGAAGATCTATCTGGTTAATGCTCAGGCACAAGGAAGGGAACTTGATGAAGAGGAGCTTGCATTTCTTGCTGATCCAGGGATTGCTGAACAAGACGTTGTCACCACACAGAATGCAGCATACCAAGCCGATGATCTTGATGCGTATGACTCAGACTGTGATGACTTTCAATCTGCTAAGGCTGCTCTCATGGCAACTATCTCCAGCTTAGGGCCAGAAAAGAGATCTGAGGTACTTATTAATACCACTGATGCTAGTATTCAACCACATCAAGTTGTGCAAGAGAGTGTTGATTCGAATGAATCTTCGGTGGTGAGTCTTTCAAATGAGGAGACAAACAATGATAGCAATATCAATGTGAGTCCCCAGACTTTGAGTGAATCATAACTGGGACCCATTTCGCAAACGCCTACTCATGCTCAACAAGATTTGGTCATGGTTCCTGCTACATTACTTAGCCAAATGAATGCTGCACTCTTAGAAACCTTAGCTAAGAATAAGAATTTGTCTGATGAGCTTACCTTAAGCAACGAGAAAGTTCAGACCTTGGAATTAGTGCCCTCGTCTAGTGTTCTAACTAATCTCGAATATGATCATTTTAGAAACAAACAAATGGGTCACTTGCAAGAAATTGAAAACTTAAGAGCAAATTTGTCTAATGAACTTAAAGAAAAGGAGTTAGTGGTCACTAATTTTCAAAAACTTCAAACAGATTTTGAATCACTCGAGTCTAAGAAGAATGAAATGGAGATTAATGCTACTAATAAGATTAGAAGTCTAGATTATTTGCTTTTAAGACAATACGCTGCTTCTCAACTAGTTCACTTATTTGATGCTTCATTTAGAGAATTTAACTTATCACGTCAAAAAGGCCTTCCCCCTAATCCACGGTATGCAAAACAAGCTTTAAGACATAGTCCTAGACTTTATAATGCAACTCAATTAGGATTGGCCTTAGAACCGATTGTTTTTCCTGGTGATCGAACAAGTAAGGAACTAGTTGATGAGGATCGGTCATACAATTCTGCAAAATATCCCGAGTGTGATTATTTTAAATTGAATAAGGAGCTTGCAAAAACGGATTTTAGAATTCGCTTCCATATGGACAAAGATCTCATAACAGCACCAACCTACATATTAGATGAAGAAAACCCTAGTACTTTTCCTACACTTGTCAATATGGAAGGTCCTAAGGAAATTCCAAAGGATCTTCCACCTGTTAGCACTGTATGGTTAAACTTGCAAGAGATTAATCAATACTTTACTAATTTTGACAAGGTCATTTTGGAACGTACGACTTCAAATGGCCTAAACGCCGGAGAATGGGCTTTCGAACATATGAACGAGGTGTTTAGAAATGAGATCAATCCGTTTGTCGAAAGTCTAAAAGGAATTTTTGCATCTCTTAAAGAAAATCTTGTGTTTGAAATTGGTGAAGTTCAAAAAGTGTTTTATGAAATGGACACCGCTTACGAACTACAACTAATTGAAAAAGAAAAGATTTTAACTGAATATGACCGATTCTTGTCTGCAGTAATCTCGTGTGATGTGCTTACTACTGTAAATGTTAATTATTCGAATGAGCTTACATCCGCTATGATTAATTGTGATGCGGTGAATATTTGTAATGATATTTGTGATGATGTTTGTGATCTCTCTGTAAATGTTGCTGATACTGTAAATGAGGTAGATAATCAGTCTTGTCACGAATCTAATGCTGAGTTTTTAAAGCTACAAGATTCTTACAATTTACTTTCAAAACGCTTTAATCAACTAGAACAACATTGTATATCTTTAGAATTAAAACAACAAACTCAAAATGAGAATCTTTTGATATCAAATGTTTGTGAAAACGGTGTTGAGACGAGTGACAAGATGATTGCAATTGTTAAGACATTAGAGGAAGAGATAATGAGATTGAAGAGAGATGTGTCATCAAATGAAACACTCAAAATGGAACTAGAGGCTGCAGAGTCTAAAAACCAGGTCTCAGAAATTAGACTTTCGTCTGTTCTAGGGGAGACGGATCGGACAAGACAGGGACTATCCGCTCTTTATGGTTCACTAGAAGAACGCTTCGCTTTTAATGCGGCACAGCAACAATCTTATGTTGAACAACTGAACAAAAAGTGCGAGGAAATCTCTGATTTGAACATCCTGCTCATTGACAAAAATATGGTTTTGGCTGAGTTAAAGGAGACACTTCTTCTCACCCGACAAGAAGTTGTTGATAACTTAGCTACCGACTCTGCACCGTCCACTAGTGCTCCAACAACCAAGTCAGTAGTGCTTTATAAGAACCCGCTTCATAAGAGAAACCCAGTTACCTATGATGATTATATGAGGAATGCCATTAAGCATGTCGATCTTCTTAGGGATATTTTAGACGATCTTTATGCCTTAGATCCCTCAAGTAGCGACTATTATTCGGCTCATGAATATATTAAGCGAGTTCAATATTGCTTGGCATATTTGCAATACATAGGTACACCAGGTTCTGCACTACTTAATAATAGGCCCATTGCTGTAACTCCATTTAATAAGACTCCAGGAGCAAAACCGTCATTGGCACAATCAAGTAAGGCACCTTTAAAATCTGTTGCTAATATTCCCACTTTGCCTTCTACAGGATTAAAAGAGACTACTAAGGCTAAAGGATCGCCACTCAAGAAAGATAAGATCAAGTCCTCCACTAGTAGTGCCAAAAAGAAGAAAGTAGAAGTTCACAATAGGAATGCTAGTTCAGTTTTAAATAAAAAGAATCATGTTAAGACTAAAAGCTCTGCGCCTGTGCAGAAGCCAAAACCATTCGTGAATTCTGATTTAAATTGTTGGAATTGTAATGAATGTATGTTTTCCCAACGTCATGATTTGTGTCTGATTGATCACGTGAATGAAATGAATGCTATTAAGAATGGTCTTGAATGGAAGCCAACGGGTAGAACTCGTGCCCAAGTTGGCTGGCAATGGCGTCCCACTGGTAGGACCTTTACATTAGATGGAAAAATGTGCCCTTTAACTAGCAATGCATCCATTGAGGTTAGGTCTGAGCGTCCTTTAGTTAGGAACACTCGCACTCAAGTATGGAAACAGCGCCCTTTAATTAGGTCAGCCCCCACTATAGTGCCTATCAGTGAAGAAATACCTCAGGATTTAAGCCAGCTAGAATCTACACCACCAATTAGGAAGAAGAAGGCTAGGAAATCTAAGAAACCTAGAGTTAGCAAATCTAAGATTATTAAATCTGTACCTGCTAATAACAAGGAACACTCAGATTCCGATACCTCTACATTCTCTTTGTGTGGTGATATTTTCAGGTGGTCCAAATCATCCTGTGGTATTTGGACTCCGGTTGTTCAAAACATATGACCGGAAATCGCTCGATGCTCCGAAATTTCGTCAGCAAGTTTCTTGGTACGGTTAAATTCGGGAATGATCATATAGCAAAGATTATGTGGTATGGTGAATATCAGATTGGAAACGTGACGATTTCTAGGGTATACTATGTAGAAGGTCTTGGTCATAACTTATTCTCAGTAGGACAGTTTTGTGATTCCAACCTAGAGGTTGCTTTTCGACAACACACTTGTTTCATCCGCAACTTGGAAGGAAAAGATTTGTTGAAGGGATCTCGTGGTGCAAATCTTTATACGTTGTCTCTACAAGACATGATGGCCGCCTCTCCAGTATGTCTTCTCTCTAAAGCATCTAAGACCAAGTCATGGTTATGGCATCGCAGATTATCTCATCTTAACTTTGATGCTATTAATCATCTGGCTAAAAACGAATTAGTTCGTGGTCTTCCAAAGCTTAAATTTCACAAGGACCATTTATGTTCCGCGTGTTCAAGGGGGAAAAGCACCAAGAAATCTTACAAGCCCAAAGCTGAAGACACCAATCAAGAAAAACTTCATCTTTTGCATATGGATCTTTGTGGACCAATGAGAACTGAAAGTGTGAGCGGTAAGAAATTCATTCTCGTCATTGTGGATGATTTTTCCAGGTTTACATGGGTTAGATTTCTACGTACAAAGGATGAAGCACCGAAGGCTATCATCACTTTTCTGAAATTCATTCTGGTACGTTTGAATACTACTGTCCGCCGTATTCGTACAGACAATGGTACAGAGTTCGTCAACCAGACTCTTCGTGATTATTATGAAGGAGTTGGTATCTCACATGAAACATCCGCTGCACGCACTCCACAACAAAACGGTGTCGTTGAAAGACGGAATCGTACACTTATGGAAGCTGCTAGGACCATGCTTATTTACGCGAACGCTCCATTGTTCTTGTGGGCAGAGGCTATATCTACTGCATGTTTCACCCAAAACCGTTCTATCATTCGGAAACGCCATGGAAAAACACCTTATGAGCTTCTACATGACCGTAAACCCGATGTTTCATTTTTTCATGTGTTTGGTGCTCTTTGTTATCCAAACATCAATAGTGAGAACTTGAGTAAGCTTCAACCGAAAGCCGATATAGGTATTTTCATCGGTTACTCACCGTCCAAGAGAGCATACCGAATCTATAACCGTCGTCTTGGGAAGATTGTAGAAACTATGGACGCAGATTTCGATGAGCTGACAGCGATGGCTTCTGAGCAACACAGCTCTGAACCCGCGCTTCATGAGATGGGAACCGGTGCTATTAGTTCCAGATTAGTTCCCAACAATCCTACTTCTAGATCATTTTTACCACCAACAAGGCCCGAGTGGGATAAACTGTTTCAACCGTTGTTTGATGAATTCTTCGATCCCCCGACTGATGAAGTTCCAGCACTTGTAGTAATTGCTCCAATACCTGAAGTGGTTGCTCAAGCTAATGGACCTTTATCTAATGCATCTACAATTCACATTGAACCGGATGCACCTTCACCAAGTGATTCTCAAACTACACCTGAATCATCACCCCTACTTGTGCCTAATGATGTGGAAGAGGATTCTATTGATCACGACTTGGAATATGCTCACTTGCAAGAGCTTACTTTCTTTGGTGTAGCGATCCCTGAAAACCCTTCAGCCGCGTCTACCTCAGAAGAAGCTCCTTCTATTGTTCACTCCAGACCACCTAGGATTGAAAACCATAGCACTAAATGGACAAAAGATCACCTAATTAGGAATGTCATTGGAGATCTAGATCGACCAGTATCTACACGTCATCAATTACAAGAGAATGCACTCTATTGCTACTTTGATGCATTTCTCTCTGACGTTGAACCTAAAAATTGGCAGCAGGCTATGACTCAATCATCTTGGATTGAAGCCATGCAGGAGGAACTAAATGAATTCCAACGACTTGAAGTATGGGAATTAGTTCCTCTCCCTAACAAGGTTAACATCCTTACCTTGTTATGGGTTTATAAGGTTAAACTTGATGAGATGGGTGCGGTATTGAAGAATAAGGCTAGATTGGTCGCTAGAGGATATAAACAAGCCTTGGGTATAGACTTTGAAGAATCTTTTGCTCCTGTGGCTAGATTGGAGGCTATTAGACTATTCCTTGCGTATGCTGCTCATATGAACATGATCGTCTACCAAATGGATGTGAAGACGGCATTTTTGAACGGTGAACTAAGGGAAGAAGTCTATGTTAGTCAGCCGGATGGGTTCGTCAGTACGGAGTTTCCTAATCATGTGTACAAGCTTAAGAAGGCTCTCTATGGGTTGAAACAAGCTCCACGCGCGTGGTATGATCTCCTGTCAACATATCTCATTTCGGAAGGCTTCTCCAAAGGCAAAGTGGACCCCACTCTATTCACTCTCAAAGAAGGCAACGACATGATTCTGGTACAAATTTATGTTGATGATATAATATTTGCTGCCACTAACATAGAATTGTCAAATCGATGTGAGAAGATAATGTCCACACGCTTTCAGATGTCAATGATGGGAAAAATTTCATTTTTCTTAGGATTACAGATTTCTCAAAATCCCAGAGGCATCTTTATTAATCAATCCAAATATGCTCTAGAATCTCTTAAGAAATATAACTTTGAGAATTGTGACTCCGTGGACACTCCAATGGTGGAGAAATCCAAGTTAGATGAAGATAGGAATGGGACTATTGTCGATCCAAAACTTTACCGTGGGATGATCGGCACCCTTCTATATCTGACTGCTAGCAGGCCTAATTTGCAATTTGCTGTATGCATGTGTGCCCGGTATCAGGCTCGGCCTACCGAAAAGCACCTACATGTTGTGAAAAGGATCTTTCGGTATCTAAAAGGAACACTTCATCATGGTCTATGGTATCCGAAAGATTCCTCGATTGCTTTAATATCATACGCAGATGCCGATCATGCTGGATGTCAAGACACGAGGCGTAGCACTTCTGGATCTGTGCAACTCCTTGGAGATAGATTGATCAGTTGGTCTTCAAAAAGGCAGAAAAGCGCTGCAATTTCTAGCACGGAGGCTGAATACATCGCCATGTCCGGTTGTTGTGCTCAAGTCCTTTGGATGAGATCACAATTAACTGACTACGGTTTGGGATTCAACAAAATCCCGATGTATTGTGACAACAAGAGTGCCATTGCCCTTTGCTGCAACTATGTTCAACACTCCCGGGCCAAGCACATAGACATTCGCTACCATTTCATTAAGGAGCAGGTGGAGAATGGAGTGATCGAGCTGTATTTTGTCACTACTGAGTACCAGCTGGCAGATATGTTCACCAAAGCCTTAGATCGAGGACGAATCGAGTTTTTGATCGACAAGCTTGGCATGAAATCATTCACCCCAGCGACTCTCAAAGAGTTGGCAGAAGAATCAGCTGAATAGTCGTGGTAAACTATTCAGAGTATCCTTTGTTCGTGATCATGTATATTATCGTAAATATATAAACCACAAAAAGAAAATACAAAAATATAAAACCAAGAAAAACCATAAAAAATATAAAACCTACAAAAAACCATAAAAATTATAAAATCAAGAAAAACCATAAATATTTTTCGTTTAAAACGGGCATGTCTTTTAGTACGGTAATATTTACGGCCTTAGAAATGTCGATCAATATTGACACGGTGCCATAAATAGAGTCCGTATAAAAGTTGTACTTTTTAAAACATGCCCATAATGGCTTGTAGTTATTTCTGACTGCAACCCGGTTTTCATATTAAAGTCACGTATTTCCTTGGAAAACGTTGGCTCAGAACGGGAATTAATTTTCTCGGGCGTGATTTACAAGCCAAATCATGCAAAGGGATCAAGTTTACTTTACAACTTGGTCTAACACAAATTAGTGTACGTCTCAGTGCATTAATTTGTTAAAATAAGAGAAATCTTATTGACACCACGAATCAAACTTTTCAAGATATCAATTGGGAAATGTTTTTCATCATCATGTGCCTCGTTAAACAATGACTACAGCTCTTTAAATAGAAAACGGGTCATCGTTTAAGGGGGAGAAAATGTTACATCATCTTTCACATCAAAAAGATCTTCAAAAGTTTTCAAGGAAACTCAAAAAGCTTAATGGTTAATGGTTGGATTGCTTTGGCATTTGTCTTGTTGTTGCTTATAAGTTTGTCATGAATAGACTTGTGTGTGTGTTAAGATAGGTTAATCACTAAGGCTCGGGAATTTAACATAAGATAGGGTCAAAATGACAAGTATTAAAACTTGGAAAAACAAAAGCATGTTGATTGGAGTAAAAAGAAAAGTGACGGGTTAAATGTGACTATGTTTCAAACTTGCTAAAAAATTTGACCTAGTCAATCATCCCCCCCGTTTTCTTCTTTCTCTCATCTCACTGTTCCTCTATCTCTTTGCCGCCATTAACAAATAAACACACAAACACTCACGAAATCAAACAAACACGAATCTATTCATTAATCTTCTTGTTCAAGATCTTCAAAAGGTATTCAATCGGATTAATCTTTCATGCAAAACAAGTTAATTAACTTTTTTTTTAATTGAAAACAATCGAAATCAGTTTCTGCTTCAATTAGGGTTAATTAAATTGGGGGTTTTGCCTGGGTTGCATTCGGAATAGAACAAATTGAACTGCTTTGGCCTTTAGATCACTTGATTCAAACGGATTTCGTGCTTAAATTAGAAAATATATAAGTGTTGAAAAACATTCCGAATAGGAGGTCTTTCCGCATAGGAGAAATTTTTTCCGAATAGAATGATCTTTCCGCATAGGCCAAATCTTTCCGAATAGAATGAATATTCCGCATAGAGAAACTTTTTCCGAATAGACTTAATATTCCGCATAGGCCAAGTCTTTCCGAATAGGATTTTTTATTCCGCATAGACATCTCTTTCCGAATAGAGAATTTATTCCGCATAGGCCAAGTCTTTCCGAATAGAATTTTTTATTCCGCATAGACAGCTCTTTCCGAATAGAGAATTTATTCCGCATAGACAAGTCTTTCCGAATAGAATTTTTTATTCCGCATAGACAGCTCTTTCCGAATAGAGAATTTATTCCGCATAGATAAATTCTTTCCGAATAGAGAATTTATTCCGCATAGACAGTTCTTTCCGAATAGGTTTGTTTATTCCGCATAGACTGTTCTTTCCGAATAGAGTATTTATTCCGCATAGGCCTAATGTTCCGAATAGACCTTTTATTCCGCATAGGCCTTATGTTCCGAATAGACCTATCATTCCGCATAGGATTTATATTCAGCATAGACCAAGTATTCCGAATTGAATGATTATTCCGTATAGAAGATGTTTGAATGGTTTACAAGCTTAAGGGATTAGGTCATATGTTCTATGCTTAGGTTTAAAGTCATATTGATATTCATATTTGTATGTTTCAACCTTTGTGTTTTATCTTAAGCAGAGACGATGACTAACCCTACAGTACAACAAATACAACACACCAGAGCCACCGCCATTGCCGAAGCCAAGACTCTAAAGTTTATTCCGAACAACTTTCGTTTGAAGGAGGTATCTCACTCTACCCATAATGGATTTAAGGTAGGTACAGCCATGCTTGATAAATCTCATCTCAAGCATGCGCTAAGGAGAAGTGCTTCAGTGCCCTATGACTACCTTTACGAGTTCTGGGCTACCAAAGAGAGGACGTCGAACAAAATCACTTTTTCCTTGGACAACTAGCAGCAGACGCTTACTGTGTCAGACCTCAGGAAGATCTTTGGATTTCGGCCGACACTCAAAGACCTATCATACTCAGCCAACCCGACTAAGGACCAGATCATGGAAATATTCACCACCATTGGATGTCTTGACATACGAACCCCGTCTGAGTTTACTACTGCCAAAGTTGGTCAACCATGGAAAGCTATTTTTGGGATTCTAAGCCGATGTTTAACACCCAAAACAACTGGGTTTGATGCTGTTCGTCCACCAATCATCAAGATGTTTTATGGTATGTTTAAAGGTATGGGTATTGATTATGCATCACTGCTGTGGGAGGAGTTTACTTTTCAACTCTTCACAAACACAAAGGGTAAGGTTAAAAGTTACCAGTACCCTAGGTTCATTAAGCTGATCATACATTACTTTATGGAACACGATGCATCCATTAACAAGCGTGTAGGTAGTCGTCACCACACGATGGATGATGATGATTTGGTAGACTTAAGGCAGGAGACTCATTCGAATACGGTTATTCCTGGTCCCATTCCCAGTCATCTTCTGACCGATGAGATTATCGCATCTGATGATTACAAGAACTTGCTAACAGAAATTGAGAATCAACGAGCAAGCATTCTAGCAGGTGAAGACTCTTCCACCACGGTTAAGAGCAAAGGTAAACGGAAGCAAACAGATTTACCTGAACCCAAAGCCAAAAAGAAGAAGACTGCAGTTAAGAAGGGAAAGGGTACGGCTGATGAGTTAGTTCTCCACGATGAAGAAGATATTGATGATCCTGCTCTTAACAAGGCTGAGAGAAAAGCGATGAAGACAGCTATGGAAAGGAGTAGGAAAGACACTAGAGGTAGTGGTTCGGGTGCACGGGTAAATGTTGAAGAAGAGTACGTGGAACCAGATGATGTGTTTGAGTTTGGATCACCTGAAAAGTATTCTACTTCGAAGGAGACATCCACCCCCCCTGTTTCAGCTAGTATTGAAAAAGAGTCTACTCAACCTTTAGCAACTCAACTTCAACCAACTCAACCCTTACCAACCAGACCGGTTTCAACACCATTTCTTCCACCACCAATAAACCCCATCCTTAGTACCGTAGTTACAACCGAGCCTATTCCATCAACCTAGAGCAGCTCTGCAACGTCCACAATGGCCGCATTGGTAATGGCTGAAATGTTGGATAAACATGTGGATAATCACAAGAGAGAAATGGATGAACTTCGCCAAGAGTTACGTAGACGAGCTCAAAGTGAAGAAGCATCTAAGAAAGCTCAAGAAGAGTTGATTGCTAAGTTCGCTGCAGATATGGAATTTACACGTAAAGCTCATGCAGAAGAACTTGCTCGGGTTAAAAAGGCTGAAGCTGATAGGCATCAAGCACGAATTACGAGCCTTAAAGCTATTAAGGATGACCTTAAAGAGCAGAAAGAAGCTCTTGAAGCTTCTATTGAGCAGAGAGTGAAACACTCCGTTGAATCCCTAATGCCTAAACTGCGTGATGAATTGAAGACACTCGCTGCTGACAACTTGATGATCAAGTCATCCAATCCTTCAGAAGCCGCTTACAAGATTGCTTATGACTTGACGGATTTTGAATTGAAAAAGATCCTCAAAGCTCGTATGAGGGAACTTGGATCGTTTGATAAATCGAGGATTCAACGGGCTCTCTTCAAATCCCTGAATGACGCTATCATGGAGGATGATAGGTTGTTCAAGACGTTTGGAAGTGTGGTACCCTACCACATTCTCCCTGAGGAAGAAAGGGAAGAGAGTGACGAAGAAGAGGGTACTGATGGAGAAGAGGAAGAAGAAGAAGAAGAAGATAAGAATGATGATGATGATGAGGATGATGAGGATCAGAATGATGATGATGAGGATGATAATGATAAGGATGATGATGATGATGATGAGGATGATGATGACGATGATGATGATGGCGATGATGGCGGTGATGGTAATGAGGAGAGTGTTCGGGGGAGCAACGGGGATGATAATGAGAATGATGATGGGGGTAAACAGCCTGAGAAAGGGGATAAGGTTTCCAGCTCAAAGAAACCTGTTAAGTCTGGCACCAAGTCCAAGAAAGATGCAACAGCAAAAGAAAAATCTACTTCCACGGAATCCAGACGATCGAAGTGGCGCCACGATGTGAATGCCACTACAGGGTCATCTATTCCTGGTACATTTATCGCTGCATCCATACCTGTTACCACTAACCCTGTTAGTTCTATTGTTGTTGTTCCTGTGATTGCAGAATCGGTAACTGAACCTGAAGCTGCACAACACTCACCCATTCATGACACTGCCGACATGCCTGAATCAGAACAAGCAGATGTTCACGTCTCCAATCCTCTACAACAAGACCCACAATCTACTGTTCCAAGCACAAGGGACTGGGCAGATACGTTGGATATTGACGAGACTGCACCACCACAGGCTTGGATTACGGCAGCGGCGCAATATGATCCGATCACAGACGCTGACAAAGATGTCTTGTATCTCCGCATCCGCAGTCCGATTGAGTTATGTGCATTTCTTGCTCATGAGTATAAGACTTCTGTTACTCCATCTTTGGTGAAGAAAGCACTGAAGGATAAGAGACTTCGAGCCAAAACCCGGTTGACCCAAATGGAGTTCGAGTATTATGCCGATGAGATCCTGAAGGCTCTGAATACCGTTCAACGGCCAGGACTTCATGAATCAGAAAGAGCTCCACCTCCAATGGATCCTTCTCAAGATAATCAGATTGCTCTTGACTTCTTCGTCACCAATGATCTTGTGTATCTTCTGAAGGGGTCATCAAAGTACGCAACCTCCCTGACCTTGCTGAAAGCTGCCAACTGGGGGACAATACCCTTTATCGAGGAAAAGGTAAACCGACTCTGGGTCCCAAAGATAAATCGTAATTATGATATGTATGCTGTCATAGGTGCATCTCATTGGGACGAACGAGTCCGAAGGGCGTACAGGGGTTGCTGCCTAGTCAATTCTGGAAGCAACGTTAGATCCGACATCCGCATCTCCAGCATCTTAGGGAAGAAAACTGAAGCCAAGAATGGCTATTATCATGTGACGGAGATTCGTTTGAAAAGGGAGGATGACAGGGAATACAAAATCCAGCAGGGAGATTTTTCCATCATTCGCCTTGAGGATATTGAAGATATGCTGCTTCTGATGACCCGAGATCAACTCACACACATTCCTCGTGAAGACCTCATTGCCTTGAATACAGCACTTCGTATGTTCACACGAAGCGTTGTTATCAAGAAAAGAGTTGAAGATCTTCAGTTGGGAGTCGAAAGCTATCAAAGGAAGCTCAACTTAACACGTCCAGTGAATCAAGTTCTACCTCAACATGTAGAAAGATGTCCTTATACCGGCATCTCTGTTCCAAATTGCGGCATTTTCTACTTGAACAGTTGAGGTTTAATGAAGTTTATGAGGGTGGGTGAGCTTTATAAGTACAGTGATGGGACTCTTCTACAAGTCAGAGGAAAGTTGGAGCATCTGAACTCGGGTGGGACTTTGCCAGAGATGACCGAGGATTGGCATAAGGGTTATAGGCAGATGGCGAATTATGTGATCAAGAAGATCGATCAAAAGCTCCGTGAACGTAGATTGATGAGGAGCTTGGAAAGATTCGTGGGTGGTAGACCATATTTAGTGCACCACAAGCTACTGCAACGATCCATCTAATGGGTCGTACATTTCAGGTCCACTTTATATTGGTTTTCAATTGTGAATATGTATATTTGTGAATATTGTGCTTTAATGGCTTGATGTAGTGTTAAGGTATGATAATTTTTCAAGAATTTCTCACGAGATTCTAAATCTTTCAAAATATATCATACTAAAGCACTACAACTATCCCTTATTAATTTAAGGGGGAGCATGAACATGTTCTATGGCCAAACATCGATTTCATTTTTACCCAAAGACCGGTTAATCCATTCAATATCCCAAATATTAATGGTTAACATTTTGGATAAGGGGAGAAAATGGGATTAAGGAGATTTAAATGATACTTGGCTAAAAGATGAAAAAGACTTAATGATTATCCAACTTAATATGTGTAAAGCACGTGTTAAGGGGGAGCGTTTTTGATGAACAAAACACCTAAGGTACAAAACTTTTGATTTCAATATCACAAGTACCTTAAGTGATTTTCAATGATTTTTCATGGTGGCAATTCCTTCCCAAAACACGCTTAATTCACGACGAATGTGGTGACAAAAGGGTGGTAGGAATAGGTTTAGTCCAATGATTCATCAGAGCCGATGGAATCTTCCCAAGGACAATTCCCTAGATAGAATTAGAAGTCCTAGGAAAGATGGAGAAAGAATGTGAACGTAGCTGAATGCCGACCAAGTACTTAAGCTAGCACTGGAACAATCACAACAAGGTGCTAGTGATGACGTATTGGTAAGCATTGAAGGGGTTGAAGAATGAAAAAGAATTGTAAAGATAAAGGGTGTAAAGAAAGAAGCCCTCCTTACAACTTTAGGCAGAAACCGGGTCAATACATATGCTATTGAGGTCATTTTTGCTAATGATTCTCGGTATTGAAGAAAGACATCATGGACCCAGTGATGCAATGCACAACCCTTCCCAGCTAACTCAAATATCTCTCAAAAGGTATTTGTTTTAATCACACGGAGATCAACACGTTATCTATTGGTTTATTCACTCCGAATAGACTGGTATTGAAAAGGTGGCACTCCTCTCCAGCCATCGCTCACTAAATCAAAACGCACAATCGAGTCTAGAGCCAAGAGATCATCAAAAGTCTCATTAGGACACTTTCCATTTATTCCTTGCTTTCTCACACACTGTGAAAAGTAAGAGATTTTCATGAGTCCTACGCAGTATTCCTGTAATATTGCCAGAACATCCGAGTAATACGCAAGTATTACAATGAAGATGGAAATCCTGCTTGAGCCAACATCAAACAAGCTCATGGTAGGTTACACGTGCGGTTCTTTTAGAACCAATCTTGTGAAAAACTGGAAAGAAACAGTGGTTTAATTCTTAATTGAACTTAAACTCGTTCCAGGCCTCTTCGCATTATCATATGATCTTGCCAGAACACTCAGAGTGACTCTTTATTGATCACAGTGACGAGTGGAAATCCTTCTAGTGTTAACATCAAACAGCACTTGGTAGGTGACGTGCAAGATTCTTTATGAATTGAGCTCGTGACAACTGGAAAGCAACGATGGTGAAAATCTTAATTGAAATTCACTTGTTCCAGGTTTCATGAATTGACGGCTTCAAATCACAAGGATAATTTATCCAAGTGATTCACTCTTTATGTTCGCAGTCAGCTTTGGACGGTCGAATAAAGAGAACGGGTTTACCCGCGAAATCCTGTCAGGAAGTTACTTAATTGAAACTATCCGTCACGGGTACGATATCTAATATCGTCCAACGGTCTTCACCGACCGGAGGTAAAATGCTACCGAATTAGAATAAAATGTTCAAAGCCATTTTATTCGTGTCGTTGCTGTGTACCTGTTAAAGACGGTGGCGTTGCTGTGTACCTGTTGAAGACGGTGGCGTAGCTGTGTACCAGTGAAGACGGTGGTGTTGCGGTGTACCTGTAGAAGTCGTTCCCACATGCTTATGTCTTTTGCAACAAAGTTCAGCAAAAATTCAAGAAAGTACAAGATGAAGTCTTCCGCTGTACCAAACTCTGAAGCTTTCGAGAATTCAACAAAAAGACATAAGTGTGTGGAACATGAAGTCACGAGGAGGCAAATTCATAAGAAAGGCAAAGATCGCACGTGAAAGGCCAAAGAACGATGCTCTCAAGCCAAAGCCAAAAAGATCAAACCAACATATTCACAGCAAAAGAAAGAAAAGAAGAAAAGACTACGAGCTAAAGAACGAAGACTTAGTATAGTATGCTAGGTTTAGAACTTTGTAACGTGGAGTGACCTCCCTTAGGGGGAGATTGTTAGAAATACGTTTTAACGTATATTAGAAGTATCGGTCACTCCACAATATGATTTATGTTGTAATAGATCGTAGTTAACAATTAGTTAAATGTTACTTATTAAGTTAAGTAAGAACCGGTCCATGGGCTTGTCATGGACCGGCCCAAGCCCATTGTAAGCTTGGAGTATAAATACCCCTTTCCACCATGGAAAGGGGTTGGTTGTTGTTCACATTTCACTTTCATATTAATAAAATCATACACATTTTCTCTCACTTTCTCTCTCTAGTTTCTCTCACTAGAAAACATCAACCTACTTCATAGATTCATAGGTTATCAATATTCTATAGTGTTATTGTTGGGTTGTGCCATTTCTACATAAATAAGTTCAAATATTAATATTTTCGTTAATAAAATACTTTTAAGAAAATAAAATTACCCTGGTGTATAAACCATAGTATTTTCCTTGAACCCTAGAACAATATTGACATAGACCCATTACATCAGTTGATCTGCTAGTAATGAATGTACTCAACATAACAACTTGTCGAACAATTCAATTGACAAACAATTTTCAGTTTCTAGATATTTAAGGATTTACATTGCCAAAAAACGTTTTGCATTGTAAACATGTTTCATCCCTTTAGAATGACTTATGTTTCCAGATCTCACTGAGTAACTTAATTAAGTCGTCTAATCTGAGTAACGTAAAACCATCATACTAATTCTCATTCTATGAAAGTTTTCTCTCCATTACAACATCGTCTAAAAATCTCATTTTATGACGTATTAATTTCAAGTGTTCGTCAATTAGGAGCATTCGACTTAAATTTTAAGGGTATAAATTTGATGTCAAAATCAATGGATGGAGAAGCATGCATAGAACTCCATAACATAAGTTTAATAAAACATTTAGTAAACTTTTACACGAGACTAAATTTCTACATAAATTATGTTGAGGTATTGGTTTCACCAATCAAAGAATTTACCCACAACTATTCACAACGTACTTATGGCTAAAGCGCAAAGCAATAACCTTATTCATTGTGATTCAGATGTGAAATTTACGGTAAATTAACCTTAAGGTATAATGCAAATAATAATCGTAGGTAATTTCAATTTTTAACACACAGGCGAGCCGGGAATTTGGTCAGCGACTAATGGCTTAACACCTCCTTCCTTAACCGGGTACATGACCAGTGATGCATTATACCCACTTTATAGTTTGTCAAAAGGATTAACCATGAGCTTATAATTGCAATTCACCAATCAACGTAATTCTATGCAATTTAGATCTCAAACAAATCTCAATTTGATATGATTTAGTCCATATTTGTTTTTCTAAAAAAAACCTTGTTTACAACAATTCTTACAATTTTTAACATAAACAAGAAAAAAAACTAAATCATAAACACATAATAACAATTTATATGTGAAATAAATAAATCAAATAGCCACATGCAAACGATTTATTCAATATACTTTAAATCCAGGTTTTTATATTCATATAAAAGCCTTCCCTAATTCAAGATTTATTGAATCAAATAAAGCAAGTAGCACATAAAATCATATAACATACGATTTTACGATCCATGAAAACATGCACGTTAATCATAGATCCACCCTCAAATCTTAACAATTGAATCTCTTCAGATCGTAGCCTTTAATTTACATGACCTAACAATTCATCATGCAATTCAATCTAAAATTATCTAACATTTAATTTAGGGTTTCAACAACAATTCTTTTTTTATAAAATTCGGCCAAAACCCTAATTTTAAAAAACAAAACACTAATTTTTAAGAAAACCTAAAAAACATGTAGTTTAAACTCAAAACAATTATTAGTTAAAAACTTTAGATTTTCGATAATTATAACATGATAAAACTGCTCTCGATACCACTGAAGGTTTATATAGTTCATAACAATTACACAAAACCCTAAACGAGATCAAAGCACACATAGCGGAAGCGATTTAACAAGATCATAATAATAACACAATTATAATTAATCGAATTAGGGTTACATACCTTTACGCTAAAGAAAATCCACAAGATAAAGAACGAATCACCAATTCGGGTTTATAACGAATATCACCAATATATAGTCTAAAGTATGACTATATTACGTTCTTTTACACACGTAATACAACGAGCTTACCGTGATTCTATCACGTGAAACCAAGCTTCTACGCTAGTGGAAAAATCTACCTAACAACCCTCGAGAGGGGCTAGGACTAGATTATAAGTAAAAACGAAAAAACACAAAAACCAACCAAAACCCTTTGTGGGTTGTGTGTTGCGATCGCAAGAGAGAAGAGAGGGAGGAGAATGGTGTTTTGAGTTATGAGGGTGGGGGGTTGTTTATATATACCTAATTCTTGTAGTCTAAAACAAATATAAGGAAAGTTTTTCCCCTTCCCCTTTACCTCCATAACCGACGGCCCAAACACCCCTTGGGGTGTTCTAGAACCTTCCGTTCTTCTTTCTATTTATTCTGCTTACTATTTGTTCCATAACGCTCGTTAATACTTAACTCTTAATTATTTAATGATCGTTAAAGTCATAACTCGGTTTAGTTTAATAAATATAATAAATATATATTTATTAAATAAATTAATAAATATAATAAATATATTCATTAAATAAATTAATAAATATAATAATAATATTTATTAAATAAATTAACTCTTTAAGTATTTTGTTCAATCCCGTAATCTCGAGTTCGATCCTATCACACGACTATTAAATAAAAGTCCATAAACTTTCAAATAGATCATCAATACGTGGTAATGAATAACGGTTTCTGATCGTCATCTTGTTCAGCTCACGGTAATCAATGCACAGTCGCATGCTGACGTCCTTCTTCTTAACGAAGAGCACTGGTGCACCCCATGGTGATACACTCGGGCGAATGACCCCGCTCCAATAACTCCTGCAGATGGTCTTTCAACTCCTTGAGCTCTATGGGAGCCATGCGGTAAGGAGCCGTGGAGATAGGCTCAGCTCTTGGAATAAGCTCAATGCCAAACTCCACTTCACGGATAGGTGGTATACGTGGAAGTTCTTTTGGAAACACACCTGGAATTCTGAGACAATAGGCTGATCATGAATAGGTGGAGTTTCAGTAGTCGTGTCATGAACATTGGTTAAAAAGATTCGCAGCCATGAGACAGTAGGACACGTGCTTGCATGGCAGAAATGATTTTGTAACACCCCACTTGGATAAGTGGACCGTTACGTGTATTTATGGTGTGTCATCAAAGCATGCAAGGAAATGTATTAAACATTAACTGACCATAACAGAAATATCAGAATCAAACATCGGTAATCCAACATAAGCTCAAATATAAGGATTAAATACTTAAGGGAAAAGGACGAAACAATGTCCAAACAACCAAAGTAATGTATTAGTGCATAAAATAAAGGAGTCTGGATAGCTCACATCCAATGCACGTACTCTCTCAGAATTCCTAAGAGCGTCCCTGTGTACCTGCCGTTTGGAATATGAAAGAAAAACTATGGCTGAGCATAACGCCCAGTGAACGGATATGAAGCATGATAATATGTATTGAAGTGGAACAGATAACAAATACTGAAACTATAACTGTTATGTAAATTAGAGAAAAGCTGTGTAAAATCTGAGAAGTCTGATTTATAAATAATAAAGCTGAATTATTAACTATTAAATCTGAAAATATGAATTTACTGTATTTTAATTGCCAAGAGCTTATATAAGTCATGTGATGTACAACTGTTGCATGAATAACTGGAGGGGCGACCTCGTCATGATGTAGATGGGTGACCTCTAAATAATATGCTGGGTGGAGGGATCAACTCCAATGTGAAGGATGTAGAGCACACACCACATTAACTTCATAACTGTAAACTGATAGCCTAGGATGCACCCTTACGCCGCGCTGATAATACTGATAAATGGCCAAGCTGAAATAAATGGGACGCTACAAGAAATCACTCCCTCGTAGAGGAGTCATGACACCGGTG
Organism: Glebionis coronaria; assembly: GCA_025667525.1. NCBI lineage: Eukaryota > Viridiplantae > Streptophyta > Magnoliopsida > Asterales > Asteraceae > Glebionis > Glebionis coronaria. The sequence continues at coordinate 348,874,395 of CM046874.1, read as the reverse complement.
CGTCTAGTGTCATGGTTACGGTACCTCCGTAACTAGTACATAAACTGGTCATGCTTGTATATAATGCTCAGGCAATTTATTTAGTTATTAAAAATGATTACTGGTAAGCTTAAACATATACTGGGGAATACATTGGCTGCAGACGGGGAATCTTAATCATGTATAGAAGGAAGTCCTTACTGAAGGACGGAAAATCCGTACCTCGTGTCCATTAACCAACCGAGATCAACTGACAGAAAGCCTACTCTGATTTCACGCGAGCTACATGAATAAAGGATGCGAATAAGTTAACTGATATTCGTTTATTTTATTTATCTAAACTGTACTTGGTTAATTTATTTATTCTTATAAACTGATAAGTCTGAATGTTTTAATATTTCTGATTAGCGTATTCCTATTCTATATTAATTACGGTATAACACGTATTCTGACGTTATAACATTACCGTATTTGATAACCTGCTAATAATGGAAAGTTTTCCTAAATTAGAAAGTTTCTAAAATGAATAAAATCATTTAATAAAATTATACCCTTTTAATTTTATAAAACTAATTTAATATAATAAATTAATTTACTATAAATCATTTTAAACATTTATTTATAAAAGTGATAAAATAAGGTATAATTAATTTTTCGTATTAATCCTTTAAGTCTAACCCGAGCCTACCGAGATACCCCTTATAGTGATTTAATGATTTCCTTTTTTTTTCTTTTATATGTCCGAAACTATTTAAAGAAAATAAAAGGAAGAACAAGATGATTACCGTCACTATGGTTAAGAACTATGGCTAAAACACACGAATAAAAGACAAGATCAAACCCGAAACCCCCTTTGTTTCTGTTCTTTAGCCGGCAGAAACCCCCAATGAGATGGAAACCCTAGTTTTTTTCTTTTGTTTGTAAAAATGAAATGAAAAGATCTTGTTTCCTGTGTTTTGTTATTAAAACGGATCGGGCCTAGAAGCCCACTTTCTTTTCCTTGTTATTTAAAAACCGCCGACCCCTTTCTATAAAGTGGGGTTTCCATTTTGATTTTCGACACTTAATATTTATCGTGTAAACTTGTCTTAGTTCCCGTGTTTTAAAAATTTTGAAACGTAATAATTCTTTTCTGTATCATAAATAATGCACACTTAATATTTTCTGAAACTTGATTTTTGAAACCTAATAATTATTTCTGGATAATTATTATTTATAATACTTAACTGAACTGAGGCTGCTTATTTTTTGTTAACGTTATAATTAAAGTTAAAGCTAGGACTCTGCGTATTTAATATTCTAATATTCAAATACGGGTATTACAATTCTCTGCCTCTAAAAAAATAATTCGTCCTCGAATTAAGGGTACGATTATGTCGGTGTTTTACAATTCTCCCTCTCTAAAAGAAAATTCGTCCTCGAATTAAAGGTAATTTAAGCTGGTGAAATTATCTAAACTTGTTGGGAATCTAAGTTTGTTAGATTCCCTGATCATAGATTTAAACACAAATTAAGCTGTTAGATAGTCACTTGCCTGTGCGTAGGAGACAGGCAAGTATCGCAAGACTCACAGAGATCTAAGTCTCTGTGAGCAACCTCAGAGGAGTCCATGTCAGAGACATTATCAAGGAAGTCAAAGATTACTTGAAGACATACTCATTGGCTGTGATGGATAACAACCAAGATGTATCAGGGACTCTGAGGGGTTGAGGGTTAACAGGGGTGGCAATACCCTGTTAACACTCAGCACACTTTGGACATGCCATTTGTGTGTACGAGACAATGAAGAAAAAGGAAACTATTTCAAGATCTGTTTCCTTAAAGCATTATGGCAGACTACCAAGAATAGAATAGCATCTTGTGACAGATGTCTGAAAAGTGAATGTCTTGTGTAGTCACCATCAACTAGTACTTAGGTCAACCTCGTATCACTATAAATAGGATGTGTATCCCAACATTAATGTTCAACACTTTGAGAATATTCATACCATTAATGCTTAGAACTTATTGAATCAAACAGCTGTGACTGTATTCATAAGTTAGGGTTTATAGTTGTTCAAAGTGTGCACAGCACATTGTCATCAAACGGTGTTATCCATAACACTTGTAATTCTTTATTATTGAATAATAAAGAATTACAAGTGTTATGGATAACACCGTTTGATGACAATATGTTGTGCACACTTTGAACAACTATAAATTCTAACTTATGAATACAGTCACAACTGTTTGATTCAATAAGTTCTAAGCATTAATGGTGTGAATATTCTCAAAGTGTTTAACATTAATGCTGGGATACACATCCTATTTATAGTGATACGAGGTTGACCTAAGTACTAGTTGATGGTGACTACACAAGACATTCACTTTTCAGACATCTGTCACAAGATGATCTTCTATGTAAAATTCATGATTTTACCATGAGAATAATGTAATAAAAATCTACTCAATGATCCTAGATCATTTCTCAACCTAGTAGTAGTAATCAAATTTTGAGGACGAAACTCAAGGTAGCATGTGGATGGTGTAAAACCCGAGGTTTTTCGTTCATTAAATAATAATGGAGTATGTTTCAAAAACCCTCTTTGAACCATGCAAAAATCATCGGATTTGAGAATTTGACAAAAGTCATACAAACCGCGTACCAACAATTCAATAATTTAACTACAAAAATTATTGTCGAGAAATACTTGATAAACAATTTGATTAAATTGTTTAATATTACATTTATCTACGGAATGATTAAATGAGAAGTATTTCTACTAAAACGATCCAACGTTATACAAAGGATAAATGACAAATACTTGTCGTTTAAATAAACGAACACGTCTTTCGTATTTATACGTCATATAAATACTCCATTTGATTGGAAAAATTATTTTTGGATCAATTACGAAATCCTCGTAAGATGAATCAAATATTCATAAACCTCGAACGTGACCCGAACCGTGTAATAATGAAAATTATAATAAAAGATACAATTTAGGCCCATTTGTGGCCTTATAAGCCCAACTAATTAAGCCTTGGATAGTAATGGGCTTAATAAGCCCAATAAGAGAATTAAGGAGCCCAACAAGTATTTTGGCCCATTAGACATATAAAACCCGCATGTTTTTACCATGAATAGTGCCTTTAAGATCGTACGTACAAGATTAGAACTTTCCTTTTTTTTAGCATGTTTACGTTCACGTATAGGAAATTTAAGTATTACGTACGTGTTAGAACACGATAAGTATTTATTACGTATGAACACACAATAATTATTCAAATAATAATTTTATTCACGAACATGCGATAATGAAATCATGAACGTAATTTAATCACGAGCTAATATTAATTACGTATGTATATATTTATTACGAACACGAATAAATATATTGAGTCACGATGGAAAACTAATTAAATTACGTAAACTACGTAACACGTAATCACGGACATTTAAACGATTATTATTATTACGTATATTTAATTTAACACGACAAGTAATAACATACGTAATGATTACGTTTAACACATATTATGATAACTATGAACTTACGACATTTTATAACACGATTACGCGTACCATTTAACAAGTCGCGTATTAAATAAAAACGCATAAGGGCTTTATTTGGGCTGTTAGACAAAGGAAACAAGAAGTAATTGGGCTCAAGGCCCAATGGGGTTGATTGGTCGGCTTAAAAGAAAAATAAAAGGACGGGGTATAATTTTTTTATTTAGACAAAACCATGAAACCCTAAAAACATATTAAACAGCCGTTTGTTTTTTCTCTTGTCCCTCTTTGCTGCCGTCGATCTACACCAAAAGGAAACAAGGAACCAACGTGTTTTTATCAAGAAGATCAAGGAATGCAATTGTTTTTGATATCCTAAACCCTAAAATAAGGTAAACCCTAATTTCATTTTATTGATTGTTCTTTGATTATTTTGATCACGAATCCGTTTTATGTGATCAAAAACATGTTAAAAAGGAAGTAATTACAAAGGGAGTTCGTTTGTGGGGTTGTTGGGGTCGTTTGGCACGCAAACCGAGACCCTTCATGGTCTCGGTGATGGTTTTTGACCACCAGCCGCAACCCTATTGGGTGCTGGCTGGGTTTTGGCTTAACAGTGGTAACAACGGCCTAGCAGGGGAAACCACTGGCTGCGGCCAGTGGTGTGATTGTGCTGGTAGTGGGAAACCACCACTGTCGATGGGAAATTTATGCAGCCAGGGGGGGAGATGGCTGTTTAGGGACTGTTTGAGAAAGGGTTAAAGTAAAGGCAGTTACGGGGTGTTTGGCTGTCAGTTTAAGAAACGGGTTAAGGGGCTGTTTGGTTCGGCCTACATATAAACACACCACGATTTTTTCATGGGTTCTCACGGGTTCGGTTTTCGACACGTTTTAATAAATAATACATAAGTATGGGTTACTATTTTACGAGTTTAATTAGCTTAACATGTATATTAATTACAAGACAATTAAACTAATAAATCATGACTTGTTATTATAAGATTAATTAAATTAAATTAACATGCTATATATTTAATTTAATTAAAGCATGGACTTAGGTTATTATTAATAATTAATAATACATGATTTAACCTAAGTATTTTATTATTTAATTTATACTATAGTAATTAATTAATTATTAAACATGACATATAATTAATTAATTATCATGACTTAGGTTATATGAATATTAATATTAATACATGTTTTAACCTAAGTATTTTACCTTTATTTAATTAAAAAAATGATATATTTAATTAAATACTTTTAATCTATAGTTTGTTTAATTTACATGTAATAATTAATAAACTATACTTTATAACAACATGACTCAGAATAATAATCAGAAAACACTTAAGCTTATATAATTAGCTTATTTAACCAGCTTATATCTAATTATGGAAACTTTCTATTTTTAAAAACTTATTTATTTAAAGCAGCTAATCTATTTGTAGAAACTTTCTATTTTTAGAAACTTATCTATTTTAAGCAGTAATTCTATTTTTGGAAACTTTCTATTTTTGGTAACTTTCTATTTTTGGAAACTTTCTATTTAAGGAAACCTGCTATTTTTAGAAAGTTACTTATTATTACACAGTAAATATAATAATACATGAAATACCAGAAATACTTAAGAACAATAGACAGAATATAAGATAAACATAGTTTAAGGCTTAAAACGGTAAAACATGATATGAACATATAAAATAAGCTAAGACATGACATAAAACCAGTTACGTATTTAGTAAGTAGATAATTATTCATGTATGTATTTTGTAGCATTAGTGATACCGAAGTAGGAATCTCCTCAGTTCGTCTTCTTCGTTCACTGGATATAAGGTACGGATTCTCGTCCTTTCAGTATGGACATTCTTTCCTTATTAGGATTCCCCGTATGCAGCCAAATGTTTTCCCGTAGTATAAGTTTATATGTTTGACTTGCTTATGTTTAACTTAGAATACCTATAGCCATATACATGCATGACCAGTTTCACCTAGTTATGAAGGTACCATAACCATAACATTAGAGGCACTGATGTTATGACTTCACCACGGCGGAGTGATTTCTCGTGACGTCCCTTCAGTTTTTGGCCATATTTTTATATTTATCATATGGGGCGTATGGGTGCATCCTATTTACATGTTTTTCAGTAGATTACTCAGTGTAAATGTGGTGTGTGCCTTGCATCCTTCACAAGGAGCTGATCCCTCCTACCCAAACCAGTATATTAAATTAGAGGCAACCCCTCTAATTTGCATGATGAGGTCACCCCTCCAAGTATTCATACACGCTGGATTTTCATGACCTATATTGGCTAATGGTAAAATATGTTAAACAGTTTTCATAAGATAAACATAAGGCTTTTCAAACTATAAAACCAGTTTTATGAACATGTTCCAGGTTTTTCAGGACTTATACATTTCCGCTGCTATCATGCTTTATTATGTTTTAGTCATTTATACTATGTCTATATCCGTGCACTGAGCGTTTTGCTCAGCCGTTACTTTCCTTTCCATGTCCCAAAAACGGCAGGTACTCAAGGACTGACTGAAGCATTTGGAGGACACGCATAGGATGGGAGCTACCTTAGATTCCTTCTCCTCATGCCTTCATATTTATGCTTGTTTAGTCTTCCTTTTTGTTCATTTACTTTATTTATGTTTTGGGCTTATGTTTGGGAACCGATGTTTGATTCCGGTTTTTCCCTATGGTCATGTATGTTTTAGTACATATTACCTTGCATGCTTTGATGACACGCCATAATTACGCGTGACATTCCATTTATCAAAATGGGGTGTTACAATTATGGTATCAGAGACAAGGCTTCGACCTGTAGGCTCTTAAACTCGACCTGTGACTATGGGTAGTCACCAGGAGCTTCCTAAGCAACGTTTGTTATTCTACGTATTGATGTTTTCAGCGCATTGTTGTTTTAACCATGATGTTTTTCAGCACCTTGATGTTTTAACCATGATGTTTTCATCGATATTATTTTACTGATATGGATGGACAACCGTCATTCATATTTAGTTATGTGTCATTGTTTCATGCATAATGTTCCTCGTGAACTGTGGCTATGTGGACTGAACCCCAGTAGTTCATAATTAGTCACATAAGATTTTTTTTCTGATAAGTTTTGACAGATAAGTTTCATTTATTTATGTTTCATGTATCATTGTTGCAGGGATTATGACTAAGTAATAGTTGGTACAGGACTGGCCCTATTTATTCGCATGTGCTTTTATAGAAACTTTTAACTTTGGGACCGACCCATAGGCGTCCCCTCGCCATGTCTTTTTTTTGGGACCGACCCATAGGCGTCCCCTCGCACATATAAAGGTTTTTATAAACCACATTAAGCATTCATGCACTGTTTTTCATGCATAAAATTTTTCCCATGAATTAATTGGCATAAAATTTTTTCATGTCCCCTCATAAGTTACTATGTTTTTATGTCAAGTATGTTTTCATACTGTCATGGTTAACTTCAGTTTCATGTTGATTATGTTATACACTTCTTCATGATAGATGGTTTCATGTTTCTTCATGATAATTCCGTCTTCATGTTGATTATGTCTTACGCCTCTTTTGTTATTTATGCTATTCTGCAAGACATTGCTAGATTTCATTGAATCTTGCTTTCATGATAGTCATGGTTGGTTTTCATTGATCATGTTGTCAGGCAAATCATCGTTGAATTTTGTGTAACCACACTTCAACGTTTTCGATATAACCAAAATGATGTCTATGCTAATACTGTCAGGTTATCATAATGGTTTTCCTAACCGTTTAACCGATATACTTTCCTTAAATCGTGATAAATGATCGACCCCATACCGATCATTTCATGTGCATTCCACGTGTACTCCACGTACCGTATTTCATGTGTATTACACGTACCTTGATCCATGTGTATTCCACTTGCAATACTTCACGAGTATTCGCTAGTCGATTCTGAATCATCTCAGGCGTATTTTCAACTACTGATATTCTACAAGATTGCTGATGCCGCTCATAACTTGGAGATGTTACTAAAGGTTGATGCTGCTGACGTTCGGAAACGCTACGAGATGCAGATGCTATTCACAACCTGGAGATCCTACAAGACGAAGACAAAGGCGTCATAGCAAAGCAATTGGACGAGAAGATGCTTCACCATCAGACGATTTCCATCAAACATTGTCCCTAATTCTTAGTTACATGTCACACGTCATTCGACTGTCATTTCAGCCATATGAGTGCAAATCGGTACCAGCCGGCCACTCAGCTGAATAGTTACATGAATCACGGTCATGATAATGACCGTCATTGAACTGACAGAGAGGACGATAGTAACCACTACTATGACAGAAACTATCCTAGAAATCGCAACCGAGACTCTGGCCGCGGAAGTGATCAGACATACAATTGATCAGTAGTCCACCCGATCCGCCAATTCTGGCATAATAACCTAATATTGTGGTTCTAGTTATTTCACATCTCGAGACACATGTCAAGACATCGGTCAAGACACATGTCTCACGTATACTTTCTTAAGACACATGTCAAGACACCAGTCAAGACACATGTCATGCTTATAGTTTCCAAGACACGAGTCAGGACACATGACTCACGTCCAATTCTGGAACATCCCTAAGAATTTCAGGGTACCCTCCAAAGGGTATATCCACTTTGTTGTGCCATGTATTAATCAGGCCACAAGAAATTCAGTACCAGCACCGTCATACCAGTGAGAACTATCAAGTCGCCGATGACACTTTCATTCTTCCACCATATTCCATATATATTCATTACCATAAAAGACGCCATTAGTATTCCCCATGTATACGAAGGTTTTCTTCAGCCTAATGATAAAATCCCAACTGATAACGCATTCCCTCGGACAAACACGAGATGAATTTTATCCTAATTATGGACTACAAAGAACACACCATGCTACGATTCATAATTATGTACAGTAATTGATGATACTGCTTTTATACATAGTCTCATCGTCCAAATCGGGCTTAAAATGCATTAAATATCATTAAAACTGCCAAATATATGCTCGTGTTTGTTGCTTGTGTATTTTAGGTATGGATATTGAGGAAATGACAAAAAGATCACAAGAATCAATCAAAAACGAACACGGGAAACGAAGCCGCACAATGAACCGGACCCGAATCAAGAATTTCCAAAATGGTCCTTGAAGAATTAAAGATTGTCAACATTGGTCCCTCATTTTTGAAGATTTGGCAAGAAAGGCCCTTGGAGAATTCATCTATACAAGATACATCCTTGGATTTTGAAGACATGTCATTAAAAGCCCTTGAAGATTGCATTTATTGCACTTTTGGTCCTTGATAAAAGTTTGTATAAAACTTGTGCCAAAATTGACAAGTTGATGAAAGTTGTAAACAAAGGAAAAGTTGTTTGTGCTGAATATTACAAAATGAAGAAAGGAAAGGAATTGAGGGACTGTTTTTGCCAGACACTCAAACCCATCCCAGCCAATCAAACCCATACGTCACCCTCCTCCTCCACTCACATCACACCACCTCACCATCACTACCCATGTCACCTTCCACTACATTTAAATAACTAATTAACTGGTTATTTAAATGCTTCCCACCAAAACACAAATTTAAATTACCCAATTCCCTAAAACAGATTAAACCTAATCCTAATCCCCCATAAACCCTAATTTTTCCCAGATCCTAATTAACCAAATCCAAAGGGTTTTTCCCCCATTTTGTCTAGATTAGTGATTCACCCTTTTCTCACCTGAACCCACCCTTTTTTAACCTATTCCAACATCCCCATGTGACTATGGAGCCACCCCTGCTCACGTCCCTTTCCACAAACCCCAACACCAGACAAGATTAAAGGTGGGATCTCACTCCTTGGACCCAAAGCAACTTTTAACGTCCAAGATTGCTCCAAGACAGCTGGCTATCACATGATTGCTGCAAAATCACAAGATGGCACAAGACCAATTTGAAATTCGTTTGACCCAAGGACATTTTAGGCAATTCATGTGCTAGGGTTTTCATGCACTCCTTTCATTCTAGATAGTTCATCATAGTTGTATAAATAGGGTGTCATGTACCCTATTTTACTTTGTTCCAGATTTTGCTAAATCATTTTGTAATTCCTTTTTATGCATATAAAAGTTGGTATTTTTTAGTTAAATGTAATTCCTTTTTACTTGATAAAAGTTGGTATTTGTGAGTCTAGCAATCTGAGTTCCACATTTTAACATTAGTTCAAGAATTTTCAAAAGTCATTCTTATTTTCAAGGTTTCTGAAAAAGTTGATTATTTGGTAAAATCTTGTTTCCAAATTTGGTTTTCCAAGTGTGTAAGTGGTTAGTTTAAGTGTTTTGAAAGGAAAAATATTTGAGAAAGTTTTCTGAAAAGATTGTGAGAAAGTTTCAAATCAGATATTGTGTTCTTGTGTTGTTCTTAGCAGGAAACCCTTTGGGGCTTTTGACTGTTTTTCCAAGGTTCAGCACAAGCCCGGGCTTGTTGGAGGTGGCTTTTCAGCCATTGTGGGACCTGGATTGTAGGTCCCACAAGGTAAATCTCTTGTACTTTGATTTCAGTTTTCAAATATTGTGATTTGTGTGATTTGGTGAAAATTGCATGGAATTTGTCTAGATGGTATTTTAGCTGTTTGTTCATGTTTATTTTAGGTTTATATGCATGATAGATTAAGTTCGAATCAATTTGGTTGATTTGTGAAGGAATTTGGTGTGTAAAACTCATATTCAGAAAATTAACGGTGTGTTTGGATTTGTGTTTTAGGCAGGATTTGTAACAAGTTCTTGGATTGAAACCTATCTAGACATGTTTCTCTTGATGATTTTAGGAGTTAGCAGTATTAGGTTGTGAGTTTATAACAGATTTGAAGTAGGTTGCATGCTAAAAAGTTGGTTATTATAGCATTAATTCAGTAATCCATTGTTCTGCTTCTTTTGTGAGAAATTTTTGCCACCAATCTTGATTATCTGTTAGAGTTAGGTTTAAGTAGGGTTTGAAATTGCTTATATGTGATTTGGTACACTTGTATGCAAGTTTTAAGCTATTGAAATCCATTTATGTGCATATTGCATCAGTCAACTGTTCATCAGAACACCATAGCCTTCATCAGTAACATTTTTGGTCATTTTTGTGTGATTTGTGTGAAAGACTTGTGTTCTTTTGTGTTTAATCTGACTCCCTACACTCCACTGAGTGTAAGGGTGCCTTATTGTCCAAAATAAGCATTCACAATAAGTTTTCCTAAGCTTATTACTAAACTGAACAAAAAAATACACTAACAGTGGGAACAAAGTTCTCCCTGCTAGCACAAAGGTTACCACTGCTGAGCAAGCAGACAAAAACAAAGCAAGTGTCACTATCAGATTTCTTAATTCTTTGTCTTTAGTGATCTTATTTAGGAATTAGGGTTTCAAACAAATTGCATTATTTTTCTTATTTAATTTGTGATTTTTCAGTTCAATTAGATTTTTTATTACTGTTCATTTAATATTTTCTAGATTAAATAGCTATTTTTAATTACTTTTTAATTTCTGATTTTTGTCTTTTTGTGCAGAAAATTAATATTTTTAGATTTCAAAAATTTTATTAGACTTAGAAAAATAATTTAAGATTTTTAATTTAAAAAGTTTTTACTGTTCATTTTTTAATTATTTTTTAGAATTAAAATTAGATTAATTAGGGTTTTATTAATATCAGTTTTGTCTTTTAGTGAAAAATTTTACATTTTTCAAACTTTTTCATTTTTATACTGTTCTTTAGAGTAATTCAGGATTTTTAAAATTGTCAAATTATTTTTAGCATTATGTTATTATTTTTTATGATTATTTTAGTTTAAAAATAATTTTTAGCCTTTTAAAAAATAGAAAAATAGTTTTTAAAATTTAGGAAAAATAATTTTTAGTCTTTAGATAATATAAGTAAGTTATTTGTTCAATAAAATAATATTTTGGACATTTTGTTAATAATATTTAATTTTAGGACTTTAATTAGCATTTAAAATTGAATATTTAATTAATAAAAGGTTTTAAAATATTTTTGTTGAATTTTTATTCTTATTTATATTATTTTAGACTTACTTTTAGCTTTTAATTAATTTTTAGGTTTAAAATTTTTAATTTGTAGCTTTTTACGGTTTTACGTGAACGCCTTTTTCGTCTTAGTTTAATCCGTCTACGTAACCGTCTTTCTCTTCTTACCCCATTTCTATTTTCTTTTTCTCAAACAATATAATCATAAATCAAAATCAATTCATTACACAACACACTAGCCTCCTCGAGAACGAACTCACTTTAGGGTCATTTACACACGGTTTTCCTAAATCGTCGTGCTTACCCTATATTTTAGGTGCTTGTTTTTCCTAAAGCAAGTGTCTAATTTTACAACCATCATTTTTGGCGCCGCTGCCGGGGAGGCGTGTTGTGTTTTGATTGGAATTGTTGTTTTTATATACTAACCATAATTAGTATTTGTATTAGTAGCACTCTACTAATACGTATTATCGGTTTTCGGTTTTTGTGTGAATACTATTACTATAGTGTATACGTAGAACAATAAATTCACAAGTACTCCAAATACGTGAGAAATCACAACCTTGACTTGGGAGGTCATTACCCAATCATTGTATTCGAATCTCAAACCAAAGAAAAAGGCAAAAATAGATAAATACTTTCGTGAAGCTCAATCTTGAAAAATACAAACTATAAGGTGGGTATAAGGCGGATATTATAAAATATATCCTAAGGAAAAAGGCTCTTAAGTGCTTCGCGCCGCCTCGTTTCCCCGCTTTCTTGTGAGTATTTGATTTTGAGAGCTAATCGAGGGTTTTGCCGCCCAAAGTATTACTAAGTATCATATATATTTTCTTGGTTTCCATTGATTAAACCCTCTTGAACGTTTTGGTGTTCCACCAACGTTCTAAAGTCATCGAAGGCGTTCACTTCACGTGATCGTTTTCAATCCTTGAGGCTTCTTTAATCAAGAGATTTGATTAAGGAGGAGATTTGTAGATTTGTGTCTACTTAATACATTCACCAAATTCCAAAAAGGTTAATACAATCAAAAACCACAAAAAAATTGAAAAAAATACAAAATACCAAAAAGAATCTTCTTTGCTCGTCCCCTCGTTGTACGTGACGTTTATGCTAACTCGTAATCAAGCAAGACGTGCACGTAAACGAAAGAACAAAACTCCCACTCCCAATCTTTCTAGTGAGGAGTCTCCTATTGACGAACCCATCGTAAGAGAAGCACCAACCATGGCGAATCGAACTATGATGGAGTTACTTCAAGCACCCACCGAGGGTTATGGAGAGGCTATTGTGATTCCCGCTATCCTTGCGGAGAATTTTGAGGTGAAAACGGGTTTGTTGTCGATGATCCAAAACAACAAATTCCGTGGTGATGAGAAAGACAATCCACACAACCATATCCGCCAATTCAATCGTCTTACCGCCACTTGCAAATTTAAGGATGTCTCGAATGACTCGATTAAGATGATGCTTTTTCCGTATTCCTTAGCGGGGCCCGCTAAAATTTGGTTAGAGAAAGAGCCACCCAATTCTATATTGACGTGGAAGGATCTCGTGTCAAAATTTGTGAACCAATTTTTTCCGCCCTCTAAGACTACGCACTTGAAAAACGAGATTTCAAAATTTTCACAAGAGTGTAATGAAAGTTTTTCAACGGCTTGGAATAGGTTTAAGGAAATGTTACATGAATGTCCTCATCACGGTTTTTCCGACTTGCATCAAATTGACACGTTTTACAATGGACTTAATGATCATGAAAGGGATTATTTAAATGCCGCCGCGGGTGGTAATTTTTTGTGTAAAACGGTTGAGGAAGCTTTGGTGATAATTGAGAATAGGTCTAAGGTTTATAGCCCTCGTAACACACCGAGTGTTGCCAAATTGGGTTCGTCACCATCTTCTCGTAGCATCAATGCCTTGCAAGATGAAGCAAATGAGGAGAATCGGTTTTTTGATAGATTTGCTAATCTTATGTCCCATTGGAAAGCTCAAGAAGCTTTGAATTCCGCTTCGGTTAAAGCGGTTGCTAAGAGTTGTTTGTCTTGTGGTGGAGCTCATGATCTTTCCGAGTGCATTACCGCGGATGGTAACACTTCGATTGCTTATGTAGCCACGGGAACTTATAACCAACACGGTCAAGGTTCCCGCCAAAATCAAGCTCCACCAAATCAAAATGCTAATAATTATCGAAACAACAATCAAGGTGGTAATTATCAAGGCAATCAACGTAACTACAACAAGGGTAATTATCAAAGTGGAAATGGGCAAATTTCAAACCAAAACCAAAATCGTGATTTTCAAACTACCACACAAGGTTTTCAAAATGATCACACCAAAAATCTTCAAGGAGAATTTTTGAATTATGCTAAAGCAAACGATGCTAAGTTTGATAATATGCAACGTGAAATGGTTAGCTTAAGATCCGAGTTGAAAAACGAGCTTAAAAATGAACTTGCTAATGAACTTAAGACTCATGCTAATAAAATGGAAGGAAATGTTCAACGTCTCCAACAAAATCAACAAAAAATGGAGCAAGGTCAACATGAGATTAAGCAAGAGTTGTTAAAAGCGGATGCTAGGCAATCTAAGTTTGAAGACCGAATGGGAAAAATGTTTGAAGCTATCATGTGTAAGCCCTCTTCTTCGGGTGGTCTTCCTAGTGATACCATCGTGAACCCGAAAGGAGAATTGAAGGTTATTACTACTCGTAGTGGTAAAACTTTCAAAGAACCCACTTCTCGTCCAAGTACTTCTACGGAGAAGGAAAAAGAGAAAGAACCCGAGGTGGTGGTAGAAAAGGAGCAAATTCCAAGCCCACGAAGTACCGCTCAAACCACACCTACGGTTGAACCAATACCAATAGTGGAACCCGAGATTCCAAGGCCTTTGCCTATGCCCCAACCCACACCACCCTTACCTTACCCTTCAAGAGAAACAAGGAAAAGGCACAAGAACGAAATAATTATCAATTTGAACTTTTTATGAAAATGTTTCGTGACTTGCATTTTAATATAAGTTTTGCCGACGCCTTGGTCATGATGCCTCGATTTGCCGCGAACTTCAAAAGTATGTTGAATAACAAAGAGAAATTGCAAAAATCGTCTAGTTGTTCTTCGGTTTTTCTTAGCCGCATACCTCAAAAAGTCGGTGATCCCGGCAAGTTTTTAATCCCATGTGCTATACAAGATATGGAGGAATGCTACGCCTTGGACGATCTTGGTGCTAGTATTAATTTGATGCCTCTTGAGATTTTTAATTCGCTCAATCTTCCCAATCTCACTCCTTCAAGAATGTCAATCGAGATGGCCGATCATTCTACGATTCTAGCTTGTGGAGTAGCCGAGGACGTCTTCGTGAAAGTTGGAAAGTTCTACTATCCCGTAGACTTTATTGTTGTTGACATTCCCATCGATCCTAAAGTTCCTCTAATTTTAGGTCGATCATTTTTGGATACCTCGAGAGCACTTATCGATGTGCATGCTAGGAAAATCACTCTTCGTTTCAATGAGGAAGAACTCGTCATTAATGCAACTCAAAACTCCACACTTTTTCATGTGTATTCTATCACGTCTTTGTACAATGTCAATCCCATCAAAAACATTTGCAAAAAGATTTCAAAAAGAGTTTTAGGAGTTGATGATAAAAACGATTTTCCGTCCCCTCCGCCGATGGAGGTTAAGAGTGTTAAGCCTACGATTCCAACCACGAATGATTCTTCGGATGATGAATGTGTTGATCCCGATGGGGGAGTTTTCTTTGTTGACAAACGATTTGAGAACTTGCCACCACCTAAACCAAAACAATTTTCAAATGTGAGAATTTTTAGTGTGACTAACATTGCTTTAGAAACACCAAATATTTTTGACATAATTAAGTCGGGTTTTCATAAGGAGAGTTTAAAAGATGAAAAAGGGAAAGATTTTAAATTAGATTTAAAAGATTTCTCTACAACTCTAACTCCGTCATCACCACGTGTATTGAGTGCCACAAGCTCGTCTTCTCCTTTTGACGATGCTTTGTGTGGACTTAGTGTGGGGGAAGCCCCTTATGTTCCCTCCCCTTTCTCCACCGAGGACGAGATATTTGATCCCGGAATTGCTTATAAAGGGAAATCTCGTTCTTCCACCGATGCAATAAATGAAAAATCTTTCTATTTGATTGGTGCGAGTATACCTCGAGTAGCTCATGGTTTTTATGACTTACCCATTGTCCCACCCTTCTATTTCTTCTCATCTATTTTCTTGAAACCCTTTGGGTTTGTGTTGGCACATGATGAAGTGGCGTTGATTTGTTTTTCCAATGAAAACGAGAACGCCATCTTCGATCCCGGTATTTTGCACCATCAAAGGACTTAGTCCTTAATACCGGTTGTTTTTTGGGCCTTGTTTATCATGTAAGCCCCACTAAAAATTGACCATACCAAGATAATCCCAAAATGATCACATTTATGGGGATTCGAGTCGAGCTTTTGACTCGGTTATCAAATGCCTCGTGGGGGAGTCCCATGCTTATCCTATGTACATATTATCGCTTTCTAATGTAGTTAACGTGTGGGGATTTGTGCCCTTCCAACCTTTGTTCCGTGGTTGTTTGTGCATTGTGTTTTTAGATCATGATCTTCACGATTGGAGCCTTTCGTGTTCGTTTATGGGAGCATTCGATCGTTTGCTTTGAAGACTTTCTCAATATCCAAATGATATTGTTAGCCTCAAAATATTGAGTCAAACAAGAATGTTCGGTCATAGGTTTCTATTGTAATATTTATTAGAACGTTGTAATAAGTAGTTATTTAGTCGTGGTTCACGGGCTTGGATTTAAACTAACTAAAGTCCAAAAGATAAGCCCGGCCCAATATATAGTCCATTAAAGCCCGCATGTGGGTGGACTATATATACTACCCTCCTAGCATGTTAGGAGGGTGGATGGTCATTTGTAAATTCTTTTCTTAATCTAATCTCACCAAGTTAATCATCTCCTCTCTACTTTCTCTCACTACTTTCTCTCTCTAGGAATTCATCTTTTCTTCATCTATTTTTCTCTCTTTCTTCATTGCTTAATCATCTCAAATTATGGGACAACATTTGGTATCAATCGCCACGGGGTAGATTTATGATTGGTTGGTGTTATTATATTTGATTCGAATGATTTAATCCATAAATCATCTCGGATTCAAATTTTTTTGTGTTTTCCGTGCTTTGCTTAATCATCTACATCTTATACATAGTTGTAGTAGTGATTTGGTATATTTACTTTGGCTAAAAACACAAAATTTTTGGGTTTTTTGATCATTTTTGGCTTAAAATCACGTATTGGTTGAGTTTTGTCCGAGAAAAGGGGGTTATATTCCGATCAGTTATTCCGATCTGTGCAATCGGAAAAGGGTTTCAACATTCCGACCAACATTCCGACTGGACAACATTATTCCGATTGGCATTCAGATTTGCATTCCGATTGGTGTTTTCCGATTAGCTCATTCCGATTGGTGCATTCAGATTTGCATTCCGATTGGTGTTTTCCGATTAGCTCATTCCGATTGGTGTATTCAGATTAGCTCATTCCGATTGGTGCATTCCGATAACATTCCGATTGGTTATTCCGATAACATTCCGATTGGTTATTCCGATAACATTCCGATTGGTTATTCCGATAACATTCCGATTGGTTATTCCGATAACATTCCGATTGGTTATTCCGATGATGTGTTTTGCTAAATTTTGTTTGAGTATTTTTTAGACTTAGCCACCATCTAGACTAGTTTCAGAATATCGTTTCCACGAAGATTAAAAAAAAAAAGAAAAAAAAAAAGAAAAAAAAAAGAGTTAAAATTTTTCCGTCAAGTAAATTCAAATTTTTTCCATACTAGTTTTAGGACATTTCTAGCTCAATTTCAAAATTTGGCGATACAAAATTTTTTGGTCTACCGTTTTTGTCGGACTGGAGAATTTATTGTCGGACTGGAGAAAAATTGCAATTTTCGGAATTTAAACCACAACAACAATCACAACAAATCTACTTAAGATCCATATTCACTTCATCATTTCAGAGAATTTTGGGATGGATTCTACTGCAGAATATCGTGTAACGAACAACAACATCATGGTCGCGGGTAATAAAGAGAGACCACCAATGCTTGTGGTTGGTCGATATGCTCAATGGCAATCACGCTTTCTTCGCTATCTTGATACAAGACCTAATGGTGATGCCTTGAGACAATGTATTAACCATGGCCCATTTGTCTTTTCTGAAATTGATGTTCCTTATACACCAGCCACAGACACATGTCCAGAAGTACCTGCAACAAAGAAAAAGGAAACTTTATCTGACCTTACACCCGAGAAACGTGCTTGGCATGATGCAGAAAAAGAAGCGATCTATATGATCCTAAGTGGAATTGGAGATGATATTTATTCCACAGTCGATGCATGTCCTACAGCACAAGAAATGTGGACGGCCATTGAACGCTTGCAACAAGGAGAGTCTCTCAACAAGCAAGATGTCAAAACAAACTTGTTTTGGAACTTTGGTAAGTTTACTGCATTGGATGGAGAATCAATTGAGTGAAACAACTCCAACCAGAGTGGACACGTTTTGTCACTTTGGTGAAACAACAGAAGCAGTTAGACAAGGTAAACTATCACACTCTCTTTGATATCTTGAAACAATTTCAGCATGAAGCAAATGAAATTCGAGCTGAACGAGTTGCAAAGACGGCTAATCCACTTGCTTTATTAACTACCACTCAAAATGTCCAAGATCATCGATCTCGTGCTCCTAAGCCATACTCTAGCCCATCATCCTCACCACGATATTCCACATCATCCAAGTCTTCATCATCCACAAGATCACGCGGCAAAACACCAAGAGCAACTTCACCACCATCTGAGTCATCATCTGAAGAAGATAGTGATGAAGATCAAGCTCAGAAGAATCGTGAGATGAAACAACAAATTGCTTTCATTATGAAGACTTACCAGAAGATCTACAAACCCACCAACAACAATCTTCGAACATCATCTAACACAAAGAACCGATACGTTGCGAGTCCTCCAAGGTATGACACACGTCGACGTGGTGAAAGTCCTTCTAGGTATGATCGACATAATCCAACGCATGTTGAGGGTTCTGCAAGATATGATCGACAAACTGCAAAGTATGATACTCAGAGGATTGCTGCTGCTACTGGGAATAGGGAAACGGTTGGAAGTCAAGTGGTTCAGCAAAGCGGGATTCAATGTTTTAATTGCCAAGGTTTTGGGCATATGGCAAAGGAATGCAGGAAGCCGAAAAGGGTTAGAGACTCCAGCTATCACAAGGAAAAGATGTTGCTATGCAAAAAGATGGAAGCAGGGGTCAAACTGTCAGCTGAGGAAGGAGCTATGCTTGATGACACTGATGATGAAGCCTCCGACCAGGAATTAGAAGCACATTACTCGTACATGGCACATGTTGAAGAAGTTCTCAAAGTCACTGAAGATGACAATGGTCCTATCTTTGACACTGAGCCAATCGATAAGGTACACACTACTGATGAATATAATGTGTTTGGTGATATCCCTGAGCATAGTGATCTACCCAATGCCATTAATGACACGTGTATGATGGAAACGGTTGATAGTAATACCACACCCGATTCATCAGACATGTGCAATAATGAGTCTGAGGATGATCAACATGCAGATGAATATGATGAAGAGGAACGTATTGCGCTTGCTAATTTAATTGCTACTTTACAAAAAGATGTCACTGAAAATAAAAAGAGTCAAAAGCAATTAAAGAAGGCAAACGCTACGCTCACTCAAAGTTTTGAAGAATGCAAATCTGCTCTTATCAAATCTACTGAGATGACTGAAAGCTATAGAGATGAGCTCCTTCAGAAAACCAAAGAGCTTGAGGGGTACAAGGGAAGTGCGTTAAAAAGTCAAAAGGACGATTTTGAAAACAAATATAATACCACTCTTGAGTTATTAGCTAAAGAGAAGCGTCAATATAATGTTTTCTTAATGGATGAACGTCAAAAAACATACCTTGCCAATACCAAAGTTAATGAACTTGAACAAAAGCTCTCTATGACCACTACTGATTCTGCTAAAATTCTAGAGGATAAGAAACAAGAGGTAGATGCGTTAAAACAAGACTTCAAAAGTAGATATGATAAAGAAACCGAAAAAGTTACGAAACTAGAAGCACAAGTCGACTTTTTGAAGAACGTTGTTTATAAAACGCATGATTCTATTCAATCCGTAAGAATGCTAGCACCTCCATCGATGTTTAAGGGTCAAGCTAGCTTTGCAAGTCCTGAGTACCTTGCCAAAGCTCAAGCTGCGAACCCGCATCTTTATCTTGATGAGACTGAAAGGACAGATCTTGATTGCATGCCTCTAAGTGCCAATAGTGAAGAGACTGCCCTCTTGGATGCTGATAGTCAACCATCAGTTAATAAGGAGTTTGTGAAACCATATAATTATGCTTATGAGAATAGTCTTTATGGTCTGTTCCACAAACAAACTCAAAAATCTCATGAGGAAGTATTTTTAGAATGCAGGCAAAAGAGAATTCAATGGAAGAAAGCGTTTGCCACTAAGAAAACAAACGTTTCTAAGTTCATCAACTACTTGCCCCTAGATGCTTCTAAAAGCAAGATAGGCAGATATTTGGGTTTCTTAATCATTACATAGATAATATTAAGTCCATTATTGATAATGATTGGAAACAACGAAAAAATGACGAGTGGAAGAAACCAATTCCTCAAGACATAACTGTGCTTGTCAAACAAATCTTAATACCGAACGCGGCCACACTAAAAGAAAATGTTCTTAAATTCGAAAGCTTAATTCGGTCTGAAATGTTTGATGATTTACAATATGTTGAGTCTCTTGAGAAAGCAATTGATGATCTTCAAATGGACAAGTCCGTTTTTTCTGATGATTATGATTTACTCTTGCAAGAATGCGTTTCTAAAGATATTATGTGTGCTTATTTTACATCTTGTGCTGATATTGATGAATATTCTGAAGTTGCATGCCAATATCTTGATAAGATCAAAGAATGTGAACGTCTTGAAATTGAGCTTTCGAAACGGAAAGAAAATGTTGACAAAAAGGCTTTTGAGTTACTTCAACACAAAACTGATTTCCTTCAAAAACATTGTCATTCACTTGAACTTGCTTTGCAAAAAGACGTTGGTCGTTTTTCACATGATAATAAATTGCAAGAAAAACTTTCCCAAACATTTCGAGAAATGAATGAACAGAATTTGGAAATTAAAGAGTTGAAAGCTCAATTACAAGACAGGGACAGAGCGATAGCAGAGTTGCAGAAACTCATTGCTAAAATGGGTGGAAAAATTGTGGAACCTAGCATTAAGAAAAATGTTGTTAGACAACCCAATGCCTCTAAAGAGAATAGATCCTCTATCTTGGGAAAACCATCTGCTTTATCTAATTCCTCGTTTGCAAAACCTGTGTTTGCCCCCAAGATGGATGGAAAGGAAAGGTTACCACAAGCTCAACCCATAAGGAATCCTGTAGCACCAAGCGTTAAGCACAATAATGTGATTAAACCAGGGATGTATAGAATGCCCACTAAGCCCACAAACAAAGATACTCACTCGCCTCAGACTTCTAGAAACACTAATATTCGTGTGTCTTCTACTACAGGAATAGTCTCCACTACTAGTGTTAGCCGGCCTCAGCTTAAGAGCACTCAAGAGAATGATAAGGTCTGGAAACACAAGAATCAAGGGAAGATGAAGCAAGTAGAAGAACACCCTAGGAATTTGAATGTTTTTAAGAATAAAAAGTCTGTTATCGCATGTAATGACGATCTGAATGCTGTGAATGATTTGAATGCTATGAATGTGAAATTTGTTTGTGTCAAATGTGGCAAGTGTGCTAATGCTAATCATTCTATGTGTGCTATAAATAAAGTCAAAGGCGTAGATACTAGAACTAAGAAGCAAGTTGCAATGCCTATTAGAGCTAGTAAACCCAAACGCAAAGTGAACCATTCTGGTGCAACCCCCACTAAGAAAAGTAATGCATCAGACTCCACCACTAAGAATCCTAGAAGCAAAATTAAGGAATTATATGAGTCTGCCAGTAAGTCTTGGAAATGGTGGTTTGCTAATCAATGTCCTCCCGGATATAAATGGATGCCTAAAGTTAGGACAGAAAATGTGAAAACGAGTGTTAGTTTGCCTTTAAATGTTGATAAGGACACTAATGATTATACTATCACAACTACTGTGGTATCCAATTTAGCAAATGCTCCATCGTGTTCTAACGCTTCTGCAGGTGATACAAATAATTCTCTTCATCATGGACTCCGGATGCACGAAGCACATGACGGGGAATCTCAAGCTTCTAATTAACTTCGTGGAGAAGTTCCTGGGTACGGTCCGATTCGGAAATGATCAATTTGCACCGATCCTAGGATATGGAGATTTGGTTCAGGGGAATATCACGATTAAAAGGGTATACTACGTCGAAGGGCTCAATCACAATCTTTTCTCGGTTGGTCAATTCTGTGATGCGGATTTGGAAGTTGCTTTCAGAAAGAAGACATGTTTTGTTCGTGATTATGATGGGAATGACTTACTTACCGGTACACGGGGTACTGATCTTTATACAATTTCACTTCAAGACACAACTTCATCAACTCCAATTTGCTTCATGGCTAAAGCTTCAACGACTCAGGCATGGTTATGGCATCAACGTCTTTCTCATCTCAACTTTGATACCATTAACTTGCTTTCCAAGAAAGATATTGTGAGAGGCCTTCCAAGCTTGAAATTCATCAAAGATCATCTTTGTTCTTCTTGTGAACTTTGTAAAGCTACACGAAGTAGCTTCAAAACAAAGACAACACCAAGCTCTAAAGGACGGTTAGATCTTCTTCACATGGATCTGTGTGGTCCAATGCGTGTTCAGAATATCAATGGAAAGAAATATATTCTTGTAATTGTCGATGATTACTCAAGGTACACATGGACTCACTTCTTGAGGTCCAAGGATGAAACACCCGACGTTCTCATCAGCTTCCTAAAATTGATACAACGTGGTCTTCAAGCTCAAGTTAAAGTGGTTCGTACTGACAGAGGTACAGAATTTTTGAATTCTAATCTGAGAAAGTATTTTGAAGCCGAAGGGATTGAACATGAAACATCTATTGCTAGAACACCCGAACAAAACGGCGTTGTTGAAAGACGAAACCGTACTTTAGTTGAGACTGCTCGAACATTACTATCCGCTTCAAAACTTCCACTGTACTTTTGGGCCGAAGCCGTGTCAACCGCATGCTACACCCAAAACCGCTCCTTAATTATCCCAAGACACGAACAGACTCCATATCACATAATTCATGATCGAAAACCTTCACTCAAACACCTTCATGTTTTTGGATGTACTTGTTACATTATACGAGATGGTGAAAATTTGGATAAGATGAAAGAAAAAGGTGATGCATGTATTCTTGTGGGATATGCTACTCAGTCTAAGGGATATAGATTGTTCAACAAAAGAACAAAATTGATTGTCGAGACAATTCACATCCGATTTGATGAATCTCAAGAAATGGCACTTAAACAAAACAGTTTAAGTCCCGATCCACAACGACAAACGACTTCCGTTCACAACCGCACGGAACTCGAAACTCAAGACCACAGCAATGAACCGTCAAGTTCAACGCTGGTTCCAGAAAATGTTCCTAGAGCTGATATGACAGTCGACACGACAATTGAAGAGTTGGAAATGTTATATGGACCAATGTATGATGAATATTTCACGGGGGAGAAACAAGTTGTATCGAAGTCTTCCGCTGTCACTCATGATAAGAATGATGAAACCGATCATCGTCAACAAGAAGATACAACTTCATCTACTTCAACACGGGTTGCTGCAGATTTACCTCCTCAGAATATTACTTCAACAATCGATCCTACAACATCCACAACTACTGTCATTGCTCCAGAGAACATAAATCAAGCAGACAATGCATTATCTGACGAAGACGAATTTATCAACCCATTCGGTACACCGGTACACGAAACTGGAGAGTCTTCTACTCGCCATGTTGATCCGTCATATATGCATACGTTCTACCAACGACATCCTTCAACACATCATTGGACCCGAGATCATCCTTTGGTTCATGTCATTGGAAACCCTTCACAACCTGTTCGCACAAGACGACAACTTAACACCGATGCCGATGTTTGTATGTTCGCACTCGCCGTGAGTTCAGCTGAACCGAAAAACATCAAAGAAGCATTAGCTGATCATGCTTGGATTGAATCGATGACGGATGAACTTCAACAATTTGAAAGACTTAAAGTCTGGGAACTTGTTGACAGACCATACGATGTAACACCATTAAATCTTCGATGGATCTGGAAAAACAAGATGGATGAAGAAAACACGATCATCAAGAATAAATCTAGGCTAGTGGCTAAAGGGTATGGACAGAAAGAGGGTATTGATTTTGAAGAATCATTTGCACCAGTTGCTCGAATGGAAGCAGTCAGGATTTTTCTTGCTTATGCTGCACATAAGGGATTCATTGTCTATCAAATGGACGTAAAGACGGCGTTTCTTAACGGTCCTTTGAAGGAAGAAGTCTATGTCACGCAGCCGGAAGGATTCGTCAATCCTCATTACCCTGACAAGGTGTATCGTCTCCACAAAGCACTATATGGACTCAAGCAAGATCCAAGGGCGTGGTACGACGAGCTCTCAAAATTTCTGGTCTCCAAAGGTTTCTCAAAAGGTTCCATTGATCTAACTTTGTTCACTTATAAATATGGGGATGACATTCTGCTTGTGCAAATTTATGTTGATGACATTATTTTCGGGTCTACAAACCCAAAACTTTCAAAATGGTTTGAAAAAGTAATGCACAGCAGATTTGAAATGTCTATGATGGGCGAACTAAAATTCTTTCTAGGAATTCAAGTTCACCAATCCCCAAGTGGTATCTTTATTAACCAAGCTAAGTATTGTCAAGAGATAATCAAAAAGCATGGTATGACATCATGTGACCCCGTTGGGACACCATTATCAACCACATCTCTAGATGCTGATTTAGAGGGATTACCCATAGATCAAACGAGATATCGTTCCATGATCGGGTCCCTCATGTACTTGACAGCAAGCAGACCTGATATTCATCATGCTACATGTTATTGTGCACGATATCAAGCATGACCAACTGAAAAGCACCTCAAGGAGGTTAAACGGATCTTTCGGTACCTTAAGAATACCATTCACATGGGACTCTGGTATCCGAGGGAAACCGGTTTCTTTCTAACGGCCTATTCAGATTCTGATCATGCAGGGTGTCTTGATACACGTAAAAGTACTTCTGGTGGTGCACAATTTCTAGGTCAAGACAAGCTTGTGGGATGGTCTTCCAAGAAGCAGGATTGCACGTCACTTTCATCAGCCGAAGCGGAGTATGTGTCTCTATCTGCGTGTTGTGCTCAAGTTCTTTGGATGAGAACACAACTCACGGATTATGGCTTCCATTTTGATAAAGTACCTATGTACTGTGACTCAAAGTCGGCCATAGCCATCTCCTGCAATCCGGTTCAGCATTCCCGCACGAAGCACATTGATGTCCGATATCACTTCATAAAGGAACAAGTTGAAAGAGGTATTGTTGAATTATACTTTGTTGGAACTGATTACCAATTAGCTGACTTGTTTACAAAAGCTCTTTCGAAAGAGAGGTTTGCGTATCTAGTTAGGCAAATTGGTATGAGATGTTTGACTCCAGTAGAACTGGAGGTTCTAGCAAAGAAGCCTGCTTGATTCATCTATCAAACATCTACCTGTAAATATTAATCAAAAAGCAAAATACAAAAGTAAAAAATCTTTGATAATCCAAAAATATTCTTCTCGACATGTCTTTCAGTATCGATAATATGGAGTTACCTAGAAATGTCGCTCAATAACGACACGGGTGTGTACATAAAGCTCGAATGAAAGTTGTAAATATTTTTCAAAACATGTCATTTCTATCTTTTCAAAAGGAAATTGTCTATTTTGGACAATTCTCCCAACAACGGGTAGAGCAATCTATCTTGGGTTGAGCTTGTCACAAAACATTCAACGTTTTGAGCTCAACACAATGGCTTGTAATCACTTTCAGATTGCAACCCGGATCTAAATTCACGGGGGAGTGTACGCTTTTGTACTCTTACCCTTAGCAAAAGAAGTTAAATCTTCTTACACTTGAGTGGATTCTTCAAGACATTCAAAGTCTATGAACTCAAGTTTATGCTTTAGAAAAACCTTTTCGTCAAAAAGAATTGATTTTTCAAAAAGCGTTGAACACAACTTTTTCAAGAATTTCTCAATGATATTCAAAATCTTTCAAAAATTGTGTGTTCAACAACTCCTATCCTCAAAAGTTTAATGTGGATCAAATCCTCGTAATGACAATTCCATTGGATCAATTTTTGAGGGGGAGCAATTCAACTTCATGCAAAAGATTAACACATCTTTCTCCCGAAGATTTTCAAGACTATTTTTCAAAATATATTTTAATCAAATTTGGTATCTCTAATATCAAAAGATTTTATATATTAGAGATAGGGGGAGAAAATGTGATTAAAATGTGATCTAATATAAGACTCAAGAACTTTAACTCTTACCTTCATGTGCGAAACACTTTCGATTATCGATGCACATGTGAAGGGGGAGCTTTTCTAAAACGACAAAACTAGCAAGGTGTTAAATGTTTTTCAAACACTTTGTTAGAATTTAAAGTGGTTTTCATGGTTACGATCAAATACCCACAACATCTTTAATTCACGACGTTATTGGTGTCAAAAGGGTGGTTAGGTTTAAGTCCTATGATCCAACCAGAACCGGAGGGATCTTCCCAGGGACAATCCAATAGATTATTAGAAGTCCTTAGGAAAGATGGAGTAGAATGTGAACGTAGCTGAATGCTGACTAAGTACTGATGATAGCACTGGAACAATCACAACAAGGTGCTATTAATGATGTCTTGGTAAGCATTGAAGGGGTTGAAGAATGAAAAAGAAATGTAAGGATAAAGGGTCTAAAGAAAGAAGCCCTCCATACTACTTAGGCAGAAACCGGGTCAACTCATCATGAAGACAAACTCATCATGGACCCAGTGATGTGAAGCACAACCCTTTCCTAGATACTCAGGCTTCTCTCAAAAGAAGTTTGTTTTATTGTCACGGAGATCAACATGACTTCTATTGACTTTCTCACTCCGAGATTGTTGATATTGAATAGGTGGCATCTGCTCCAGCCTCCGACCACTAAAAGTGCACAAATCGAGTCTAGAGCCAAGAGATCAATCAAATCTCGTTAGGACACACGAATGAAGATCAAGAGAGTCCTACGCTATATCCTTGCGATATTGCTAGAACACTCAGAGTGATATTACTTAGTATTCACAATGATGAGTGGAAATCCTTCCAGTGTTAACATCAAACAGCACTGCGGTAGGTCATATGCAAGATTCTTTATGAATTGAACATATGTAAAACTGAAAAGCAACAGTGGTTTGATTCTGAATTGATTCAAACTCGTTTCAGGTTTCTACGCAATATCTTTATGGTCTTGCCAGAACATTCAGAGTGATATTTATTAATACTCACAGTGTCGAATGGAAATCCTTCTAGCGTCAACATCAAACAGCGCTACGGTAGGTGACTTGTGAGATTCTTATGAATCAAACTTGTGTCAACTGGAAAGCAACAATGGTAAGATTCTTAATGAATCAAACTTGTTCCAGGAATTTGAATTGACGACTTTAATCAAGCGGATATTTATCCAATTGATTCACTCTTTATGTTCGCAGTCTTGCTTTGAGACGGTCGAGTAAAGAGAACGGCTAGTACTGCCGCGAAACCCTGTCAAGGAGATTCTTAATTGAATCTACCTGATCACAGGTACGATATTTAATATCGTATAACGGTCTTCACCGACCGGAGGTAAAACGCTACCGATTTAGGACGAATGTCAAAGCCATTCAGTCCGTGTCTATGTTTTGTCTCGAGAAGGTGGCGTCACGGTGTACTCAGCAAAGTCAAAGATTCACAACCACATATTCATGCCCAAAGACTTATCCAACAATTGATAGTGTGAGCATGTGGATAAAGATACAAGATCGCAAGATGGCAATGACAAGTCAAGGATGATTTGAAGATCTCAAGACTTAAAGACAAAGTCGAAAGACAACGACAAAGGCTCAAAGATCACAGCATGAAGGAACAAAACTACTGTTACACGTTCAAGAC
Source organism: Glebionis coronaria (assembly GCA_025667525.1). NCBI lineage: Eukaryota > Viridiplantae > Streptophyta > Magnoliopsida > Asterales > Asteraceae > Glebionis > Glebionis coronaria. The sequence continues at coordinate 348,846,596 of CM046874.1, read as the reverse complement.
TCATTTATGACGAAATTCATAAATCTCCATTGGAATCCAAATATCAAAGAGGAATGACCTCACATTGGGGGAGATTGTTAGCCTCAAAATATTGAGTCAAACAAGAATGTTCGGTCATAGGTTTCTATTGTAATATTTATTAGAACGTTGTAATAAGTAGTTATTTAGTCGTGGTTCACGGGCTTGGATTTAAACTAATTAAAGTCCAAAAGATAAGCCCGGCCCAATATATAGTCCATTAAAGCCCGTATGTGGGTGGACTATATATACTACCCTCCTAGCATGTTAGGAGGGTGGATGGTCATTTGTAAATTCTTTTCTTAATCTAATCTCACCAAGTTAATCATCTCCTCTCTACTTTCTCTCACTACTTTCTCTCTCTAGGAATTCATCTCTTCTTCATCTATTTTTCTCTCTTTCTTCATTGCTTAATCATCACAAATTATGGGACAACAGATATATCCTTTTGATGTTCTAACCTTAGGTTTTTAGCACACTTCATAAACGGCTATTAATTTATTGGTTACACCCTTCCCATGCTAGATTAGGCATTCGACTACGTCTCTAGTATGGGGGTGTTTTGCACCCCTAGACTCGAAACATTGAGAACAATGTTTAACTTTAGTATGGGGGGGGGGTGTGAATAGATACTTGCCTTGCCAAACCTTCACGCTTTCCAAAGTTTATGTTTTTGATTATCGTTTTTGTTGCAAAATAAGGCTAAAAATGGCCAAATTTTAAAATTTTTCTCATATTTCATAAGTGTTTGAAGACACGAATGTAGATTTTCCGATGGCGAGAATAAGAGTAATTTTTGACTCGACCGTGCGTGTTGAGCACTTAGCTTTGATTCCTTAACTACACATTAGGCTAAGTCTCTTAAATGAGGACGAGAAATGATAGAGTTAATTATAAGTTACTATGCTAAACGTAGAATACTCGTATTCTTTCAAAAACTCATGTGTTCTCGTTGTTTGCTTATTCTCCCTTCGCTTGTAAATATTTTTTGCTTAATAAATATTGACTTAGCGGTTTAGTTAGGATTGTTGGGTTTCTAGTCTTTTCTAGTAGCTTCCGTGTAATTAAATTTGGAAGACATTAAGGTATCGCCAGCGTCACGGTTTTGAAGTATTGGCACCCCAATAATCAAAAGCTTCACCCAATAATAAGATTTCAATTGCTCACCTAAATCTAGCAAACAATTTGAAGCCCCACAAGGCCGAAAAATCTATGCGAAATTGAAAGTGAATCAAGCCTTAATCTTCGAAGTTTTAAAGATCCAAAATTCGCCTTAGCGTGAGGATATACGTCTTTGGCTAATAAAACCACCGATGGGGCGGATAATAAAAGGCAAGGCAAGACCGAAGTCATAATAAAAGCTTCATGGCGAAGTTGAATAAAAGGTGGAGGTAAACCAAAGATAATAAGGCCCTTCCGTTAGGGGGCGTATAAAAGTCTTGGTAATAAGTCTCATGTTCAAAACCGTTATAAAACCGTGTTTATCGATTCTTCGTGTCAACTTAATTTTGACATCGTTGTCTATTAGGAGGGGTTATGGATTTGATGGTCTTAGTTACACCGTTAGGACTCTATTTTTAGACCTAAATCTCTATTATCGCATAAGTCAAACAATGTATCCTCGTGAAACATTCAAGACAAAATAAAATATAAGAGATATAACTTAGGAATAATGGGAGGGTAAGTACGTGATTAGGGCATATGAGTAGTGTTAGCATTACTAACTTATAATAACAATGATCTCGTTGCACGCTTGGCATGGAATTGGGGTGAAAATCGAGGACGATGAAATTATTTCTAACGAAGCATTCACGTGTTCTTATTCTATGAACCTAAACGTCCCATTTTGCGATGAAAATCATACATTATGTCTAAAACGCAAGTAGTAGTAGTGTAGCTAGTTTATCATTCAATAAAGTGAATAAAAATGAATTTTGGAGGTGCTACGATACTTTATTCTAGCATTGCGTGAGGGCACGACAATGGTTTAGTATGGGGGAGTGATGAGACTGCTTTTATACATAGTCTCATCGTCCAAATCGGGCTTAAACTGCATTAAATATCATTAAAACTGCCAAATATATGCTCGTGTTTGTTGCTTGTGTATTTTAGGTACGGATATTGAGGAAATGACAAAAAGATCACAAGAATCAATCAAAAACGAACACGGGAAATGAAGCCGCACAATGAACCGGACCCGAATCAAGAATTTCCAAAATGGTCCTTGAAGAATTGAAGATTGTCAACATTGGTCCCTAATTTTTGAAGATTTGGCAAGAAAGGCCCTTGGAGAATTCATCTATACAAGATACATCCTTGGATTTTGAAGACATGTCATTGAAAGCCCTTGAAGATTGCATTTACTGCACTTTTGGTCCTTGATATAAGTTTGTATAAAACTTGTGCCAAAATTGACAAGTTGATGAAAGTTGTAAACAAAGGAAAAGTTGTTTGTGCTGAATATTACAAAATGAAGAAAGGAAAGGAATTGAGGGACTGTTTTTGCCAGACACTCAAACCCACCCAGCCAATCAAACCCACACGTCACCCTCCTCCTCCACTCACATCACACCACCTCACCATCACTACCCACGTCACCTTCCACTACATTTAAATAACTAATTAACTGGTTATTTAAATGGTTCCCACCAAAACACAAATTTAAATTACCCAATTCCCTAAAATAGATTAAACCTAATCCTAATCCCCCATAAACACTAATTTTTCCCAGATCCTAATTAACCAAATCCAAAGGGTTTTTCCCCCATTTTGTCCAGATTAGTGATTCACCCTTTTCTCACCTTAACCCACCCTTTTTTAACCTATTCCAACATCCCCATGTGACTATGGAGCCACCTCTGCTCACGTCCCTTTCCACAAACCCCAACACCAGACAAGATTAAAGGTGGGATCTCACTCCTTGGACCCAAAGCAACTTTTAACGTCCAAGATTGCTCCAAGACAGCTGGCTATCACATGGTTGCTGCAAAATCACAAGATGGCACAAGACCAGTTTGAAATTCGTTTGACCCAAGGACATTTTAGGCAATTCATGTGCTAGGGTTTTCATGTACTCCTTCATTCTAGATAGTTCATCATAGTTGTATAAATAGGGTGTCATGTACCCTATTTTACTTTGTTCCAGATTTTGCTAAATCATTTTGTAATTCCTTTTTATGCAAATAAAAGTTGGTATTTTTTAGTTAAATGTAATTCCTTTTTACTTGATAAAAGTTGGTATTTGTGAGTCCAGCAATCTGAGTTCCACATTTTAACATTAGTTCAAGAATTTTCAAAAGTCATTCTTATTTTCAAGGTTTCTGAAAAAGTTGATTATTTGGTAATATCTTGTTTCAAAATTTGGTTTTGCAAGTGTGTAAGTGGTTAGTTTATGTGTTTTGAAAGGAAAAATATTTGAGAAAGTTTTTTGAAAAGATTGTGAGAAAGTTTCAAAATCAGATATTGTGTTCTTGTGTTGTTCTTAGCAGGAAACCCTTTGGGGCTTTTGACTGTTTTTCCAAGGTTCAACACAAGCCCGGGCTTGTTGGAGGTGGCTTTTCAGCCATTGTGGGACCTGGATTGTAGGTCCCACAAGGTAAATCTCTTGTACTTTGATTTCAGTTTTCAAATATTGTGATTTGTGTGATTTGGTGAAAATTGCATGGAATTTGTCTAGATGGTATTTTAGCTGTTTGGTCATGTTTATTTTAGGTTTATATGCATGATAGATTAAGTTTGAATCAATTTGGTTGACTTGTGAAGGAATTTGGTGTGTAAAACTCATATTCAGAAAATTAAGGGTGTGTTTGGATTTGTGTTTTAGGCAGGATTTGTAACAAGTTCTTGGATTGAAACCTATCTAGACATGTTTCTCTTGATGATTTTAGGAGTTAGCAGTCTTAGGTTGTGAGTTTATAACAGATTTGAAGTAGGTTGCATGCTAAAAAGTTGGTTATTATAGCATTAATTCAGTAATCCATTGTTCTGCTTCTTTTGTGAGAAATTTTTTGCCACCAATCTTGATTATCTGTTAGAGTTAGGTTTAAGTAGGGTTTGAAATTGCTTATATGTGATTTGGTACACTTGTATGCAAGTTTTAAGCTATTGAAATCCATTTGTGTGCATATTGCATCAGTCAACTGTTCATCAGAACACCATAGCCTTCATCAATAACATTTTTGGTCATTTTTGTGTGATTTGTGTGAAAGACTTGTGTGCTTTTGTGTTTAATCTGACTCCCTACACTCCACTGAGTGTAGGGGTGCCTTATTGTCTAAAATAAGCATTCACAATAAGCTTTCCTAAGCTTATTACTAAACTGAACAAAAAAAATACACTAACAGTGGGAACAAAGTTCCCTCTGCTAGCACAAAGGTTACCACTCCTGAGCAAGCAGAGAAAAACAAAGCAAGTGTCACTATCAGATTTCTTAATTTTTTGTCTTTAGTGATCTTATTTAGGAATTAGGGTTTCAAACAAATTGCATTATTTTTCTTATTTAATTTGTGATTTTTCAGTTCAATTAGATTTTTTATTACTGTTCATTTAATATTTTCTAGATTAAATAGCTATTTTTAATTATTTTTTAATTTCTAATTTTTGTCTTTTAGTGCAGAAAATTAATATTTTTGGATTTCAAAATTTTTATTAGACTTAGAAAAATAATTTAAGATTTTTAGTTTAAAAAGTTTTTACTGTTCACTTTTTAATTATTTTTTAGAATTAAAATTAGATTAATTAGGGTTTTATTAATATCAGTTTTGTGTTTTAGTGAAAAATTTTACATTTTTCAAACTATTTCATTTTTCTACTTTTCTTTAGAGTAATTCAGGATTTTTAAAATTGTCAAATTATTTTTAGCATTATTTTATTACTTTTTATGATTATTTTAGTTTAAAAATAGTTTTTATCCTTTAAAAATAGAAAAATAGTTTTTAAAATTTAGGAAAAATACTTTTTAGTCTTTAGATAATATAAGAAGTTATTTGTTCAATAAAATAATATTTTGGACATTTTGTTAATAATATTTAATTTTAGGGCTTTAATTAGCATTTAAAATTGAATATTTAATTAATAAAAGTTTTTAAAATATTTTAGTTGGATTTTTATTCTTGTTTATATTATTTTAGACTTACTTTTAGCTTTTAATTAATTTTTAGGTTTAAATTTTTTAATTTGTAGCTTTTTACGGTTTTACGTGAACGCCTTTTTCGTCTTAGTTTAATTCGTCTACGTAACCGTCTTTCTCTTCTTACCCCATTTCTATTTTCTTTTTCTCAAACAATATAATCACAAATCAAAATCAATTCATTACACAACACACTAGCCTCCTCGAGAACGAACTCACTTTAGGGTCATTTACACACGGTTTTCCTAAATCGTCGTGCTTACCCTATATTTTAGGTGCTTGTTTTTCCTAAAGCAAGTGTCTAATTTTACAACCATCAGTAATGTTCAGGCTCCTGAATACATTCAGCTCGATTTTCCATCAGGAAAATCTGTACAAATTATCTATGCTTACAAGCATGTGCGTTGTTAGCCATGGTCGCTAAACTTTTCTAGCTGTCAGTAAGACACGACTACTTAAGTCCTTTTACGCATAGCTAGTTGATTATTCCAAAATATTCCCATATATTCCAGAAGAACCTTCAAGGAGAAGGACGGTACCATGAGATTATGTGTCGAATACCGTCGATTTAAACAAATCACCATTCACAACCTTTACTCTCCTCCACGTATTGACAAGATCGGATTCATGATCATGCTGCCAATAGTGACGGGTGAAAGAGTAGGACATGTCCATGACTGCTATTTGTACACGACTCGGTCATGCTAGATTTATGATTTTGAATTAGTCTCATCAATGCTCCAAAGGCATTATAAGAATGAGTTTACATGAACTCATAGCAAATTCATCAGTGTTTTCATTGAGGATAACCTGATTTCCTCTAAGTCTAGAGAAAAACAGGAGACCATATCTGCTCTATGTTGCAAATTCTATGACAAGAGAAATTTTACCTGGAAATTTTTTTTTTCCAATATCAATTTTGTTTGATTACAGTGACACGCTGAATCACATTGGTTTCTACAGTTAATCTTACCATGACTCAGCTTATGCGTAAAGGAGAGAACCCTACACTACATTAGGTGTTCTAGAAAATCCTACGCTAGGAGAAGTCTAGATTCAGAGACTCAGAGGTTCGCAAACTCCTATGTATCAAGTTCTACGAAGCAAGATATAGTTACGTTCATATCTAAGTACCTAACATACCAACAGGTTAAGATAGGACACCAACAGACTGGGATGTTTTCATCATCTGAAATTGTGAATTGAAATGGGACAGGATCTCCACGGATTTTGGTTACCAGATTAGCGCAAACTCAGAAGAAGCATGATGCTATCTGGGTTATTGCGAACAGTTTGATCAAGTCAGCAGAATCCTTACATCTACAAGGATTTAAGAACCAACAAATGGATCGGACATGTTCCAGCCAAGGCTCATCCGATCACTTGGCAATCCCTCAGTTATCAGGTCAGACAAATATTCATAATTGTGCTCCTTATTTACTTCACGTCCTTGTTCAAATTTCACGACTTGCTTTCGCGCTCGCGTTCATGACACTATCCACGTTCATGATGGCATCTCGGCTTACGATATTACGTTCATTTTTTTTCTCATTCTGGGAAGTTTTGCAAGAACTTGGGAGACCAGACCCATGTTTAGTATAACTCCCTACCCTCAGATAGAGGTTTCTCGTCATATTTTATGTCTCACCTTGTAGCGTTTGGCGTTACCGCCATTATATTCTATGTTCACGATATGTTTCACATGTCATGTTCATTCCACGTTCCTCATATCATGATCAAGATATGCTACACGTATCATGGTCACGATATGTTTACTCATACTACACTCATCAGATCTCAACGTATCACGTTCAAAAATTTTCACGTGTCACGTTCAAAATTTTTCACGTACTACGTTTCCTTATGTCTCGCGCATCGTTGCTAATTATCAGTTAAGTTAGAAGTGTTGCATGATAACGTTTTAGTTGCCCTTACACGTTAATTCTTATTCCCTCGACCAAATTTAGAGGATCTACTTTAAGTTGATAACCAAGAACTTCTTCGTATTTCAAGTCAAGGTTAGGAGGACCAAGATTCATCATTCGTGGCAAGACCTTGAGAAGGAATCGTTCCAAGAGGGAAGCCACTCGGAGACGGACAAGTTCATCCGGACTTCTTATCCTTTTTCTCTTATCAATTAGATATGTCTCTTATCACTTTTCGTTATCTTACATACCCTTCCAGTCGGGTATGTTACGCTTCCAGTTACGTTATCTATAATTCGGGGACGAATTATTCTTTTTAGGGGGGAAGAGTTGTAAAACCCGCATGTTTTTACCATGAATAGTGCTTTTATGATCGTACTTACAAGATTAGAACTTTCCTTTTTTTAGCATGTTTACGTTCACGTATAGGAAATTTAAGTATTACGTACGTGTTAGAATACGATAAGTATTTATTACGTATGAACACACAATAATTATTCAAATAATAATTTTAATCACGAACATGCGATCATGAAATCATGAACGTAATTTAATCACGAGATAATATTAATTACGTATGTATATATTTATTACGAACACGAATAAATATATTGAGTCACGATCGAAAACTAATTAAATTACGTAAACTACGTAACACGTAATCACGGACATTTAAACGATTATTATTATTACGTATATTTAATTTAACACGACAAGTAATTACATACGTAATGATCATGTTTAACACATATTATGATAACTATGAACTTACGACATTTTATAACACGATTACGCGTACCATTTAACAAGTCGCGTATTAAATAAAAACGCATAAGGGCTTTATTTGGGCTGTTAGACAAAGGAAACAAGAAGTAATTGGGCTCAAGGCCCAATGGGGTTGATTGGTCGGCTTAAAAGAAAAAGAAAAGGACGGGGTATATTTTTTTTATTTAGACAAAACCATGAAACCCTAAAAACATATTAAACAACAGTTTGTTTTTTTTCTCTTGTCTCTTTTTGCTGCCGTCGATCTACACCAAAAGGAAACAAGGAACCAACGTGTTTTTATCAAGAAGATCAAGGAATGCAATTGTTTTTTATATCCTAAACCCTAAAATAAGGTAAACCCTAATTTCATTTTATTGATTGTTCTTTGATTATTTTGATCACGAATCCGTTTAATGTGATCAGAAACATGTTAAAAAGGAAGAATTACAAAGGGGGTTCATTTGTGAGATTGCTGGGGTTGTTTGGCATGCAAACCGAGACCCTTGATGGTCTCGGTGATGGTTTCTGACCACCAGCCGCAACCCTATTGGGTGCTGGCTGGGTTTTGGCTTAACGGTGGTAACAACGGCCTAGCAGGGGGAACCACTGGCTGCGGCCAGTGGTGTGATTGTGCTGGCAGTGGGAAACCACCACTGTCGGTGGGAAATTTATGCAGCCAGGGGGGGGGGGAGATGGCTGTTTAGGGGCTGTTTGGGAAAGGATTTAAGTAAAGGCAGTTACGGGGTGTTTGGCTGTCAGTTTAAGAAACGGGTTAAGGGGCTGTTTGGTTCGGCCTACATATAAACACACCACGGTTTTTCACGGGTTCTCACGGGTTCGATTTTCGACACGTTTTAATAAATAATACATAAGTATGGGTTACTATTTTACGAGTTTAATTAGCTTAACATGTATATTAATTACAAGACAATTAAACTAATAAATCATGACTTGTTATTATAAGATTAATTAAATTAATTTAACATGCTATATATTTAATTTAATTAAAACATGGACTTAGGCTATTATTAATAATTAATAATACATGATTTAACCTAAGTATTTTATTATTTAATTTATACTATAGTAATTAATTAATTATTAAACATGACTTATAATTAATTAATTATCATGACTTAGGTTATATTAATATTAATACTAATACATGTTTTAACCTAAGTATTTTACCTTTATTTAATTAAAAACATGATATATTTAATTAAATACTTTTAATCTATAGTTTATTTAATTTACATGTAATAATTAATAAACTATACTTTATAACAACATGACTCAGAATAATAATCAGAAAACATTTAAGCTTATATAATTAGCTTATTTAACCAGCTTATATCTAATTATGGAAACTTTCTATTTTTAGAAACTTGTCTATTTTAGGAAGTAATTCTATTTTTGGAAACTTTCTATTTTTGGTAACTTTCTATTTTTGGAAACTTTCTATTTTAGGAAACCTGCTATTTTTAGAAAGTTACTTATTATTACACAGTAAGTATAATAATACATGAAATACCAGAAATACTTAAGCAGAATAGACATAATATAAGATAAACACAGTTTAAGGCTTAAAACGGTAAAACATGATATGAACATATAAAATAAGCTAAGACATGACATAAAACCAGTTACGTATTTAGTAAGAAGATACTTATTCATGTATGTATTCATGTAGCATTAGTGATACCGAAGTAGGACTCTCCTCAGTTCGTCTTCTTCGTTCACTGGACATAAGGTACGGATTCCCGTCCTTTCAGTATGGACATTCTTTCCTTATTAGGATTCCCCGTATGCAACCAAATGTTTTCCCGTAGTATAAGTTTATATGTTTGACTTGCTTATGTTTAATTTATAATACCTATAGCCATATACATGCATGACCAGTTTCACCTAGTTATGGAGGTACCATAACCATAACATTAGAGGCACTGATGTTATGACTTCACCACGACGGAGTGATTGCTCGTGGCGTCCCTTCAGTTTTTGGCCATTTTTATATTTATCATGTGGGGCGTATGGGTGCATCCTAGTTACATGTTTTTCAGCAAATTACTCAGTGTGAATGTGGTGTGTGCCTTGCATTCTTCACAACGAGCTGATCCCTCCTACCCAAATCAGTATATTAAATTAGAGGCAACCCCTCTAATTTACATGATGAGGTCACCCCTCCAAGTATTCATGCACGGTGGATTTTCATGACCTATATTGGCTAATGGTAAAATATGTTAAACGGTTTTCATAAGATAAACATAAGGCTTTTCAAACTATAAAACCAGTTTTATGAACATGTTCCAGGTTTTCAGGACTTATACATTTCCGCTGCTATTAAGTCTTTATTATGTTTTAGTCATTTATACTATGTCTATATCCGTGCACTGAGCATTTTGCTCAGCCGTTACTTTCCTTTCCAAGTCCCCAAAACGGCAGGTACTCAAGGACTGACTAAAGCATTTGGAGGACACGCATAGGATGGGAGCTACCTTAGATTCCTTCTCCTCTTGCCTTCATATTTATGCTTGTTTAGTCTTCCTTTTTGTTCATTTACTTTATTTATGTTTTGGGCTTATGTTTGGGAACCAATGTTTGATTCCGGTTTTTCCCTATGGTCATGTATGTTTTAGTACATTTTACCTTGCATGCTTTGATGACACGCTATAATTACGCGGGACATTCCATTTATCAAAATGGGGTGTTACAAGACAAGCCACCAACACACCTCACTTCCCCATTGGGCCAACTCTAGGTTGGTGACACATGTCCATCATGTCCCCCCACCTTCTTGTTTCTCATTGGACAAAGATAAAGGGGTGACACTTGTCACCTTTCACTCTTACCCTATTTAAGGGCTATATCCCCCCAATGTTCTTCATTCTTCTCACACAAAACACATACACACACCAAAAATTCTCTCTCTCTTTTCTTTTCTTCTTTGAGCCGTGAACCCCAACCCACCAAGATCATCCAATTTTTTATTTTCTTGTTTGAATCTTCAAAAACAAATCAAAGACCCATCTTGGAAATCTCAAGATCTACACATTGGTATGAAGATCTCCTACATGCATCAACTTTCAAGATTTTCTTTTATTTCCATGGTGGATCTATATATGCATCAAGTAAAACGTATAGATCTACCCCAGATCTATACATGCATCAAGTAAAATATGTAGATCTAGCCCGAATCTATATATGCATCGAGTAAAACGTATAGATCTACCCCGGATCTATACATGCATCAAGTAAAACATGTAGATCTAGCCCGGATCTATCCATGCATGGTGGTAGCATCAAGTGTTGACAAGATCTTGGATGTTTGCTTACATGCATCACTCACTAGTACAACGACTTTGATAAGCCTCGTAAGATCTACATCTCGTTCTTATTTATCATTCCTTTTATTTTCTTGATCTTATATATATTCCGAATATATATATATATATATATATATATATATATATATATATATATATATATATATATATATATATATATATATATATATATATATATATATATATATATATATATATATATATATATATATATATATATATATATATATATATATATATATATATATATATATATATATATATGTGTGTGTGTGTGTGTGTGTGTACGAAATGGATTAATGAGTATTGGGACATTGTATATGAGATTTTGAACACTAAAAATCAAGTTAAACAAGCTCTAGTAACGATTTGATTCATAACAATTTTTGAACCGTAACAAAAACAGATTGCATGGCAAATTCAGTAGGTTTGGGATACTAAAAACTTACATATTAAGATAGATAATTGTTTTGTGGTTAATTCTCCGGGTGGCTCGTCTCTTGACGTATTTTAGACAGTAAGATATGACCAAATTAGTGAAAACTAGTCAGATCTAAACATACTGTTTTGATGGACTATTTTCTCGTAAAATTTATATACTGACCTACGAATATGTAAAACTAAAAGTTGTAGATAAAATCATGAAGAACTATAATCAATTGGATGATTTACCAATTCCTTACGGTTTGTAAATGGTGACCAAAATAGTGAAAACTAGTCAGATCTGAACATACTGTCTTCACGGACTGTTTTCTCATATAAGAACTAAGAATCGTTGAAAAAGGTAAAACTTTAGGTTGTAAGGTTGTAGATAAAATCATGAACAAGTAGAATCAATTGGATGATTTACCAGTTCCTTACGGTTTGGAAATGGCGACCAAAATGGTGAAAACGAGTTTGGTTGCCCAAAAACAGCCAACTCTTCTAAGTTAGGAAATGGGTTAATTAGCTATGAAAAGTATAAATTTGGGGTAATTAGACTTATAATAAGTGTAGTACATGAGTTAATGATGGTTTTGGTAAAAAGAACACACTTAGATGATTTACGGTTCAAGAGATATGAACAAATTAGCGGGACATGTCGGGAAAATTATAATAAACGGATTATAACTCATTAACGTAAAATGTGATGATTTTTATATAAACCAACGTGGTAGGATCCACTTGTCGGGGATCTTGGACTTATTTATATACTGATGACTAGATGACTCGAGACCCGACCAACGTGAAATATTATGTATGTGGTTGTGATGTGTTTTAGAACCCAAAAACTATACAAAGTGGACTTGGGCCATAAAATCCCAACTTACACTTGTAATGGCTATTGGGCCATTATTGGACCTAAGATTAATAACCAATTTAGAGTAGTATACTGAATTTAAAATGGACTTAATTCATATACTTGGGTAGTGGACCAATATTGGGCTTAAGATGGGCTAAAAGTGTCAACTTGGATTTTTCACTTAAAATGACTAAGTGTTCACCTAAAAGTTTTATAAAGAATCATAAAACTTATGCAATTCCCAAGAACTTATTAAAACATACTTATTACATATATGTACGGTTTATTTCTTGTCTCAAGCCTAAGATGCGCCTCGTTATCTTTAGGTCTCGTATGATCATGTATCGATTGTTGACATGTATTCTTGATTGACGTTCGTTCTCTATTAACTATTATGACGATTGTATCAGGTGAGTTTACAGCCCCATTTAAACTTTGATAAAACTTTCCCTTTTGGGAAAGAAAATATGCAAATATATATTGGACATGACTGGATTGTATAAAATGGATTATGATTGCTTACTATTGAAACTTTAAATTGTTGTAAATCGCCCGAATGTTATAAATAGATCTATTAGAGATTGACTATCCCCGTCTGGGTGAGTCATGCTCACTGTGCCTTGGCCGGGACAACAGACGTATACCATGTTGGAACAAGAATGGGTGTCTTTTTGTAAGACACTACGTCCTCATTTGTTGAGGACTATGGGGTTAAGCTTCAGTTTCTAATAATAACTATTTACATTTTAGTAAAAATGCTCTGTGCATTATTACTCCTATGATTATTGTATGTTCAAACTAATTAATTGTTAAAATCTGTAAATTCACCAACTTTTTGTTGACTGTTTTAAGCATGTTTTTCCCAGGTTATTTAGCAAGATTATATGAGCATGGATTGAACATCATTTAGGAGCATAAAAATGACGGGGGATTATCTTTTACTGGGATATTCATAACAAATGTTATTCAACGATTTAAATGATTGTACCAATTCAATGTATACATCAATTGTATTTCAAAAATCATATAATTATGATATGTGCTTTGTAAGATATTTTCTCATCGATCCACCACTGTGATACCCGCTTTATGGGGGTGTTACATTCTATTCTTGGTTGTCTGCCATAATGCTTTAAGGAAACAGATCTTGAAACAGTTTCCTTTTTCTTCATTCTCTCGTACACACAAATGGCATGTCCAAAGTGTGCTGAGTGTTAATAAGGTATTGCCACCCCTATTAACCCTCAACCCCTCAGAGTCCCTGATACATCTTGGCTGTTTTCCATCACAACCAATGAGTATGTCTTCAAGTAATCTTTGACTTCCTTGACAATGTCTCTGACATGGACTCTTCTGAGGTTGCTCACAGAGACTTGGATCTCTGTGAGTCTTGCGATACTTGCCTGTCTCCTAGGCACACGCAAGTGACTATCTAACAGCTTAATTTGTGTTTAAATCTATGATTAGGGAATCTAACAAACTTAGATTCCCAACAATATCCCCCTATTTAAACATAAATATAGCTAGATCTATCTAAGTTAAGGTAAGTGAGATAACAGCTTCTTCTTACTCATAACAGATCTAAACAAACATACCTCATGATTTTATTCATACTTAAAGAAAATTACAAGTACATTACAAAAGGGAAATGAAATGTGAAGGTAAAATTGAGCTGTGAATTTCTTCAATAGTCATCATTTTTGATCTTTTCTTCAGCTTCAGCTATGTCTGATCTAGTATCTAATTCTGCTTGCAAAGCTTTTGCAAAAACATTGGAATACTCTAAGTTAATCTTGAGTCCCTTTTTGAGACAAAGCAGCTGAATTATTGATGTTAAGCAAAGATCATCTTCTCTTTGAAATGCATACTGGCAAGCTCTATTCATTAATGCCATACCTCTTTTAGGCTCTGTGTAGGTCTGACCATCAACAGGGCCAATGATTCCATTTGGTAGGATCAAATCCCTGTGCATTCCATCCACTTGAACATCATCTGTGACAAAGGTTTCCTTAACAAGTTGAGAAACCCTTCTTCTTTTCTTGCCAGACTTTGGGGGTTCTTGTTCAAACAGCTGTGGTGGGGGATCTATTTTGAGTTTGGCTGCTGTTTCTTTGATCTAGGTGAACTTAGCCTTAAGAGTTTTAAGCAGAAGGAAATTTGTCTGACCAGTTCTTTTGGCAGCTAAGGCTTCAAGTTCAAACCATTCAGATAACCCAAGTTTCTTTAGCCTGAAGTCCTCAAATACATTCATATTACCCTGTTGGTTGTCTCTCTACAAAATCATTTGTAGTGTTTTGGTGGACTTGTGAATTGTGTATTTGAACTTGGTTATCTTGCCAGGTGTATACCTGTTGTTAACGCAGGAATCATAATCAGCTTTTACTTTTCTTAGTGCCTCTGCGCGTTTAGCTTTCATTTCCCTCAACCTTTGTCTCTACTTCTCCCTTTCAGGTGGAGTCATCTTCCTCAGAGTTGCCTCATTTAGTTCCTTGGCTTTCTTGATTTCATTTAATCTCTTGAATTCCTCAGCCTGTTTCTCTATTTCTTTAGGTGTTAAGGGATTCTCATTGGAAGGTGTGAAGGTTGAAAATTGGGAAAGGTCTGTGGTGGATCCTCCTGTCTCTAGCATCGCAGCTATCTTCTTTAGTTTGCTGTCTGTGTCAACCAAAACTATCTCCTTTCCTTTCTTCGAGACAAAGGATTCCATACTCATATTTTTCAACTCATCAGCTCTTTTGATAAACGCTGACTGAGCTTGAGTTTGTATTGCTTTTGGTAGGGATCTAACAGTAAACTTTAGCTTCTTGGCAGCTGGTTCACCATCATCCCCAGACTCGCTGGTGTTAACCAAAGTCAGGGACTTTGATGAATCAACTCCATCATTATTCTGTTTCTCCCCCTTAGTGTTATCCTCATCATCATGTATGATAACAGGTGTGATGACTTGGAGGGGGACAGGTGAAGAAATGGTGTTGTCAACGGATGTTGAGCCCTGTTTGGCAGATTCAAGGTTAAGTACCTTTTCCTTCTCCCCCTCACGTTCAGCCTGTCTCTTCAGACGTTTAGATGAACGTGTTTGAAAGTGCCTTGCAATCTGTTCAACAGAGGCAGGCATAGCACGTTGGCTTGTCCTTGAAGCTCTGGCAATCTTCAGCAGTAGGTTGCAGTTTCCATTTGTGTTGCCCTGAACATGATTAATGATGAAGTTTGTATGACGATATTGCCTGCTTCGAACAGCTTCAAACTGTCTGTGCATTGTTAACTCATGTTCATGAAAGAGAGCAGGGACCTCTGTGTCAATGACATCCTTGATTCTTGTGGACAAATGACTAAGTCCTTCTGATACACATTTTCTTGCACCATCCTTGATAGGTTCAGTGACTGCATCCACGACTGCCTTCTTGATGATCCCTGGAAATGTGACAGTGAAATTATGCATCTCAGACTTGATAACATCCAGCTTTCTTGAGAGGCGTTCAATATCAGATTGATGATGAACAGGCTGAAGATTATGGATGTTCAAGCTTTGTTGAGCATAATCATCCCCCCTTGGCAAAAGATCAAAGTTGGTTTGGACAGGATGATCAAACATAAGGAATTCAGAAGTTGGATCATAAGCAGGTCTTTGGAAGACTGTTGTGGTGGAGGTAGTAGAGGTGGGAGTGACAACAGCTTCCTTGGGAGGAGGAGTATTATTATTAGCTGGAGTGAACACAGCTATTTCCTTGGGAGGAGAGACAGATTGTTGATCATCTTCTTCTTCTTCATCCTCCTCCTCAAACATCCCCATAGGGATTTCATCCTCATGCATTGATTCAGGATCAGAGACATCATCAACTAATGACAGCACTTATTCTTCAATATCAAGTAGGGGCTCTTCGTCATTTGGTTGATCCTGAATGATTGTATCAGCCTCTTTATCTTGTTGCTCCAGGGATTCTGTGTATGGCTGTACAATTTTAGTCTGCAAGTTGTTTTTATTAGTAACAGGGAAATAAGTAAGGGGAATGGTCGCCATTTCGCTATGCTAGAGAGGCTGAGGGTGATTACTCAGCCACTCCAAAGGATAAATCCTTGGGATTCTTTTAAGGGTGAAAATTATATGGTTAATGATCGCCATTCGCTGCCCCTAGGAAAGCTGAGTGTGATTATTCAGACCCCCCAAAAGGTTAAAACCTTTGGGACTCTTTTGATTGTGAAACATATGTTGATAAGGATCGCCATTCGCTGCCCCTAGGAAGGATGAGGGTGAGTATTCAGCCCCCAAAAGGTTAAGAAACCTTTCAGACTCTTTTAATAATGAAACATATGTGGGTGAAGGTCGCCTGTTACGCTGTCCCTAGGAAAGCTGAGCGTGATGATTCAGCTCCCCCTGAAAAGGATAAATCCTTTGGGATTCTTTTAATGGTGAAAAAGACGTGGGTTAAGATCGTCTTATTACGCTGTTCCTAGAAGAGCTGAGGATGATTATTCAGCTCCCCTAAAAGTAAAACTTTTGGGATTCTTTTTCTTAGGGAACCAAGAGGCTGTGTGAGGTACAACTGGTCAAGGTCGAGACATATATGTATTCAGGTTGTTGTTTGCCTGAATACTGTTTAGAGGATGCAGGGTCATCGGGGTGCTTTATAAACACAAATGAATCATTCCCTGGTGCATAGACAGGGTGTACAGAAGTCTTAAAGAGTTCTAAGTGCATAGACAGACTTCTATGGGTCGAGGATTACCCTAACTTCACCACTCTCACCTACAGACATTTGAGAGTGGCTGCTTGTGGACCTCTAAAAATGTACACTGATTACCTGTGCGATATCAGCAGAATCCGGCTGGTTTCCTGTTGTATCGGCTGACATCGAGACGCTAGACCCTTGTTGTTGGTCAGTTGAAGTCTCTGATTCCACATGAGTCTCTAGAACAGAGGAGGTGTCTAGGTTCACAGTATTCTTTCCCCTGGCCTTTGCAACAGATTTGGTGTGGGAAGAAGATGGGTTTTTCTTCTTCTTAGGCTGTTGGCCAGTTGAAGCCTTGGACGTCGTGGTGTGCTTCCCAGAGGTCAAAGACTTAGACTTGCCAGACACACCAGAGGTAATCACCTTCTCTGATGAAGGGAGCAAGGAATTCTCAGCTGAGGTTTGTTTGTTAGCAATGTTCATCATGTGGGAGGTGACAGGGACATCTTCAGCTCCAATTTCATTGTAGATGGCACCTGTGATGCGATAGGGCTTCAGAGAAGTGAGTGCAGAGTTATGATAGCTGTCACCTAACCGGCTTTCGAAGATTAGCGATAGAAAGCGAACGTAGCAAATGTTCTTTTCCCTGACTTGGTTCCTTCCTTTCAGCTGTTCAACTAGATTGGAGAAGAGAATACTTCCTACATCAACATTAGCTCCCCATATCAGCCCATAAGCAATAGATTGGTGGTTGAAGGACATCTGATCTTGGGGTCCCTGCATTCCTCCCAGGGATTTGACTATGTGGGTGAAGAGGACACGCCACATAGGGGTAAAATACTTGATCTTCAGAGGAGACTTAGAGAGGACCTCAGCGGGTAAGAGCAGGGTTCACATCATGAAAGGGTTTAAGTGTGGCCAGGGCGTCCTTAACAGCCTTTTTGTCAACCACCTTTAGGCATTCATCACCATGTTTTAACCCAGCCACACTAGAAAAATCTTTGAGTGAGAAGGCAAATGGGTGTTCATTGCAAGAGAGGCTAAAGGTAATGGTGTCATCAACGACTTCAACAGAGTACCAGAATTCCCTAAGGTATTCTTGGTAGAAGGTGGTTGGGGATTTTGTGAATGCTTCACTTGCATCACAATTTTGCATGAAGTTAACCAGATCTGAGTAGGATTCGTTTGGAGCCTTGATCCATCCAATGGAGTTGTTTGATGCAAGAATGCTTTCGTTGAGTTCAAAGTTGACGTTTGCTGCCTTGGGAACTGGGAATGCCATGGATTCAAGGTCGAAGAAGAACGAAAATAGAGGATGAGTTTAGAGAGAGAAAGCTTAGAGAGAGAGAGAGATTTGTGAAATGAGAAAAATGGTAGGTGAGGAGAGACGTGAGACAATATATATATTCAAATATGAAAACAGTTATTCAACCGCATTTAATGCAAAGTGGGAAAATGACTGCTCATGTAGGTCCCTTGACCTTTCAAAACTTATTTGTCTCCTCGTTATTCGAAAATAAATGATTAAATATTGAGAATGTTTTTTAGCATTTACTTGGAAAGTAACTACCTAGTTTCATGTGAAAAACATTTAATATATAATCAGTTATTTAATGAACACATTTATTATCAAGCCACAGGCTTTGAGATATTGAGCATCCCTAGCTTAGCAACTAGCCTGTTGAACGAAGGTTCAGCCAAAGGCTTTGTGAAAATATCAGGTAGTTGCAGCTCAGTGGGAACAAAGTGCAGCTCAATATCTCCCTTCATTATGTGATCCCTGATAAAATGATACCTGATATCAATGTGTTTGGTACGTGAGTGAAGAACAGGGTTGTTGGAGATGGCAATGACACTGGTTTTGTCACAAAAGATTGGCACTTTGTCATATAAGATTTCATAGTAAGCCAATTGACTTTTCATCGAAAGCACCTAAGCACAACAGCTGGCAGCAGCAACATATTATGCTTCAGCTGAAGACATGGCCACAGAGTTTTGCTTCTTAGCACTCCATCCAACCAATTTTCTTCCTAGGATTTGACAGCTACCTGAGGTGCTTTTCCTGTCAATACAGCATCCTGCATAGTCTGAATCTGAATAGGCCTTGAGATCAAAGCCTGATTCCTTGGGATACCATAGACCTAGGGTGGGTGTTCCTTTGAGATACCTGAAAATTTTCTTAACAACCACTAGATGGGATTCTTTTGGGTTAGCTTGGTACCTTGCACAGAGACATGTGGAGAATTGGATATCAGGACGACTAGCTGTTAGATACATGAGTGACCCAATCATGCCTCTGTATAAAGTCTCATTAACAGAGACCCCTGACTCGTCAGGACTCAAGTTGTTGGGTGGAAGCATGGGGCATTTCACTAATGCACAATCAGCTAAGTCATATTTTTTAAGTAAATCTTTAACATACTTTTCTTGACAAATTGAAATTCCCTTAGGACATTGTTTAATTTGAAAACCCAAAAAGTAAGTTAATTAACCCATCATACTCATCTCATATTTCTTGGTCATTAATTTAGCAAAACGTTTACTAAGATTAACATTTGTTGACCCAAAGATGATATCATCCACATAAATCTGCACAATGATGAAATCACTCTTATCCTTGAAGGTAAAGAGTGTTTTATCAATAGAACCCCTGACAAATTTGTTTTCAGTTAAGAAATTAGAAAGAGTTTCATACCATGCTCTTGGAGCTTGTTTCAGCCCATACATTGCTTTGTGTAATATGTACACATGATTGGGAAACTCGCTGTTCTCAAATCCTTCAGGTTGTTCAACATATACTTCCTCAGCCAAATCTCCATTGAGGAATGCACTCTTAACATCCATCTGATACACAGTGAAGTTCATATAAGCAGCATAAGCTAGGAAGATTCTGATGGCTTCAAGTCTTGCTACAAGAGCAAATGTTTCATCATAATCAATTCCTTCAGTCTGACTATACCCCTGTGCCACCAGCCTGGTCTTGTTTCTGATGATGTTTCCAATTTCATCCATCTTATTTCTATAGATCCATCTAGTGCCTGTGATATTCTTTCCAGGTGGAGCTGGCACTAGCGTCCATACTTTGTTCCTTTTGAACTGATTGATTTCTTCCTGCATAGCAGCTACCCACCCATCTTCAACAAGAGCCTCAGCTACTCTCTTAGGTTCAATTTGAGAGAGAAATTCAGCAAAGAGACATTCATTGGCTGAGGCAGACTCTGAATCATGAATTTGTTGTCTAGTAGTAACCCCTGCATTAGGTTCCCCAATGATGTTGACAAGAAGAATGTGTTGATATCTTGACCACTTGGTTTGAGGAGCTGGGGAATCATGGACAGGAACACTTGTGGGGATAGCTGGTACTATTTGAGTTTCATCCTGCTGACTAGGAGGGCTTTCTTAAAAGACTACTTCGGTGTCTGAGTCTACTTCAGCCATATCAAGGGGTACAAGTTCATTATCAGCAGGAGATTTTTCAGGGATTTGAAGAATTGGTGAGTCATCAATAGCAGTAGAGGAAGAAGGACTACAAGAAGTCTTTGGTTCTTCTTCATCAAGTTACTGAGAGGTAGGAACTTCAATGTTGTGGGTAGACAGAGGCTCAAAAGCAGGAACATAAGGAGTGAGAGTGTTGGAGTGATGATGGTGATGACTGGCAGGTCTAGGTTCGGAGAATTCATCACTTGGGAAAAACACATTTTCATTAAAATCAATTTCATCACCCTCTGTTCCAGTTCTCTGTATGACATCATCATCTTCATTGAATCTGACATGAAAGGTTTCTTCTACTTCTTGTCTTCTGATGTTGAATACTCTAAAGGCTTTGGCTGTTGGAGAGTATCCCAAGAAGAAACCATCATCAGCTTTTTCATCAAATTTTCCAAGTTTATCCCTGTAGTTATAAATGAACACAAGGCATCCAAAAACATGAAAATAGTTGACATCTGGAGATCTGTTTCTGAAAAATTCATAGGAAGTTTTACCATGTCTTTTGACAATGATTGATCTATTTTGTGTGTAGCAGGCAGTGTGAACAACTTCTCCCAAAATTGCTTTGGTAAGGCTGCACCATTCAACATAGTTCTGGCTGCTTCAATCAAAGTCCTATTTCTTCTTTCATCCACACCATTTTGTTCAGGGGTGCCAGCTGAAGAGAAGTTTTGTCAAATACCCTTTTCATCACAAAAAGATTCAAGTTGATGATTCTTGAATTCTACCATTATCACTTCTTAGAGCTTTGACTCTAACATCATTCATATTTTCAACATGTCTGATGAAGGACATGATGGTATTAGCTGCATCACTTTTCCTTCTGAGGAAGAACACCCATGTATACCTTGAAAACTCATCAAATATGACCAAGGTGTATTTTTTGTGATTAATGGTCTGAGGTTTGACAGGCCCAAACAAATCCATGTGAAGGAGATGTAAGCACTTGTCAATAGAGAATGATTGCATGGTCTTGAATGAAGACCTGTGATGCTTTCCCTTGACATAGGCAGAACAAGTCTTGTCTTTAGAAAGCATCACTGAAGGTAGACCAGCAACCAGGATTTGTGTGGCTATCTTGTTGATGTTCTTGAAGTTAAGATGAGACAGTCTTTCGTGCCACAACCAATTGACACTATCAGAGGCTTTAGCAAGAAAACAATTTGATCTGCCTTAAGAGCAAACAACCATGTTGATGACATAAACATCTCTCCTTCTAGGTGCAATAAGCACAACATCATTGTTCTTGTTAAATATGGTTCCCTGAGTCTTAGTAAACAAAACCTTGTAGTCAGCATCACACAATTGGTTGATGCTAATAAGATTGTGTTTAAGACCATTCACATATGCAACCCTCATAAAAGTTATCCCATTGCAGTTCACTGAGCTGTATCCCTCTGTGTCGCCTGAAGAATTATCTCCAAACACCACTTTAGGACCTGGCTCCCTTGAGTATCTGTGCAGGTATTGTTGAATCCCTGTCATGTGTCTAGAACAGCCACTGTCTAGATACCATACCGATTCCTTAAGATGTTTCTGCACAAATACATAGAAACAAGTTAGTTCCTATGGTGAATCCACTTTCCAGTGGGTTCCCTGAATTGCTGATTAGCAATTCTTAAGTTCCTGTAGAACTTTTGGCGATGGGAAGGAGAATTAGCTGTCTCATGGGTAAAACTTCCACAAATATCACAACCCGGGAAGTCACCACACTCATCTGAGTGATGGTCTGTGAATCCACAGAATTTACAGGGAGGATAAGGTTTGTAGTTCCCTTGTTGTCTTTTAGAACCATGTTGTCTTTCCCTAGAAGGTGTCTGAGCTCTCTTAACAGCCATTTGTCTATCATGATCTAAGGTCATGTGATGAGAGTTCTTACAGATGTTGCAATAAGGTTTGACTAACCTTTCCCCCTTGGGTTCACCTAGGACAGACCTAGGTTCACGAGAAGTAGAGCATTCAGCGGAAGGCTTAATGTGTTGTTTTAAGAGTTATACTTCTTTCATTAGTGACAACAGGCGTTCTTCAGTTGCGGAGTCAACTTTGTTCACAGCTTTTGATGAGACAGGCTTAAATGCAACTTGCTTAACAGATTGTTTAGTAGGTACAGAAAATATTTTAGCTGGTGGTTTCTCAACATCTGTTTTAAGTTCACCCTTAGCTCCTCTAGAGGAACTGCTGGGTTCAACTCCAGAGAGTTTGGGTAAAGGTGGTAATTGAGCCACATCTTCAGAGACAGGGTCATCAGTTAAAATGGGATCTGACATATGAATAGTCTTTGTAGATTTAAAAACAATCTCTTTGGGTTTGGTGAGAATTTTCAGCTTATTTTTCTTAGCAGATACATCCCTTTTAATGTCAGCAGGCAGTTCATCATTAAGCAATTGATCTACAGTGAACCTACTACACAACCATTTTTCAATAACCTTGTTTAATTCAGATACTTGATCATTTAAGGCACTATTTTTCAAGGTTAAGCTACTGACTTCATTTTGCAGGGATATTTTCTCTAAATTAACCCGTTTGAGAGTTTCACATTCAGATTTAGCAATCAACAGTTCATTTTTAATAGAGTGAAACTTATCAAGTAGGTTCTTTCTTTGTTCCTCAACAAAGTGCAAATCAACAATGGTGTAATCAAGGACATGTTTGCGTTCATCACTATCAGACATAGATAGAAGCCTGTGTTCCTTTTGCATTGTGATGTCAACCCATTGTCCTGATCTTGCATCACCTTTCCCCATAGCTGGTTCATCCTTAGCTATAGCCATGAAAGCCCTGACTCTAGTAGTATCTTCCTCATCAAAAGTCAGTGGCTCATCATTCCAATCATATGCTTCAGCTACCAACCCTTTCTCTGCCTTTTTATCACCTCCTTTCTTCTTAGACAGAGCTTCAAGCTTCAAATTCATCTGTTCTAACTCAACTTTAAGTGCCTTGTACTTGTTCTTGTAATCCTTCTTCTCATTGTCTAATGAGTTGGATTGGTGAGATGAGTTGTTATGTTGTGGTTTGAACTTGTAAGGTTTGGTGGAAGATGATGGATAGAAAGGTGAGGATGTCTTGGTGGAAGGACAGTCTTTTTGGAAGTGTCCAAGCTTTCCACAGGCAAAACATGTTTCTTTTGATCTGTCAGATTGTTTACTAGCTGATCCTATTCTCCCTGATCTTTTGAAGAATCTTCTTTGATTTGCTAGTAAGGCTCTTTCATGAAACTCAGCATTAAGGTCTGTCAAGAACTCTTGGCTGCTGCGGGTGTCTTCTTCAACATCAGAGTCGCTGTCATGAGGATGTGGTGCAGAGATAAGGCTTTGGAAGTTGCTCCTTGAACTACAAATCTTTCAGTCTCTGACTTGTATATAGTGTCAATCAGCCCTTCTTCATAATTATACTTTCCATAAAGCTGAGCTAAGGTGTCATTCTTGATTGAGTTATTGGCTCTCTGAGTCTGATTCATACTCAGCCACTTTCTTAGAAGGCTATTGACAAATGTTTAATCTCAGCTTGACCAATGGTGACATCATTCATAGCTAGGTCATTGAGAAGAATCTTCAGCCTTGTATAGGTTTGTTGAACCTTTTCACCTTCAAGTGACTTGAAAGCATTGAACTGAAGTCTGAGTGCCTGAATCTTGGTTTCTCTGGTTTTAGAGGGTCCTTCAAGGCCAAGGATGAGGTCTGTCCACATTTGCTTGGCTGTGTGACACTGAATGACAGACTTCATGATGTGTTTGGGAAGACAGGATATGATGATGCTTTTGAGACGTTTATCTTGGTTTTCCAATTTTCTATCAGCTGGAGTCCATTGTTTGAGAGGTTTGGGAAGAGGGTTTCCTTTAGTGGAGGTAAGCGCCATGGGAACATAAGGACCATTTTCTAAAATTTCTAGAAAAAATGGTTCAAGTCCATCGAGATACACAAGGAATTGACTCTTCTAACTAGAAAAATCTTCTTTATCAAAGACAGGTACACTGGTGACATGTGATCCGCCTCTTGAGTTAAGAAGTTGGGGTAGATCATCGTCATTAGGAGGTGGAGGGGTGAGTCTTGGTGAAGATGGTGATGCATTGTTGTTGTTTCCAGAAGGTGATTGTGGTGGGTTAGAAGTTTCTGGCATGGTGGATCTTGATTATAAAACTGAGAACGATGTTTCTTGAAGGTTTTAATATTAAACACCGCTCTGATACCAATTGAACCTCCCTAATCAATGCTAGAAACACTAAACTTAACTAATCAACACAAGTTATTCTTTTCAAACGTAATCTTATTATTGTATAATAAAGAATTACAAGTGTTATGTATAACACCGTTTGATGACAATGTGTTGTGCAAACTTTGAATAACTATAAACCCTAAATTATGAATACAATCAAAGCTGTTTGATTAAATAAGTTCTAAGCATTAATGGTGTGAATATTCTCAAAGTGTTGAACATCAATGTTGGGATACACATCCTATTTATAGTGATACGAGGTTGACCTAAGTACTAGTTGATGGTGACTACACAAGACATTCACTTTTTAGACATCTGTCACAAGATGCTCTTCTATTCTTGGTAGTCTTCCATAATGCTTTAAAGAAACAGATCTTGAAACAGTTTCCTTTTTCTTTATTGTCTCGTACACACAAATGGCATGTCCAAAGTGTGCTGAGTGTTAACAGGGTATTGCCACCCCTGTTAACCCTCAACCCCTCAGAGTCCTTGATACATCTTTGCTGTTATCAATCACAGCCAATGAGTATGTCTTCAAGTAATCTTTGACTTCCTTGACAATGTCTCTGACATGGACTCCTCTGAGGTTGCTCATAGAGACTTGGATCTCTGTGAGTCTTGCGATACTTGCCTGTCTCCTAGGCACAGGCAAGTGACTATCTAACAGCTTAATTTGTGTTTAAATCTATGATCAGGGAATCTAACAAAATTAGATTCCCAACAATCTCCCCCTATTTAAGCATAAATATAGCTAGATCTATCTAAGTTAAGGTAAGTGAGATAACAGCTTCTTCTTACTCATAACAGATTTAAACAAACATACCTCATGATTATATTCATACTTAAAGAAAATTACAAGTACATTACAAAAGTGAAATGAAATGTGAAGGTAAAATTGAGCTGTGAATTTCTTCAATAGTCATCATTTTTTATCTTTTCTTCAGCTTCAGCTATGTCTGATCTAGTATCCAATTCTGCCTGCAAAGCTTTTGCAAAAACTTTGGAATACTCTGAGTTAATCTTGAGTCCCTTTTTGAGACAAAGAAACTGAATTGTTGATGCTAAGCCAAGCTCATCTTCTCTTTGAAATACATACTGGCAAGCTCTGTTCATGAATGCCATACCTGTTTCAGGCTCTGTGTAGGTCTGACCATCAACAGGGCCAACGATTCCATTTGGTAGGATCAAATCCCTGTGCATTCCATCCACTTGAACATCATCTGTGACAAAGGTTTCCTTAACAAGTTGAGAAACCCTTCTTCTTTTCTTGCCAGACTTTGGGGGTTCTTGTTTAAACAGTTGTGGTGGGGAATCTATTTTGAGTTTGGCTGCTGTTTCTTTGATTCAGGTGAACTTAGCCTTAAGAGTTTTAAGCAGAAGGAAATTTGCCTGACCAGTTCTTTTGGCAGCTAAGGCTTCAAGTTCAAACCATTCAGATAACCCAAGTTTCTTTAGCCTGAAGTCCTCAAATACATTCATATTACCCTGTTGGTTGTCTCTCCACAAAATCATATGTGGTGTGTTGGTGGACTTGTGAATTGTGTATTTGAACTTGGTTATCTTGCCAGGTGCAAACCTGTTGTTAACGCAGGCATCATAATCAGCTTTTACTTTTCTTAGTGGGGAATACATTTGGCTGCAGACGGGGAATCTTAATCATGCATAGAAGGAAGTCCTTACTGAAGGACGGAAAATCCGTACCTCGTGTCCAGTAACCAACCGAGATCAACTGACAGAAAGTCTACTCTGATTTCACGCGAGCTACATGAATAAAGGATGCGAATAAGTTAACTGATATCTGTTTATTTTATTTATCTAAACTGTACTTGGTTAATTTATTTATTCTTATAAACTGATAAGTCTGAATGTTCTAATATTTCTGATTAGCGTATTCCTGTTCTATATTAATTACGGTATAACACGTATTCTGACGTTATAACATTACCGTATTTGATAACCTGCTAATAATGGAAAGTTTTCCTAAATTATGAAGTTTCTAAAATGAATAAAATCATTTAATAAAATTATACCCTTTTAATTTTATAAAACTAATTTAATATAATAAACTAATTTACTAATTAAATCATTTTAAACATTTATTTATAAAAGTGATAAAATAAGGTATAATTAAATTTTCGTATTAATCCTTTAAGTCTAACCCGAGCCTACCGAGATACCCCTTATAGTGATTTACTCATTTCCTTTTTTTTCTTTTATATGTCCGAAACTATTTAAAGAAAATAAAAGGAAGAACAAGATGATTACCGTCACTATGTGATAGGTGTGTAAACACCCATCCTTTTTACCACTTAATTACAATAATAACCGAGCCAAAACGTGTATTTTATGTCTTTTATGTCGGAATTATGCGTGGTTTGTGTTTTTGTTGTGATTTAGGACGAAAAGATGAAAAGTGGAGAAAACACGGGCATTTACGGGCTTTTATTGAAGAAAAAGATGAAAGACGAAGTCAAGAAGTCAAAAGTGCAAAAAGAACGGAAGTCCAAGACAAATTCTGAAGATTTATCGAAGAAAAAGTCAAAAGACGGAAGTTTACTAAAAGCCGAAGAACTCGAGTCTTATTTATTGAAGAATTAAAAGACGAGTTTAAAGAAATCCCGAGCCATAAATCATTAAAGTCCAAGATTAACAAAAGATTAAGAAGGGAAGGACTTAATGGTGCAATTAAGAAGAAAGGAAGGAGGGGAGGAAGCTTCCTCTAACCATCTCCCTAATCTACTATAAATAGGATCATCTAGTTTCATTTTTTCTTTGTTGGCTAGTTTGACAAACTATGCTCTTCCACTTTAATTTTTGCACATTTAAATTCATGTCATTTACTTTATTGCACCTTAAATTACCTTGTCTTGCACCTTTATTTTTCAAGTAAGTTTTAATTTTGTGTTCTTTAATCTTTTATCTTTAAGCTTTTTAATCATCTTGTTCATCTTTTCTTCTTGCTTATTGTCAATCTTTTTCTTATTCTTCATTTGTGTTGAGTTTGTGTTTTCAATCTAAACCTTTTTCATCTTATTTTTATATAACGTTTAAGTCTTTTTAATTTTTGTGTCTTGTTTTTGTTGATTTCATACGTTTTATATTTGATCTAGTGTTTTATTTAGCTTTTTGTGTTTTTATTTTGCTTATTGTCCTTGAAAAGTTAAGATTTTTGAGCTTATTTTCGTACTTTTTGTGTTTTCCTAGTTTTTAGGAAATCTGATTCGATTTAGGAACTTTTTCATTAATTCCGAAATCTTGTACTTTCTCCCCATTGAGAAATCTTGTTCCTGATTCGATTTAGGAACTTTTTCTGCTATTGCGAAATCTTCTTCCTGATTCGATTTAGGAACTTTTTCTGCTATTGTGAAATCTTGTTCCTGATTCGATTTAGGAACTTTTTCTGCTATTGCGAAATCTTCTTCCTGATTCGATTTAGGAACTTTTTCTGCTATTGCGAAATCTTGTTCCTGATTCGATTTAGGAACTTTTTTCTGCTATTGCGAAATCTTGCCTTTTTCTGCTATTGCGAAATCTTCTTCCTGATTCGATTTAGGAACTTTTTCTAGCAATTGCGAAATCTTTGATTTCACAATTGCGGAATTGTTCATTTCAATTGCGAAATCTTTTGTTTTTTTTTACAATTGCGAATTTAGTTCTTTTAATTGCGAATTTAATTCAGTTTTTAGTTAATTGCGAATTTTATTAGTTTTAAGTCAAATTTTATTTTTAAACTTATTTTCCTGCCATTTTTAATTAACTTTATTTTAATTGTTTCGTCTTATTTTTACGTCAATTTATTTTTACTTGTTTTGTCTTATTTAATTTTCGAATTTACTTTTCGTCAAATTTTAATTTCTCGTCATTTAATTAATTTACTTTTAACATCTTTAATTTTACACAATTTATGTTTTAGTTAGTTTTAGCTTTACTTTAACGTCATTTATTTTAACGTTTTGCTATTTAATTTAAAAAACAACCAAAAATTATTTGTCTCACCAAAAACAATTGAGTCGCATTTTGAACCGGAAATCAATTCGTTAAGATACCGAGAACTTAACTTTTTTACCATACAAAATCTCTAACATTAAAATGGCGCCGCTGCCGGCTCTTTTCGTAAAGACTAACGGTTTTCTGTGAGAGACGCGTTGCTTTTTGGGATCCTTCACTTGTGAACGTTATCTTTCGTGTCAAAAATTTTCCAAAAACCCCAAAAACATTTGAAAAATCATAAAAAGCATTTATTTTTCAAAGTTTTGCACCAAAAATATTCCTCTTTATCCTCTATTATGTTTAACTCTTTTCTTTACCCCTCTTCACTATAATTCTTCATGGATTCGTCTTGCGGCCGGTGTGGGAGACCATGGCATGGTTTTCAAACATGTCAATGGTGTACTTGTGAGCGGTGTGGTTTTGATATCGACGATACACAATTTGGATTTTGTCCATTTTGCAATTCAACAAATTCATACTTCAACTCTTACAATACTTTCCCACCCTCTCCCGTCTATGACAATCCCTATCCTCAACATGCACCAGGTTTTTCTCCATACCCGCGTTGCTATATTTGTGGGGGCCCTCACGATGTTTCTTCTTGTGATCCGTCGAAGATCTTTGAGAAACCACCGTGCTATCATCCCAGTGCATTTAACTTTGAGCCCCCACATCACACCGTCAATCATCAACCTTCTTTCGAACAATTGAGTACCCAAGAACAATGGGCTACTCTTGTTACTCAATTTCAAAACCTCGAAGAAGCTTTCCATAAATACAACGCAAAATGTCAAGCGGATCAGCAACGAGAGCAGGTATCTAACCTTAATGCTTATACTCCTCCTCTTGTGCCTCCATATTATTATGACAATGATGACGATGAGAGTCCTATTTCTTGGACCGATGAGAATGCTATTCCTTCTCCCGACTTGCCGGAGCCTAAGGATTCAACCATCCTAAGGGATGAGGATATTAGTACAATTCCTGCAAAGCAACCCGACGAATTCAATACGTCTAGTGCTGATAACCTTGTCCCTATTCCAAGTGAATCTGAGTTGACATCCAACAGTGACGATGAGTATGATGCACTTTCTTCTGATGATGTTCCTTCCACCAACACTTTGGAAGAGGATTCTTTGGCTGTCTCCAATCCTCTTTTTGATCAAGATGATGATTTTACTTCTTGTGATGACGAGTCACTATCTGATGAAGACGTTCCGAAGGAAACTTTCAAGATTTATTCGAACCCTTTATTTGATTTTGATGACGATTACATATCTAGTGAGGTGAATCCTCTCTTTGACGAAGGGATAAATGAAGGACATTCTTTGACGATTACATATTTAGCCATGCCCCCTTCTATCGCAGAGGTGGAGAGTTCTGACTCTACTGGAAAGGTATCGCAGGTGGAAGGTAATTCTTCTCTTACTTCTCCTACTATATTGCCCCCTCATCCTACTGAATGCACGCCCAATCGGGTGATGTATCAATTTCCCTCTCCGGGAAATGAGGATGAGTGCTTTGACCCGGGAGGTGACAATGACCATTCTATGATTGATACCCTTACGGCTTTGCCAATTGGTACGCATCCATTGTCTTCGGAGGATGTCAATGTGATTCCTATACCCACCCCACCTCCCGAGGATCAAGATTTCACATACTTCTCGTATGTTGAAAGGTCCTTCCTACCATTCAAGACTTATCCTCCTGGCTCTCCTTTATTATATTCCTCCGGGAACGAGGACAAGGTCTTTGATCCCGGTATTACATTCGAGGCTTCCCCATGGACCATTTAATTCGGGGACGAGTCAGGCTCGTGACTCGGTTAACAAAAACAAGCGCTTTTTGGGAGGCAACCCAATTACATATCTATCTATTTCTTTGTTTTTACCATAAGTGTAGGGGAGACCCGTTGGTGTTCGCTAGTTCCTCTCCTCTCTTATTCAGGGATTAGAGCTTCAAAGACACACTCTTGATGACTCTTGACGACCCGTGATTCCGTGTTCACTTCTTCCCGGTTCTATCCTAAACTCTTTTCGATTCACTATTTTATATTTTCTCAATATTAAAATAGGAATCTCTTTAGTTGTCTCTTCCTTAGCAAGATTTAAACAAAGTGCACAATGTCATAAGTGTAGGGGAGTTTACTCCCACATGCTTAAACATTGAGGACAATGTTTATATTAAGTGTAGGGGGGACTTCTATCGAAGTTAAGTGGTCTTTTCCTTGTATTTGTCCTCATTTTAACCGGAAAATCAATTTTTCGACATTTTTCAAATATTTTGATCTATTTTGGCCCATTAGTTTTGCCCTTTGTATAGTTATTTTCTTTCTTTTCTAGAATAAATTTTAATAAAGTGGTTTTAATTTTTAAACGTTGTGAATCTTTTGACTCAACCCGAGTTTACTTATCTAAGTTTACTCTAGCTAGTATCCTTAACGTGTTTAAGTCAAGTTTTGCTAGGCTTTTATATAGGGAGCTATAAAACGCGAAAGTCTTAACTCTCACGGGTTAAGAACAAGAACTTTTCGCAAGTTCCTATAATTGATCCTAGAGAGTCGTTTATCAAGGGAACTTTAAAATGCGATTTCTAAACTTGAAAAAGTCTAAGAGTTTGCAAGATCCTATAGACGACTCGAAAACCCAAAGCTTTGATTTAATAGGCTAAGCATCCACGAGTCTCATTCTTTGAGATTTTAAACTGTGGAGAACGAGAGATGATAGAGTCAATTATAAGTTCGGTATTCTTTCATGAATTTATGTGAGTTAATTATAAGCCTATTCTCCCATCGCCTACTAATAAATTTATCTACAATAAATAAAGTTGTATGATTTGAAAAGTTACTTAGCTTCTAGCCCAAGATCGTTTAAAAGTTGCTTGGTATGGATTAGAGTTCATAGCCAAGGCATAACTTATTGAAGCGGGATGCGAAGATTGGCGAGTCCAAAAAGGACCTAACAAGGCATGAGGGCTACATTTTGTTGCTAAAGATCCCAAGTGATGTGAAGAATCATTTATCGAAAATCAATATGAAGGATCGAGACACACGACGAAAAGCAAAAACTCCCCAGAAGTCACGGAGAAGTTTATCCGAAAAGACCCTAGCAAGGTATGAGGATAAATAGATCCAAGTCATAAAAGGAGGCAGATCGTTGTATATCAAAGTCCAAAATAAAGATTGGAGAAAAATGAAGAAGTCGTGGTCCAAGTGTAATCTCTCAAAACTTCAAGTGAAGAAATTCCTATTGTGAAGAGAAGACCATTATTTCATGAGCGTCTCTCAAGGTTTGAAGTATGAAGTCGCTGCCAAATATCGGTCCGAGAAAGGTCTCAAGTCGCGAAGCGAGTTATGCCAAGATATGAACTTTTTGAGGTCCCGAGAAGTAGTTTTAAAAAATTTTATCCTTTAGCTAACTATTGATTAAATCGTTCACTGTATTTTCGGACTAAATAACTATCGAAATAAGTCAACAATGCATCCTCGTGATCATTCAAGACAAACAGTAAAATATAAGAGATACCCCTAGGAATAAGGGAGTCTAAGTGAATAATTGGCCCACATGAGTTCGTGTTAGTTTACTAACTTATAATAACAATGATCTCGTTTTTAAGCTTGGTTTGGAGAAAGTGAAAACTTGAGGATGATGATTATTCATAACATTTCCAAAACCCAAGGTATGTTCTTGATTTCTTTATTTTGAATGTTTATAATTTTCTATCTCTTTAATAAAGGCCAACGTGGATTGATTATGATGAAAAATGTAAAAGTGCTTTGTAACTAATGCATTGAATGAGGACATTGCAATGGTCAAGTGTAGGGGATTTGATAGGTGTGTAAACACCTATCCTTTTTACCACTTAATTACAATAATAACCGAGCCAAAACGTGTATTTTATGTCTTTTATGTCAGAATTATGCGTGGTTTGTGTTTTTGTTGTGATTTAGGACGAAAAGATGAAAAGTGGAGAAAACACGGGCATTTACGGGCTTTTATTGAAGAAAAAGATGAAAGACGAAGTCAAGAATACAAAAGTGCAAAAAGAACGGAAGTCCAAGACCAATTCTGAAGATTTATCGAAGAAAAAGTCAAAAGACGGAAGTTTACTAAAAGCCGAAGAACTCGAGTCTTATTTATTGAAGAATTAAAAGACGAGTTTAAAGAAATCCCGAGCCATAAATCATTAAAGTCCAAGATTAACAAAATATTAAGAAGGGAAGGACTTAATGGTGCAATTACGAAGAAAGGAAGGAGGGGAGGAAGCTTCCTCTAACCATCTCCCTAATCTACTATAAATAGGATCATCTAGTTTCATTTTTTCTTTGTTGGCTAGTTTGACAAACTATGCTCTTCCACTTTAATTTTTGCACATTTAAATTCATGTCATTTACTTTATTGCACCTTTAATTACCTTGTCTTGCACCTTTAATTTTCAAGTAAGTTTTAATTTTGTGTTCTTTAATCTTTTATCTTTAAGCTTTTTAATCATCTTGTTCATCTTTTCTTCTTGCTTATTGTCAATCTTTTTCTTAATCTTCATTTGTGTTGAGTTTGTGTTTTCAATCTAAACCTTTTTCATCTTATTTTTATATAAAGTTTAAGTCTTTTTAATTTTTATGTCTTGTTTTTGTTGATTTCATACGTTTTATATTTGATCTAGTGTTTTTATTTAGCTTTTTGTGTTTTTATTTTGCTTATTGTCCTTGAAAAGTTAAGATTTTTGAGCTTATTTTCGTACTTTTTGTGTTTCCTAGTTTTTAGGAAATATGATTCGATTTAGGAACTTTTTCATTAATTGCGAAATCTTGTACTTTCTCCCCATTGCGAAATCTTGTTCCTGATTCGATTTAGGAACTTTTTCTGCTATTGCGAAATCTTCTTCCTGATTCGATTTAGGAACTTTTTCTGCTATTGCGAAATCTTCTTCCTGATTCGATTTAGGAACTTTTTCTGCTATTGCGAAATCTTGTTCCTGATTCGATTTAGGAACTTTTTTCTGCTATTGCGAAATCTTGCCTTTTTCTGCTATTGCGAAATCTTCTTCCTGATTCGATTTAGGAACTTTTTCTAGCAATTGCGAAATCTTTGATTTCATAATTGCGGAATTGTTCATTTCAATTGCTAAATCTTTTGTTTTTTTAACAATTGCGAATTTAGTTCTTTTAATTGCGAATTTAATTCAGTTTTTATTTAATTGCGAATTTTATTAGTTTTAAGTCAAATTTTATTTTTAACCTTATTTTCCCGCCATTTTTAATTAACTTTATTTTAATTGTTTCGTCTTATTTTTACGTCAATTTATTTTTACTTGTTTTGTCTTATTTAATTTTCGAATTTATTTTTCGTCAAATTTTAATTTCTCGTCATTTAATTAATTTACTTTTAACATCTTTAATTTTACACCATTTATGTTTTAGTTAGTTTTAGCTTTACTTTAACATCATTTATTTTAACGTCTTGCGATTTAATTTTAAAAACAACCAAAAAATATTTGTCTCACCAAAAACAATTGAGTCGCATTTTGAACCGGAAATCAATTCGTTAAGATACCGAGAACTTAAGTTTCTTACCATACAAAATCTCTAACATTACTATGGTTAAGAACTATGGCTGAAACACACGAATCAAAGACAAGATCAAACCCGAAACCCCTCTGTTTGTGTTCTTTAGCCGGCAGAAACCCCCAATGAGATGGAAACCCTAGTTTTTTCTTTTGTTTGTAAAAATGAAATGAAAAGATCTTGTTTCCTGTGTTTTGTTATTAAAACGGATCGGGCCTAGAAGCCCACTTTCTTTTCTTTATTCTTTAAAAACCGTCGGCCCCTTTTTATAAAGTGGGGTTTCCATTTTGCTTTTCGACACTTAATATTTATCGTGTAAACTTGTCTTAGTTCCCGTGTTTTAAAAATTCTGAAACTTAATAATTCTTTTCTGTATCATAAATAATGCACACGTAATATTTTCTGAAACGTGATTTTTGAAACCTAATGATTATTTCTGGATAATTATTATTTATAATACTTAACTGAACTGAGGCTGCGTATTTTCTGTTAACGTTATCATTAAAGTTAAAGCTGGGACTCTGCGTATTTAATATTCTAATATTTAAATACGGGTTTTACAATTCTTCCCCTCTAAAAAAAATAATTCGTCCTCGAATTAAGGGTACGATTATGCCGGTATTTTATAATTCTCCCTCTCTAAAAGAAAATTCATCCTCGAATTAAACGTAATTTAAGCTGGGGAACTTATCTAAACTGAACGACACATAGACTGAAAGGACATGAGAGCTAAAAAACATATAAGTTGAAAGACGTGTAACTGAAAGACATACTCGAATCAAAACTGGAAGTGAGGGCAAGAAGTCCGTATAGACTCCTATGTTTCCCAAGTGGCCTCCCGCTCGGTGTGGTTCCTCCACAAGATCTTGACGAAAGGAATGGTTTTCCTTCTCATAACTCGATCCTGGCGATCTAAGACTGCTTTGGGTTCTTCAATATAAGATAGGTCTTCCTGAATCTGATAGAGTGGATAATTAACTTTGTGAAGCTCATGATATTTGTACCCTCGGAGTAGTGATACATGGAACACGTTATGGACGTGTGCAAGGTAACACCAACCGATAAGATACCTCACCAACACGTTCGAGTATTTTGAACGGTCCGATGTAGCGAGGGGTGATCTTGCCCTTGAGGCCAAAACGCCTGACCCCGCGTGCTGGTGATACCTTGAGGAATACCCGATCCCCAGTCTTAAATGATAGATCTTTGTGATGTTTGTTGGCGTAACTCTTCTGACGAGTATGCGCTTCTTGCTTCTTTGCCATGGCAATGGCGACTTTTTCATTGGTCAGCTCTATTAATTCTGGTCCCTCAATCAAACGTTCTCCAACCTGATCCCAACAAATAAGGGCACGACACTTCCTGCCGTATAACATCTCGAAGAGAGCACGCTTGATACTTGTAAAACCCTATTTAAAATCCTATGAACAGTACATATGAACAGTAACTACATGAAAACACGACTAAAATAAAACTTTCCATTTATAATATTATTATACGTGACACGACATTTAATAAAGAACATTCATGAATATTATAAATGTGCCACGATCACGATTACCAAATTCACGGTAAACAATCACGAACGTACACGACTATAATTTTTAAACATTGAAAAGCTTCGGGTTATCCTTTGTGGGCCCTTATACCTGCGGCTAGACAAGAGGGAAGGAACAAATGCGCTTTTGGCCCATAACTCAAAAGAAACTAAAACACAAGGAATTTCTTTTCATAATTTTAGGTTAAACCAAAAATTGCAAAAACCCTTCTCCCTTGTTTACTCTTGCTGCCGGCCACCATCAAACACCAAGGGTGTTTCAGACGATTTTGATCATTGGTTTTTAGGTGTAGGTGTTCGTGATCGTAATCCTTTCCATTCCACGCTAACGGTATAATCATAAACTTTTTATTTTAATTCTATTGATTAATTCATGTCGTAATCATAAAAACAAACCATGGAAACATGTTAGATAATCAAAACCATGAATAAAAGGATGTTTGGTTCGGTTTTTGGGTTAGCCGAGACACAATAGAGACCAATTAAGGTCTCGGCCTGATTTTGTTCGCACCACCGAGACCGTCATAGGGCTCGGTTTGGTTTGTTTGATTCGGACGCGAGACCAAGGAACCCGACCAAGGGCCGGGTTTATGTTTTAGATGTTGTTTAGCTCTAGCTAGTGTCAACCAAGACCCCTCCAAGGTCTCAGTGGGACTATAGTGAAAACAGTGGGAACCGAATAACAAAACAGGGGGAACCAGTCACAACCGGTGGGAACCGGCTGTGAACCGATGTAAACCGGGCGGCGGCTAGCCGTGGCTCGGAAGTAGGTAAAACCACTCGGATGGTGGTAACCGGATAGGACGGGTTAGCCGCTGTCAAGGGTGTTTGGCTCGGCTTATATGTGTGACACGGGTATTGGCTCGGGTTGATTTTAAAACACGGGTTCGGGACTCGGGAGAATATTTAAAATCAGAAATATGTTTAATTAAATTATTTTATAGACTATTCAGTTTAATTAAATTCATGACTTAGGTTAAATATTAAAATTAATATTTTATGTATAACCTAAAGTATTCACTTAGCTTAATTTAATTAAAACCTGTATTTTAATTAAATTCTGATAACGTATAGTTTAATTAATTAACCAATTTATTTAATTAATCAACATAACCATGACTTGTATAATACTAATTCAACTTTACTTATTATTAATAATACAACTTATTTCTAATTATGGAAACTTACTATTTTTGGAAACTTTCTATTTTTAGAAACTTACTATTTATGGAAACCTGCTATTTTAGAAAGTTATTTAGCATTGCAATACAAGTATTATAATACACTAGTACATGCATAATACACTACAGAACATCAGTATAACTACAGATAACATAGTAAAACACATGTAATTCAGACAACTCATACACATTCCCATTCTTATGTAGTATTATCCGTCAAGGCGGAGTAGGTTCTTTAGCGTTTCCGTTAGCTTCTATTGGACACAAGGTATAGATTTCCCGTCCTTCAATAAGGATAATCTTGTCCTTTATTAGGATTTCTCGTATGCAGCCAACTGTTTTCCCCAGTAGTTACAAATTAAATGCTTATGTTTTATTAGTTACCTTAGCCATATACATGCATGACCAGTTTCACCTAGTTATGGAGGTACCATAACCATAACACTAGAGGCACTAGTGTTATGACTTCACCATGGCGGAGTGATAGCTTGTGGCATCCCTTTCAGTTATTTGGCCATTATTATATTATTATTATCATGTGGGGCGTATTGGTGCATCCTAGGTTCAGTTTCAGTCAGGATTTCATGGTGAATGTGGTGTGTGCCTTGCATCCTTTACAAGGAGCTGATCCCTCCTACCCATTACTATTTAATTAGAGGCATCCCCTCTAATTTGCATGACGATGTCACCCCTCCATGTATTCATGCACGTTGTTGACCTCATGACCTATATTGGCTTTTGGTATATTAAACTAATACAGATTTTCATAAGTAACATAAGCTATGTTTTCAGAACTAAAACCAGTAAACATTTTATACATCTAGATTTCCCAGGACTTATTCATATCCGCTGCTTTTCATGCTTTACATTTCTTTCCTATATTATTCCATTCATGTTATGTTATATATCCATTCATTGAGCGTATTGCTTAGCCGTTACCTTCTTTCCATGTCCCAAAATGGCAGGTACCCAAGGTTAGACTGGAGCATTTGGAGGACATGCCTAGGATTGGAGCTACCTTAGACTTCTTCTCCTCTTGCCTTCATATTGTATGCTTGATTAGTCTTGCTTTAGTCATTTATCCTAATTATGTTTTGGGCTTATGTTTGGGAACCGATGTTTGATTCTGGTTATCCCTTTGGTCATGTATGTTTATGACATATTACCTTGCATACTTTGATGAGACGTCATAATTATCCTTTGATGTTCCATTATCAAATAGGGTGTTACAATTATGGTATCATAG
This sequence comes from Glebionis coronaria, assembly GCA_025667525.1. Lineage (NCBI taxonomy): Eukaryota > Viridiplantae > Streptophyta > Magnoliopsida > Asterales > Asteraceae > Glebionis > Glebionis coronaria. Next base: position 348,808,225 of record CM046874.1, on the reverse strand, counting down.
CCCAAGGTTTCGACCTGTATGCTCTAAAACTTGACCTGTGACTAACGGGTAGTCACCAGGTTCTTCCCAAGCCGACGTCTGATCTTCAACGTGTCGATATTTTCATAATCTTGTTGTTTTAACCATGATGTTTTCCTCGGAATTGTTTGATTAATATGGATTGAACAATTGTCATCCATACTTAGTTACATGTCATTGTTTTTATGCATGATGTTTTCTTGTGAATCTTGACTAGTATGAACTGAACCACAATAGTTCATACGTAGTCACATGTTTTCTGATAGGTTTAGACAGTTGGTTTTAATGTATTCATTCATTTTCATTTTATTTCATGCATTCATATCAATGTCGTAGGTTTATGACTAAGTAAAGGTTGGTACAGGACTGTCCCTATTTAGTCGCATGTGCTTTTACCGAAACTTTTAACTTTGGACTGACCTATTGGCGTCCCTCTCTATGTCTTTTGTTTTGGTGAACTGACCATAGGCATTCACCCTCGCTCATATAAAATTTTTATCAACTGCATCATGCATTTTAAACTGTTTCATGCATTATAAACTGTCTCATTGCTTTATAAATTGTTCATGCATTTTACGTTCATCTCATATTATTTTAGACCTATTATTTATGTTGCATTGTTTGCATTGTGAAATGACTCATAGTCGTTCACACTATTAGTTTTCAAAATTTATTTCATTTTAGTCATAATTTTCACGTTCCCTCATTTATTATTACGAGTTATGTCAATTATGTTGTCATACTATCATGGTTAACTTTGTTTTCATGCGGATGATGTTTTATACTCATTGAAGTAATTTTGTTCTGTGTTCCTTCATGTTGATTTTGATTCATGATAGACATTGATAAATTGTATTTAGTCATGCATTCATGATAGTCATGGTTATTTTTCATTGATCATGTTTTCATGCTGACAATCAGTAAGTTCCACTTAATCGCGTTTTTGTACCTCTTATGTGACTAGAATTATGTCTACGCTAAATTAGCTAGGCTATTACGTGTTCCTTGATCATGTCAGATGATTGACACCATAACGACCACCTCATGTAAATCCCATGTGTACTCCATGTACCATGTTCCATCTTTACTTCATGAACCATACTCCAGACGTATTTCAATTATTGCACTCCATGTGTGATACTAATCCGTTTCCAATTTTCTCAGACATTTTTTTTCTCACCAATGTTACCACTCTCAGATTGGAGAGTTTACAAAACAAAGATGAAGGCGATAGATCGGAGCAAACCAACTAGAATCATAGTCAACCACCAGATGTACTATTTCATTCCATATTTCACCTCTTAAATTGTATGTTGTGTGTTATTCATCGGTCTTTCCAGCACATGAGTAGAAAACCGGTACAGGTCGACCACTCAGACGGAAAGTTACATGAATCACAGTCATGATATTGACCGTCGTTGGACTGACAGTCAAAGAGGTAGTGACAACTACCGTGACAGCAAATACTCCGACAATAACGATAGGAGCTCCGTTTACGGAAGCGATCAGAAATGCAAAGGATTAGCAGTCCAACCGACCACCAAAATTCTGGTATGATGACCTAAGGTTTTAAATTTCATTGTTTCACATCTCAAGACTCATGTCAAGAAATCCGTCAAGATACATGTCATGCGCATATCTTCTCAAGACACGAGTCAGGGAACATGACTTACGTTTATCATCTTAAACAGCCCTACGTAACCCAGAATACCCTCCAAGGAGTATAACCATTATGTTGTGGCATGGATGATTCAGGCCATAAAAATTCCAGTCTCATCACCGGAGTGTTGCTCACGTTTGAACACGCAATGTTTGTTCTGCAGGAGGCAGGCGAAGCACATTCTGTAGTACTTACAACATTTTATTCCATGTATTAACATGGCACTTCCATTGCTTGATTTCATATTTCATATATACATGACCATAAGGACACGATTCGTATCATCCATGTGTAAGACAGGATCCAATCTGCTATCGCACTTTCCTCCGACAGGTGTGAGTTAAATGTGATTTCGTCTATGGACTATAAACAACAACCAATGCTACGATAAGCCGTCGTTCATATCAAATTATGTACAACGAGGTCCAGGCTCCTGAATACATTCAACAGGGTTTTCCATCAGGAAATCCTGTACAAGTCAATTATGTTCTACAAACATATGATCGTCATTCCATTGCTGCGAAGATTTTCTAGCTATCATTTATGACATGACTTCAAAAACTCCTATTACCCAAAATCAGCCGAATATTTCTAAATTTCTAGATGCATTTCCAGAAAAAGCTCTGAAACTACTTCATATTTGCAAGGTGAAACATAACACCAAGCAAGTTAGGGAGCAAAACCAGTTTCCAAGACTCTTTATAGCATAGCTTTCCGGAGCTAACAAGTTAAAGGTGCAGCTGCAGGGATGTCTGAACAGGGTTCATCCATCGGGTGCATCGCTCTGATGGGCACCAGTCTTGCTTAGTAAGGAGAAGGACGGTAACATGAGATTATGTGTCGACTACCGTCAATGTAAACAAATCACCCTTCATGACCGTTATCTCCCTCCACGCATTTTTGACGTATACGATCAATTGCAAGGTGCTAATGCACTTATAAAAGAACAATTTGCAATCATGCTGACAACCATGGCGAGTGATGGAGCAGGACATGTCCAGGACTGCTTTTCGCACACGATTTGGTCATGCTAAATTCATGATTTTGTTTTAATCTTACGAATGCTCCGTCAGCATTTATGGACTTGATGAATTAAGATTTCCATGAACTCATAAACAAAATCGTTATCATTTTCATCAATGGCAACCTGATCTTCTCTAAGTCTAGAGAAGAGCACGAAGATCATATTCACTCTATGTTACAAATGTTGCGATAGAAGGAATTTCACCTTGAAATTTTCTTGTACAAATTTTAGTTGATTTCAGTGACACGCTGAAATCACGTTGACCCTTATGGTTAATCTTACCATGACGCGGATTACGCGTAAAAGAGAGAACCCTACACTGAGTTGTATGTTCGAGAGAATCCTACGTTGACAGAAGTCTAAATTCAGAGACTCATAGTTTGGAAAATTTCTATGTGTCTAGTTGCTATTAAGCAAGATACAGTTAAGTTCATATCTAAGTATTTGCCATACCAGCAGGTTAAGATAGAATACCAGCAGGTCAGGAGTTATTTCCACCCTTGGAAATTGTGAAACGGAGAAGGGACAAGACCTCCATGGAATTGTTGCTAGACTATTCGCAAGCTCAGAAGAAGCATGATGCTATCTGGATTGTTTTCAACTGTTTGACCAAGTCTGCAAAATCCTTTCATCCGTAAGGATTTCACAACTAGCAGGTTATCAGATATGTTCTAGTAAATGATCGTACGATCACTGGACTATCCCTCAGCTATCGACTCGGATGAAGACTCGCGTACGCATTTACCATTACGTTCACTTCCTTGTTAAATTTTACATTCTGTTTTCGCATTTGCGTTCACGAAACTAATCACGTCCATGATCCTAGCTCACATTTTACGTTTCATTTTATCCTGGAGAGTTTAATAGAAGCCTGAGAGACCAGACTCAAGTTTAATAAACTTTCCATCTTCAGGATTGACCCTTCACGTTGCATTTCACGTCTTACATCATAATGTTTGGAGTTACCGCCTCAGTTACTCCATGTTTGTGACATGTTTCACATGTCATGTTCATTCCACGTTACTCATATCACGTTCACGATATGTTGCATGCGTCACGTCTACCATAAGTTTTCAATTTTGCATTAACACATTCCACGTATCACGTTCACAATTGCTCACGTATCACGTTCATAATTGTTCACGTACTACGTTTCAATATGTCTCGTATATCATTACTAAGATGTTTCTCATACCATTATTTCAGATTACTTCGCATCGTAACATTTTGTTATCCTTCCATGTTTTCTTCTTAGCCAATCGATCAAATTCATGAAAACCCATCTCACGTGGTGAACCAAAAAATTTATGTATCACATTGACAGAGTCATGAAGACCAAGATTATTACTTCTCATCAAGACCAGCCAAAAGATCGTTCCGAGAGGGAAGTCACTTGGAAACGAAGGAGTCCATCTTGATCCTTATCCTCTTCTTGGTTCATGAGTTAGATATTCTTTACAATTACGTCACATTTCATGTGCCTTCCAGGAATGTCACGTTCCATTGTCCTTCCCAGTCTGGTTACGTTCCACGTTCTTTTCTGCTTGCATGTCATTAGCTTTTATGTACCTTCCGTCCTTATAACCCTGTCAGTTTATCACAACTCTAATTCGAGGACGAATTATTCTTTTAGAGGGGACAAGTTGTAAAACCCGCTTTATAATCATATGAACAGTACACATGAACAGTAACTACATGAAAACACGATTAAAATAAAACTTTCCATTTATAATATTATTATACGTGAAACGACATTTAATAACCTTCATGAATATTATAAATGTGACATGATCATGATTACCAAATTCACGGTAAACAATCACGAACGTATAAGACTATAATTTTTAAACATTAAAAAGCTTCAGGTTCTCCTTTGTGGGCCCTTATACCCGGGGCTAGACAAGAGGGAAGGAACAAATGGGCTTTTGGCCTATAACTCAAAAGAAACTAAAACACAGGGAATTTCTTTTCACAATTTTAGGTTAAACCAAAAATTCCAAAAACCTTCTCCCTTGTTCACTCTTGCCACCGGCCACCATCAAACACCAAGGGTGTTTCAGACGATTTTGATCATTGGTTTTTAGGTGTCCGTGTTCCTGATCGTAATCCTTTCCATTCCACACTAACGGTATAATCATAAACTTTTTATTTTAATTCTCTTGATAAATTCATGTCGTAATCATAAAAAACCATGGAAACATGTTAGATAATCAAAACCATAAATAAAAGGATGTTTGGTTCGGTTTTTGGGTTAGCCGAGACACAACCGAGACCAGTTAAGGTCTCGGCTTGATTTTGTTCGCACCACCGAGACCAGCATAGGTCTTGGTTTGGTTTGCTTGATTTGGACGCAAGACCAAGGAACCGAACAAGGGTCGAGTTTATGTTTTAGATGTTTAGCTCTAGCTAGTGTCAATTGAGACCCCTCCAAGGGCTCGGTGGGACTATAGTTAAAACAGTAGGAACCGAATAACAAAATAAGGGGACCGGTCACAACCGGTGGGAACCGACTGTGAACCGGTGTGAACCAGGCGGCGGCTAGCCGTGGCTAGGCAGTGGGTAAAACCACTCGGACGGTGGCAACCGGCTAGGCCGGGTTAGCCACTGTCAAGTGTGTTTGGCTCGGATTATATGTGTGACACGGGTACGGGCTCGGGTTGATTTTAAAACACGGGTTTGGGACTCGGGAGAATATTAAAAACCATAAATATGTTTAATTAAATTATTTTCTAGACTATTCAATTTAATTAATTCATATTTCATGTATAACCTAAAATATTTCACTTAGCTTAATTTAATTAAAACTATATTTTAATTAAATTCTGATAACGTATACTTTAATTAATTAACCAAGTTATTTAATTAATAAGCTATAACCATGACTTTTATAATACTAATTCAACTTTACTTATTGTTAATAATCCAGCTTATTCCTAATAATGGAAACTTACTATTTTTGGAAACTTTTTATTTTTAGAAACTTATTATTTATGGAAACCTGCTATTTTAGAAAGTTAGTTAGTATTGCAATACAAGTATTATAATACACTAGTACATACATAATACACTACAGAACATCAGTATAACTACAGATAACACATTAAAACACATGTAATTCAAACAACTCATACACGTTCCCATTCTTATATAATATTATCCGTCAAGGTAGAGTAGGTTCTTCAGCGTTTCCGTTAGCTTCTACTAGACACAAGGTACGGATTTCCCGTCCTTTAGTAAGGAAAATATCTTCCTTTATTAGGATTTCCCGTAGGAAGCCAACTGTTTTCTCCAGTAGTTACAGATTAAATGCTTATGTTTTCTTAGTTACCTTAGCCATATACATGCATGACCAGTTTCACCTAGTTATGGAGGTACCATAACTATAACACTAGAGGCACTAGTGTTATGACTTCACCATGATGGAGTGATAGCTCGTGGCGTCCCTTTTAGTTATTTGGCCATTATTATATTATTATTATCATATGGGGCGTATGGGTGCATCCAAGGTTCAGTTTCAGTCAAGATTTCATGGTGAATGTGGTGCGTGTCTTGCATCCTACAACAGAAGCTGATCCCTCCTACCCATTACCATTTAATTAGAGGCATCCCCTCTAATTTTCATGACGAGGTCACCCCTCCAAGTATTCATGCATGTTGTTGACCTCATGACTTATATTAGATTTTGGTATATTAAACTAATACAAATTTTCATAAGTAACATAAGCTATGTTTTCAGAACTAAAACCAGTAAACATGTTAAACATCTAGGTTTCCCATGACTTATTCATTTCCGCTGCTTTTCATGCTTTACATTTCTTTCCTATATTATTCCATTCTTGTTATGTCATATATCCGTTCACTGAGCGTATTGCTCAGCCGTTACCTTCTTTCCATGTCCTAAAATGGAAGGTACCCAAGGTTAGACTAGAGCATTTGGAGGACATGCTTAGGATGGGAGCTACCTTAGACTTATACTCCTCTTACCTACATATTTTATGCTTGATTAGTCTTCCTTTAGTCAATTATTATATTTATGTTTTGGACTTATGTTTGGAAACCGATGTTTGATTCCGGTTATCCCTTTGGTCATGTATGTTTATGACATATTACCTTACATGATATGATGACACGCCATAATTATCGTGTGATGTTCCATTATCAAATAGGGTGTTACAATACTGGCATGCCAACTGTTATTGTAGGCAAACTCGACCAAGCAGATATAGTCATCCCAATGTCCTGTCCATTCTAATACACAGGTGCGTAGCATGTCCTCCAAAGTCTGGTTGGTACGCTCTGACTGACCGTCCGTCTACGGGTGGAAAGTTGTGATAAGCTTGAGACTAGTTCCCCAAGCTTTATGCAAACCTCCCCAGAAGTGAGAAGTGAAACGTGGATCCCTGTCTGATATAATTTCTGAAGTTGTACCGTGTAATCGTACAATTTCCTTTGTGAATAGATCTGCTAGTTTACTGACTGCGAAATCTTTACGGATAGGAATGAAATGTGCTGATTTGGTCAAACGATCGACATTAACCCAGATCGCATCATGTCTCCTCTGAGTCTGTGGTAATCCGGTTATAAATCGATAGAGATCTTGTCCCATTTCCACATTGGAATATCTATTGGCTGAAGCAGACTGCTGGTACGCTCATGTTCTATCTGAACCTGCTGGCAGGTTAGACATTTAGAAACAAAAGTCGCGACATCCTGTTTCATCCCGCTCCACCAGAAATGTTGCTTAAGATCGTGGTACATCTTAGTGGAACCTGGATGGATAGAAAATTGACTGCTATGAACCTTAGTCATTAAGGCTTCTCTGAGAGTAGGTTCTTCTAGAACGTAAAGTTTGGTACCCTACCATACGATACCATCATCATCGATACGAAATTTTGTCTGCTGGTCAATATTCTGGACAATCGCCCAGATTTTACCATCATCCTTTTGTACGACTTTAATCCGAGAGAGTAAATCTGGTTCCACTCTCAGACTAGCCCAGTAGCCTCTATGTCCGCGTACAAGGAGCTCAATATCATACCGCTCTAAGTCCCGAATAATCTCCTCCTGAATCTTTATGCCATTTATCATTCCTGACTTTCTGCTAAGGGCATCTGCTACTACATTCTCTTTACCTGGGTGATACTAAATATTAGTGTCGTAGTCTTTCAGCAGTTCCAACCATTGCCTTTGTCTCATGTTAAGCTCTCGTTGTATAAATATGTACTTGAGACTTTTGTGATCGGTGAAGATATCACACGACTCACCGTATAAATAATGCCTCCAGATTTTGAGGGCGAAAACGACTGCTGCGAGTTCCAGATCATGTGTAGGATAATTCTTCTCATACGGCTTTAGCTGACGTGAAGCATAGGCAATGACTTTCCCATGCTGCATAAGTACACAGCCCAAGCCTTTTCCTTAAGCGTCACTGTAAATCTGACAACCACCTGTACCAGATGGGAGAGTAAGGATTGGCGTTGAAATTAAACGATGTTTGAGTTCCTCGAAACTCTCTCCTCGGTCCATATAAAATTTTCTCCTTTACGCAAAAGTTTGGTCAACAGTAATGCCAAACGTGAGAAATTCTAAACAAATCTGCGGTAATAACCTGCTAACCCAAGAAAACTACGGACTTCAGTGGCCGATGTCGGTCTCGACCATTTAGTGATGGCCTCCACCTTTGCAGGATCCATGGTGATCCCCTCTTGAGAAACAATATGGCCTAAAAACGCCACCTTATTCAGCCAGAACTCACACTTAGAAAATTTAGCATAAAGCTTCTCTCGTCGGAGAATCTGCAAAACTTTACGGAGATGATACTCATGCTCCTCTTTGGACTTAGAGAAAATAAGGATATTGTCAATGAATACAATCACAAACTTGTCTAGCAATTCGTGGAAGACTCGATTCATCAAGTCTATAAATACTGATGGCTCATTCGTGAGAACAAATGGCATGACAACAAACCGTAATGACCATACCTCGTGTGAAAAGTAGTTTTGGATATATCCTTCTCTTTTACACGCAGCTGGTGATATCCTAATCGTAAATCAATTTTTGAGAAGTGCTTGGCACCCTGAAGCTGATCAAATAAATCATCAATACGAGGAAGTGGGTAACAGTTACGAATAGTGAGCTTATTCGCGGTAGTCGATACACAGTCGCATACTACCATCCTTCTTTTTGACAAACAAAACATGCGCGCCCCATGGTGACATGCTTGGACGAATGAAACCTCTTTCTAGAAGTTTTTGAAGCTGATCTTTTAGTTCCTTAAGCTCTACTGGATCCATACGGTAAGGAGCTTTAGATACTAGTTCTACGCCTGGAATGAGACCGATACCAAACTCTACCTCTCGCATGGGAGGTATGCCTGGAAGTTCTCCCGGGCATACATCCGGAAAATCTGATACAATTGGCTGGTCATGGAGTGAATGTGTCTCAGAAGTAGTGTCATAAACTGTAGCTAGAAAACCCTCACAACCATGGTATAATAGAGTACATGCCTGTAAAGCTGAAATAATCTGAACATGTTTTCCTGGCAGAAAACCACGGTGAAAAAACTCAAGTGTCTAGACATCACCGAAGATAACCCGGTGAGCATGACAATCTATGGTGGCACGGTGAGTTGACAACCAATCCATACCCAGAATAATATCGAACTCGTACATATCTAGAGGGAGGGCACTGACTGGACGAATTTTATCGTAAAACTCAAGAGGGAGATCCTTGTACACCTGAGTAATGCGTATAGAGTCTCGCATGGGTGTAGATATACTAAACACACTGTCTAGTGGTGTAGGGGTCATGTTAATTCTATCAGAAAATGAAGTAGATAGAACTGAGTTTGTGGCGCCTGTATCGAAAAACGCAGGCAGCCTGTCCGTGTATAAACAAAATTCCTGTAATGGTACATGTGGTCTTATTTGCTTGCTCTCGGGTAGTAGTGTAAACGCGACCAGTGGTTGGTGGTAGTGGTGGTGGGGGAGGTAAAATATGAGGAGTATGGCCCAAGGTACCGGTAGCATCTCCTTTCTTGCAATCCCTCATCATATGGCCCGGTTGACCACACTTGTAACAACCACTCGAACCACAACGGCAAGGTCCTGGGTGTTTCTTCCCACATGTGATACAAGTGGGATTAGAATACCCTGTAGAAGCAACTTTGGTTTGTTAAGTACCTGATTTAAGAAGATGTACAAGTGTCACGATCCTGAAAAGATAACTGGAATAGGTTGTTTAGCTTAAATTTAAAATTACCAGAATTTGCTGGACGGGCAGACTGTTGACCTCTATAGTTTTGGTCACACCCCGGTCCAGCATCTCTGTTGACATACTAAAAGTTAGAATTTGTTGTACATGATGGTTTAGTATTGTGAAGCTTAAAGAATCACATTTAGCTGCTAGATGAGTTTGAGTTGTCGCGGTAGTTATCACTACCGTTTGTCTTATCTGATCGATTTCGGTCATAAGACTGACCGTGGTTTCTGTAGTTCTGCTGTGGGGTAGCCGATTGGGATCGGTCTCCTCCTTTGTGTCTGCAAGATCATAATTGGATAAGGCATGATATATATTGACAAGTAATAAACAGAGTAAAATTGTTTAACTCTGCTGAATGAGATGTACCTCTTCTCAGGACACTCTACATTCTCGAGCTTATCCCTCTCGAAAAGCATCTAAATATCACGAGCTGCATTAGCTACCTGCGACACGTTAGTGAACATGGCACTAATTATCCTATCCGTAGTCCTAGTGTGAAGGGCCCAGCAAAATTTTTTTGCTTGCTCCTCCGTGGTACCTGCAGCCTCTCCCAAGAACCTAGCCAACCTGAGGTATCGGTACATGAAATCGATACTGTTCTCGCCATGATTCTGACGAATGGCGTGAAAGTCCCTCTTCAATTTTGCTTGCTCAGCATGAGGGAAAAACTGGCCATAAAAAATTGCCTTGAACTTTGTCCAAGTCAATGTGAGCACCCACTCATCTCCCCCATTCGTCAACTTATGAGCCCTTCACCAATGTAGGGCATGACCCTCCAACTTGTAAACGGAAAGCCTAACCTTGAAGGCATCCCCACAACCCATGGCCCCAAAAATTATATATATATGATAAATTCGGTTTTCTGCGTCCGTTGGAGCTACAGTCTGCTCAAAAGGTCGGGGTTTCTGTTTATTAAACAAATCTAACCAGGTGGCTAAAGTGGAAGGTGGTGGAAGAGGAGGGTTGTTATTTTGCTGAGGCTCGTTCTGGTATTCAGCTCGGATCTCATCACGATCTGGGGTAGCATAGCTTGCACAATCGCATGCTGTCGTCCTTCTTGTTAACGAAGAGCACTGGTGCACCCCATGGTGATACACTTGGGCGAATGAAACCCCGCTCCAATAACTCGTGCAGCTGTTCTTTCAACTCCTTGAGCTCTATGGGAGCCATGCGGTAAGGAGCCTTGGAGATAGGCTCAGCTCTTGGAATGAGCTCAATGCCAAACTCTACTTCACGGATTGGTGGTATACGTGGAAGTTCTTTTGGAAACACATCTAGGAATTCTGAGACAATAGGCTGATCATGAATAGGTGGAGTTTCAGTAGTCGTGTCATGAACATTGGCTAAGAAAGCTTCGCAGCCATGAGCTAGTAAAGCACGTGCTTGCATGGTAGAAATGATTTTGTAACACCATACTTGGATAAGTGGACCGTTACGTATATTTATGGCGTGTCATCAAAGCATGCAAGATAATGTATCAAACATTAACTAACCATAACACAAATACAGGAATCAAGTATCGGTAATCCAACATAAGCTCAGATATAAAGATTAAATACTGAAGGGAAAAGGACAAAACAATGTCCAAACAACTAAAGTAATGTATTAGTGCATAAAATAAAGGAGTCTGGATAGCTCCCATCCAATGCACGTACTCTCTCAGAATTCCTAAGAGCGTCCCTGTGTACCTGCCGTTTGGAACATGAATGGAAAACTACGGTTGAGCATAACGCCCAGTGAACGGATATGAAGCATGATAATATGTACTAAAGTGGAACAGAGAACAAATACTGAAACTATAAATGTTATGTAAATTAAAGAAAAGCTGTGTAAAATTTGAGAAGTCTGATTTATAAATAGTAAAGCTGAATTATTAACTGTTAAATCTGAAAACATGCATTTACTATATTTTAATTGCCAAGAGCGTATATAGGTCATGTGTTGTACAACTGTTACATGAATAGCTGGAGGGGTGACCTCGTCATGCTGTAGAGGGGTGACCTCTAAATAATGTGTCGGGTGGAGGAATCAACTCTAACGTGAAGGATGTAGAGCACACACCACATTCACCTGATAACTGTAAACTGATAGCCTAGGATGCACCCATACGCCCCGTTGATAATACTGATAAATGGCCAAGCTGAAATAAATGAGACGCTGCGAGAAATCACTCCCTCGCAAAGGAGTCATGACACAGGTGCCTCTAGTGTCATGGTTACGGTACCTCCGTAACTAGTACATAAACTGGTCATGTTTGTATATAATGCTCAAGCAATTTATTTAGTTATTAAAATGATTACTGATAAGCTTAAACATATACTAGGGAAAACATTTGGCTGCAGACGGGGAATCCTAATCATGCATACAAGGAAGTTCTTACTGAAGGACGAAAAATCCGTACCTCGTGTCCAGTAACTGACCGAGATCAACTGACAGAAAGTCTACTCTGATTTCACGCTAGCTACATGAATAAAGGACGCGAATAAGTTAACTGATATTTGTTTATTTTATTTATATTAACTGTACTTGGTTAATGTAAAACAATGATAATCTTTATGAATCAAGAGGGTTGATGTTTTCTAGAGAGAGAAACTTAGAGAGAGAAGTGAAAGAAACTATGTGATATTAAAAGTGAGAAATGAAACAACCAACACCTCTTTCCATGGTGGAAAGAGGCTTATACAACCAAGTCCTTAATGGACTTGGGCCTCCGGCCCATGAACATGCTCATGGGTCTGGCTATTTAATAAATGTTACTAAAACACTACTTCGAGCCTATAACTATATAGTTGGAGTGACCGAGACTTTATTTATACATAAAACGTATTTCCAACAATCTCCCCCAAAGGGAGGTCACTCCAAATTTACAAAGTCCTAATCTAGCATGTTAGATCTTGTTCTTAAGCTCGTAGTCCACTTTCTCTTTTCTTTCTTTCTTTTTCTTCCTTTTGTGAATATGTGTTGAATAATATCAGCCTTTTGCTTGGAACACGTTCTTTTGGCCTTTCACGTGTAGTCTTTATCTTCTTGTGATGTTCGCCTCTTCGTGACTTCATGTCCCACACACTTATCCTTTGTTGAATTCTTGAAAGTTTCAGAGTCGATACAGCGGAAGACTTTTAGGTCATACTTTCTTGAATTTGTAGAAGTATTTGATGTAGAAGGAATAAGCATGTGAGGACGTCTTCAACATGTACACCGCAACGCCACCGTCTTCCACAGGTACACCGCAACGCCACCGTCTTCGAATGCAGCAACATAATAAGACACGAATAAAATGGCTTTGAAATTTTATTCTAATTCGGTAGCATTTTACCTCCGGTTGGTGAAGACCGTTGGACGATATTAAATATCATACCCGTGACGGATAGTTTCAATTAAGTAACTTCCTGACAGGATTTCGCGGGTAAACCCGTTCTCTTTATTCGACCGTCCAAAGCTGACTGCGAACATAAAGAATGAATCATTTGGATTAAAAATCCTTATGATTGAAGCCGTCAATTCATGAAACCTGGAACAAGTGAATTTCAATTAAGATATTCACCATCGTTGCTTTCCAGTTGTCACAAACTTAATTCAAATAGAATCTTGCTTGTCACCTACCAAGTGCTGTTTGATGTTAACACTAAAAGGATTTCCACTCGTCACTGTGAACACTAAAGAGTGTCACTCTGAGTGTTCTGGCAAGATCATACGATAATGCGTAGAGGCCTGGAACGAGTTTAAGTTCAATTAAGAATTAAACTACTGTTTCTTCCCAGTTTTCACAAGATTGGTTCTTAAAGAACCGCACATGTCACCTACCATGAGCTTGTTTGATGTTGGCTCAAGCAGGATTTCCATCTTCATTGTAATACTTGCGTATCACTCGGAATTTCTGGCAATATTACAAGAATACTGCGTAGGACCCATATTACAAGTGTCCTAATGAGACTTTTGATAATCTCGTGGCTCTAGACTCAATAATGCGTTTTGATTTAGTGAGTGATGGCTGGAGAGGAGTGCCACCTATTCAATATCAGTCTATTCGGAGTGAATAAACCGATAGATAACGTGTTGATCTCCGTGTGATTAAAACAAATACCTTTTGAGAGATATTTGAGTTAGTTGTGGAGGGTTGTGCATTGCATCACTGGGTCTATGATGTCTTTCTTCAATATCGAGAATCATTAACAAATGATCTCAATAGCATATGTATTTACCCGGTTTCTACCTAAAGTTGTAAGGAGGGCTTCTTTCTTTACACCCTTTATCTTTACAATTCTTTTTCATTCTTCAACCCCTTCAATGCTTACCAATACGTCATCACTAGCTCCTTGTTGTGATTGTTCCAGTGCTAGCTTAAGTACTTGGTCTGCATTCAGCTACGTTCACAATCATTCTCCATCTTTCCTAGGACTTCTAATTCTATCTAGGGAATTGTCCTTGGGAAGATTCCATCGGTTCTGATGAATCATTGGATTAATACCTATACCTACCACCCTTTTGTCACCACATCCGTCGTGAATTAAGTGTGTTTTGGGTAAGTATTGTCACCATGAAAAATCCTTGAAAAAATCACTTAAAACACTTGTGATATTGTAATCAAAGTTTTTGTGCCTTAAGTGATTTTGATCATCAAAAACGTTCCCCCTTAACTTGTGCATTACACATGTTAGGTTGGTTTATCTTTTAAGCCTTTTTATTGTTTAGCCAAATATCATTAACTCTTCCTTAATCCCATTTTCTCCCCTTTCCAAAATATCAACCATCAATATTTTGGATATTAATGGATTAACCGGTCTTTGGGTAATAAAATGAAATTAGATGTTGGCCAAAGAACAATGAATTCTCCCCCTCAAATTAATGAGGGTTAGTTGTAGTGCTTGAGTACGATATGTTTGAAAGATTTAGAATCTCGAGAGAAATTCTTGAAAAATATCATACTTTTACACTACAACAAGCCACAAAAGCTGATTATACAAAAAGTAACATATTCACAATTATAGACATATGGAGTTGACCTGTTATAAGACGAACCATAATTAAATGGCTCTTTCCGTGAACCTATGGTGAGCTCCATATGGTCGTCCACCGACGAATCGTTCCACACTTCGTAGCAACCGGATCTTCCTTAGGAGTTCCTCGATCTTCTTGATCGCGTACTTTGCTCCTCTTTTGCATTGGCTTGTCCAGGTGTACTTGACTGCTTGAAGCGGTAGGTTGTCATTGAGAACCGTCAAATTATCTCGAACATGCTTGAGCGCACCATCGTTGAATTTGTGCAGTTCGGTGAATCGCATATATTGCATGACGCCAGTCTCATTTGGATAAAAGATCCCTGCTTCCGGCGTTGTGGTCCCCATGTAAACCTTCTTGTTCTTATGGAAATTACTTAGTGGAGTTGTATAGGGATGTTCCAAGTTTAACTGCTTCTGATAGCTCTCCACTCCAAGTTGAAAGTCTTCCACCCGATTTTGAATGACGATTTTCCTAGCACATTGACGAAAGTTGGCGCTCAATGCAATGACTATCTCAGGTGGTAAATGGTCAACTTTATCCTGAGCCAATAACAAAAGAAGATCTTCGATGTCTTCAAGTTGAAGGTACTGGAGATCACTTTCGTCAATTCGGTATTCTTTCTCATCAGTACGTTTGAACATGATTACATTCAAGTAATCATAGCCGAATACCGTCTAAGTGGTTGCTCCTTGAATGTTTTTGATCCTGTGAGCTGAGACAATAGAAGAACCTCTCTTAGGATGATGGAAATGATTGTAAGCTAACCTTTTCTTTGGATTCCAGTGAGAGATGCCAAGTGATGCATAAGTGTCATAAAACTTGAGCAATTTCTTTCTCCATATTGCATCAGGTACTTTATCCTCTATCCATGGAACATTCTCCAAATTAACAGCCTTGACCATAGTGAGTGAAGTGGCATATTTCTTTGCTCCATTTTCAAGGTATTCAAGATCATGAGAAACAAAGTGCTCTATTGGGATTGTTGCAGAAACGGCAATGACCGTGGGTGTAAGAGGTCGTAACACAGGAGTCTGAATTCTTGTAGTCGTCGCTCTCATTGCCTTGGTAAGCTTATTCAAGTGATATTCTGCTTCATTATGGCTGATCTTCAAAGTATCAAAGAAGTCCACATTTGCGGCTGCCATTTTGATCAAATCCGGAGTCATTGTCGGTTTCTCATGAGAATACCTTAGAAAGGCCGAGAAATCGATAGGATTATTCAGGAATTGAGTCAGCTCCATTTCAGTTGTTGTGTCGAAAGGTTGCTGTGGAGCTGCATTTGTGAGCCAGAGTTGCTCTTGTACCGTGTCATCGATGATTAGAGATTCAGCAAACGTTGGTTCTGGCACATTTAAGTCTTCAACTTCCATATCAATGTTGTGCTGATCTTCAGATGGTGTTGAAGGTTGATCTTGCATCATCGGTATATCATCGCGAGGTTCTTCTTCTAGTATTGACCATGTTGGTTCTTCTGATTGCATATATTCTACAGATTCATTGTAAGAATCAGTAGTAAAAACTAGTGCAGTAGATATACCTGTGTCAATTTGTTGAGTTTCCGGTACTGTAGACTCCACTGTCTTTTCAGCGGTTTCAGCAATGTTTTCTGTAGCTTCCTCTAAACCTTTCTCAGTAGCCTTATCACTGTCATCCTTATTAGACTCTTCGGCATTAGTACTCGTTTCGTCATTCTTATCACCCTTGTTGGTTCCATTACCGTCGTCATTATCATCATCGTCATCCTCATCGTCATCTGTATCCTCGTCCTCATCTTCATCTTCATCCTTATCCTTTTCTTCCTCATCCTCTTCTTCCTCCCCAACTCCTTCCTTATCCTCTTCCTCACTTTGATCATTGTCACCATCATCCTCCTCATCGTTACCCTCATCTTCTGCCTCCTCTAGTTCGTCTTCATTGTCAGACTCAGAGTTGGTAGTATCTGTTGGTGTATCGTCAATAATTTCTTTGTTGAGATATTACAGAACTTTTCGTTTATTCTTCGATTTATGAGCCCCCATATTTAGCAGACGTGTCTGTAACAATGTCGTAAGTTGAAGTGTAGATAAACCATTACCAAAAAAAATGGGTAGCTGCTGATCAACGTATGTCTTGACTTCTCGTCGAATGATCTTGGTCATCTTTTCATCAATTGACCCAAGAAAGGCAGCATTCTCTTTGTCATGATTTTTCTTCTCTCCAAGAAATGATTTGTGTTGGGCTTTAAGTTTAGACAGTTTGTCGGATATTTTCTGAAGTGTAGGCTCATCAGGTTGAGGTTCCTTGAGAGGTTGTGTGTCGGGAGTGGTGAATCTTTCAGTCAGTGTAGCTATTTGTTTAGCTTGAGCCTCCAACTGTTGTTGAAGAGACTGGATCAATGGATCACTGACTGTGAGGAATAGATTGGAGGTGGATGATACTTGTTGTTCTAATGATGGAGGTGTAACCATTACTGTTAAAGTGGTGGTGGATGATACGGGTTGTTCAAGGATAGGTGTTGGTGTAGATTCAGTGATTGGGGCGGTGGTTGACACAGGTTGTTCAGCTGTTGATGACAGTGTAGATTCAGTGGTTAGGATGGTGGTGGTTAGGATGGTGGTTGATACTGGTTGTTTAGCAGGTGCTGGTTTAATAACTAGTGTTATGGCCTCACTGATGACCGGGGTGGATAATGGTGGAGTGGTGGTTGATGTAACAGTAGTTATGGGAACATCCACCATTGCTTCATTTGTTGACGGATCAGTGTTTGTGACCTCAATACCCTCCCCTTCCAAAATAAGATATTTCAAAACATCATCAGAGCCGGAAGTAGACTTACTTTGAAGTTGAGTCTCTGGTATGAGAGTTGCATGAGCATCGTCGTTTAGCACCATGTGAGTTGGTTCTTGTAAGGATGTGGTGATATTGGCGTCTCGATACATCAAACTTGTATTAGTGTCTGCATTGCTACCACGTTCTTCACTCTGCTCACGACTTTCAAAGTGGAAGTTATCAGCATCTTCATAAGCATCTTCATCGGTAGGATCTTCATAAAATGTCATGTCAGCATCAAGATTGCCAAATTCTTCTAAGTCCTCAAACATTCTTGAGCCTGATCCTGTGGTAAAAGCTTCATGTCTGCTTTGTTGAAGAATAATACGCAGTCGTTTGGCTTCAAAGATGTTTTGTTTAGTAGGTTCATCTGAAGCAACACTTGATTCTCTACCTTTAGTCTGCTTTGCTTTCTTTGGCCTTCGGAGTGGTATTTCTTCCTGTTCTTCCTCAGTATGGGTCATCTCAGCTTCTTCAGCATCTTCATCAACTAAATGCTCTTTCCCTGTGCCTTTATCTTTTGATGAAATAGTCGATTGGCGCTTGGAAATTATTTTCTTTCGTTTACCTTTTTGCGTCTCTGATTGTTTCTCAGAGGGATCTGCATTTGCTCGTTCGAACTGTGCTTCAATATCTTGTAGCATTTCTCTCTGTAGTGATCACTTTCCCTTATTCCTTCATTCATCATGATTGCTGGTACTGGAGCTGGTCTGAGTTTATACTTTGTGAATTGATTATCCGCAGTCATAGTGTCCAACACATCGTCACTATCTTGAGTATGATAGAAGAAATTCCCACGAGGATCAATATCTGGGTCACTCTTCATGAAGAAATTGATAATGAGTTTTGTGAACCTTGGAAATGGGAGATGCACCACTTTCCTCTTGGAACTTATGAATTGATGACAGAATTCCTCCCAAAGTTGTAATGCATAGTCCACTTTAGATCCAGTGTAGAGACCCCAAAAGATAACTGCCTGAGCGGGTCGCATTGCGTCCGATCCGCGAATCTTGGACGTAAGGCATTTTACTAAGGTAGTGACAATTGCTTTCCAAGGTTGCCCAATATGTGACGTGTTAAACTGAGAAAGAAAACCAATTTCACCCTTATAAACTCGGATTACTCTAACCAGTTCTTCTGAATCTGGGTCAGGCACCAAGTGTTCCCCTTTTGCTAGCTTAGGGAGCTTAAATAGTTGCCTAAATTGACGCAGGTCAAGTGTCAAGTCTTTGTTGTTTAGAGTAAAAGAGATAATCTTCTTTGACAATTGCTTTGCTTGTGTGATTGAGGCAGTTGCCCAAAATTCGTGCATGTATACTTCAGGGACTGATGCAGTGACACGTAATGCATCCTTTATTGGTGAACAATCTAGGATGTCTGTTGCAATTTTGAATGCCGCCAAAGAAGGATCAAAATCGTCTTTCAGACGAAAATTGTTTGGTGCATGTTGCATTCTAGCATTAAGTGGAACAAGGATAAGATCTAGTCGTTTTTGTTCTTCTTCGGTTATCGACATGTTCCTGCTTTTAGATAAACACAAGCACACTTGATATATACAAATATATATATCTCATAAACTATGTAAATCCTAAGCATTAGAAATAAATCACAACAAATGTCACCACATATGATTGAGTAACAAAATACAAGCATAGTTCATATGGACTAAGTTGATACATTCAGAATAACACCTAGAATTATGAAAGATATGCCACAGAAAATTTATTCTAATGAGAGAACAACCTAGCATTAGTTACTTGAATACTTGGATTTCTTGGTTGTCATAACCAGAACCTCAGTAGGTCTAGTTCTAGTTTCAACCACAACCTCAGTTGGTCTTGGTGTAGTTTCAACCATAACTACAGTAGGCTTTGGTTCAGTTTCAACCACTACTTCAGTAGTTTTTGGAGTACCTCAACCCAGATTTCAGTAGGCTTGAACACAGGGATAGACAATGATGAAACTTTGTCTTCCATGGCCTGGATGCAAAACACAAGACATTGAATAAGTAATTTGTATCTCTTTTGTTTACAGACTAGTCAACTTATTAAATAAGATGAACTTTTGTAATAAGAAACCTTTCAAGTATTCTTATGAGATAAAATTATTTAATTTCAATATGACTTGGTCTCGTCTTAATGGCCCTAATTTACTTAAAGCCTAATAAAGTAGTAGTGCTGACTAGGCAGATATCATTAGATAGTCTTAGGCATTTGCACAACTCTTAAAGTCCATAACAAGCCTAACAAGTGTTACAACAATGTAAACCCTTATCGCAATCTAAAATATATTCAAAGCAAAGGAATTACAAAACTAAAGTCACTATAGTGCTAAACATATTTTAACAAACTTGCAAATTTTGTCCATCGTAACAATGCATCGTATTGTACCCATCGAAGTGTACCCATCGTATTGTACCCATCGTACTGGACCCATCGTACTATACCCATCGTACTGGACCCATCGTATTGGACGCATCACACTGGTGCCATCGTACTGAACCCATCGCATTGGTGCCATCGTACTGAACCCATCGCATTGGTCGCATCGTACTGAACCCATCGCATTGGTCCCATCGTAAAGGCCATCGCATTGGAACCATCACAACGGACCATCGCAACGGACCATCGCAATGGACCATTGCAACGGGCCATCGCAATGAGCCATCGCATTGGACTTATCGCAACGAGTCCATCATAATGAGCCATCGCAGCGAGTGCATCGTAGTAAAGCCATCGCAATCAATGCAATGAGAATCGATCGTAGTCATGGATCGCATTCTTGGCGATAGAACCTAGGCAGATCTTAAGAGTGCGTTTACGGGACAAAGAAGATGTTATAGGCCAAACTGTGTATAACCAATGTTTATCTAGGCAAGATGAACACATCCCAAATCTAAAAACTCGTTTTTTAACAAGAATCTATAAACCCTAAATTAGTTCATATTCATATAGATACATGGTTGAGTTTATGAAAATAGCATGATATAATCATCTAAAAGCATAAGCACAGATAGAAGTAAATTATACCTAGATCAGATAAAAATGAGAAGCACAAAAAGATGGAGTTTGAAGCTCTAACAATGGCGGTAGGAGTGCTTGTTTGTGTGAGTTACAGTAATGACAAAGAAACGAAAGGGAGGGGGGATTTATTTGACTTTGGTCAAACCAAGTTGCAAGAAATTGCAACTTGGTCCCCCTTGTTGCAATTGTGCAATGTTTTACCCCCAAGGATTAAGCTGTTTAATAAACACATATAAAAACACATGAACTAACCAACACCTAAACCCGTAACGTCTTAACTTTGAAAACGAACACGAAAACAAACTCCTAATGCTTAATTGCAAACAAGCTATTCCTCAAACCACATAAAGCATACAAAGCATATAATGATGAGAATGGTCGGTTTACATTTTCTGAAGACCCTTTTTGAAGATGAATTTTAAATTCCAAAAGCAATATAATATTTTCTCCCCCTTAAACATAGACCCGTTTTCTATTTAAAGAGCTGTAGTCATTGTTTTTAAAAGAACAAATATCGATGAAGACTTTTTCCAGTTTAGTGATTTTATGGAACGATTCTGGTGGCAATAAGATTTCTCTTATTTTGACAAAATAAGTGCACTATACGTACACTAATTTGTGTTAGACCAAGTTATAAAGTAAACTTGGTCCATTACAAGGTTTTAAAGTAAACCTTGCCCGAGAAAATTAATTCCCGTTGTGAGACAACGTTTTCAAAAGAAATACGTGACTTTAATGCGAAAAACGGGTTGCAGTCTGAAATAACTACAAGCCATTATGGGCATGTTTTAAAACTTGTACAACTTATATACGGACTCTATTTATGGCGCCGTGTCAATTTTAATTGAAATTTCTAAGGCTGTAAATATTACCGTACTAAAATACATGCCCGATTTGAAAATGAAAAAATATTTTTGGATTTTCTTGATTTTATATTTTTTATGGATTTGAATGTTTTATATTTTTTATGGTTTTTCTAAGTTTTATATTTTTGAATTTTTCTTTTGGTGGTTTAAATATATACGATAATATACAAGATCACGATCAAAGGATACTCGAGAATAGTTTACCACTACTATTCTTCAGATTCTTCTGCCAACTCCTTAACACTCTGTTCTCGAGTCTAAATTTTAAAGAAAGGAAGAGAACAAGATGGGAAGGGGAAAGTAAGGAATAGAAATGTAAAGAAAATGACTATTGCAATTTGTGTTCTTAAGTTTATATTTTAGTTAGCAAGGAAATGATAAGGAAGCTAACAAAATTACTAATATACCCCCAAAATTAAAATTTTGTCATTGCTGACATTTATTGTAACGGTGGAGGCTAGTAATAGCAGGTTTTGATAATTTGCCTATGAAGAACGAGTGCCATGAATGATATGGGATCTATTAATTGTAACATTTTAGTTTTCGAGAGTGGTCTTCGGAAAATTCCACCCGACAATGTAGTTAAGATTTTAAAAACTAGTCTAGTTTAGATTCGAGGAAGTCTTACTAAATATTTTTACGTAAATTGTTACAGTCATTTATTTTATTGTTATTTAAACTCCTATATCATGCTGTAGATTTTCATATGTTGATATGAAAAATTCATTTGTCAGTTGCATAGAATATTACACGACATACATTATTGCACAAGCTATTTGTAATATATAATTATAATTTGATAACAATATGTATGGATGTTTTTTTGTTTGAATGTTAGACGAGAGCAGGTAAGTAATGGCGTTATCTTGTTGGATCAGCAACATGAAAAAGATGAGGATATAATTGTAATTTAACACAAACATATAACACTAGTCAGTGGCTTCCCTTCCTAATCCCCCCAATTTTGGGAGGAACAAATCTATACAAAAAAGTCCCTAATTTCCCTTCCTCATCCCTTCCTATTCCCTACCTTTCCTTTAAAAAAAAAACTTAAGAACACTAATATTTTTAGTTTCCCTTCCCATCCCTTACCTTTCCATCTTAAAAAAAACTCGAGAACAGAGTGTAAGTGTCGCTGGTGAGAATAATTTCATGCCTAGCTTTTCGATTAGAAACTCGATACGTCCTCGATCTAATGCCTTCGTGAAAATATCTGCCAGCTGTTACTCAGTATTGACGAAGTACAATTCGATCACTCCATTTTCTACTTGCTCTTTGATTAAGTGGTAGCGTATGTCAATGTGCTTCGCCCGGGAATGCTGAACATAGTTCCAGCACAGAGCAATTACACTTTTGTTATCACAGTACATCGGGATTTTGTTGAATCCAAGACCATAGTCAGTTAATTGTGATCTCATCCAAAGAACTTGAGCACAACAACTGGACATAGCAATGTATTCAGCCTCTGTACTTGATATCGCAGCGCTTTTCTGCCTTTTAGATGCCCAACTAATAAGTCTATCTCCAAGAAGTTGCACACTGCCAGAAGTGCTACGTCTAGTATCTTGACACCTAGCATAATCCGCATCTGCATACGAGATTAGTGCAATAGAGGAATCCTTCGGATACCACAGACCACGATTAATTGTTCCTTTAAAATACCGAAAGATCCTTTTCACAACATGTAAGTGCTTTTCGGTAGGCCGAGCCTTATACCGGGCACACATGCATATAGAAAATTACAAATCAGGCCTGCTAGCAGTCAGATAGAGAAGGGTGCCGATCATTCTACGGTAAAGTTTAGGATCGACAGCTATCCCTTCCTTATCTTCATCTAACTTGGATCTCTCCACCATTGGAGTATCCACGGGGTCAAAGTTTTCAAAATGATATTTCTTTAATGATTCAATAGCAAACTTGGATTGATTAATGAAGATGCCTCTGGGATTCTGAGAAATTTGCAACCCTAATAAAAATGAAATTTTTCCCATCATCGACATCTTAAAACGTGTGGACATAATTTTCTCAAAATGGTCAGACAATCGTTGATTAGTAGCAGCAAATATTATATCATCAACATAAATTTGTACCAGTATCATATCGTTGTCTTCCTTGAGAATAAATAAAGTTGGGTCCACTTTGCCTTTGGAGAAGCCTTTCGAGATGAGATACGACGATAAGAGATCGTACCACGTGCGTGGAGCTTGTTTCATCCCGTTAAGAGCCTTCTTGAGCGTGTACACGTGATTAGGATACTCCGAGTTGACGAATCCATTCGGCTGGCTTACATAGACATCTTCCCTTAATTCACCATTGAGAAATGTCGTCTTAACATCCATTTGGTAGACGATCATATTCATGTGAGCAGCATAAGCAAGGAATAGTCTAATTGCCTCTAATCGTACAACAGGAGCAAAGGATTCTTCAAAGTCAATACCCAAAGCTTGTTTGTAACCTCTAGCAACCAATCTAGCTTTGTGCTTCAGCACTCGACCTAACTCATCGAGTTTAACCTTATATACCCACAACAATGTCAGGATTTCAACGTTGCTGGGTAAAGGAACTAATTCCCACACTTCAAGACGTTGGAATTCATTAAGTTCCTCTTGCATGGCTTCAATCCAAGATGATTTGGTCATGGCTTGTTGCTAGTTTTTAGGTTCAGTGTCTGAAAGAAATGCATCAAAATAGCAATATAAAGCATGTTCTTGGAGTTGGTGGCGTGTTAAGACTGGTCGATCGACGTCACCAATAATATTGCGGATTGGGTGATCCTTTGTCCATTTTGTGTTGTGAGTTTCAATCCGTGGTGGTGGGGAGTGAACGATTGCAGGAGCTTCCTCTGAGGTAGACGCACCGGTAGGGTCTTCAGGTATATGTGAACCAAATAAGGGAAGCTCTTGTAAGTGATCATATTCCAAGTCGTGATCATAGGGATCCTCTTCAACATCATTAGGAACGAGTGGGGGTGATGATTCAGGTGTAGTTTGTGAATTGTTGGGGGATGGGACATCTGGTTCAAGAGTAACAGTAGATGTCTCGGACTGATTTCTATTATCTTGAGCAACAACTTTGGGAATCGGAGCTACTGCTGCAGGTGCTGGATAATTATTACTCGGTGGATCAAAGAATTCATCAAACATAGGTTGAAATAACTTATCCCACTCGGACCTTATAGGTGGTATAATGATGGAGAAGTAGGATTGTTGGGAGTTAATCCGTAACTGATTGTACCGGTTCCCATCTCATGTAATGCGGGTTCATAGCTGTGTTGCTCAGAAGCCATCGCTGTCAGCTCATCAAAATCGGCATCCAAAGTTTCTACTGTCTTGCCAAGACAACGGTTATAAATTCGGTAAGCTTTCTTTGCAGGCGAGTAACCAATAAAAATTCCAATATCAGCCTTCGGTTGAAGTTTTCCCAGATTCTCACTATTTGTATTTGGATAACACAGTGCACCAAACACATGAAGAAATGAAATATCGGCTTTGTGTCCATGAAGTAGCTCATATGGAGTTTTACCATGGCGTTTACGGATGATGGAGCGGTTTTGGGTATAACATGCGGTTGCCACTGCTTCAGCCCATAAGAATAAAGGAGCATTCGCATAAATCAACATAGTTCGAGCAGCTTCCATAAGTGTACGGTTACGTCTTTCCACGACACCGTTTTGTTGTTGAGTGCGGGCAACAGAAGTTTCATGTGAAATACCTACCTTTTCGTAATAGTCTCGTAGAGTTTGATTAACGAACTCAGTTCCATTATCAGTGCGAATGCGGCGAACAGTAGCATTAAGACGTACTTGGATCATCTTTAAGAAAGTAATGATATACTCTGGTGCGTGATCCTTGGATGCTAAAAATTTTACCCATGTAAACCTTGAGAAATCATCCACTATGACGAGGATGTATTTTCTACGACTCACACTAGCCGTACGCATTGGACCGCAAAGATCCATGTGCAAAAGATACAATGGTTCTTGGTTGGTGTCTTCAGCTTTAGGTTTGTATGATTTCTTGGTGATTTTTCCCAAAGAACACGCGAAACATAAATGATCCTTGTCGAACTTAAGTTTTGGAAGACCACGAACAAGTTCATTTTTATCCAAATGGTTTATAGCATCAAAGTTGAGATGAGATAACCGACGATTCCACAACCATGACGTGGTCTTAGATGCTTTGGAAAGAAGCCATACAGGAGAGGCGGCCATCATATTTTGAATGGACAGTGTGTAGAGATTATCCCCTCGAGAACCCTTTAACAAATCATTTCCTGCACGATCGCGAATAAAGCAAGTTGTTATCGAAAAGCCACCTCAAGGTTTGAATCGCAAACTTGTCCCACTGAAAATAGATTGTGACCAAGTCCCTCCACATAATAAACCCTTGAAATCGTAACATTCCCAATTTGGTATTCACCATAACCCATGATCTTCGCAATATGGTCGTTGCCGAATTTAACCGTTCCTAGAAACTTGCTGACGAAATTTCTGAGCATCGAGCGATCTCCGGTTATATGCTTTGAGCATCCAGAGTCCAAGTACCAGAGGATGATTTGGACCACCTGAAAATATCACCAGACAAGGACGATGTATCGGAATCTAGTAGTTCCTCTGTGTTAGCAGGTACAGATATAATTATCTTTGATTTGCTAACCGAAGAATTCTTAGGCTTCCAAACTTGCTTCCTAAATGCCGGCTTAGATTCTAGTTGTCTAAGATCCTGAGGTACTTCTTCACTGGTAGGCACAATAGTGGGGGCAGTCCAAGTTAAAGGGCGCTTCTTCCATTTCATAGTGCTAGTGTTCCTATTTAAAGGACACTGAGACCTAACTTCCGTGGATGTGATCCTAGTTAAAAGGCACTTAGTTCCATTAGCAGTAAAGGTCCTACCAGTGGGTTTCCATTGCCAACCAACTTGGGTGAATTTCTTCCCCGTTGGAATCCATTCAAGGTTGTTCCTAATAGCATACATTTCATTCACGTGATCAACAAGGCATAAATCATGACGCTGAGAAAACATTCATTCATTACAATTCCAACATCGCAAATTCGAAATCACATTTTTCTTAGGCTTCTGCACATAAACAGATCCTTTTGTCTTAGATAAATGATTCTTTTTATTTGAAACTGAAATAACATTCCTAGGGTAAATTTCTACTTTCTTCTTGGCAGTCCTACTAGTGGAAGGCTTGATCCTATCTTTCTTGTCTTGAGATCCTTTAGCCTTAGTGGACGTAATTACTCCTGTAGAAGCCATGGGAACATTAGTGACAGATTTTGATTAGTTAATTTATTTATTCTTGTATTACTGTAGTATATAAACTGATAAGTCTGAATGTTCTAATATTTCTGATTAGCGTATTTCTGTTCTATATTAATTACGGTATAACATTTATTATGACGTTATTACATTACCATATTTGATAACCTGCTAATAATGGAAAGTTTTCCTAAATTAGAAAGTTTCCAAAATGAATAAAATCATTTAATAACAGTATACCCTTTTAATTTTATAAAACTAATTTAATATAATAAACTAATTTACTAATTAAATCATTTTAAACATTTATTTATAAAAGTGATAAAATAAGGTATAATTAAATCTTCGTATTAATCCTTTAAGTCTAACCCGAGCCTACCGAGATACCCTTATAGTGATTTACAGTTTTCCTTTTCTTTTTTTATTATATGTTCGAAATGATTTAAAGATAATAAAAGGAAGAACAAGATGATTACCGTCGCTATGGTTAGGAACTATGGCTGAAACAAACGAATCAAAGACAAGATCAAACCCGAAACACCTTTGTTTGTGTTCTTTAGCCGGCGGCAACCCCCAAGGAGATGGAAACCCTAGTTTTTTCTTTTGTTTGTAAAAATGAAATGAAAAGATCTTGTTTCCTGTGTTTTGTTATTAAAACGGATCGGGCCTACTGTGTTTTGTTATTAAAACGGATCGGGCCTAGAAGCCCACTTTCTTTTCCTTGTTATTTAAAAACCGTCGACCCCTTTATATAGAGTGAGGTTTCCATTTTGCTTTTCGAAGTTAATATTTATCGTGTAAACTTTTCTTAGTTCCCGTGTTTTAAAAATTCTGAAACGTAATAATTCTTTTCTGTATGATAAATAATGCACACGTAATATTTTCTGAAACTTGATTTCTGAAGCCTAATAATTATTTTTGGATAATTATTATTTATAATACTTAACTAAACTGAGGCTGCGTATTTTTTGTTAACGTTATAATTAAAGTTAAAGCTGTGACTCTGCGTATTTAATATTCTAATATTTAAATACGGGTTTTACAGATTTTTACAGACTTAGCTGGTATAAACCATTATGAATGTATTCTAGATCTTGAACATTACCGAATATGAATCGATATGTATGGAAATCAATCATGGCG
Organism: Glebionis coronaria; assembly: GCA_025667525.1. Lineage (NCBI taxonomy): Eukaryota > Viridiplantae > Streptophyta > Magnoliopsida > Asterales > Asteraceae > Glebionis > Glebionis coronaria. Next base: position 348,780,161 of record CM046874.1, on the reverse strand, counting down.
TGGTGTTTTGCTAACCAATCCATGCCTAAAATCATATCAAAATCGCACATGTCCAAAGGAAGTGCATCGATAGAACGAATATTGTCATCAAATTCTAAGGGAAGGTCTTTGTACACCTGGGTAATGCGTACAAAGTCTCTCATGGGCGTAGATATATTTAACACAGTCTCAAGTAGGGTAGGTGTCTTATTAATACGAGCAGCATAAGTAGTGGATATGACTGAATGGGTCGCACCCGTATCAAATAAAACGCAGGCAACATGTCCATACATAAATAAGATGCCAGTAATGGTACTTGTAGACTTGTTTGCTTGATCCCTGGTAGTGGTGTAAACACGGCCTGAAGCTGCTGGTTTTTGAGGGGTAGTACCCGATGTACCCGTAGTGTCCCCTTTCTTGCAGTCTTTCATGAGATGGTCTGCCAGCTAACACTTGAAGCAAACACCTGCAGCACGACGACATGGTCCTGGATGCCTACGACTACAAGTGGTGCAGATGGGGTGAGAGTTCCCCTCCAGTGGGTACCTTTGCTAACTGGGAGCCTGAATCAGAAAATATGCATGAGACATGATTTTTGGAACATAAACATGACTACACTGAAAGTTTAGGTAATATACCAGACTGAGCTGAGTGGTTAGGCTGCTGACCCTTGTTATTTTGTTCACGCCCATTGTCAGAGTTCCTGTTATAATGCTGAGATGTTAGAATTTATGACATACAACAACTCAACATGGAAAAGTTTAAATTTTAGGGACATGCTGCTGTTGAAGGAGCTAGCATTGTTACGGTAGTTTTCACTACCACCACGCTTGTCTCGTCCATACGGTCATTAGTCTGACCGTGTCCCTTGTAGTTGTTCGGATGAGTGGCCGGTTGGGACCGGTCTCCACCCTTCTGCCTGAAAGATACAATTGAATAGAATATGATATATAATTTAAAATACTAATTTGAATGAGATGGTAACGCTTGATGACTGAATTATACCTCTTCTAAGGTCGAGTTGACTCCTCATAATCATCTCTCTCATGGATCATCTCCAGACTACGTGCTGCGTCAGCCCCTTGTGACACATTTGTGAAAGTAGCACATAACAAACGATCAATAATCGAGGAGTGAAGAGCCCAGCGGAAATGCTTCGCTTGCTCTTCTGATGTGCCAGCTGCTGCACCTAGAAAACCAGCTAACCTGAGAAATCGATGCATGAATTCTGTGTTGTTCTCACATGCCTTCTAACGGATAGCATGATAATCCCTCTTCAGTCTTTCTTTCTCAACTCTAGGGAAGCACTAATTGTAGAACAACTCTGTGAACTGCACCCATGTCAAAGTAGTAAGCCATGCATCACCTCTATTAGTCTGCTTGTAAGCTCTCCACCATGCTAATGCATCACCCTCAAACTTGTAACATACCAACCTCGCCTTGTATACCCTATCGTAACCCATGGCATGTAAGATCTTCTCCATATGCAAGATCTAGTTCTCAGCATCTGACGGGACCTCAGCCTTCTCAAATGCTCTAGGCTTCTGCTTGTTGAATCTCTCCATCCACGTGTGGAGTGTGATTAGTGGAGGAGGAGGATTATTCTGATTCTGATTCGGTATAGCCTGATATTCCGCCCAAATCTGATTTCGGTCTAAGGGGGGATAACTTGCAAAGCTGCATTGACAGCTTCAACAAGTTCCTCGTTGGTGCGTGTGTTAACCATCTGAGAGTTTCAAAGAGGAAATAAAATGATTCATATGTTAGAAATATGGAATAATATAGAGATGCATGAAGGAGTTTATGAAGGCATAGCCAACAAAAACTGACATGAGCATGTGTGGACGACTATGGTTCAACCCACAAAACAAAATTCGAAGAAAAGAACATGCGACTAAGTATGGCCAATCCTGTCTCAACCCTTACTTAGTCAAAAACATAAAGAAAACAATGATACATGAATAAAATATACTGTCAGTTTAGGAAAAGCCTAGTGACTACCCACTAGTCACATATCAGTTTAAGAGCCTACAGGTCAAAACCTTGGGCTTTGATTCCATAATTGTAACACCCCACTTTGACAAGTGGACCGTTACATGTTAATTATGACGTGTCATCAAAGCATGCAAGGTAAATGTGTTAAAACATAATTGACCTTAAAGGAAACTGTAATCAAACATCGGTCCCAAACCATATGCTCACACATGCATAAGTAAAGAAAGGACTAAACAATGTCCAAGCAAGGCATAAGTATATAAATGCATAAAGGAAATGAAGTAAATGGAAGCCTCCATCCTATGTACGTACTCTTGATTGCCTAACTCTGTCCTTTAGTACCTGCCGTATGAAACATGAAAAGAAATTACAACTGAGCAATATGCTTAGTGAACGGATATATGACATGATATGAATAACTGAAACATATGTAAAGTATGAAAATAAAAAAGAATAATGTAAGTCCTGGAAAACCTGGAATCATGTTTTATAACTAGCTATATATCTGAAAAGCCTTATGTTTTATCATGAAAATATGTTTTAAATGCAAAAAGCCCATATAGGTCAGGTAAGGTATCAACGTGCATGAATATATAGAGGGGTGACCGAGTCATACAATTAGAGGGGTTGCCTCTAGTTATATTAGTCTGAGTGGAGGGATCAGTTTCATGTGACGGATGTAGAGCACACACCGCAGTCACCGTATAAATCTGATAAACATGTACTAGGATTCAGCCATTCACCCCACATAATAATAATAATAATATTACTGGCCAAAACGTGAAGGGACACCGCGAGCAATCACTCTCGTTGTGGAAGAGTCATAACACTGGTGCCTCAAGTGTTATGGTTATGGTACCTCCATAACTAGGTGAAACATGGCATGCGTGTATATAGCTTAGACAATTTAAAATTATAGCATGGTAATTACTGATAAGTTTAATGACATGTAAACTACTGGGAAAAACAGCAAGCGGACGAGGAATCCTAATCATACATAGAAAAGGAATGCCCTTACTGAAGGATGGAATATCCGTACCTTATGTCCAGTAACGAAGAAGATGAAAGGCGGAAAGAAATCTACTCCGACTTCACGAGTGCTACATAATAAAGGACGTGAATAAGTCGTGTGTTCATGTATAACTTGGTGAGTATTAGTTAATTTACTAGTTCTTGTCTTGTATTACTTATTCTTGACTTGTTTTACATGTTCTTGACTGGTTTTACATGTTCTTGACTTGTTTACTGTTTCATGTGTTATCATGTATTTCTTAGTGTTTTCATATGTTCTATATTATTGTATTTCATTTTTCATGTGTTAGTATACTTGATGTTTCATAATCAGTAACTTTCTAAAAAGAGCAGGTTTCTATATATAGTAAATTTTCAAAAATAGCAGGTTTCCATATATAGCAACTTTCCAAAAATAGTAAGTTTTCATAAATAGTAACTTTCCAAAAATAGAAGGTTTCCATAATTAGTAAGTTTCCATTAATAGTACGTTTCCATAAATAACATGTTTCCATAAATAGTATGTTTCCATAAATAGCATGTTTCAATAATTAGTATGTTTCCATAAATAACATGTTTCTATAAATAGTAATAAGCTTGTTTAATAAGCATGTGATATACGCTGAAGCTTAATAATTATATTTATAAGTCATGATTAATTTAATGTCATAATATAGTAAAATTTATTAATTAATAAATATTGTAGGTTAACATGACAATTATTAATTAATATTATAATACATGGTTTATTAATAATTATTAATTAATAATATAACTTGACTAATATTAATAATACTTTACAATAACTTTATATTGTATAATTAAATTAAAGTATGGTATTAATTTAATTAAACCATGGTTAATGATAGGTGTGTAAACACCCATCCTTTTTACCACTTAACTACAATAATAACCGAGCCAAAACGTGTATTTTATGTCGTAAATGTCGGAATTATGCATGGTTTGTGTTTTTGTTGTGATTTAGGATGAAAATGTGAAAAGGGGAGAAAACACGGGCATTCACGGGCTTTTATCGAAGAAAAAGACAAAAGACGAAGTCAAGAAATCAAGAGTGCAAAAAGAACGGAAGTCCAAGACCAATTCTGAAGATTTATCGAAGAAAAAGTCAAAAGACGGAAGTTTACTAAAAGCCGAACAACTCAAGTCTAATTTATTGAAGAATTACAAGACGAGTTTAAAGAAATCCCGAGTCAAAGTTGTTAAAGTCGAAGATTAAGAAGATTAAGGACTTAATGATGCAATTAAAAAAAGAAGAAAGAGGGTTGGAAGCTTTCTAAGCACCTCCCTAATCTCCCCTATAAATAGATCATTAGTGTTTTCATTTCATTTTGTTGGCTAGAGTGACACTAGTTCTTCCATCTTTAATTTTGTGCACATTTAATTTTCATGTCAATTTAAATACTTGTCTTGCGCCTTAAATACATTTAATTTCAAATAAGTTTCCTTTTAATTATTGTCAATCTTTACTTTTATTGTCAATCTTCTATCTTCCTTTCTTGTTTGATCTTAATCTATATGTTTATTGTTCATGCTCATGTTCTTGAGTTTTTGTTAAATGGATTAAGTGGGTTTTGATTATTTTGATTAGTATTGTCAGTTTGATTGTTTTGGATTGTTTGTTTATGATTAGTAGACGTTATTTGGTTAGTCTTGCTTAATCTTTTGGTTTAATTTGATTATTTTTGGTTAGATTCGTGTTATTTGTTCTTCCTTGTTCTTCGCTTTTCGTTACTGTTCCCAGGTTTATCCCAGATCAAAGAGTTTAGCAGGTTATTCCGGATCTGCCTTTTGTCCCATTTATTCCGAATCAAGGCCACGTTCCGGATCAGTAGTTTATTCCGAGTGAGAAAACATTCCGAACCAAGGAATTCTAACAATATTCCGGATCAGCTGTTTGTTCTGAATCAAACATCTTCGTTCGGAACATTCCGAATCAAACATCTTCATTCGGAACATTCCGAATCAAAGGCATTCATTCGGAATACTTGTATTCCGAATCAAAGTGTTTATTCGGAACATTCCGAATCAAGGCTTCATTCGGAACATTCAGGATCAAAGTTGTTTATTCGGAATAATTTATTATTCCGGATCAAAGGTTTATTCGGAACATTCCGAACGAAGGGCCAAGGATTTATTCCGAATCAGCAACATTCCGGATCAACAAATTCTTCCGAATCAAAGGTGTTCATTCGGAATAGTGAATATTCTGGATAAGTGACATATTCGGATGAACCATTATTCCGAGTGAGTATTTTATTCCGGATCAAGGGTTTTGGTCAATATTCCGAGTGAAGAAGAAATTATTCCGGACGAAGGTGACATTCCAAACGAGTGATTTATTCCGAACGAAGGATTATTCCGAATGAGCTGTTTTCAGGTTATTTTTAGTTTCCGTTTTTAAGTTTTAATTTTTAAGCTTTACTTTTCCCGCCTTTTTACTTAGTCTCACTTTAAGATTACTTGCCTTAGATTTATTTTAAGCCTTGCCTTATTTTAAGTTTTAGTTGCGTTTTAAGTTTGCCTTTAGGATAGTTTTAAGTTTGCGTTATTTAAATTAATTGCCCTTTAATTTCTCGTCACGCTTTTAATTTCTTGTCATTTATTTTAAATTAGAGTTAGATTTATTTTACATGTTTTTACTTTAAAGTTTTGCACTTTTTAATTACTACAACGACACAACTATTTGTTTCACCAAAGAACGACTGAGTCGCATAGTTAACCAGTTATCAATTCGATTAGACCAGAACAACGAACTTTAATTTTTATACGGGCAAAAGCTTTGTATCAAATGGCGCCGTTGCCGGCTCTTTTCGTAAAGATTAACGGTTTTCTGTGAGAGACGCGTTGCTTTTTGGGATCTGTTCACTTGTGAGCGTTATTTTCTTGCTTAAAAATTTTCAAAAAAAATCCATAAAAATTAAAAATTCTTAAAAACCCATAAAATTTAAAAATTTTCAAAAATCCAAAAATATTTTATTTTTATCTTTATAGTGTATATATATTCTCTTTGTGTTTGGTATCGTTTTCTTTTGCCTTTGTAGGTGTATGCGTACTAGATCTTCTACTTATCAAGAGCCCGAGACTCCTAAAGATTTAGCTATGGCGGGTGTCAACAATAACAATAATCCACCGCACCTCAATAATAACAACAACAATGTTCTTCCACAGCCCGATCTTCGGACAATGGAGGAGCTTTGTCAACCTACCATGTTTGGACGAGGAGGACCGATTGCGCCGATGCAAATCACGGCTCCGGAGTTTTCGTTGAAGCATCACATGATACAGCAAGTGCAAACCAATCCTTTTTGAGGAATGCCTGATGATGATGCCAACAAACACCTCGACAAGTTCATTACTATTACCCAAAGCATGAAGTTGCCCGGTGCCACAATGGATGTTCTTCGCCTACAACTCTTTCAACATACTTTATCACACCACGCCGAGAAATGGTTTGATCGTCTCCCGAAGAATTCTATTCATACTTGGGATGACATGAATCAACGCTTTTTGTCGCGCTACTTTCCACCATCCATGGTCACGAGCCTTCGCAATCAAATCAGCGGTTTCATGCAAGAACCCGATGGATCTCTCTTTGATGCTTGGGAAAGATATAATGTCTTGATCGATCGTTGTCCAAACCACAACATGCTCCCTGTGACCTTAATTGATACTTTCTACAACGGTTTGACTTTTCGTGACCGTGATACGATTAATGCAGCCGCCGGTGGCACATTTATGAAAAGGAGACCCGAGGAGTGTAGAGAGCTTATTGAGAACATGACTACTCATCATAAAAACTGGGATTCCTCTGCTTCTTAAAGGAACAACCCGAGAGTCAATGTTTCTTCTACTTCAGCAAACCCCGACATGACCGAATTCACCCGCATGATGACCGAAATGAACAAAAATATCTTGCTTCTCGCTACAAACAAACAACAAGTTAAAGCGGTGGCTAATCCTTGTGAGACATGCGGCGGTCCTCACCCATACACTGATTGTCCTTCTACTCAAGGAAATCCGGAAAACGTGTATGCGGCTTATGGTAATTATTCACCGGAAAATTACCAAGCCCGACCTCAAGGGGATAGAAATTTGCTGAGTTACCGGTCAAACAACTACCTTTCACCCGGTTTTTCTCCCCAAAACCAAAACCCCAACAACAACTATACTAGAAGCAACCAAATCCCACCTCGAGCTTCTAATCCGTATCACCCACCCGCTCAACCAGCCCCACCCATAAATCAAGATGTTGAAGCATTAATAAGAACCCAAGGTGAGAAAATCAAGAACCTACAGAGCCAAATTATCAATTTGAAATGGGATATCACCAAGCAAGGGAATGACATTAGATCTGAGCTTCGAGATAATATACAATCCTCCTTTAGCAATCAAACGAATGATTTGAAGAATATGCTCGCTAGTTTCTTACCAACCACTCAACCTTCTACTTCGAATTCTCTACCTTCAAACACCGTCACCAATCCGCGAGCGAATGTGAGTGCTATTACTACCCGTAGTGGAGTTACTTTAGTAGGACCACCTATCCCGCCCCCATCATCTACACCTCCTCCACCACCATTTCTCCCTACTCCTCCCACACATAGTATTAGTACACCATTACCGTCTCCGCCTCGTCGTGATGAAGTACCCACCAAGAATCCTCCACCAACCCCACCTTCAACATCTCAACCTTTACCTGCTACACCTTACACCTTCACCACCCAAACCCAATATTCCTTATCCATCTCGCTTAGGCAAGGCCAAAATGCACACTAAGGATGACACTCAAGTGTCGAATTATTTGAAGATGATCTCTCAAATGAATTTCAACATTAGCCTTGTTGAAGCACTTGTCCACATGCCGAAATTTGTCAAAGCATTCAAGGAATTGCTTAACAAGAAGGAGAAGCTGATTGAGCTCGTCAACACACGCTTAAATGAAAACTGTTCTGCAGTTATTCTTAAAGAACTTCCGGAAAAACTTGGAGATCCCGGTCGTTTTGTGTTGCCTTGCAGTTTTAACAAAACCAAAGAATTTACTGCCCTAGCTGATCTCGGGGCCAGTATTAATCTGATGCCTTTAAGTGTTTGGACAACACTATCATTACCCGACCTTACTCCAACAAAGATGACTCTTGAGCTTGCAAATCGCACTCTCGCTTACCCCGTTGGTATTGCCGAAGATGTGTTCATTAAAGTTGGCACCTTTAATTTTCCGGTCGACTTTGTTGTTGTTGATTATGAAATAGACCCTCGTATTCCTTTAATACTTGGTCGGCCATTCTTGCAAACCGGACGAGCTTTAGTTGATGTTGCCGAAGGTGAATTAATTTTAAGTGTCGGGAATGAACAACAAGTGTTCAAAATGGGGAAGCTTACAAGCAAATCCTATGGACGAGAATGTGCGAATATGATTAATGTGCTCGATGATTTTGTCATCTACAACAATCCTCTATTCGATTCTTGCATTGATAATCCACTTTTCAAGATGATGTGGATGATTCTCTCTCCAATTTGGAACCTTCACCCATATATGATTCTCCACCGATCTTTGATGCTTATGATGATGATTCTAGCTCAGATATGGATGATTATAATGACTTTACTTTCGAGTATCCCGACATACCCACCTATGATGATTTTGATGAGGCTGATACTCTTTCGAGTGATTCTTCACATGATGAAGATCCTCCGCCATCAATGCTTAATCCTACTTTGGATGACTACTCATTTGAGGAAGACTTCTCTACTTTTCTCAATACATACTTCCCTCATGAGAGTGATGCTTCTCCTTTATACTTTGATGATTATCGTCTTGATCCTTCTTTGGATTTGAAGAAAATTCTTTCAAAGGAGAAGCAATCGGACGACACCAACATCCGCAACACGTATGATTTAACACCTCTTTGTCCACCTTCTGAGGACGAGGTTGTGCATCTTCTTCGCGGATCATCTTCAAATTCTGCTGAGCCTGAGTGCTATTTTCCCCTAAAGGAAAAGGTGTTCGACCCCGGTATCGATATTCTTCAGCCATCTCAGTATCCGTCTGATGAAATAAAAGGAAAGATTTTTGGACCTACTGAAGATATGCTTGCACCTCTTCACCCTTGCTACCACCATGCTCCATCTTTGCTTAAGGGAACCTTGCCTACTCTTCTTTGGCTTGCCTTGTTCGCCTTAAGCTTCTATTATTTGATGGACGAAAACTATGTATTTGATCCCGGTGGATATGTTTCATGCTCCTTCCTATGCTAATCAAGGTCGAGTCAGGCTCACTACTCGGTGAACAAAAATCAAGCGCTTCTTGGGAGGCAACCCATGTATCTGTCTTTTAGCTTTCTTTATCCTAAGTGTAGGGGAGACCCGTTGGTGTTTTCTATTTCCTCTCTTCTCATATTCAGGGATTCGAGCGCTCAATGATCGACTCTTGATGATTTTTGACAACCCGTGATTCTGTGTTCCCATCTTCCCGGTTCTATCCTAAACTCTTTTCGATTCACTATTTTATATTTCTCAATATTAAAATAGGAATCTCGATAGTTGTCTCTTCCTTAGCAAGATTTAAACAACGTGCACAATGTCCTAAGTGTAGGGGAGTTTACTCCCACATGCTTAAACATTGAGGACAATGTTTATCTTAAGTGTAGGGGGACTTTTATCGAAGTTAAGTGGCCTTTTCCTTGTATTTGTCCTCATTTTAACCGGAAAATCAATTTTTCGACATTTTTCAAAATTTTTGATCTATTTTGGCCTATTAGTTTTTCCCTTTGTATAGTTATTTTCTTTCTTTACTTAGAATAAAATTTTAATAAAGTGGTTTTAATTTTCAAACGTTGTGAATCTTTTGATTCAACCCGAGTTTACTTATCAAAGTTTACTCTAGCTAGTATCCTTAACATGTTTAAGTCAAGTTTTGCTAGGCGTTTATATAGGGAGCTATAAAACGCGAAAGTCTTAACTCTCACGGGTTAAGAACAAGAACTTTTCGCAAGTTCCTATAATCGATCCTAGAGAGTCGTTTATCAAGGGAACTTTAAAATGCGAGTCTAAGAATTTGCAAGATCCTATAGGCGACTCGAAAACCCAAAACTTTGATTTAATAGGCTAAGCATCCACGAGTCTCATTCCTTGAGATTTTAAACTATGGAGAACGAGAGATGATAGAGTCAATTATAACTTTGGTATTCTTTCGTGAATTTATGTGAGTTAATTATAAGCCTATTCTCCCATCGCTAATAAATTTTATCTGCAATAAATAAGGTTGTACGATTTGAAAATTTTCTTAGCTTCTAGCCCAAGATCGTTTAAAAGTTGCTCGGTATGGATTAGAGTTCATAGCCAAGGCATAACTTATTGAAGCGGGATGCGAAGATTGGCGAGTCCGAAAAGGCCCTAACAAGGCATGAGGGCTACATTTTGTTGCTAAAGATCCAAAGTGATGTGAAGAATCATTTATCAAAGATCAATATGAAGCATCGAGACACACGACGAAAAGAAAGTACTCCTCAAAAGATCATGGAGAAGTCTATCCGAAAAGACCCTAGCAAGGTATGAGGATAAATAGATCCAAGTCCTAAAAGGAGGCGGATCGTCGTATATCAAAGTCCAAAATAAAGATTAGAGAAAAATGAAGAAGTCGTGGTCCAAATATGAAGAGTCTCTCAGAACTTCGAGTGAAGAAATTCCTATTATGAAGAGAAGACCATTATTTCATGAACGTCTCTCAAAGATTTGAAGTATGAAGTCGCTGCCAAATATCGGTCCGAGAAATGTCTCAAATCGCGAAGCGAGTTTTGCCAAGATATGAACTTTATGAGGTCCCGAGAAGCAGTTTCAAAAGATTTTGTCCTTTAGCTAACTATTGATTAAATCGTCCCACTTTATTTTCAGCCTAATAACTATCGAAATAAGTCAACAATGCATCCTCGTGATCATTCAAGACAACAATAAAATATAAGAGATACACCTAGGAATAAGGGAGTCTAAGTAAATAATTGGCCCACATGAGTTCGTGTTAGTTTGCTAACTTATAATAACACTGATCTCGTTTTTAAGCTTGGTTTGGAGAAAGTGAAAACTTGAGGATGATGATCATTCATGACATTTCCAAAACCCAAAGGTATGTTTTTGATTTCTTTACTTTGAATGTTTATAATTTTCTATCTCTTTAATAAAGGCCAATATGGGTTGATTACGATGGAAAATGTAAAACATGCTTTGTAACTAATGCATTGCACGAGGACATTGCAATGGTCAAGTGTAGGGGATTTGATAGGTGTGTAAACACCCATCCTTTTTGCCACTTAACTACAATAATAACCGAGCCAAAACATGTATTTTATGTCGTAAATGTCGGAGTTATGCGTGGTTTGTGTTTTTTTGTGATTTAGGACGAAAATGTGAAAAGGGGAGAAAACACGGGCATTCACGGGCTTTTATCGAAGAAAAAGACAAAAGACGAAGTCAAGAAATCAAGAGTGAAAAAAGAACGGAAGTCCAAGACCAATTCTGAAGATTTATCGAAGAAAAAGTCAAAAGACGGAAGTTTACTAAAAGCCGAAGAACTCAAGTCTAATTTATTGAAGAATTACAAGACGAGTTGAAAGAAATCCCGAGTCAAAGTCGTTAAAGTCGAAGATTAAGAAGATTAAGGACTTAATGATGCAATTAAAGAAAGAAGAAAGAGGGGAGGAAGCTTCCTAAGCACCTCCCTAATCTCCCCTATAAATAGATCATTAGTGTTTTCATTTCATTTTGTTGGCTAGAGTGACACTAGTTCTTCCATCTTTAATTTTGTGCACATATAATTTTCATGTCAATTTAAATATTTGTCTTGCACCTTAAATACATTTAATTTCAAGTAAGTTTCCTTTTAATTATTGTCAATCTTTACTTTTATTGTGAATCTTCTATCTTCCTTTCTTGTTTGATCTTAATCTTTATGTTTATTGTTCATGTTCATGTTCTTGAGTTTTTGTTAAATTGATTAAGTGGGTTTTGATTATTTTGATTAGTATTGTTAGTTTGATTGTTTTGGATTGTTTGTTTATGATTAGTAGATGTTATTTGGTTAGTCTTGCTTCATCTTTTGGTTTGATTTGATTATTTTTGGTTAGATTCGTGTTATTTGTTCTTCCTTGTTCTTCACTTTTCGTTACTGTTCCCAGGTTTATTCCGGATCAAAGAGTTTAGCAGGTTATTCCGGATCAGCCTTTTGTCCCATTTATTCCGAATCAAGGCCACGTTCCGGATCAGTAGTTTATTCCGAGTGAAAAACATTCCGAACCAAGGAATTCTAACAATATTCTGGATCAGTTGTTTGTTCCGAATCAAACATCATCATTCGGAACATTCCGAATCAAACATCTTCATTCGGAACATTCTGAATCAAAGGCATTCATTCGGAATACGTGTATTCCGAATCAAAGTGTTCATTCAGAACATTCTGAATCAAGGCTTCATTCGGAACATTCTGGACCAAAGTTGTTTATTCGGAATAATTTATTATTCCGGATCAAAGGTTTATTCGGAACATTCCGAACGAAGGGCCAAGGATTTATTCTGAATCAGCAACATTCCGGATCAACAAATTCTTCCGAATCAAAGGTGTTCATTCAGAATAGTGAATATTCCGGATAAGTGACATATTCCGGATGAACCATTATTCCGAGTGAGTATTTTATTCCGGATCAAGGGTTTTGATCAATATTCCGAGGGAAGAAGAAAGTATTCCGGACGAAGGTGACATTCCGAACGAGTGATTTATTCCGAACGAAGGATTATTCCGAATGAGCTGTTTTCAGGTTATTTTTAGTTTCTGTTTTTAAGTTTTAATTTTTAAGCTTTAATTTTCCCGCCTTTTTACTTAGTCGCACTTTAAGATTACTTGCCTTAGATTTATTTTAAGCCTTGCCTTATTTTAAGTTTTAGTTGTGTTTTAAGTTTGCCTTTAGGATAGTTTTAGTTTGCGTTATTTACATTAATTGCCCTTTAATTTCTCGTCACGCTTTTAATTTCTTGTCATTTATTTTAAATTAGAGTTAGATTTATTTTACCTGTTTTTACTTTAAAGTTTTTCACTTTTTAATTACTACAACGACACAACTATTTGTTTCACCAAAGAACGACTGAGTCGCATAGTTAACCAGTTATCAATTCGATTAGACCAGAACAACGAACTTTTTGTTTTATACTTGGTCAAAACCTTGTATCAGTTAACATATAAGTAAATACTTATGCTAAGTTATTTATTAAATAAATGTAACATGTAATTTATCATGAATAATTATACATATAATTATTATAAGGTATAGTTTATTTAATTAAACCAACATGTGTCATATAATGTATCATGAATAATTAATTAAAATAATTATTATAAGAGTACCTTGTTAAATTATGAAATAACTATTATAACCTAAGTTAATATGATTAAATGGCCATGACATAATAAATATTTACATTAACATTAGTCTAGAAAGTTAATTAGCAAAACTCTAAACCAAACGCACCCATGTACGTTATTCGTGTACCCAAGCCCGAACCGAGCCACACCAAGACACCCACGTCTCGGCTTGACCCGAACCACAGCACCCTACCACAGCCTCAACGTTGTAGTTGCCGCCGCCTGTACCCAGCAGCCACCGGCTTAAGTCGGTTGCCACTGGTGCCCTCAAAGTCCCACCGAGAGCCCCATGGCTCTCGGTTTGCTACCGTCCGAGCCAAACAACCCATGTTGGGTGGTTTGGGGTTGCGACCGACAAAAGGGATTAGACACCGCCCCATATTAGGGTGCGTCTGGCCTAAACAAAACCCCATCGAGAGTCTTAGGACTCTCGGTTTCCGTGATACCCGAACAAAACTCGGTTTAATCTTGTTATATTCATATTTTTAATAGTGATTATACATGTGTTCATAGATCTAATTCAAATGGTCATGATCAAAAGAAAATAAAATAAAAGATTAAGGTTTAGGGATACCGAATTGTGTGATGATTAAGGATTTATGAACATAACAATACCCGTAATAAACCAAATATCAACAAAGCTTTTCCCCTTCTTGTTTTCCTTGTGGGTGGCGCGACCAAGAGAGAAGAGAGGTAGGGTTTTGTTATTTTTCTTAAAACTTGTAAAATGATTATTTCCTGGAGAGTTTTGTGACTTAGTAAAATTGGTAATGGGCCGGGCCATGGGCCCTTTTTTTTCTTTCTTGTCGTCAAACACCCCTATACTTTATATGTTTTTGTTTTCGATTTTTATTAAATCACGTGTATTATTATTCGTGGTGTGAGTTCCTATTTTACGTTCATGTTATTCTTGTCATGTATTATTTATCATACGTAAATACTTGTAAATAATAAATAATATTATACGTATTACTTGGATTTAAACATTAATTATTCTTGGTACGTGTCGTGTATTAATTAAATGTAAAGTTTTAATTAATCCGTGATTTCATGTAATTAATGCATTCATGTATTTTAAGTTGGTTTTACATCATTCCACCCAGTTGTGTTATTAATAACATTATATTAACAAATTTGTTTGTTATTAACACGCGCCTTAACACTCCTAAACCCCTCTTTTTGCATCAAACACACAACTAATCTCACACACTTAAGAACTTTAAACCTAAACCCCAGATTCCTTTCTAACCTATGAATTAACACTAAAAAACGTCCAGATTGGCAATTTACTATCCCCTACACATTCTCCAATCACCAAAACCCTTACACATGCTCCCTGGTCCCCTCCCCATGTGTCCTCTGACCCACGAACTAGCACCAAGACAAAAAAGAAGCAGGCATCCAACGATTGACAACATTTTCCTTCTTCTAAAGTTACCTCCCAATGGTTTATACCATATTTGCAAGGCTAGCGTCACAAGAAAACAAGGCAGAGATCACATGACAACTGTTGACTTATTTTTCAAATTTGAAGACTACAAGGGCATTCTTGGAATTGAAGAACTAGGTTTTTCGTTTTTCTTAGGATTCTAGAATTTTCCTCTTCTTGTATAAATACTAGTCATATGAGACTAGTATCATTGTTCCAGCTTTATTGTAATTTTTTTAAATTAATGAAATTATTTTATTAAATTTGCAAATAGAGCCGAGTTCCCTTTTATGCTTTCATTAATGTAATGTTTAATGTATTTGCAAGCTTAGTTTAGTTTATCAAAAAGAAATTTGTTCCAAAAGATTAGTCAAGTGACTGACAATCACTTGTTGGATTAGTCACTCACAATTTGTTAAAATTCTGTTTGGTTATCATTGTTGTCACACAGTTAATGTTTTTCAAAGGTTTTTTCACATAAAATCTTGGTATTATTCTCTTTTTGTTCTAACAGCTTCATAAGCTCCAATAAGCTCAAACTACCTGACAACTAGCTTGAGCCTACTGATCTTTTGAAGCTTCCATTGTTCTTGTTTGTTTGTTTTATTATCCACAAGTACCAAAGATATGTACCAAGTGACTGTTAGAGTCACTTTGTAGGACTTTTGTAGTCTATCTCTCTACATCAATAGCTTAAGCCACTACTGTCCAAACCATATTTACTTCATCTTGCTGGTGGAATCCAAGGCTAGGCTCAACCTAAACAAGGTTGAGGCAAGGTTTGTTGCACTCCCTTGATATTCTTCTTAAATTTAATTTTTGAGATAGGTGTTCATGCCTGTTGTGAATTGGTTTTTATTAGTTAAATTTATGCTATCAGTTAGTCTAGGCGTTTCCTATGCTAGTTTAGGTGATTTAAGCTTGATTTATAAAAGTTTTCTATGAAAATAATGATTTTTTTACATTTTAAAGGGTGTTTGGATCTGCCTATATCTTGCATAAGCTGACATCATTGTACGGTAAAAAGGGATTGAATACTCCTTAATATGTTTAGGAATAACTTTCTTGCAGTTGTTTAATTGGTGGTAGTGTAAAATTTCAATGTTAGCATAACACTCGGTGAAAATACCTTATGTCCAAACAGTTGGCTGTATGGCCTTGTTTTTGTGTTTTAGTTGCTTGAAAGCTTGTCATCACATAGAACTTAGGATAGTATAGGTATATTTACACTTGCTTTGAAATTTGTTAGGCTTATTTTCAATATTTTTGGTTTCAAAATCCATTTGTGGTGCACATTAGACCATCCGACACCTCACAGTCTGCACAGTGAGTGTTTTTCGTCTAACTATGACATTTTTTGGGTTTAATCTTGGTGATTTGGTAGAGATGATGGTAGTTTAGGGGATTTTACTAGTTTTTCAGTAAGTGACAGCTTTTTTGTAGCTTGTAAATCTATCTTTAGCTCATTGTAGTGCAAAGTTCATAAGCTTTTTAGGCCTTCTGTCTGCACAATATCCTGTTAGGGCTTACTTTGGTATCTTTTGTTGCTCAAGTCTTGGAACCAGTTGGGGATAAGGTAGGTCTAGGATAATAGGATAGCGGTAATAGGAATTGGTAGCTTATTGGTGTTGTAGGATAGCCTTATAGTCACTGTTCAGCATATTGCACCAGCAACATCATATTTCTGCAATTCTTTCTTTTTGCTGTCTGTTCATAGGAATTTAGGATCAATTTGTGCTTGTTATTGTGTTATGTGTGTTTTTATGACTCCTTACAACCCAACTGGTTGTTGGGATGCCCATTGTTCCAAGAAAAAACCGCCAAACAGCCTCCAATACAAGCCAAAACAGCAAAGTCCTTTTTTATGTGTTTATAACTGTTAGTGGGAACCCCTGTTCCCCCCGTTAGTATAAAGGTCACAGTTGATGAGATGGCATTTATACATGATCTCATCGTTCTTTTCGGGCTTTAAATGCACAAAAATGTCATAATATACCATATATATGCTTGTGTTTGTTTACTTGTGTATTTTAGGTATGGATATCGTGAAAAAGACAAAAGATCACAAGATACAAGGAAAAACGGACACGAGAAACGAAGCCGTACAAAGAACCGGGCCTTAATCATGGAATTTTCATCAAATACCCTTGAAAACTTGAAGGCAAACAAGATTGATCCTTATTCTATGAAGAAATGACACTTAAAACCCTTGTATATTGATAAGTACAAGTTTGGTCCCTTAAGTTTGTCAAAATTTCAAAAAGGTCCTTCCAGATTGAAGAAATGGCAAGATTAGTCCCTCAACATTTTCAAATTGCCAATAATGGTCCCTCAACAAGTGAAAGACTCATTGAAGACCTTTGAAGATCAACATTGTCCAAGATTAGTCCTTAAAGAATCACCAAATGTCAAATTACATCCTTGATAACCTTTTATCAAAAGTTGGTGCCAAAATTGTCAAAGTGGGAAAGTTAATAACAAAGGAAAGGAGATTTTAGGCTGAAAATCCTTAAAAGCCAAAAATAACAAAAGAAAGGGACCAAATGTGCCATCTTTGAAACAATTTAAAAAAATAGGCGCCTAACACCTTTGTCTCCCCCTTTTTAGGATCAAACTCAGTTACTATTCATCTTTACCATGCCCAGAAATTACCTTCACTTTTCCTTGGGTAAAACCCAATTAAACTTGCACACACTTAATTCACACATGCCAAAACCCTTCCCACTCCTAAAAACCTGCATCCCACTCATGTGCACCAAAACCCCAATTCCCCAATCCACCAATCACATCATTCCTTAGCCTCCAAGACTAGTGACGTGGCAAAATGGACGTCCAAGATGCTATGCTTGCTCACAAAGCAAAATTTAAAGGCCAAGATCAAATGGACAGCTCATATGCACTCAAAATCATTCAAGGGCACATTTGGGATTTTCTATGTATTAGGGTTTTATGTTTTTATGCTTCTAGGATGTTCTATAGGCTCTATAAAAGGAGACCCAAGTTGTGGTGATCCCTTTGTTCCAGTTTCTAGTCTCTCACATGTAATTCCTTTTTAAAGAAATAAAAAGTTTGGTTTTTGAAATATTCAAGTGTAATTCCTTTTTTATTGTTTTTAAAAGTTTGTGTGTTGTGAGGAGATTGATTCTGAGTTCCACTTTGTTATTTGGTTAAGAAACTTTGATTTTCAAAGTTGTTTAAGGTTTTGAGATTTTGAGAGATTTTGGTAAAATCTTCTCAAAAGGTTTTTGTTGTTAGGAGTTCATGTTTGTTGGTGATTTAAGTGTTATAAAAAACATTTTTAGAAGATTAAAAAGGTTTTGGAAGAGTTATTAAAAAAGAAGAAAATAAAAAGAATCATATCATTTCATATTATTTTTGTTCTTGTTTCTTTGTTTTGTGTTCAAATAGGTTGAAGGCTTGTTGATTTAGTTCAGCTCCAACCCGGGTTGGATTGGAGGAGGATTTTCATCCTCTAGGTTCTTGGATGTAAGAACCTAAGGTATCTTCCTTTTACCTTGAAAAAGTTCAAAAATAGCTAGTTGTATGATCTTAAGTGATTTGGTGATTAAGTGTGTTTATATTGCATGATTTGTGTTCTAGTGTGTATGTTTACATGTTAGATGCACTTGGAATCAATTTGGTAGCTTTTGTAAGCATGTTGGTATGTTAAAAGTTGGTTTTTAGATTTTAAAAGGGTGTTTGGCAACAGGTTTAAGCAGGACATCTAGATTTGTTTTGATAATTAAAAGGTGTTAGATTGCTTGTTTAGGGTTGATTAAGGTTATTAGTACATAGTTAATTAGTTTGGAACAAGATTTGAACAAGTTTGTTGAGTTTAAAAGGATAAAGGGTGTAAAAAATCTGCATAAGTGTTGTCCTATCTTTGGTGCATGATTTTATGAGTTTTGATTGTTGATTTTTGATTGTTTGGTGCTTAATTTGTGTTGTTCTTGACTTCTTGTGATCAAAGGATCACAAGAGTGCCTTTATTGTCCAAAAAGCTTACCAAAATAAGCCAAGGTCAAGTCCTCTTGGCCAAACTCATAAACACACAAGTGCAACCTGCTGGTGCAATAGTTCATAACCAGGTCCGTCACACTAATTGCGCCGCAAGTCCAACTAGTTGCGGCGCAACACAAGGAGCTGTAGATTTTGGTTTTCCCGTTTCACAAGTTGCGGCGCAAGACAGAAGCATTGCGGCGCAACTGAAGGTGCTGCTGATCTTGGTGATCTCGCAACACTAGTTGCGGCGCAAGACCCACCTAGTTGCGGCGCAACTAAGTGTTTTAATATTATTTTATTAATTAATTTTCAAAATTTTATTTTTCTTTCTTTTTCATTTTTCCTAGGTTCTTTGTCATTAAATAGGACTATTTCCATTTTTAGATTATTTTTATCACTTTTAGATTTATTTTTATAATTATTTTAAGTTTAATTAGTTTTTATTTATTTTAAATCATTTTTAGAGTTTTAAAAATAATTTTAATAGGTTTTAATTTTTAGAAAATTACTTTTTAGTCTTATAATAATATAAGTTGAGTAATTATTCAATAAAATCATATTTTTGACATTTGAATTAATTAAATTTAATTTTAGGGCTTTAATTAGCATTTAAAATTAATTATTTAATTAATAAAAGGTTTTAAAATATCTTTATTGGATTTTTATCTTTATTTATATTATTTTAGACTTGTTTTAGTCTTTTTAATCTTTTTCTTGATTTTGTTTTTGGTTTTAATAATTTTTAATTTTAGTGATTTTTCTACGGTTTTACGTTTTCGTTTTTTTACGTCATAGTATAATTTCCAAGAAACCGTCATTCCATCTTCTCAATATTAATCTCAAATACATACAAGTTAATTCACAACACCATACCTCCTTGGGAAACGAATCTTTCATCTCTTTTAAGTGATTGGGTCATTAATACTCGTTTTCCTAAACGTGTATTTAACGCTTACCGCTACTTTACGTTTCTTCTCTTTGTTTTTCCTAAGGCAAAGAAAGGGGTGTAATTTACTACAATCAATTTTGGCGCCGCTGCCGGGGAGGTGTGTCGTGTCTTAATTTGGAAAATTTTGTTTTTGATATTATCCATAATAATATTTGTGTTAAGTGGAACTCCCTTAACACGTATTATCGGTTTTCTCGGTTTTTCTTTGTGAATATTATTAATATATTGTATTAAGTATCACAACCAAAATACAATATCTCCAAAAGTGTGAAAACACAACCTTGATTCGGGATTTCATCACTCGATCATTGTATTCGAATCTCAAACAAAAAGAAAAGGCAAAAATAGATAAATACTTTCGAGAAGCTCGATTTTGAAAGATACGAACTATAAGGTGGGTATAAGGCGGGTATTATAAAATATACCCTAAGGAAAAAGGCTCTTAAGTGCTTCGCGCCGCCTCGTTTCCCCGCTTG
Organism: Glebionis coronaria; assembly: GCA_025667525.1. Lineage (NCBI taxonomy): Eukaryota > Viridiplantae > Streptophyta > Magnoliopsida > Asterales > Asteraceae > Glebionis > Glebionis coronaria. Next base: position 348,759,894 of record CM046874.1, on the reverse strand, counting down.
CTTGTGAGTATTTTGAGATTGAAGGCTAATCGAGGGTTTTGCCGCCCAAAGTATTAATACGTATACTATATTTGCTTGGTTTTCTTTGTGATTAAACCCTCGTGAACAATTTGGTTTTCACCAAAGTTCTAAAGTCATTCGAAGGCGTTCACTCCACGTGATCGTTTTCATTCCTTTGAGGCTTCTTTAATCAAGAGTTTGATTCGAGGAGAGATTTTGTAGATTGTTGTCTACGAAGATACACCAAAAATCCAAAAAAATTAAATATCATCAAAAACACAAAAAAATTGAAAATCCACAAAACAACCAAAAAGAATCTTCTTTGCTCACCTCCCATTCTTCGTGAAGTTTATGATCACTCGTAATCAAGCAAAACGAGCTCGTAAACGTCTACAAAAGCAAGCCAATCAATCGTTGATTGTTGAAGAACCTCCAATTGTTGAACCTATTATAGAACAAGAAGTCGTAATGGCTAATCGTACTATGATGGAGTTGCTACAAGCACCCACCGAGGGTTTTGGAGAGGCAATTGTAATTCCCGCCATCCTTGCGGAGAATTTCGAGATTAAGACGGGTTTAATGTCGATGCTACAAGCAAACAAATTTCGAGGTCACGAGAAAGACAACCCGCATTACCATATTAGGAATTTCAACCGTCTCACCGCCACTAGCAAATTCAAAGATGTTCCGCATGACGCCATTAAGATGATGTTGTTTCCATATTCGTTGGATGGACCCGCAAAAATTTGGCTCGAGAAAGAACCGCCAAATTCTATTTTGACATGGGCCGATCTCGTTTCTAAGTTTGTGAACAAGTTTTTTCCACCATCGAAAACAACACACTTAAAGAATGAGATTTCACGATTTGTGCAACGTAACAATGAAAGTTTTTCAATGGCATGGGAACGATTTAAAGAGATGTTACATGAATGTCCTCACCATGATTTTTCGGAATTGCATCAAATAGATACTTTTTATAATGGGCTTAATGATCATGAACGAGATTATTTGAATGCCGCCGCGGGTGGTAATTTTTTGTGCAAGACGACAAATGAGGCTTTACAAATCATTGAAAATCGATCTAAGGTCTATAGCCCTCGTAACACACCGAGTGTTGCCAATATGGGTTCGTCATCGTCATCACAATCGTCTCGTAGCATTAATGCCTTACATGATGAAGCTAATGAGGAAAATCGGTTTTTTGATAGATTTGCTAATCTAATGTCCCATTGGAAGGCTCAAGAAGCTTCCAATTCCGCTTCGGTTAAAGCGGTTGCTAAGAGTTGTTTATCGTGTGGAGGAGCTCATGATTTATCCGTGTGCATTACCGCGGATGGTAACACTTCGAGTGCTTATGTAGCAACGGGAACTTACAACCAAAACGGCCAAGGTTCCCGCCAAAATCAAGCTCCACCAAATCAAAATGCTAATAATTATCGAAACAACAACCAAGGTAATTACCAAGGCAACACACGCAATTACAACAAAGGGAATTATCAAAGTGGGAATGGACAAATCTCTAATCAAAACCAAAACCGTGATTTTCAAAACACTACACAAGGTTTTCAAAATGCTCACACGAAAAATTTGCAAGGAGAATTTTTGGATTATGCTAAAGCAAATGATGCTAAATTTGATAACATGCAACGTGAGATGATTAGCTTAAGGTCCGAGTTGAAAAACGAGCTTAAAAATGAACTTGCTAATGAACTTAAAACTCATGCTAACAAAATGGAAGGAAATGTCCAACGTCTTCAACAAAACCATCAAAAGATGGAATTAGGACAACATGAGATTAAGCAAGAGTTATTGAAAGCGGATGCTAGGCAATCAAAATTTGAGGACCGTATGGCTAAAATGTTTGAAGCTATCATGTGTAAACCCTCTTCTTCGGGTGGTCTTCCTAGTGATACCATTAACAACCCGAGGGGAGAATTGAAGGTTGTTGCTACACGAAGTGGTAAAACTTTCAAGGAACCAATCTCTCGTCCAAGTACTTCTACGGAGAAGGAAATCGAGAAAGAACCCGAGGTGATGGTCGAAAAGGAGCACATTACAATCCCACGAAGTACCGCTCATACCACACCTACGGTTACACCAATACCAATTGTGGAACCCGAGATTCCAAGGCCGTTGCCTAATGACCAACCCACACCACCTTTACCTTACCCTTCGAGACGTAACAAAGAGAAAGCACAAGAAAGGAACAATTATCAATTCGAGCTATTTATGAAAATGTTTCGTGATTTGCACTTTAACATAAGTTTTGCCGATGCTTTAATCATGATGCCTCGATTCGCCGCAAACTTCAAAAGTATGCTAAACAACAAAGAGAAGTTACAACAATCGTCTAGTTGTTCATCGGTTTTTCTAAGCCGCATACCACAAAAAGTCGGTGATCCCGGTAAATTTTTGATTCCGTGTGCTATTCAAGATATGGAGGAATGCTACGCCTTGGCCGATCTTGGTGCTAGTATTAATTTAATGCCTCTCGAGATTTTCAAATCGCTTTCGCTTCCGGCTCTTACTCCTTCGAACATGTCCATCGAGATGGCCGATCATTCTACGATCATGGCATGTGGAGTAGCCGAGGACGTTTTCGTTAAAGTCGGAAAGTTTTACTATCCCGTTGACTTTATCGTTGTAGACATTCCCATCGATCGAAAAGTTCCTCTCATTTTGGGTCGTTCATTTTTGGATACATCAAGAGCACTTATCGATGTTCATGCTCGAAAAATCACCCTTCGTTTCAATGAAGAAGAACTTGTCATCAATGCAACACAAAACTCCAATCTTTCTCATGTATATTCTATTGCAACTTTAAACCATGGTGACTCGACCAATGTCGTTTGCAAAGAATTTTCACCAAGAGTTTTAGGGAATGTCTCCAAAAACAATTTACCATTTCCTCCGCCGGTGGAGGTTATGAGTGCTAAGCCTACAAAGAAGAAACCATCAATACTTGAATCGAAAAATTCTTCGCCTCATCTCGAACATTCATTCTTGAAAAGTATTGATAAGTTGCCGGTCTCTACGGAAGATCTTTCGGATGATGAATATGTTGACCCCGATGGGGAGGTTTTCTTCGTCGATAAACGTTTTGAGAACTTGCCACCACCAAAACCAAAACGGTTTCAAAATGTGAGAATTTTTAGTGTGACTAACATCGTCTTAGAAACACCGAACATTTTCGACATAATTAAAAAGGGTTTTCATAAGGAGAGTTTAAAAGATAACAAAGGAAAAGATCTTAAATGTGATTTAATTGATTTTTCTACAAATCTAACTCCGTCATCACCGCGTGATTTGAGTGCTACAAACTCGTCTACTCCTTTTGACGATGTTTTGTGTGGTTTTAGTATGGGGGAAGCCCCTTATGTTCCCTCATCCTTGTCCACCGAGGACGAGATTTTCGATCCCGGAATTTCATGTAAAGGGAAATCTCGGTCTTCCACCGATGCAATAAATGGAAAATCTTTCTATTTGCTTGGTGCGAGTCTACCTCGAGTAGCTCAAACGTTTGTCTTACCAATTGTCTCACCCTTCTACTTCTCTTCTATTTTCTTCAAACTCTTTGAGTTTTTGGCACATGTTCAAGTGGTGTTGAATTGTTTTTTCCATGGAAACGAGAACGCCACCTTCGACCCCGGTATTTTGCATCATCTAAGGACTTAGTCCTTTTTACCGGTTGCTTTTTGGGCCTTGTTTACCATGTAAGCCCCATCAAAAATTGACCACACCATGATATCCCTAAATGTTCACATTTTGAGGGGATCGAGTCGAGCTCATGACTCGGTAATCAAAAACGAGGTGCCTCGTGGGGGAGATCCCATGCTTATCTTTATGCTTTATGTTCACTAATAAGGGGACTTGTACCCTTCCAACTCGTTGTCTCGTGGTTGTTTGTGATTGTGTTATCTAGATCATCATCGTCTACGATTGAAGACTCTCGTGTTCGTTTACGTGAGCCTCCATCGTTCGTTTGAAGAAGTTTTTCACGATTCCATGACATATCCTTTATTGTTCTAACAATTATCTTTTAGCATAATTAATAAACGGCTTTAGATATATTGTTGATCACCCTTTCCATGCTAGATCCTAAGCATTCGATTCTTCGTCTCTAGTATGGGGGTGCTCCACCTTTAGACTCGAAACATTGAGGACAATGTTTACTTTTAGTATGGGGGGGTGAATAGGTACTTGCTTTGCTGCGCCCTCACGTGTTCCAATTTTCAATGTTTTGTTTTGTTAATAAGGCTAAAAATGGCCAAATTTTAAAATTTTTTTAGTTTTCATAAGTGTTTTTAAGACACGAATGTATATTTTCCGATGGGTAGAATAAGAGTTAATTTTTGACTTGATGGGCATTTGGAGCCATTTACATTCCTTAACCCGCTCAATTCAAGTTTTGCTAGACTTTTATATAGGGAGCTTTAAAACGCGAAAGTCTTAATTCATTCGGGTTAAGAACAAGAACTTTTCGCAAGTTCCTATAATTGATTCTAGAAAGTCACTTATCAAGGGAACTTTAAAACGCATTCTCTAAACTTGAAAAAGTCCAAGAAAGTGCAAGATCCTATAGGTGGCTTGAAAACCCAAAACTTTGATTTGATATAGTCTTAATGAAAGCTAATCCAAATTTGGCTTAATTTTGACTTGCATGGCTAAGTATTCACGAGTCTCTTTAATTAGAGGTCTTTAAATAGTGAAGAACGAGAAATGATAGAGTTAGACAAGTGATCATGCTAAACGTAGAACATGAAAGTGTTCTTTCAAAAACTCATATGTTTTTAATTGTGGCTTTTTCTTCCCATAAGATCAATGCATTAGGAATAAAACATAATTGCAATAAGTAAGGTCATACGATTTGAAAGGTTACTTAGCCTCTAGCGCAAGATCGTTTAAAAGTTGCTCGGGGTTGAATAGAGTTCATAGCCAAGGCATAACTTATTGAAACGGGACGCGAAGATTGGCGATCATCCAAAAAGGCCCTAACAAGGCATGAGGAGCTCTATTTTTGCTAAGGATCCAAAGATGATGTGAAGTATCATTGTTCCAAAATCAATATGAAGGATCGAGACACACGACGAGAAGCAATTACTCCCCTAAAGAATGGAGAAAGTCTATCCAAAAAGACCCTAACAAGGTATGAGGATAAATATATCCAAGTCCGAAAAGGAGGCGGATCGTTGTATATCAAAATCCAAAGTAAAGATTGAAGAAAAATGATGAAGTCGTGGTCCTATATGAAGAATCTCTCAAAAACGTCAAGTGAAGAAATTCCAATTATATGAAGAGAAGACCATAATTTCGAGAACGTCTTCCCAAGATTTGAAGTATGAAGTACATGCCAAATATCGGTCCGAGAAAGGTCTCAAATCGTGAAACGAGTTATGCCAAGATATGAACTTAAGGAGATACACGAGAAGCCGTTTTAAAAGATTTTGTCCTTCGGCTAACTATTGATCAAATCGTGCTACTTTGCTTTCGGACTAATAACTACTCAAATAAGTCAATATGAATCACTTGTGATCCATGACAATTAGATAAAAAATGCTAGTAACCAATTTCCTTTTATAATAATTAGGATTGCGGGGAGAAAAAGTATTACACAATTTGAACGTATGAGTAGTGTTAGCATTGTGACTTGTACCAACAATGATCTTGTTTTTGCACTTAGCATGGAATGTATGACAATCAAGGATGACGAAGTTTACTCTAAGGGACATTAACTTGTTTCTATTCTTTGACCCTAAAAGTCACATTTTGGTGATGAAAATCATACATTATGTCTTTACATATTCTCGTAGTATGTTGCAAGTCTTTTACTCTTCAATAAAGGTTAATAAAATTGAACTTTGGTGATGCTTAGATACTTTATTCTAGCATTGCGTGAGGGCACGGCAATGGCTTAGTATGGGGGAGTGATGAGATGGCATTTATACATGATCTCATCGTTCTTTTCGGGCTTTAAATGCACAAAAATGTCATAATATACCATATATATGCTTGTGTTTGTTTACTTGTGTATTTTAGGTATGGATATCGTGAAAAAGACAAAAGATCACAAGATACAAGGAAAAACGGACACGAGAAACGAAGCCGTACAAAGAACCGGGCCCTAATCATGGAATTTTCATCAAATACCCTTGAAAACTTGAAGGCAAACAAGATTGATCCTTATTCTATGAAGAAATGACACTTAAAACCCTTGTATATTGATAAGTACAAGTTTGGTCCCTTAAGTTTGTCAAAATTTCAAAAAGGTCCTTCAAGATTGAAGAAATGGCAAGATTAGTCCCTCAACATTTTCAAATTGCCAATAATGGTCCCTCAACAAGTGAAAGACTCATTGAAGACCTTTGAAGATCAACATTGTCCAAGATTAGTCCTTAAAGAATCACCAAATGTCAAATTACATCCTTGATAACCTTTTATCAAAAGTTGGTGCCAAAATTGTCAAAGTGGGAAAGTTAATAACAAAGGAAAGGAGATTTTAGGCTGAAAATCCTTAAAAGCCAAAAATAACAAAAGAAAGGGACCAAATGTGCCATCTTTGAAACAATTTAAAAAAATAGGCGCCTAACACCTTTGTCTCCCCCTTTTTAGGATCAAACTCAGTTACTATTCATCTTTACCATGCCCAGAAATTACCTTCACTTTTCCTTGGGTAAAACCCAATTAAACTTGCACACACTTAATTCACACATGCCAAAACCCTTCCCACTCCTAAAAACCTGCATCCCACTCATGTGCACCAAAACCCCAATTCCCCAATCCACCAATCACATCATTCCTTAGCCTCCAAGACTAGTGACGTGGCAAAATGGACGTCCAAGATGCTATGCTTGCTCACAAAGCAAAATTTAAAGGCCAAGATCAAATGGACAGCTCATATGCACTCAAAATCATTCAAGGGCACATTTGGGATTTTCTATGTATTAGGGTTTTATGTTTTTATGCTTCTAGGATGTTCTATAGGCTCTATAAAAGGAGACCCAAGTTGTGGTGATCCCTTTGTTCCAGTTTCTAGTCTCTCACATGTAATTCCTTTTTAAAGAAATAAAAAGTTTGGTTTTTGAAATATTCAAGTGTAATTCCTTTTTTATTGTTTTTAAAAGTTTGTGTGTTGTGAGGAGATTGATTCTGAGTTCCACTTTGTTATTTGGTTAAGAAACTTTGATTTTCAAAGTTGTTTAAGGTTTTGAGATTTTGAGAGATTTTGGTAAAATCTTCTCAAAAGGTTTTTGTTGTTAGGAGTTCATGTTTGTTGGTGATTTAAGTGTTATAAAAAACATTTTTAGAAGATTAAAAAGGTTTTGGAAGAGTTATTAAAAAAGAAGAAAATAAAAAGAATCATATCATTTCATATTATTTTTGTTCTTGTTTCTTTGTTTTGTGTTCAAATAGGTTGAAGGCTTGTTGATTTAGTTCAGCTCCAACCCGGGTTGGATTGGAGGAGGATTTTCATCCTCTAGGTTCTTGGATGTAAGAACCTAAGGTATCTTCCTTTTACCTTGAAAAAGTTCAAAAATAGCTAGTTGTATGATCTTAAGTGATTTGGTGATTAAGTGTGTTTATATTGCATGATTTGTGTTCTAGTGTGTATGTTTACATGTTAGATGCACTTGGAATCAATTTGGTAGCTTTTGTAAGCATGTTGGTATGTTAAAAGTTGGTTTTTAGATTTTAAAAGGGTGTTTGGCAACAGGTTTAAGCAGGACATCTAGATTTGTTTTGATAATTAAAAGGTGTTAGATTGCTTGTTTAGGGTTGATTAAGGTTATTAGTACATAGTTAATTAGTTTGGAACAAGATTTGAACAAGTTTGTTGAGTTTAAAAGGATAAAGGGTGTAAAAAATCTGCATAAGTGTTGTCCTATCTTTGGTGCATGATTTTATGAGTTTTGATTGTTGATTTTTGATTGTTTGGTGCTTAATTTGTGTTGTTCTTGACTTCTTGTGATCAAAGGATCACAAGAGTGCCTTTATTGTCCAAAAAGCTTACCAAAATAAGCCAAGGTCAAGTCCTCTTGGCCAAACTCATAAACACACAAGTGCAACCTGCTGGTGCAATAGTTCATAACCAGGTCCGTCACACTAATTGCGCCGCAAGTCCAACTAGTTGCGGCGCAACACAAGGAGCTGTAGATTTTGGTTTTCCCGTTTCACAAGTTGCGGCGCAAGACAGAAGCATTGCGGCGCAACTGAAGGTGCTGCTGATCTTGGTGATCTCGCAACACTAGTTGCGGCGCAAGACCCACCTAGTTGCGGCGCAACTAAGTGTTTTAATATTATTTTATTAATTAATTTTCAAAATTTTATTTTTCTTTCTTTTTCATTTTTCCTAGGTTCTTTGTCATTAAATAGGACTATTTCCATTTTTAGATTATTTTTATCACTTTTAGATTTATTTTTATAATTATTTTAAGTTTAATTAGTTTTTATTTATTTTAAATCATTTTTAGAGTTTTAAAAATAATTTTAATAGGTTTTAATTTTTAGAAAATTACTTTTTAGTCTTATAATAATATAAGTTGAGTAATTATTCAATAAAATCATATTTTTGACATTTGAATTAATTAAATTTAATTTTAGGGCTTTAATTAGCATTTAAAATTAATTATTTAATTAATAAAAGGTTTTAAAATATCTTTATTGGATTTTTATCTTTATTTATATTATTTTAGACTTGTTTTAGTCTTTTTAATCTTTTTCTTGATTTTGTTTTTGGTTTTAATAATTTTTAATTTTAGTGATTTTTCTACGGTTTTACGTTTTCGTTTTTTTACGTCATAGTATAATTTCCAAGAAACCGTCATTCCATCTTCTCAATATTAATCTCAAATACATACAAGTTAATTCACAACACCATACCTCCTTGGGAAACGAATCTTTCATCTCTTTTAAGTGATTGGGTCATTAATACTCGTTTTCCTAAACGTGTATTTAACGCTTACCGCTACTTTACGTTTCTTCTCTTTGTTTTTCCTAAGGCAAAGAAAGGGGTGTAATTTACTACAATCAACAGTCAGCTTTTAATTTATGTCTTTTTTGTCTTATTTTCAACTTTTTATGGTTTACTTATTTTTCCTAGCTTGTATAAAGTAAAATAGAATTTTTGGAAAAGGTTTCACATTTTTCCCTTTATTATTTAATTTTTTATGATTATTTTGATTAAAAAATTGTTTTTAGGCATTTAAAAATATAATTATATGGTGAAAAAATTTGGAAAAAGATTTTTTAGTGTTTATTAAGTATATTTGAGGTTTACAAGTTATAAAATTTTGGTTTGGGCTTTTTTATTAATTTATTTGATTTATAAGGCTCTAATTAGCATTTAAAAATTAAATATAAATTAATTTAAAAAGTTTCAACAATTATTCTTGAGTTGTATACTCTAGATATATTTTTAAGAAGTTAATTCAATTTTTTGAGAATTTTTAGATAACTTTTATTTTTCGGCGTATTTTACGATTTTACGTTTTTCGCGTCGTAGTTTAATTCTAGCGTAAATCGTCTTTATTTTACAATCTCTTTTCTTCCAAAAACGTTACTAATCCAAACTTTGATTTATATTTTTGGCATTAAACACAAACAACTCCCTTGAGGAACGAACTCACTTGTTTAGCATTCGTGTTTTCTTAAACGTGAACGTTTGGTACTTACCATATATTTGTTTCTTAATATATGTAATCAATATGTTATTTTTCATATATTAATTTGTTTGGTGTTCTAGGGCTTGTTCATCCTTCATAGCAAGTTATGGATGTCTTACCAACATGATCTTAATTTCACCAAAGATTCTAAAGTCTCACTTTGTGACATTTGTCACATGGATAAGTAGACTAGAGAATCTTTTCCATTAAGTGGTCATTAGACCACTAAGATTCGTAAATTAGTTCATTTGGAACTATGAGGTCCTTATAAAGTTGTTAATAAGAATGGGCTTAGATATTTCTTAACTGTGGTTGATGATTTCTACTAGGATTGTTTGGATATATCGCATTAAAAGAAAATATGAAGTGACATGACATGTAGTCCCTAGTCGGGCCAGGAGCCCGTCGCACGGGTACTATCTGTATCCGATCCAGTAAGCATGGATGGATTGGACACTATCTTGGGATCATAAGGCTCAATGAAAAGCGGCCACACGCGGTCTCATGAGGGTTGCACTCTGGCTGTACGCGGATAGAGTTAGACAGAATCATAATCTAAATAGAATTGTGATTCGCCTAAGGTAAAAAGATATACACTCTCCTTATTTAACAGATACAGATCAGAGTGTATATGCTAACTATCTCTTGCTTAGGCCACAAGATTCGGTAAGCCCAACAAGGGTTTCACCGGCTATATAAGGGACCCCCTAGGTTCCATAAAAGGGACGATTAACACAATCCTTAAAACCCTTACCGATTACTTTGTAAACCGATTACTTACTCTCACGCCAGAGTCTAATCGTGGGAAACAGTCCCACGGTGAGCCTAACAGTGTTTCTCTCTTTTGTGTGCAGGGTCTTGCTATAAGTTCACTTAGTGCAAGAGCCGGAGTCATAATACCCGAATTAAGCCTAATTTGGGTCAGACGTGGTACATCCAACTTTTGTATCAACACGTTAGCACTATCCATGAGACTCTACACTAAACTCTAAAAAACATGACTAATAACGATGCATTTTCAGCTAACCAGAAGACGACTTGTATCAAAACACCATTGAACGAGGCCTATATCTCCTCCACACAACTCACCCCTGAGGCAACCAGCGGGGTGTACAGTCGGAATTTGGGGAACCCGCGCAACGTGGAGCTAATTCACCTTTACTACCCCCACGCTAACACTAGCGTGGGGACTTCTGATTTAAGAGCGCCACTACCTCCTCCTCAAAAGGATGTGCAGAGGCAACCTGATGCGGAGGCAAGGGATGACAAGATTGTCTCCGTAGATGAAGGAAACATCGAGGATTATGTTACTGGAAACTTTGAAGCCCTCGTCCACTCATCACCGCACAGATGAGGGCCCACCAAAGAGGAAGTTTGTAGTCTCGGCTCAACTTCGACGCCATGCAAGTAGATTCGCCACAACATCCAAATAGGCGACAAAGAAGACGCCAAACTGAGGAACAACCTCAATCGCACAAATTCTTTTAACAAATAGGATACCAAATCACCAATGATCTAGAAAGGGAGCAACAAGCTTCTGATCATTCAGGCGGATCCAAATGGCGCGTAGCCCAGAAATACCTACGAATGATGGCCCGCGCATGAGCGCCTTTAGAAGGATTGGAACTCCACCAATGGGGAGGGGTCCAACTCCAGATTGTCGGGAAGAAAGACCCAAAAGGAGTCATCGAAGCAGATTCGGAGGAGGGAGACGGTCGCCAAGCAATAGCTCATCCAGCTCTGACTCAGACGACCATCACCCAAGACGTCACCGGACCAGTTATTCCTTAGAATCCTCTGACTATGAGGCGGATCGTCGGATATCATCCCGACAATGTAAAATGCGCAATGATGAATACGTATCTCTTTCATGGTGCCGTGAGAGAGTTGATGCGTTCACGACTCGCATTCAAAACTACTCGGAGGACAAAAAATGACGGATGCTGTCTAACGTCAAAACTTTAGACAAAACGGGTGATCTAGATGATCATCTAAAGCTCTTTGAATCGCAGACATGAATTGAGCGCTGGCCAAAACCCTTGTGAAGCCATATGTTCAATTCCACATTGATTAGAAACGCGATGACCGAGTTCGATAAGCTTCCACGACGAAGCATTGATGGGTTCGAGGACCTGCGGAAAGCTTTTAGAAGAAACTACACGCAGCGTGATAAGTATGCTAAGAACCCTGTCTCGCTCGTAATGGTAAAGCAAAAACTGGGTGAATCAATAGAAGACTTTACGGAGCGATTCAAGGATGAATGCAACCTATCAAAGAATGCCCAGAAATCTTACAATTTTCTGACTACATACATGGGATAACCGATCAGGAGCTGATTAGGCGCCCGAATGACAGAGTCTCATCAACCTTTGATGAACTAATGATAAGGGCCAGATCTTTCATCTAAGAGGAAGCAACGGTCGCCAATGCAATAAGGGTAAATTGAACTAAAGATCTCAAGATCAACCCAGGAGGCAGTCTAATGGCCAGAACAGAAATCGAAGTCTCATCTATCATGGCCAGCAGAGAGGAGGGCGCGAGAATGAAAAATTCACCCCCACTCAAGATAACCCCAATAGAAATACTACAGTCTGAAGGCTCGAACTTTCCAAATCACCCCTAATGACCACCCGAGTCGAAAGGCGTCAAGGCAACCGGTACTGTGAATATCACGACGAGAAAGGGCATGGAACAGATGAATGCGTCCAACATAGTAAACACATTGAGGGTTTGGCAAAAGCAAGCAAACTCAAACATCTCATCAAAGATTGGAAAGATGGGAAGGACAACAAGAAAAACGAGAGAAAAAGGGACCAACCAAAGGATAAGCCCACGACCATCTACATGGAGCAATCGTGGCAGCGTAGGACCAGGTAAAGGGTTAGTCAAAAAAAATCTCGCGGAACAGAAATCTCATTCCCTCCCCTGACCGCAAGCAAGGTAGCTGAAGGGCCTTTAACAATTGAGGTGAACATGGGACGTCACGTCTTCCGCCGTATGTATACCGATGGGGGGATCCTCAACATAAATCCTTTACGAGCATTGCTTCACACAGCTACGGGCGAAGGTTAAAAACTAGTTGATGTCGGCCACGTCACAACTCACATGCTTCAGTGGAGAAGTGATTTAGCCACTCGACCGATTGCACTTGCTGACAGTTGGGGATGAGGAACATTCAACCACGACGTAGATGAACTTTATGGTGATATGCTCACAATCGCCATACAATGGCATCATTGGAAGGATAGGAATCCTAGCCATAGGGTCGTGCCATCCATAGCCCATGGAATACTCAAATTCCATGTTGAATGAGGTATTGTCACAATCTTCAATACTGTGATACCACCAGCGGAATGTAATAAAGTAGTAGAGCCACCGCAACCAGTTGCAACACAAAAGGGAGCATCACTACCTAACTTTAAAGTGGCAATCCACCCTGACTTCCCGAAGCAAGAAGTTATGATTGAAGGGACACTATCTGACAAAGGTAGTGCAGCCTTGTGCACTCTCCTCAAGGAAAACCTCGATGTCTTTGCATGGGAATCAAAGGACAGGACTAGAGTAACTCGGTCAATTGAAGAACACAAACTACAAATTCATGAAGGATATCCTCCGATAAGACAACAGAAGCACGGGCAAGCCCTCGAACGCAACCAAACAATACTAGAAGAAGTAAAGAGACTGGTAGACGCAGGCATCATGCAGGAGGTTTACTACCACAATTGGCTCTCCAATCCAGTAATGGTTAAGAAACATGACGGCAGCTGATGCATGTTCCTGGAGTTCACATATCTCAACAAAGCTTGCCCCCAAGACTGCTACCCGCTGTCGGAGATCTATTGGAAGGTTGAGTCCCTATATGGGTATTCCTTCAAGTGATTTATGGACACATACAAGGGGTATCACCAGATTAAAATGGCGGAGTAGGATGCGGAAAAGACGGCATTCCATATAATCCAAGGGGCCTATTGTTACACGAAGATGCCCTTGGATTAACGAATGAAAGATCCATCTATCAAAGGCTAGTAGGCAAAGCCTTCGATAGTCAGATCGGACGCAACCTGGAAGTCTATGTCGATGTTTGGTCATAAAACGTCATACGGAAGAGGAACTTATCCGGGAAATCAAGGAGACCTTTGGGACGCTAAGGAGAGTCAACATGAAGTTGAATCCTAAGAAGTGCACTTTTGATGAAACCAAAGGAATGTTCTTAAGATACATGATAGATCCTAATGGCATCAAGTCGTACCCGGATAAGACAGAAGTCGTAATACACCTCTCGTCTCCGCGGACAATAAAGGAAGTGCAATCCCTCAATGGAAAGCTGACAGGGCTGAACCGATTCCTTTCCAAATCCGCGGAGAGATCGCTCCTCTATTCAAAACACTCAAGAAGTGCATAAAAAAGGAGACTTTTGTTGGACCACAAAAGTAGAAGAGGCTTTCGATTAGCACAAGAAGCACTTAGCAGTGCTACCCATGTTGGTCGCACCACGACCAAAGGAAGTACTGATTGTATATCTATCCGACATGCATGGAGCAGACATCGCGATGTTAATGATGGAAAAAAAACTTGGTCCAAACGACGATTTACTTTATGAGCAGAACGCTACAGGTTCTGAAATTGAACTACACTCTAATGGAGAAGCTAGTCTTGGAATTAGTATATGTTGTGAAAAGTTTGCGCTGGTACTTCCAGGCATACCTCATAGTGATGATTATGGATCAGCCAATCAGACAGAAAATATTGAAACCGGACGTAGCTAGAAGGTTGCAAAAACATAGTGTCTTGTGGGTGAGCACAACATCTTATACAGACCATGCACGGCGGTTAAGGGTCAGATCTTGGCAGACATCGTCATAGAGAAACCAGCGGAAGCGGACACAGCACCCCAGAAAGTGGAAGAATCCTAAGAACTATGGATCTTTTTACGAGTGGATCCTCGTGCATTGATGGGTCAGGTGCATGTCTCATACTGACAAATCCAGAAAGTATGGAATTCACGTATGCCTTACATTTTGAGTTTACAGCTACAAACAATGAGGCTGAGTATGAAGCATTAATTGTTGGACTGAGGATAACAGCTCACATGAGTGTACACAACCTTGAGGCGAATGTGGATTCTCGATTGGTAGCAAACCACATCTTAGGAGAATACGAAGCTAATGAAGACAACATAGTTTAGTACTTGAAGAAAACTAAGTCACTGATCGAGGGTTTCAGTAAGTTCACCATAGGGTAGGTCCCAAGGGGTGAGAACAAGCAAGTTGATGCTCTAAGTAAGATCACATCTGTCACACGCCCAAAATATCAGAGTATAATGGAAACAAGGGGGTGGTGACCTCATGATTATCATACACATAGTTACAAAGAACGACCTCTAAATGATACATTCGGAAAATTGATCACTTTCATTTGATAAAATAAAGAGTTTAAACATAGTGCGGAAGCATAAAAACTGGTCACAGATACAGAAACATAGTTTTCAAATGGTATAAATAATCTTTATTTTTAACAGAATTGACGGCAATGCATGAGACCTCACATAACATCTTCATTCTTAATACATGAGAAAAACATTACTAAATTGTCAACATAAAGCTGGTGAGTTGATAGGTTTAGTTAAATTGAAGTGTTTAATGAACCACAAGATTTTCCCAAACATGATGACAATATAACAAATACAAAGTCATCATAAAAGCATTTATTATAGTCTAAGCTCATGACACCGAAGCGTTAACAACACCGGCAGTATAATCATATAATGTAGCCCAACTGGATGCCTAAACCCACGACATCCTATCTCATACTGAAATGAAACTGTGCCCATTTGTCCTCTGTTGGACCAAGCCGGACAGGGGCGTCAACCCTGATAAATCTATCCATAACATTCGCGCTTACACAAAGTAATTAACGGTTCATGATTCACGGGCCAAAGCAACTGGGTTTTAAGTAGGACTTAGACTAGTATATAAATCAGTTAAGGCACATGTGTTCACACGTTAAATCAAGCAATGTCTCACCCCAAAAATCAGTAAAAGCAGTTAAAAAGTTAGGCTATAAACTCACCTCAAATGATAGTCAAGTAAAAACAATCAAGTAGTAGGCATGGAAAAATGCTCGCAAAAACGTCAACCCAATCCACAACCTAGCAATAGTAATGACTAACTAAGCTAAAAATAATACAAATAAATAATTATATCTTCGTTACATTGTACTTGTACCAATTAATAAATAATTCAAAATGTTTACTTTTTATTTAAAAAGTTAAACTATAAATTAAAATGTCAAATTTTTATAAATAAAAACACACGCAAAAATAATTAATTTAAAACGAAACAAAGATAGACTCTTTAAGAAATTAGACGCGAAAAATAAATATATTTTTAGTTTGGTACAATTGGTAGTTGGTTTCTATCTATGTCCAATAATAGTCCAAGTCTCAGTCCAATACAGTCCAAATAATAATACGGTCCTATTCCAAATTTTTGTCCAATAAATATATCATTCCTCGTTGTCATATTATTTTTAGTGTCAATTAATTATTAATATGAATGTCAAAAATAAATAATAAAGTGACTGTCCCTTTTGGGTCGTCTATAAATAAATTATGAGACCCTTGTCTGGGACCCGCTTTAATTGGGTCTTTTAGTTCGGTTAGAGTCAATGTGGCTCGACATATACGAGTTACACGAAGAATGCCTACTCCCATGCTCCACGCCCGTACCGTGACACCAATTTAGTCTGGGTTAAATTATATTAATATATACTTAATATCTATTAAGTTTTAAATTTTAAGTTTAAATTAATTAGAGGCCCAGTTTTGATAAGTCTACTAATTAAACGAGGTTTTATTTTCACTATTAATTGTTAACATTTATTCTAATAGTAGTCTTTTATTTCTTCCACTATTGTACTTTTTCCGACACCCACATGGTCCCACCTCCCCCCTAAAAAAGAAACTTTTTTCTTCTCCTTTGCTTGTTCGACGGACAGAACAACAAAACAAGCATAACCATTTCTATTGTATTACAAAGCGAGACTTTTAAGCCTCCTAGCGACTTCGTTACTCGACCGTTTTCAAAATTTCAAATTGCACGATTCTAATACCCCCAATTTACATTGCGAAGCGAAAATACACAATTTGGTGCTAGACACAAGCATCATCACACAAGGTATATTGAACGACTCAAAAGAGAGACGTTTACACATAAAATATAAATAAGATTGCACACATTGTCTAAAACATAATTTCAACCCATAATGTACTAAAACAACACCAGAGTAAAGCGTTTAGTCCCCACGGATCTCGACCAGCAAACTAACAAGTTTCAGTACAATACACAACAATTAACAAATTGTTCAACAATAAAAAGGATGGAAATTGTTTTAGGCCAACAAACTTCAAAAGCCAACCCACAACATCCACCGCAAAGCTCTGCCATCAATCACCTTCGATTACCTGAAACAAATGCTTAAACGAGTCAACAATAATGTTGAGCGAGTCCATAGGTTTATCAAATCACATTTGAACACAAGAAGAAAATCAATCATAATCATTAATAGAATTGTCGTACACACAATCTATTCCAAGGCAACACATTGTATTTAAGCTCATGACACCGACCCTTAACCAATTAGACACCCATGCCAAATGCCAGCATGACTAGATAAAAACCATTTCCCCTCTAGGGTATCAGTTGCTAGATATACCCAAATCTCATTCTCGGAAATTATCCTTCCCAGAGGTTACTCAACGTAATGCCCTGGTCTCAGATGGGGTGGTCAGCCCAATAGTATTATCATTTGAATAAGCGGCTATTCCCAACTCACTACATCAAGTAAGAACATAGTTAACGGTTCTTGAATTTAGGGTCTTTATGAACAAGGTACTCAATACAATTTAAACAACATAGGCAACATTCGGGTCTAAACAATTACTCATGACTTGTGTTCATTTACTTTCAAATAGAATGTATCCCCCTCGCGGGTATTAAAACATTTAGTAGCTAGCATGAAAAGCGAGGCTACAGACTCACCTTAGTATAAGAGACCTAGCGAGATGATCGTCGATGATAGAGGATGCCTTTCAAACACGAGAACCGCTACCTATCAAATAAGGCGCGTTCATTAATAATGACTAGAGAAATAAATCATACATAAGAATATCAAACTCAAACTCATAAAATCACGAAAAACTCGAGAGAAAATGATACAAGTACTACTATCACACTCTTCTACACGTTTACTTTACAATTTTATACTCTCGACAAAATCCGCCGGCACTTACCATATGTACAAGCTCATTTACCCCATTTAGACTCGTCAAACGTTTATGAAACGAATCGAGGAACTAACTTACTATCTATAGAAAGTCCTAAGTTTATCAAATGACTATACTTTTAAAGTTCCTTAGCTGGCTCGTCTTTGAACTACAAAAACCGGATAGTTTTATGTCATCAACTCATACAACCATTTTAACTTCTATAAACGACTCCATTTACAAAACCAACACTTAGGTTTGAAATTAGACTCACCCTCTAGGGTTTACACTTCTTCAGCAGTATGTGACTCATTTCAAAACTCAATCTATATTTCCCTAGATTCGATCCAAATATCGACAACAACTATATGTCGTGCCGATACTCCTCTCCCGGTACATGAAAAATCAAACTATCACAACTTTTCGCTTGTTTGGAGCTAGAAGCTCTACTTTATATCAAATCGAAGCTAATCGAATTCTCTACAACCCTAGGCTATTAGTTAAGCCTAAAAAAATCATAATTACCCAAAAATACACTTTTTCCCACTGATCTAAATTACCCTTCTAAAACTTGCATGAAATCATGTTTTTAGCTAAAACCAACCATAGTTATGATCATCCCATAACCCTAATACTAACATATCTCAACCATAACACTTGTATCATCATTAACATCAAAAATCCAAAATCAAAATCAAGTTTTTAACAAAACTTTAACATGAAAACCTTTTGATCATCACAAAAATCACATGCATGAGCATGGTTTTGACCTACCAACCCTAAAAAATAAAACATCATGCATGTACCCAAAACTAGTATCAAAATGATCTCCTTACAATTCTAAGGATGGGTCTTGTGCTATTTTGGATTAGATCAAGCTAGATTTTGAGTGAAAATTGATCAAAGGGTAAGGGGTGACGGCAAGGAGTAGAGAGAGAGAAGGGGTTTTTTTTGCTCGTTTATAACATCTATGTGTAACTTAGGTGGAAAATGAAGTTTATATATGGTGGTGGAGGGACCATTGTTGTCAATTTGCAATAGTTGTGGTCTAAAGTGAAAATAGTTAGCTAAAAAGCGGGAAATGACTATTAGTCAATTCTGAAAATATTCACGGGGCTTGGGTTTCATAAAAATACTTTTCAAAAGTTAAAACGTAACTCAAATATAATAATATCGACTCCCGACTTGACTTAACACGTCATTTAAAAGAAAACATCAAAAATGACAAACATCGAACAACCGACAATAAAACATAAAATATTAGGCATCCATCGACATCACGCTTGCTAATACTCCTTATACTTAATAAATATATAATATAAGTCTCCTAACATCGGTTTAAAATTAAACCTCCAAAAATAAATATCATTCAAACTCATCAAAAATTTCAAAAATAGTCGTAAAGTAAGATTAAGAAATGACCTCGGTTTCAGGTTATCACATCCCCTCCTTCTTAAAAAGAGCGACGTCCTCGGCGCTTAATCCCCTCTAAACAATCGGAATCCTACTATGCTTCAATTTCTTTACTTCCATATCCATAATTTCTACAGGTTCCTTTATAAAGTGCAATGTATCATCAAGTTGAATTTCCTCCAATGGAATCACTAAACCCCTTTCAGCTAAACACTTCTTCAGATTAGACACATGAAAAGTATTATGAATAGCCTTAAGCTCACCAGGCAACTCTAACTTATAAGAAACAAATCTATTCCTTTGGATAATCTTAAATGGTCCAATGTATCTCGGGCTTAACTTTCCCCTCTTTCCAAAACGAATCACTCCCTTCCATGACGATACTTTCAGCATAACCATGTCTCTTACTTCAAAGTCTAACGGTTTCCTTCTGTAATCAGCATAACTCTTTTGTCAACTTCTGGCAGATAACGAACGCTTCTTAATTTGCACAATATTTTCAGTCGTCCTAAATATCATTTCAGGTCCAGTCAGTTGACTCTCTCCTACATCACTCCAACAAACTGGAGATCTACACTTACATCCATACAAAGCCTCAAATGGTGCGACTTTAATACTAGCATGATAATTGTTATTATACGAGAATTCAACCAACGGTAAATGCTTATCCCAACTATTTCCAAAATCAATCACACACGTTCTAAGCATATCTTCTAACGTTTGAATCGTCCTTTCACTTTGTCCATCAGTCTCCAGATGATATGTTGTACTCAAACTTAACTCTGTTCCCATTGCTTTCTGTAGAGATTTCCAAAACTCTGAAGTAAACCTAATATCACGATC
This sequence comes from Glebionis coronaria, assembly GCA_025667525.1. Taxonomy (NCBI): domain Eukaryota; kingdom Viridiplantae; phylum Streptophyta; class Magnoliopsida; order Asterales; family Asteraceae; genus Glebionis; species Glebionis coronaria. The sequence goes on along the minus strand of CM046874.1, from coordinate 348,739,716 downwards.
TGAAATTATCGACAAAGGAACACCATGTCGACAAACAATCTCCTTCACATACACTGTTGTCAGTCTCTCCATACTATATGTCTTCTTCATTGGTAAAAAGTGAGCAGACTTAATCAATCTATCTACAATCACCCATATCATATCACAACCACTAGAAGTCCTTGGCAAACTTGTTACAAAATACATAGTAATCTTCTCACATATCCACTCAGGAATTTCAGGTTGTACTAATAATCCAGACGAGTTTTTATGTTCAGCCTTCACTTTCGCACAAGTTAAACACTTACTAACATACTGGGCTATATCTGCCTAATATTCGGCCACCAATACACTTTCTTAAGATCTTGATACATCTTGTCTGATCCAGGATGTATTAAATACTTAGACTTATGAGATTCATTCATCACCAAATCTCGCACTCTTAAAGAATCTTCCTCAGATGGACACAATGGTAACCAAATCATATTCCCAAAATATCTCAATCTATTCGGCCTTAATACAAACAACGGTTTCAACATTCTACCCATATTTTCAGCCTCAATGTTTTCTTTCTTCAAACCATTAGCTTGGGCTTTCAATATCATCTCTGTCAAATCAATACTTTCCACCATTTCCAAAGCTCTAACTCTTAAAGACTTATCTCTCCTTTCTACTAAGTGCATCAGCTACCACATTCGCTTTACCAGGGTGGTAACGAATCTCACAGTCATAATCACTCATCAATTCTACCCATCTCCTTTGTCTCATATTCAATTCCTTTTGATCCAAAATATGTTGCAGACTTTTATGATCAGTGAAAACCATACACCTGGTTCCATACAAGTAGTGTCTCCACAACTTTAAAGCAAAAATCACAACTTCCAGTTCTAAATCATGAGTATTGTAATTCTCTTCATGCTTCCTTAATTGTCTCGACGCATAGGCTATTACTTTATCCCTTTACATCAACACAGCTCCAAATCCTTTATGAGACACGTCACAATACACTACAAAATATTCAGATCCTTCTGGCAAAGACAAAATCGGCGCAGAACACAATTTATCCTTCAGCGTATTAAATGCAGCTTCCTCTTCTAATCCCCATTCAAACACTCGATTCTTTTTAGTAGGCTTAGTCAATGGTTTAGCAATTAGTGAAAACTTCTTAATAAACCTTCTATAATACCCAGCTAGACCAAGAAATTAGGGAACTTCAGTCGGCGTTGTTGGTACCAACCAATCTTTGATTGCCTCAATCTTAGCAGGATCCACACGAACACCTTCACTATCAATCACGTGCCCTAGAAATTGCACTATTTTCAACCAAAACTCACATTTAGAGAACTTCGCATACAGCTTTTCTTTCTTCAACAGTTCCAAAATTATCCTTAAATGCTTCTCATGTTCTTCGTCACTCTTGGAATAAATGAGAATATCATCAATGAATATGATAACAAACTCATCCAAATACGGCTTACACGTATGATTCATCAAATCCATGAATACGGCAGGCGCATACGTTAATCCAAAAGGCATCACTTGAAATTCAAAATGTCCATATCGAGTAAGGAAAGTTGTTATAGGTATCCTCTTCCCTAACTCTCAGTTGAAGATACCCAGACCTCAAATCGATATTCGAGTATACACTTGATCCTTGCAACTGATCAAAGAAATCATCAATCCTCGGCAATGGATACCGATTCTTTACAGTCAATTTGTTAAGATCTCGATAATCAATACACATTCGAAACGAACCATCTTTCTTCTTAACAAACAAAAAAGGAGCACCCCACGGAGATGAACTCGGTCTAATAAATCCCTTATCCATCAATTCCTTCAATTGACCAGATAATTCCTTCATCTCAGACGGCGCTAAACGATACGGTGCACGAGCAACTGGCGCAGCTCCCGACACTAAATCAATACGGAACTCCACTTTACGATGCGGCGGTAATCCCGATAAATCTTCAAGAAAAACTTGAGGATACTCTCTAATCAGAGGCACATCCTCCAGTTTCCTTTCGTTCACACCATCATTACTTATCTGGGCAAGAAATACATCACAACCCTCTTCTATATACCTCATCATTTTCAAACAAGAAACAACTCTCAAACGAGAAGTACACTCATCACCTTTGACCGTCAATACCCTATTCCTTAGCGGTATCTGAACTAATCTCTCTCCATAAACAATCACGGCACCATTTGCAACTAACCAGTCTATACTAATAATCATGTCAGAAGATCCTAGTTCTATGGGCATCAATCAATACTAAACACATAATTCCCTAACTTCAAGGTACAACCTTTCAGTATAGAACTAGTGCTAACAACCTTACCATCAGATAACTCCACATTATAACTAGTTGTCAATCTTACTGGTTCTGTATCCAATAGCTGACTGAATCTAACATCTACGAAACTTCTGTCGGATCCATAATCAAATAACACACTAGCATAACAAGCATCGAGTAAGAACATACCAGTAACCACATTCGGCCCTTGAGGTTTGTCAGCATCTCCCACGACATAGGCTGGAGTAGTAGTCCCAGCAGCAACAGCAACAACCTTGCCTCCTTTTCGAGTGCCAACCCTCGGATAATTTCCTTGTTTATGTCCACGGCCTTCACATCCAAAACAATTACTCACCTTGATAGCATTGGCTCTAGTGACCACACCCTTGTTCCTACAGTCTGCCACTTTAGGTCCGGCCTTCCCACACTTGTTGCAAGCAGGTGGACAATTCCCGACATGATACATACTACATCGACCATACTTCGGGTTCACTTTGTTTCCTTGGGTTCCAGTAGCAACACGAACACCATCATTCCTCCTAAGGTTTTATTGTTGATTCCTATTCGGTACTTGGTTATTGTTGTTACGATAACCTCCTATATTCTGCCCTTGGTTCGAGTGTGCAACTTCCCACTTTCTCTTATTTCCTTCAGCAATACTATCCTTTCTATCCTGCAGCTTCACATCCATCAAAGCATGAGCCATCTGAACAGCTTCATAAAAAGTCTTGGGTTTCGAAGAAGTAGTCTCTCCCTTGATATTACTAGATAAACCTCTGATATACTACTTCATCTTCTTACGGCCATCAGCAAAAGCATCAAGACACAACAAATACACAACATAAAACCTTTTCATATAAGCCACAATATTATTATTCCACAACACCAAATGCCTCAACTCATCCTCTAACTGACCTAACTCTTCCTCGGGACAAAACTTAACATTTAACCGTCCTTTCGCACAGTCCATGTTCTAGCATTAGCTTCAACCAAACCTACAGTAGCTACCTAACTATTCCACCAACTTAATGCATCATCCTAAAAAGTAGCGGCAGCAAACTTCACCTTACTAGCTTCTGAACATCCACTGATTTCAAAAGTACTTTCAATCTTTTCAATCCACCTTCTTAGCTCCAAAGCACCACCAGTACCACGAAATTGGGTAGGTCCACATTTCATGAAACTAGCGTAAGAACATTCTTTCTGTACTTGTTGAGCAACAACTTTACCTCCAGCTTGATCATCATCATTTCCTCCAACCAGTTCATCAACATTTCCTACAACTGGATTCGCAGCATTCCATCCAACTTGACCAGCAGCATTCCTATTCTCAGTCTCCTGGTTCCTCGCAGCACGTTCGGCTTACAGCGCTCTAGCAATAGCTTGCTCAATCATGGTATTCACAGTAGCAGTTGTCATCTTCGGCGGCATATTTAGAGTATTAATCAAACAACAACTTCAGTAATAGTAGAAAAATGCCTCCCAACTCCTTCCTATGTCATCACAGAAGAAAAGAACAAGTAAGTATTAATATCAAGATAAGAAGAAGGATTTCTTTTGTAACAACCATGGTTTTGAGGTTCGTCACTTAGTTTTATTTTGGGCATATTTCGTGAAATTATGTGTCTTTATGTGTTTATGTGTTATTTAGTGTGAATAGAGTGTGGTTTGGACATCGTTTTCGGGTACGGGGTACCTTGTGAGTAAAATGATGTGTGACGTTTTTATGTTCATGAGCTCACATAGTAGTGACTATGAAAAAAGATGGTGTTATTTAGTGGTTTTACGTATACGTATATGTATTATAGAAAATCGTATTTTTACGATTTAAGGTTTATCATTTAGAGGTCTCGGATGAGGTAATTAGTCACGGGAGTATTTTTTGGGATGGTTTTAAGTAATTTTGGACTTAGTTAATTAGTTTATTTCATATTTTAAGAGTTTTTATAAAACTGTATATTTTACGTCTTTTACGGTATACGCGTAAATTTGACTAGTTTTACGGTTTTGTGGTTTTGGAGGCTTTAGGAGCTGAAATAAATTAAGAAAATTTAGGGTAATAATAATTAATAGTTAATTTAAAGTAATATAATTAAAAAAAGTCGGCCATATGGTGTTTGAGCTTGGATTTGGGCAGACTTAAACTTAAGGAAGGGAAATGGAGCCCAATTTGAGTCCTAATAGGAATCCTTTTTAATTTTAACCATAAATAAGACTCCATATGACCAAAAAACGAATTTAGCCTTCCCCAAACCAAATCTCAGTCGTTTGTATCAATGGAGGAGCAAGAAAACCCAATAATTCAATTAGGGTTTAAGGTACACACTAAAACTATGTCAATTAACATTTAATTTACGTATATGTAACCTAATATGATGGATTAGGGTTGAGATTTATAAATTTTTATTAGGGTTTATTAAGGACCTGTAATTACTGAGGTAATTAATGGGTTTTTATCATTCGAAATCGTTTTTAGGTATTAATTAGGGTTATGTATGATTAATTAGGGTTTAATCATGTTTAAAATCGTTTTTAAACACTGGGCAGAATTTTAGGATTATTGTTTTGATCATATCTAGAGTTCTAGGAACATTCATTAATCAAACCAAGTATCCCTGAAAAGTTATTTGAGTTGGCTTTTGAATGCAGGAAACGAGGAATAAATTAGAGGTCGGGAAGTGGGTCAAAAACATGTTACAATAGTCGGAGGTCAAAACAGTTTTGAAATCAGTCTGGTTTAAATTAATATTTTAAGATGTTTAGGGTACTTAGGAGTATAATTGGACCTTAAAACGAACATGATACTTAGATTATATGTTAAATAAAAGATCTGGAGGAGGGCTAAACAAATGGGTTAGGGTAAGACCCTCTAATCATAACAAACTTTTCATATGTTCAAAATCAGTAAATTCTGGATAGGTAAAAGTATATATGTATATATATATATATATATATATATATATATATATATATATATATATATATATATATATATATATATATATATATATATATATATATATATATATATATATATATATATATATATATATATATATATATATATATATATATATCGAGGCCTTAACAGTAGCTTTAAGATTGAGGCTAAATGTAAGAGTTAGCTACCACATTTAAGGGCATAGGTTTTCTTTTACAGGGCATGTTATTTTGGTTAAGGGGGTTTTCGACCCATAGTTTGAAGTATGAAAAACGGGACTGTTGTGGGTTAAATGTTAACGGGTCGAGTTATGAACTAAACTAAGTTAAGGGCTTTATAGAGGGATGTAATGAGACGCATATGGCATATAAATAGGGTTAAGTGGTAGGATAAGGTTATATATTAATCATAGATTGGTGAGCCATTTTGGTACGTGGTTCATGTCTTGATTGTATACGTTTTTGTGTTTAGATTTTTGCTAGAGCCCGGATATTTGGAGAAGCTTGTTCAGGTGAGTTTCATAGTCCCATGTTTCTGATTTATAAACGTTTTGAATTCCAGATGGGATGGAAGAGACACTCTATGGTTTTGTAAAGAATGTTGTGAATGTTTTTATGGTTTATGATGGACTTGTGTGTACACTTATGTGATTAACTACTATGTGATTCTTGATTGTGTTTATGATTTGGATCGAGGGACACGTACCGTCTCATTTCTTATGGTTTGACTTGGTACCAAGGGGATGTTAACAAGGCGGGGCCTTGGGATTGGTTCATAGGTGTATGGGCGCCTATAGGACCATGGTTATTGGTAAGGCTTGGAGCCTTGGAATTGTGGTTATTGGTAAGGCTTGGAGCCTTAGATTTGTGGTTATTGGTTAATCTTGAATGCTAGTTGTTAATACATAATTGTAGCATACTGTCCATATGTTCTTTTGTTAATAGTTGTTATTCACATCTTATAATTGATTTGGAGTTGGAGTCTAAACCTATGACTCTCACCAACTTTATGTTGACGTGTTTTAGTGTCTCTTTCAGGTGAGAATGTGGTTAAGCGTGAGAATAGGAGTGGCTAGCGGGGAGGCTTAGGATTGCATTGGAGGAACCCCCTTTTCTCTTAGTCTTTACTTATGTTTGAATAAGTGATACTTTGTAGACACCTATATGTTTGTATTTGTTAATTGTATGTCTTTGGTAAGAGGTAGACCTGTTACCTACTTACCTAGACACCTGCATTATTTATGATATCTTCATGACATTGTGTCACCATATATGATATTTCCATTTCATTTAGTTATCTCTATAGACACGCTATTGTTATGATGATATCCATACGTCGCGCCCTATATTCCGCCATGGTGGGGTGTGACAGAATGGTATCAGAGCCAATGGTTATGGAGAATTAGGTTGCTTAGTTTAGTAGCCTAGTCTATAGCTTAAGGGTCCATGCATGTAGGTGTCATAGGGGTATGTGTGCATTATAGTATATGGAGTGCTTAAGTGTTAATTTCGTTTTAGATATTTCTTTACTTTCATACTTACTTATTGAGACATAGTATATGTAAGTACATTCATTTATTTTCTATTGATGCGACGTATTAACTGGAAGTGTAGGAACCTATTTAGTGTTACCCATGTCGCGTAGAAGAAGAGGTGCGCTAGGTAATAATAGGATAGTACCGATGTTGAGTCTGCGACTAGTAGTAGATTCGAATTTCTGCCTGAATTGTTATGATCATTTTCTTTAATGTTGGATATTTTGTTGTTATTGATTTGTTTTGGCGTTTGAGCCTCGAGTTATGAATGAAGTTAGGGTTGACGTATGAGATGTTCTTATTTGACCTATATGGTATATATATAGATATAGTGTATTTTATGTGGTATATATGTGTTCCGTGTAGTACTAATTTCTTATAAGTGTCGTCATAGGAGGGAGTACATGGGTGAAAGGGGACATATATAATTATGGAGGCCTACAAAGTTATTTATGTGCCACAAAATCGATGGACTTCCAAGTATGGTTGCATGAAAAAGGGGTTAGTACATGCTTGTATATGATGAGATATGTATTTTGGGTATTTGTATACAATAGAGTTTATGTAATGGTTGCCTATGATATGGCTATGGTTTTTTTTGTGTTTTATGTTTTAAGTAATAGTCATGTTGTGTGATTATGGGGTCACACGATATGGGTTGGTTTTGGTGATGGGTTTTATTCCTTGTTGTGGCATGGTGAAATGGTGAGATGGTGATTACTCGTATGGAAAAACGAGTGTATGACGCGATCTATTGACTTGACATGTATAATAACGAGTATGTTTTGGGAGATTTAATAGGTATATATATGCGGAGGTATATATACTAGTAGACGTTATGTTATGATATACGGTAGTTTAATAGTTATTATAACTTGAACGTACCTAGTGTTCTCTCGTGTTTAAACAGTTTATTAGTGCTAGAGTTTGATGGAGTTCCAACGACGTTTTGAATCTTTTGAAGTGTGTCTACACTCGGGTATGTATTTTAATTAATGAGAACTACCAAATTTTCTTGCAAAGGAGTCTATTTAATTAAAGGAAAATGCTTTTGAAAATACTTTGTAAGTGTATGGTATGATTTCCTGACTTACATATCTTTTCTTTAAATTTATTGGTAATAAGTTTAAAAAAAATTTGACAATGAATGGATTAGTTTTCTAGGTAACATTTGATAGTACGTATAAAGGGTAAATAAATTTTACGATAATTTTCTTAAAAGTGGAGTTAAGATTTTATAAGTATTTAAATAGACGGAAAGATTAGAAAGAAAGATTTTATTATAATAATGATAATAATAACACCACACCTTGTAAATGTGTAATATTTAGTTATAACAAGCCTAAATGGATTATATTAAATAATTATAATATAGAATAAAATGAATAAAAACACCATATTTTATAAACACGTATTGGTTTCATAATAACAAGTGAAATGAGTTTAATGTGAGTAAACAAGATAATAGTTAGAATAACGTTATACTCTACTGATAACTCGGTTATACCAATCTCTTCGAATTGAAAAACTCACGTTTCATGTGTGACTCAGTTGAACTTTGGTGGAACAAAGATGTGTCGTTGTAGTGTTTAAAATTAAAGGTGCAAAGACTTAAAAGTAAATGGGCAATTAAAGTAAATCTAAGTCTAATTAAAATAAAGTGCAGGTAATTAAAAGCGCGACTAAAACTAAAGGGTAATAAAGTAAATAACGCAAACTTAAATCTAACTAAGGCAAACTTAAAACGCAACTAAAACTAAGGCAAAGCTAAAATAAATCTAAGGCGATAAACTTAAAGTGCAATTAAGTAAAAAGGAAGGAAAAATAGAGCTAGAATTTAAAAGGCAAAAACTTAAAATAAAGAAACTGAAAATAACCCTATCCGGAATAAACTCTTATTCGGAATAAAAGGCTATTCGGAATATATGTCCCTATTCGGAATAACACCCTACTCGGAATATTTGTCTATTCGGAATGATTGACCCTATGCGGAATAATCCTTTATTCGGAATAGCTGTCCCTATTCGGAATAAAGTTCAACTCGGAAAATTCAGCCTATTCGGAAAGAACCTCCTATGCGGAAAATTCAGCCTATTCGGAAAACTGTTCCTATTCGGAATAAAAGTCCCTATTCGGAATAATGCCCTTACTCGGAAAGATCAGCCTATTCGGAATATCTGTCACCTATTCGGAATAACTATTCTATTCGGAATACCAAGGCCTACTCGGAATGACACCTCTATTCGGAATGTCAAATATTCCGAGTAGACCACCTAGGAAAATCTCCCTATGCGGAATACTGGGGATCAGAAACCTGCAATTTTCAGTTACAATGACCCGAAGAACAAGGAAAGATAAAAAGATCTCGGATCTAACAAAAACTAAGCTAAAACAAACACAAGATTAAATCAAACAAGCAAATAAACAACTAATAATCATATACAATCAATCCAAAACAATAAAACTAACAAGATAATCAAATCCACTTTAATCAAATCAACCAAAAATAAAGAACTTGAACATAAACAAATCAACACAAAGATTAAAGAAAGGTAGAATGAGATTAACAAGATAAAGATAAAGCTTGACAAGAATTAAAAAGAAAAACTTACTTGAATTAAAATGGTAATTAAGGTGCAAGACAAGGTAATTAAATGCACAAGTATTTAAATTGACAAGGTAATTAAAGGTGGAAGGACTAATTGTCACTATTAGCCAACAAAAACAAATGCTTAACAATCTAAACTATTTATAGGGGAGGATTAAGGAAGCTTCCTCCCCTCCTTCATTTCTTGTTAATTGCGGGATTAAGTCCCTCCTTCATTTAATCTTCATTAATTGCGTCATTAGTCCTTTTCTTCTAATTTTTCTTTTAAATTTGGTCTTTAAGGACTTGTGGCTCGGGATATCTTTTGAACTCGTCTTTAATTTCTTCAATAAATTAGACTTGAGTTTCTCGGCTTTTGATAAACTTCCGTCTTTTGACTTTTTCTTCGATAAATCTTCAGAATTGGTCTTGGACTTCCGTTCTTTTTGCACTCTTGACTTCTTGACTTCGTCTTTCATCTTTTTCTTCAATAAAAGCCGTGAATGCCCGTGAATTCCCGTGTTTTCTCCACTTTTCACAATTTCGTCCTAAATTACAACAAAAACACAAACCGCGCATAATTCCGACATAAAAGACATAAAATACACGTTTTGGTCCGGTTGTTATTGTAATTAAGTGGTAGAAAAGATGGGTGTTTACACACCTATCAAATCCCCTACACTTGACCATTGCAATGTCCTCATGCAATGCATTAGTTACAAAGCATGTTTACACTTTTCATTATAATCAATCCACGTTGGCCTTTATTAAAGAGATAGAAAATTATAAAAATGCAAAGCAAAGAAATTAAAAGCGTACCTTGGGTTTTGAAAATGTCATGAATAATCATCATTCTCAACTTTTCACTTTCTCCAAACCAAGCTTAAAAACGAGATCATTGTTATTATAAGTTAATAAACTAACCCGAACTCATGTGGGCCAATTATTCACTTAGACTCCCTTATTCCTATGGGTATCTCTTATATTTTATTATTTGTCTTGAATGATCATGAAGATGCATTGTTTGACTTATTTTGATAATTATTTAGTTTGAAAATAAGGTGCACGATTTAATCAATAGTTAGCTAAAGGACCAAATCTTTTAAAACTGCTTCTCGGGATATCAAAAAGTTCATATCTTAGCATAACTTGGTTCGCGATTTGAGACCTTTCTCGGGCCGATATTTGGCAGCGACTTCATACTTCAAATCTTGAGAGACGTTCATGAAATAATGGTCTTCTCTTCATAGTTGGAATTTCTTCACTTGGAATTTTTGAGAGATTCTTCATATATGGACCACGACTTCTTCATTTTTCTCCAATCTTTATTTTGGATTTTGATATACAACGATCCGCCTCCTTTATTGACTTGGATCTATTTATCCTCATACCTTGTTAGGGTCTTTTCGGATACACTTCTCCATGACTTTTTGGGAGTTTTTGCTTTTCGTCGTGTGTCTCGATCCTTCATATTGATTTTCGATAAATGATTCTTCACATCACTTTTGGATCTTTAGCAACAAAACATAGCCCTCATGCCTTGTTAGGGCCTTTTCGGACTCGCCAATCTTCGCGCCCCGCTTCATAAGTTATGTCTTGGCTATGAACTCTCGTCATTACCGAGCAACGTTTAAACGATCTGGGGCTAGAAGCTAAGTAACTTTTCAAATCGTACAACCTTATTTATTAGCAGATAAATTTATTAGCAAGCGATGGGAGAATAGGCTTATAATTAACTCACATAAATTCACGAAAGAATACCGGACTTATAATTGGCTCTATCATCTCTCGTTCTCCACAGTTTAAAATCTCAAGTAATGAGACTCGTGGATGCTTAGCCTATTAAATCAAAGATTTGGGTTTTCGAGTCGCCTATAGGATCTTGCAAATTCTTAGACTCTTTCAAGTTTAGAAATCGCATCTTAAAGTTCCCTTGATAAACGACTCTCTAGGATCATTTATAGGAACTTGCGAAAAGTTCTTGTTCTTAACCCGTGAGAGTTAAGACTTTCGCGTTTTATAGCTCCCTATATAAAAGCCTAGCAAAACTTGACTTAAACATGTTAAGGATACTAGCTAGAGTAAACTCGGATTGAGTCAAAAGATTCACAACGTTTGAAAATTAAAACCACTTATTAAACATTTATTCTAATAAGGAAAGAAAATAACTATACAAAGAGAAAAACTAAAAGGCCAAAATAGATCAAAAATTTTGAAAAATGTCGAAAAATTGATTTTCTGGTTAAAATGAGGACAAATACAAGGAAAAGACCACTTAACTTCGATAGAAGTCCCCCTTACACATAAGATAAACATTGTCCTCAATGTTTAAGCATGTGGGAGTAAACTCCCCTACACTTAGGACATTGTGCACGTTGTTTAAATCTTGCTAAGGAAAAGACAACTAAAGAGATTCCTATTTTAATATTGAGAAAATATAAAATAGTGAATCGAAAAGAGTTTAGGATAGAACCGGGAAGAAGTAGAACATGGAATCACGGGTCGTCAAGAATCATCAAGAGTGGATCATTGAAGCTCGAATCCCTGATTAAGAAGTGAGGAGAGGAAAAAAAACCAAAGGGTCCCCCCTACACTTATGGTAAAGAAAGCGAAAAGATAGATGCATGGGTTTCCTCCCAAGAAGCGCTTGGTTTTTGTTTACCGAGTCGTGAGCCCGACTCGACCTTGATCATCAACAGAAGTAGCATGAAACAAATCCACCAGGATCAAAGACATAGTTTTCATCCATCAAAAAGCACAAGCTTAAGGCGAACAAGGCAAGCCAAAAGAAAAGTGGCAGGGTTCCCTTAAGCAGCGATAGAGCACGGTGGAAGCAAGTAGGAAGCGGTGCAAGCATGTCTTCAAAATTTCCAAAGATTTTTCCTTTTATTTCATCAGGTGGATACTGAGATGGCTTAAAGACTTCAATACCAGGGTCGAACACTTTTTCCTTCAAGGGAAAATAGCACTCAGGCTCAGCCGAGTGTGAAGAAGATCCGCAAAGAAGCACAACCTCGTCCTCAGAAGGAAGACAAAGAGGTGTTAAATCATAAGTGCAATGGATTTTGGTGTCGACTGGTTTCTTCTCCTTTGACAAAATGCTCTTCAAATCCAAAGTAGGATCAAGACGATAATCTTCAAAGTCCAAAGGAGGTGCATCACTCTCATGAGGGAAGTATGTGTTGAGAAATGCAGAGAAATCTTCCTCAAATGAGTAATCGTCCAAAGTAGGATCGAGTGATGGCGGAGGATCTTCAGCATGTGAAGAATCGCTCAAAAGTGTATCTGCCTCATCGAAATCATCGAAAGTGGGCAACTCGGGATACTCAGAAGTACAATCAAAATCATCCGAGTCTGAGCTAGAATCATCATCATCATAAGCATCGAAGACCGGTTGAGAATCATAAATGGGAGAAGCGTCCAAAGTAGGGAGAGAATCATCCACATCATCTTCAAAGAGTGGATTATCAGTGGAAGACTCGAATAAAGGATTATCGAAGACGGTAAAGTCATCGAGCACATTTATCATATTCACTGATTCTCGGCCTCCAAAGGATTTTCCTGTAAGCTTCCCCATTTTAAATACTTTTGAATCATCCCCGACTCGTAAGATTAACTCACCTTCGGCCACATCTATTAAAGCACGTCCGGTTCTCAAGAATGGCCGACCAAGTATTAAAGGAATATGAGGGTCCATTTCATAATCAACTACGACAAAATCGACCGGGAAAGTAAATGTGCCAACTTTGATAAACACATCTTCGGCTATACCAACGGGGTAAGCGAGAGTGCGGTTTGCAAGTTCGAGAGTCATCTTTGTTGGAATGAGATCGGGCAATGATAGTGTTTTCCAAACACTCAGTGGCATCAAATTAATACTAGCCCCGAGATCAGCAAGGGCAGTAAATTCTTCAGTTTTTTTGAACACGCAAGGCAACACAAAACGACCGGGATCTCCAAGCTTTTCCAGAAGTTCTCTAAGAAGAACTGCAGAGCAGTTTTCATTTAAGCGTGTGTTGGCGAGTTCAATCAGCTTCTCCTTCTTGCTAAGCAATTCCTTGAATGCTTTGACAAATTTTGGCATGTGGCAAAGTGCTTCAATAAGGCTAATGTTGATGGTCATTTTAGATAGCATATCCACATATTTCGATACTTGGCAGTCATTCTTGGTTAGATCATTGGTCTTGCCTATGCGAGAAGGGTATGGGATTCTAGGTTGATAAGGGTTAGGTGTGGGTGGTGAAGGTTGTGATGTTGAAGGGTCCTTCCGAGATACATCGTCATGACGAGGCGGAGACGGTAATGGTGTACTATCACTAAGTGTAAGAGGAGTAGGGATATATGGTGGTGGAGGAGGTGTAGATGATGGTGGTGAATCAGGTGGATTGACAATGGTAATTCCACTACGCGTAGTTATAGCACTCACATTAGCTCGCGGATTAGTGACGGTGTTTGAAGGTAGAGAACCCGAAGAAGAAGAAGGTTGAGCTTCGGGCAAGAAACTAGCCAACAGATTCTTCAATTCAGTTGTTTGAGTGATGAAAGAGGATTGAAGATTATCACGAACCTCGGTTCTGATGTCATTACCTTGCTTCAAGATATCTCCTTTCAAATTGATTATTTGGCTCTGTAGATTCTTGATTTGCTCACCTTGAGTTCTCATGATTGTGTCAACATCGGGATTAATGGGTGGGTGTTGTTGGGTGGGTGGTTGATAAGGGTTAGAAGCACGAGGTGGGATTTGGTTGCTTCTATTGTAGTTGTTGGCGGGATTTTGGTTTTGAGGAGAAAAACCGGGTGAAAGGTAGTTGTTGGAATGGTAGCTCAGCAGATTTCTATCCCCTTGTTGTCTAGCTTGGTAATTTTCCGGTGAATAATTACCGTAAGCTGCATACACATTTTCCGGATTTCCTTGTGTCGAAGGACAATCGGTGTATGAGTGAGGACCGCCACATGTTTCACAAGGATTAGCAATCGCTTTAACTTGTTGTTGTTGTTGGTTTGAAGCGAGAAGCGTAATACTTTTGCTCATTTCAGCCATCATGCGGGTGAGTTCGGTCATCTTAGGGTTTGCTGAGGTAGAAGAAACATTGACTCTCGTGTTGTTTCTAGAAGAAGCAGAGGAATCCCAGTTCTTATGATGAGTAGTCATGTTTTCAATTAACTCTCTACACTCCTCGGGTCTCCTTTTCATGAATGTGCCACCGGCGGCGGCATTGATCGTATCACGATCTCGAAAAGTCAATCCGTTGTAGAAAGTATCTATCAAAGTGATGGGAAGCATGTTGTGGTTTGGACAATGGTCGATCAAGACATTATATCGCTCCCAAGCGTCAAAAAGAGATTCATCAGGGTCTTGCATGAAACCGCTAATCTGATTGCGAAGGCTCGTGACCATGGATGGTGGAAAGTAGCGCGAGAGAAAGCGTTGAGTCATATCATCCCAAGTGTGAATAGAATTCTTTGGGAGACGATCAAACCATTTCTCGGCATGATGTAATAGAGTGTGTGGAAAGAGTTGTAGGCGAAGCTCATCCATAGTGGCACCAGCCAACTTCATGCTCTGGGTGATTGTAATGAACTTGTCGAGGTGTTTGTTGGCATCATCATCAGGCAATCCTCTAAATGGGTTTATTTGTACTTGCTGAATCATGTGGTGCTTCAACGAAAACTCAGGAGCGTTGATTTGCATCGGCGCAATCGGTCCTCCTCGTCCAAACATGGTTGGTTGACAAAGTTCCTCCATGGTCCGAAGATCGGGCTGTGGAAGAGCATTGTTGTTATTATTATTATTGAGGTGCGGTGGCATGTTGTTGTTAACACCTGCCATATCTAAATCTTCTTGAGGCTCGGGCTCTTGATAATTAGAAGATCTAGTACGCATACACCTGAAAATGCAAAAGAAAACAAAACCAAACACAAAGACAATATATATACACAAGAAAGATAAAATCTTTTTGGATTTTTGAAATTTTTAATTTTTATGGTTTTTTATCAATTTTTAATTTTTATGAGTTTTTTGGAATTTTTTATGCAAGAAAAATAACGTTCACAAGTGAACGGATCCCAAAAAGCAACGAGTCTCTCACAGAAAACTGTTGATCTGTACGAAAAGAGCCGGCAGCGGCGCCATTTGATAACTCGGTTATACCAATCTCTTCGAATTGAAAAACTCACGTTTCATGTGTGACTCAGTTGAACTTTGGTGGAACAAAGATGTGTCGTTGTAGTGTTTAAAATTAAAGGTGCAAAGACTTAAAAGTAAATGGGCAATTAAAGTAAATCTAAGTCTAATTAAAATAAAGTGCAGGTAATTAAAAGCGCGACTAAAACTAAAGGGTAATAAAGTAAATAACGCAAACTTAAATCTAACTAAGGCAAACTTAAAACGCAACTAAAACTAAGGCAAAGCTAAAATAAATCTAAGGCGATAAACTTAAAGTGCAATTAAGTAAAAAGGCAGGAAAAATAGAGCTAGAATTTAAAAGGCAAAAACTTAAAATAAAGAAACTGAAAATAACCCTATCCGGAATAAACTCTTATTCGGAATAAAAGGCTATTCGGAATATCTGTCCCTATTCGGAATAACACCCTACTCGGAATATTTGTCTATTCGGAATGATTGACCCTATGCGGAATAATCCTTTATTCGGAATAGCTGTCCCTATTCGGAATAAAGTTCAACTCGGAAAATTCAGCCTATTCGGAAAGAACCTCCTATGCGGAAAATTCAGCCTATTCGGAAAACTGTTCCTATTCGGAATAAAAGTCCCTATTCGGAATAATGCCCTTACTCGGAAAGATCAGCCTATTCGGAATATCTGTCACCTATTCGGAATAACTATTCTATTCGGAATACCAAGCCCTACTCGGAATGACACCTCTATTCGGAATGTCAAATATTCCGAATAGACCACCTAGGAAAATCTCCCTATGCGGAATACTGGGGATCAGAAACCTGCAATTTTCAGTTACAAAGACCCGAAGAACAAGGAAAGATAAAAAGAGCTCGGATCTAACAAAAACTAAGCTAAAACAAACACAAGATTAAATCAAACAAGCAAATAAACAACTAATAATCATAAACAATCAATCCAAAACAATAAAACTAACAAGATAATCAAATCCACTTTAATCAAATCAACCAAAAATAAAGAACTTGAACATAAACAAATCAACACAAAGATTAAAGAAAGGTAGAATGAGATTAACAAGATAAAGATAAAGCTTGACAAAAATTAAAAAAAAAAACTTACTTGAATTAAAATGGTAATTAAGGTGCAAGACAAGGTAATTAAATGGACAAGTATTTAAATTGACAAGGTAATTAAAGGTGGAAGGACTAATTGTCACTATTAGCCAACAAAAACAAATGCTTAACAATCTAAACTATTTATAGGGGAGGATTAAGGAAGCTTCCTCCCCTCCTTCATTTCTTGTTAATTGCGGGATTAAGTCCCTCCTTCATTTAATCTTCATTAATTGCGTCATTAGTCCTTTTCTTCTAATTTTTCTTTTAAATTTGGTCTTTAAGGACTTGTGGCTCGGGATATCTTTTGAACTCGTCTTTAATTTCTTCAATAAATTAGACTTGAGTTTCTCGGCTTTTGATAAACTTCCGTCTTTTGACTTTTTCTTCGATAAATCTTCAGAATTGGTCTTGGACTTCCGTTCTTTTTGCACTCTTGACTTCTTGACTTCGTCTTTCATCTTTTTCTTCAATAAAAGCCGTGAATGCCCGTGAATTCCCGTGTTTTCTCCACTTTTCACAATTTCGTCCTAAATTACAACAAAAACATAAACCGCGCATAATTCCGACATAAAAGACATAAAATACACGTTTTGGTCCGGTTGTTATTGTAATTAAGTGGTAGAAAAGATGGGTGTTTACACACCTATCATCTACTAACTAGTAGATACCTTTGATAAAATAATGAAGATAAAAGAAGAGTTTATTGTTAAAGGAGATGATAGATAAAGTGAGTTTTAGTACACTAACTGAGTTATGCCCTTTGATAGTAACGAAGATGGTAAAATATGACTATGATTTCATTTATTGGTGTTAAAAAATGGTCCTAATGTGAAGTAACTAATTGAGATGAAAATTTAAAATTTTCTAAGATATTGAAATTTGGTAATACAAATCGTGATGAGTCTATCTTTTGTTGTTGGCACACTCCATTGATCTTTCGGATTACATTGTTTCGTTTTCAGTTGTTTTGGCTAGGGTTCATTATGGTTGATCTTTCGGTTTACCCTATATTTATTATGGGACGCGATCGTTTGGAATTCTTTTGGTACACGTCATGGTTGATTTAGTTATGCGGTTGTGGAAATGTTAGGATGAGAGGATAGAGTTGGGTAGTATTACTTATGGTTAGATATTAGAATGCAAAGATGTGTTTTGGTTTAAAGGTGGTGTTGAAGGAATGATTAAGATTTGTGAAGTTTTGAAAGTTAGATTGGTTACGGGAATAAGGGAGTAAGTAAAGTTAGTTGACTGGTTGTGGGAACGAGATGTCATGCTATGAGAAGTTGGTTAAAGTCCCATTAGGAGATTGATGAAAGTACTAGCAGATGTGAGGGTAGAGTAGAAAGTTTCTACTAATGGAAAGATGGGGCAAATAACACGCAAGGGAATTGGTATAATTATGAAGGCAAGGTAGTAGTAGACACGTGAAGGAAAACATGGATGTGAAAGAATGATTGGTAGGAGGCTGATTAATGGTGAAGTACAACAAGTAAGGAAGAGTGAGCCATTGAGGGGTTGAAGTACCTTTAGAAATATTATGGTTGATGAGTTGAAGTTAGAAGCTACTGCGTAGTGTGAAGTTCCTAGGTAACATCATGGAGACGAGAATGAGTGCGTGAAGAGCTACATCATGAAGCAAGGAGCCGAAAGGACTACGTGCCGGCAGCTAGAAGGATGCAAGAGATTTTGAAGGAGTCACAGAAGTTGCAAGGACTGGAAAGGTGACAAGCACTATGATGGGAATCTTTGTATGGTTCGTGACAAATAAGGACAGACCGAGTACCGGAGTGGAGCTACAAAGAGCTGAACCAATGGATCATGATGGAGTGACTACATAACATGGGAGATTAAGAGCTCGTGGAAGTAACAAGGGGAGTCGAGTAACTACAAAAAGATAGAATTTCGTGGCAATCAATATCGAGGGATGAGTAGTGAAGCTGAGCGGAATAAGTTCATGGAGAAGTGATTATAATGTCAGTTTAGTAAAGGTGTTTATGAAGGATCTTTGGAAGAGACAGTTATGCATTATCCAATGAAATAACGATTTCCATAGAGTTGATGAATTGAGTGAGAAATTTTGGTTGGACATGATAGTGTAGGAATTAGGGAGAACCATGGAAGGAGAGAACCAAGTATTCTTAGAAGATGATGATTGAAAGTCCCTCTTGTTAGGTGCAAGGTCATCATAGAAGTACGAGACTTGAGTAAGAATTTAGAATATGGCTTAGTTTAGACATATGGAAACTAATATGGGTATAAGATGAGAGTGTGATCCGCATGTAATCACATGAAACTCTAGTTTATCCCTATTAGGAGGGAGTAGGAGAACTGGTCGTGAGGAAAACAAGTGAAGCTATATGGAAACTTTTGACGTATAGATGATTTGAAAGACGTGAAGCATAACGTCGTGATGTATGCCATTAGTTGCGGAAGAAGAAGGAAGTGTGGATAGATGCGAATCATGAATGAAATAGGTCGAGATAGGAACCGAAGGTAAAACTTTGGTATAGCCTAATGAGTAGACTAAAGCACAAAGCATGCTAATATTGTTGTAGTGTGGAAATGGGAATGGCACTGACAGATACTGTTGGATTGGAAGGTTTAGTATTGATAATCGAACGGATGAGGAGTTATAGATGTGATGTGTCATCAGAGACGAAGTGTTTGGTCTAACTGAGAAAAGTTGACGAGCACTATGACCTTGAAGTTAAGACACTGTGTAGGTATAAAGGAAGTGTTGGGTATTAAAAAAAGTAAATAAAAAAATCTTTAATTGAGGAAAGTGAGAAAAGAAGTGTATGGGTACTACTAATGAGCTATCCAAATTTGATAGAAGTAGTTGTAACATGGGTTTGGATGACAGTTGATAAAACTAACTAATGAATATGTGAAAGACCGACATAGGTCACTTGTGTAAGGAAATTGGAATTTTTAAGTAGTTTGGGGTACAAACTAAAGGGAGTTGATGAACATGGTTGGATATGAGTATATCCAGCTAATTGGAAAAGGATGGACAAAGTGAGAAATTGCTACAAATATAGGAGTCATGTTGAGAGCTTGGGTGACTGATTTAGAGGGAGGTGGGAAACTCGTTTGCGACTGAGTTTTCTTATAATGATAGTTATCATACTAGAAGTCGATGAATGCCATTCGAGGAACTATATGGAAGGATAGGGTGATTTGACCTTATGGTGGACTAAAATTGGTGAAAGAGACTACTAATGTGGAAATGGTGTTTGTGGAAAGGATGAGAGCAACAAGAGATGCTATGTTGAAAAGGAGGAAACCACTAGGGTTTAGTGACAAAGTTATGTAGGAAGTTTCACCCATAGTAACGGGTGGTATATTTTGGTAAAAGGGGAAAAGTTGATGTCGAGTTTTGTAGGTCAATTTATGATCTTTGGAAAGATCGGACCAGTAGCTTATGGGTAAAGTATTACCTGGGGAATTAAGTGGTGTACATGATATATTTCATGTATTAAGATTGGGAAATGTCGTTTGAGAATGTATATTTGCATGTACGGTTATTTGGGATTTGTGTTAATAAGACTCTTCGATTTATCAAAGAGTCATTTGTGAGATTTATGGGTTGTGGGGTCAGGAGTTTGGGAATGAATTTTAATATTGTTGGTTAGTATATGTGGTAAATTGAGACATGAACTGAAGTACACATGGTAATGAGAGGAGTTCATTTAGAACAAGTATCCTAATGTGATTTGTTGATTGTGTGTTTGATCCTAAGGAGTAAATCTCGGGACGAGATTTATATTAGGAGGGAGTGATGTGACAACCATGGTTTTGAGGTTCGTCACTTAGTTTTATTTTGGGCATATTTCGTGAAATTATGTGTCTTTATGTGTTTATGTGTTATTTAGTGTGAATAGAGTGTAGTTTGGACATCATTTTCGGGTACGGGGTACCTTGTGAGTGAAATGATGTGTGACGTTTTTATGTTCATGAGCTCACATAGTAGTGACTAAGAAATAAGATGGTGTTATTTAGTGGTTTTACGTATACGTATATGTATTATAGAAAATCGTATTTTTACGATTTAAGGTTTATCATTTAGAGGTCTCGGATGAGGTAATTAGTCACGGGAGTATTTTTCGGGATGGTTTTAAGTCATTTTGGACATAGTTAATTAGTTTATTTTATATTTCAAGAGTTTTTATAAAACTGTATATTTTACGTCTTTTACGGTATACGCGTAAATTTGACTAGTTTTACGGTTTTGAGGTTTTGGAGGCTTTAGGAGCTGAAATAAATTAAGAGAATTTAAGGTAATAATAATTAATAGTTAATTTAAAGTAATATAATTAAAAAAGTCGGCCATATGGTGTTTGGGCTTGGATTTGGGCTGACTTAAACTTAGGGAAGGGAAAGGGAGCCCAATTTGAGTCCTAATAGGAAGCCTTTTTAATTTTAACCATAAATAAGACTCCATATGACCAAAAAACGAATTTAGCCTTCCGTAAACCAAATCTCAGTCGTTTGTATCAATCGAGGAGCAAGAAAATCCAATAATTCAATTAGGGTTTAAGGTACACACTAAAACTATGTCAATTAACGTTTAATTTACGTATATGTAACCGAATATGATGGATTAGGGTTGAGATTTATAATTTTTTATTAGGGTTTGTTAAGGACCTGTAATTAGTGAGGTAATTAATGGTTTTTATCATTCTAAATCGTTTTTAGGTATTAATTACGTTTATGTATGATTAATTAGGGTTTAATCATGTTTAAAATCGTTTTTAAACACTGGGCAGAATATTAGGCTTATTGTTTTGATCATATCTAGAGTTCTAGGAACATTCATTAATCTAACTAAGTATCTCTGAAAAGGTATTTGAGTTGGCTTTTGAGTGTAGGAAACGAAGAATAAATTGGAGGTCGGGAAGTGGGTCAAAAACATGTTACAATAGTCGGAGGTCAAAACAGTTTTGAAATCAGTCTGGTTTAAATTAATGTTTTAAGATGTTTAGGATACTTAGGAGTATAATTGGTCCTTCAAACGAACATGATACTTAGATTACATGTTAAGTAAAATATCTGGAGGAGGTCTAAATAAATGAGTTAGGGTAATACCCTCTGATCATAACAAACTTTTCATATGTTCAAAATCAGTAAATTCTGGATAGGTAAAAGTATTTATATATATTATATATATATAAATATATATATATATATATATATATATATATATATATATATATATATATATATATATATATATATATATATATATATATATATATATATATATATATATATATATATATATATATATATATATATATATATATATATATATATATATATATATATATATATATATATATATATATATATATATATATATATATGGAGGCCTTAATAGTAGCTTTAAGATTGAGGCCAAATGTGAGAGTTAGCTAAAATATTTAAGGGCATAGGGTTTCTTTTACAGGGCATGTTATTTTGGTTAAGGGGGTTTTCGACCCATAGTTTGAAGTATGAAAAACGGGACTGTTTTGGGTTAAATGTTAACGGGGCGAGTTTTGAACTAAACTAAGTTAAGGGCTTTATAGAGGGATGTAATGAGACGCATATAGCATATAAATGGGGCTAAGTGGTAGGATAAGGTTATGTATTCATCATAGATTGGTGAGCCATTTTGGTATGTGGTTCATGTCTTGATTGTATACGTTTGTGTGTTTAGATTTTTGCTAGAGCGAGGATATTTGGAGAAGCTTGTTCAGGTGTGATACAAAGGTTTTTGCTAGGTTCGGAATTCTCGGAATCCTCTCGAATTGATCTCAGTCAAAAGTAGAATGATTTGTTCTTGGTGACAAAAAGTGGATTGGATTTGGTTTTCTAGTCTACTAAACAGATAAGTGAGTATAATGGTAATGAAGTAAACTTAAAACAAGTAACAAATAATAAGCTAAACTGGAAAAATATTCTAATGAGAAAATACCCTATGCGGAATGTAACCCTTATGCGGAAAGTTTGACCATTCGGAAAATATTGCTCTATTCGGAAAGTTTACACCATGCGGAATATGATCTCTATGCGGAAAGGATGGCAATTCGGAAAAAATCAGCTATTCGGAATAAATTGCTCTACTCGGAAAAAATAGTCTATGCGGAAAGTCTTCCCTATGCGGAAAATATGATCATTCGGAATAACAAGGTTATTCGGAAAAACAAGGCTATTCGGAAAATTGTTCCGAATAAGGAAAATTAAAAATTGCTATTCGGAATTTAAAGGCTATTCGGAAAAAGTTCCGAATAAGGAAACTGAGAAAGGATATTCGGAATAATTGAAAAGTTCCGAATAGGAAAACGGGAACAACCCTATTCGGAAAAAAATGAAATGTTCCGAATAAGGCAAATAGAAACTTGCCTATTCGGAATAAATTGCTCTACTCGGAAAAACTGGGCAGCGAAGAACAGTAGCAGTAAACATGAAACAAGGAGAATGAATAAAATCCAAAATCAAACTAAATACTCAAAAAGGTTTAACCAAACTATCCAATAATCATTAACATACCATAAGGAACAAATCCCACTAATAAAAACACTAAATCAACAACTATTTAAGATCAAACTTGAATCAAATAAAAACTTAAGAACTTGCAAAAAGAGATGATGAAGAACAAGATTAATGAAAAGATGGAATGGATTGATTAAGGGAAAAGTAACAAGAGTATTGATTAAAGATTACAAGATTAAAAGAAAAAGATGAAAATCACCAAACTCCCTAATGGAGTTTGTGATGAGACGAACTACAAAGCCTGGGAAAAAGGAAAATGAAAAACTAACTCCCTAATGTGTGAAGGGAAAAACTATATATAGTCCTAGTGGTTGGTTGGTGAGTGGGCTTTCTCCTCTTCTTCTTGTCTTCTCGTCTTTTCAGAAAAGTTGACGTTTTCGATTCTGATTCGGGATTTGTTGTCGATTAAATCCAACTCGTCTTTTAATTTCTTCGTTAAATAGACTCGAGTTTCTTCGACTTATGAAAATCTTCCGTCTTTAGTCCTTTTCTTCGATAAATCTTCGAATAGGCCTAGTGACTTCGAATCTTTTGCACGTCTTGGACAATAGACTTTATCTTGAGTCTTTTTCCTTGATAAAACCCGTGCAATCCCATGTTTTCTTTAATATTCATCCGGTTAGCTCTGAAATCACAATAAACACAAAAACCACGCATAATTCCAAACAAATGATATTAATTACGTGTTTTGGTCTTGTTTTAGCCCGAATTAAGTGGTAAAAGGATGGGTGTTTACACACCTATCAAATCCCCTACACTTAACCATTGCCATGCCCTCATGCAATGCTTAGTGATAAAGCAATTTTACATTTTTCTCATAATTAATCAACCTTGGCCTTATTTAAATTCTACTAAACAACAATTAAAATACTAAGAGAACTTAAAACTTTAAAGTAAGCAGAAGAATGGAAATAACTTGTAAAGAAATCAAGGACTTACATTAGGGCTTTGGTGTTGCGAAGATTTATCACCCTCAAGTTTCACGTTCCCCACACTAAGCTTAAAACGAGATCATTGTTATTATAAGTTAGTAAATCAAACACTTACACACATGGCTTAATTAAATGCTTAAACTCCCTTATTCCTAGTTGTATCTCTTATATTTTATTTTTGTCTTAGAATGATCATGAAGATGCATTTTTGGACTTATTTCGATAGTTTATTAAGGCTGAAAGCAAAGTAGGACGATTTGATCAATAGTTAGCTAAAGGACAAAATCTCTTAAAACTGCTTCTCGGGATATCAAAAAGTTCATATCTTGGCATAACTTGGTTCACGATTTGAGACCTTTCTCGGGCCGATATTTGGCATGTACTTCATACTTCATATCTTCGAGAGACGTTCTTGAGATAATGGTCTTCTCATCATAATAGAGTTTCTTCACTTGGAGACTTTTGAGGGGTACTCCAACTTTGTTGACCACGACTTCATGATTATTTCTTCAATCTCTATTTGGGATTTTGAGATACAACGATCCGCCTCCTTTTCGGACTTGGATCTATTTATCCTCATACCTTGTTAGGGTCTTTTCGGATAGACTTCTCCATGATCTTTATGGGAGTTGATTGCTTTTCGTCGTGAGTCTTGATCCTTCATATTGACTTTAGGAATAATGCTTTTCACATCACTTTGGATCTTCAGCAATAAAATTGAATCCTCATGCCTTGTTAGGGCCTTTTCGGACTCGCCAATCTTCGCGCCCCGCTTCATAAGTTATGCCTTGGCTATGAACTCTTATCATTACCGAGCAACTTTTAAACGATCTTGGGCTAGAAGCTAAGTAACTTTTCAAATTGTAAGACCTTACTTATTGCAGATAAATTATTAGCAAGTGATGGGAGAATAGGCGAATAATTACACCAAGTGAGCTTGCGCAAGATTACCGACTTATAATTGACTCTATCATTTCTCGTCCTCCACAATTTAAAATCTCAAATAATGAGACTCGTGGACACTTAGCCTAATAAACCAATTAAGGTCTATATGGTTAAGGATACTAGCTAGAATAAACTTGGATAAGTCTATTCGGGTTGAGTCAAAATAAACGCAACGGGCCTAATATGTCAAAGATTTCTAAACTAGCTACACCACTTATTAATATTTTTGACTTTATTGCGGAATATATACATATGAAAGCAACGATAAAAATTTAAAAATTACAACTAAATGGCCAAAGTTAATAAAAAATTTGAAAAATGCTGAAAAATAGGATTTTCTGGTTAATTGAAGGCATTTTCATGGAAAAGTCCACTTAAAACTTCGATAGAAGTCTCCCCTACACTTAAGATAAACATTGTCCTCAATGTTTAAGCATGTGGGAAAAGTCTCCCCTACACTTATGACATTGTGCACGTTGGTTAACTCAAGTTAAGGAAGAGACGACTAAAGTGATCAATTTCAAATGTGAGTATGAAGAAAATTGAATCACGATAGTTGAGAGATAGAACCGGATTTCGGATAACACGGGAGCACGGTTCTTCAAAGATTTCCAAGATTGCAGTTATCCCTGTAAGCACATCACCACACAAACACAAATGACCAAAATAGGTCCTCCCCTACACTTAGGGGGTTAAAGGGATAGATACTCGGGCTGCCTCCCGAGGAGCGCTTGTTTTTGATAACCGAGTCACGAGCCTGACTCGGCCCAAATTCAGTTCATGGGGAACGTGGTGAGGGATGGAATCACCTCCTGAGAGGTGTCCTCACCAAAGTACAACTTCACTCGTTGGCCATTCACCTTAAAATTTGGTCCATTAGGTTGAGCGAGCTCGAGAGTACCATATGGAAAAATTTGGGCGATGGTGAATGGGCCGGACCAACGAGATTTAAGCTTGCCCGAAAAGATTTTCAACCGAGAGTTAAAAAGTAAGACTTTGTCTCCAACATGGAACTCTCGGTTTTTGATCTTGGAGTCGTGAATGAGCTTAGTTCGTTCCTTATAGATCAAAGAATTTTCATAAGCCTCATTCCGAAGTTCATTCAGCTCATTGAGTTGGATCTTGCGTAGGTCACCGGCTTTGTTGATATCAAAATTGGCCCACTTCAAGGCCCAATAGGCCTTGTGCTCCAACTCAATGGGGAGGTGGCACGCTTTCCCGTACACAAGACGATAAGGCGTACAGCCGATCGGGGTCTTGTAAGCAGTACGGAAAGCCCACAAAGCATCATCGAGTTTATCAGCCCATGCGGCACGATGCTCTCCCACGGTTCTTTCCAAAATTCGCTTCAGTCCTCGGTTGGATATTTCAGCCTGGCCATTAGTTTGTGGGTGGTAGGCTGTGGAAAGACGATGGTTTACACCGTACTTAGCCATGACTCGAGCAAATTGGTCATTGCAGAAATGAGTCCCACGATCACTAATAATGGCACGAGGCACACCGAAGCGAGCGAATAGAGCTTTCAAAAAGTTACAAACCACCCTTGCGTCATTAGTAGGCAAAGCTTTGGCTTCAACCCACTTTGAAACGTAGTCAACGGCTACAAGGATGTATTTGTTTCCTTTAGATGAAGGGAATGGCCCCATAAAGTCGATACCCCAAACATCAAAAATTTCACACTCTTGGATGAAATTCTGAGGCATCTCGTCTTTATGTGTGATTTTGCCTTGCTTTTGGCAAACATCACATCGCTTAACCATATTGTGAGCATCACGATATATGGAGGGCCAATAGAATCCCGAATCAAACACTTTCTTTGCGGTGTAGTTGGGACCAAAGTGACCACCGGTGGGTCCTTTGTGGCAAGCATCAAGAATGTCCGACGCTGCCGGTCCATCAACACATCGGCGAATTATCAGATCAGCACAATGTTTGAATAGGTAAGGGTCGTCCCAAAAGTAAGTCTTGATGTCGGTAAAGAACTTCTTCTTTTGCTGGGACGTCAACCCTTCCTTGAGAATTCCACCCGCCAAATAGTTTGCAAAGTCCGCAAACCACGGGGTTTCATTCGGCTTCGAGTTTATAGACATTAAGGTCTCCAAGGGAAAAGAATCATTGATTTCTTTGGTCGGATGATCCCCTTGGTATGGATCCTCAAGTCTACTAAGATGGTCCGCGGCTAGGTTTTCTGCTCCTTTTTTATCGCGGATGTCGATTTTAAATTCCTGGAGCAGCAAAACCCAGCGAAGAAGTCTTGGTTTGGAATCTTGCTTTGTCAACAAGTACTTCAACGCGGAATGATCGGTATACACAATGGTGGTGGAAAGGACAAGATAGGGGCGGAATTTTTCAAAAGCATAGACAACAGCTAAAAGCTCCTTTTCGGTTGTCGTATAATGCAATTGTGCCCCAGTCATTGTCTTGCTAGCGTAATGGATCGGTTGGAAGTGTTTGTTCACTATTTGTCCAAGAACCGCTCCAATAGCAAAATCACTAGCATCGCACATCAACTCAAAAGGAAGCTCCCAATTAGGGGTAACTAAGACGGGTGCCTTGGTTAGCTTATCCTTAAGCGAGTTGAAGGCGTCAAGGCACTCTTTGGAGAAGATAAAAGGAGTATCTTTCTCTAAGAGGTGGGTCATCGGGCGAGCGATTTGCGAAAAATCTTTGATGAATCGACGGTAAAAGCCCGCATGACCCAAGAAACTTCTCACACCCTTCACAGTGGAAGGTGGAGGCAACTTTGCTATAACATCAACTTTAGCACGGTCTACTTCAAGACCGGCTTTCGAAATCTTATGTCCAAGCACGACGCCTTCTTTTACCATAAAATGGCATTTTTCCCAATTTAGAACAAGGCGAGTGTCTTCACACCGCTTTAGCATACGTTCTAAATTGGCAAGGCAAGCAGAGAAGGAATCCCCGAAGACCGAGAAATCATCCATGAAGACTTCCATGGTTTGTTCAACCATGTCATGGAAGATAGCTAACATACACCTTTGGAAAGTCCCTGGCGCATTACATAAGCCAAAAGGCATTCTTTTGTAAGCGAAAGTGCCATAGGGACAAGTGAATGTAGTCTTCTCTTGATCTTGGGGATCGATGGGTATTTGAAAATAACCCGAGAAACCATCAAGAAAGCAGTAATATTCATTACCGGCTAATCGTTCAAGCATTTGGTCCATAAAAGGTAGAGGGAAGTGATCCTTTCTCGTGGCATCATTGAGTTTGCGGTAGTCTATACAAACTCTCCACCCAGTAACGAGACGAGTAGGAATCAACTCGTTGTGTTCATTGGGAACAACGGTTATTCCGCCCTTCTTGGGCACACAATGGATTGGACTAACCCACGGGGAATCCGAAATAGGGTAAATCATACCCGCATCAAGAAGTTTGATAACCTCTGTTTTGATGACTTCATGGATTTTTGGATTCACCCTTCGTTGGCTTTGAATAGTGGGCTTGAAGTCGTCCTCCATGAGAATTTTGTGAGTGCAGAAGTGAGGATCAATTCCACGAATATCCGAAATCTTCCAAGCGATAGCCTTCTTATGATCCTTCAGCACGGCGACAAGGCGAGTCTTCTCTTCATCTTTCAAATCCTTTGCAATAATGACGGGTGACTTCTTGTTGTCGTCAAGGAACACGTACTCGAGATGTGGCGGTAACTCCTTAAGTTCCAAATCCGGAGGATTTTCGACGGGAGGCGTTTTCAAACTCATGGCATCGATAGCAATAACCGTGGGAGATGGAGGCGAAGGATTGTCTTCAGTGAGAAGATTGTCAAAGAAACTCATGTCTTCATCCCCCTCGGTGGGAGAATCATTAGTAGCTAAATTCACATCTCCCATGGTAGCTTCAAGATTGTTCCAGAATAAATCACTATCTCCAAATAGAGACAACGATGAATCAATGGAGGACACGGTCTCAACATTGGGAAGAGAGGTAGGAATACTTTTGCAAGCATCATTAAAGTGTTCTTCACAAGCCTCATCAAGAACGTCAATACAATTAACGCTCTTATATGAATAAGGCTGTTTAGACAACTTTCCCATGTTGAAGACTACTTTGTCGTCACCCACTCTCATGATAAGCTCTCCGGCTTCAACATCAATAAGAGTGCGACCGGTCCTCAGGAATGGACGACCAACAATCAGTGGCACACGAGGGTCCATCTCGTAGTCGACGACAACAAAATCAGCAGGGAATGTGAATTTGTCGACTCCTACAATAACGTCTTCGGCTATCCCCACTGGATAAGCAACCGTACGGTTGGCCAATTCCAAAGTCATTTTAGTGGGGACTAGCTCTGGGAGAGATAATTGCTTCCAAACACTTAGAGGCATGAGATTAATACTGGCACCTAGATCGGCTAGGGCCATGCAATTCTCTACTCCCGGGAAATTGCAAGGGATAAGAAAACGACCCGGATCACCAAGCTTGGTTGGCAATTTCCTTAAGAGCACTGCAGAGCAGTTCTCATTAAGTTGGGTGTTGGCAATGTCGAGGAGCTTTTCCTTGTCGCTCAGAAGATCTTTAAACATTTTAGCGTACTTGGGCATGTGAGCGAGAGCCTCAGCAAAGGAGATATTAAAATTCAGTTGTTTAAACATTTTAAGAAAGTTAGAAACCTGAATATCATCCTTGCTCTTTTGCTTCTCTTTCCTCAACCTTGAAGGATAAGGTATATTGGAAGAAGAGGAAGGCTTTAGGGGAATAGGGTCACTCACAACCACGGGTGGAGGAGGGGTAGAAAGAAGAGGTGGAGAAATTGGGGAAGGAGAAGGAGGAGGAATAGGAGCAGGCGACTCGTTCTCCTGAGTCACAATCACCGGTGGAGGTATAGGAAGCTCGGGTTCCTTGGTACCTTTACCACTTCGAGTGGTGATTGCTTTCATCTCCCCTCTTGGGTTCGCAACGGTGTTACTCGGAAGAGTACCCGAAGAAGAGGGTTGAGTACTTTGGAAGAAACTAGCCATCATGTTCCTCAAGTCATTCGTCTGACTATCCAACGTGTTTCGCATATCGGCTCTCAAATCATTTCCTTGCTTGACCAAGTCGGCTTTCAGGTTGAGCACTTCTCTCTGAAGATTTCCCACTATCGCATCGTTAGTCCTCATATAAGTTTCCACTTCTTGGTGAAGAGCGGTGGGTTGGTTGGGAGGAGCATTGTATGCAGGTGGTTGGTAAGCAGGTTGTTGGTAGACTTGATTGTTTCTTTGAGGAGGTTGTTGCTGCTTGTGAGGTGGGATGTATGGTTGTCGAGGTTGTTGTTGTTGTTGAGGTGGGCGATTAAGGTTTTGTTGTTGGTTTGGGTTGGTAGGAGGAAAACCAGGTGGGGAAAGATAGTTGTTGCTGCGGTAGCTAAGCAAGTTACGGTCACCTTGGGGTTTTGCTTGATAAGCGGGTTGTTGGTAGGTGCCATATGCCGCATTCACATTCTCAGCAGGGTAATCTTGGGTGGCGGTACAAGTTGTGTAAGAGTGGGGCCCACCGCATATCTCACAAGGTTGGCTGACAGCGTTTACTTGAGCGTTTTTGGCGTTGTTGCTGTTGTTGTTGCTGACGGTATGTGTGACAAGCGATTCAAGAAGCGTGGTGATTTTGTCTAATCGCTTGTCGCTGTCATTAGTGCTAGCACTAGCAACATTGGTCCTAACGCTCTTGGTTTGCACACGAGATTTGTTCTCAATGATGTCCCAAGCAGCATTGGAAGTCTTAGCCAATAAATTACCCCCTGAGGCACTATTCAGTGAATCTTGGTCACTCATGCTTAAACCATTGTAAAAAGTATTTATTTGATGTACTTTGGTAAAACCATGTTGTGGGCATTTTCTTAAAAGATCTTTAAAACGATCCCAAGATTCACTGAAAGACTCATCGTACTTTTGTTCAAAGTTTATAATCTCATTCCGCAATGCGGTAGTACGAGAGGGTGGAAAAAAGTAATTGATGAACTTTGTTTCCAAATCCGTCCACGAGAGAATACTCTGTGGCGGTTCCTTAGCAAGCCAATGTCGGGCTTGTCCCTCTAAAGAAAAGGGAAAAAGTTGTAACCTTATGACCTCCTGTGGAACTCCATTGAATTTGACCGTGTTGGTGAGTTGTAGAAATCTCTTGATATGGTCATGTGGGTCATCAATGGTTCGTCCCAAGAATGGCTGAGCGGAGACCATCTGGATAAAGCCTGACTTGAGCTCGAAATTGTTGGCGGCAATTGGAGGAATGACAATTGGATCCGTGTTGCCATCAACATGAGCTTGCAGCAATTCGATCATTGGGCGATTATCCGGAAGTGGCTCATTGTTGTTGTTATTCATGTTGTTGAAAGGCGGGTTGTTGTTGTTATTATTGTTGTTCGGAGGTGGTATGTTATTGTTGTTTTGTACACCAGCCATGTCTAAGTTATCGAGAGGCTCGGGCTCTTGATAGGACGTGGATCGAGTGCGCATACACCTGCAAAAGAACGAACAAAGAAAAGCAAAGCAAAAATATTTTTGGTTTTTATTGTTTTTTTTACTTTTTAGGATTTTTGAAAATTTTATATTTTTTTGTGTTTTTGAAAATTTTTAGGAAAAAGTAACGTTCACGGGGAACGGATCCCAAAATCCAAGTTCTACAAAAAACTTTTGATCTTAACGAGAGGAGCCGGCAGCGGCGCCATTTGATACAAAGGTTTTTGCTAGGTTCGGAATTCTCGGAATCCTCTCGAATTGATCTCAGTCAAAAGTAGAATGATTTGTTCTTGGTGACAAAAAGTGGATTGGATTTGGTTTTCTAGTCTACTAAACAGATTAGTGAGTATAATGGTAATGAAGTAAACTTAAAACAAGTAACAAATAATAAGCTAAACTGGAAAAATATTCTAATGAGAAAATACCCTATGCGGAATGTAACCCTTATGCGGAAAGTTTGACCATTCGGAAAATATTGCTCTATTCGGAAAGTTTACACCATGCGGAATATGATCTCTATGCGGAAAGGATGGCAATTCGGAAAAAATCAGCTATTCGGAATAAATTGCTCTACTCGGAAAAAATAGTCTATGCGGAAAGTCTTCCCTATGCGGAAAATATGATCATTCGGAATAACAAGGTTATTCGGAAAAACAAGGCTATTCGGAAAATTGTTCCGAATAAGGAAAATTAAAAATTGCTATTCGGAATTTAAAGGCTATTCGGAAAAAGTTCCGAATAAGGAAACTGAGAAAGGATATTCGGAATAATTGAAAAGTTCCGAATAGGAAAACGGGAACAACCCTATTCGGAAAAAAATGAAATGTTCCGAATAAGGCAAATAGAAACTTGCCTATTCGGAATAAATTGCTCTACTCGGAAAAACTGGGCAGCGAAGAACAGTAGCAGTAAACATGAAACAAGGAGAATGAATAAAATCCAAAATCAAACTAAATACTCAAAAAGGTTTAACCAAACTATCCAATAATCATTAACATACCATAAGGAACAAATCCCACTAATAAAAACACTAAATCAACAACTATTTAAGATCAAACTTGAATCAAATAAAAACTTAAGAACTTGCAAAAAGAGATGATGAAGAACAAGATTAATGAAAAGATGGAATGGATTGATTAAGGGAAAAGTAACAAGAGTATTGATTAAAGATTACAAGATTAAAAGAAAAAGATGAAAATCACCAAACTCCCTAATGGAGTTTGTGATGAGACGAACTACAAAGCCTGGGAAAAAGGAAAATGAAAAACTAACTCCCTAATGTGTGAAGGGAAAAACTATATATAGTCCTAGTGGTTGGTTGGTGAGTGGGCTTTCTCCTCTTCTTCTTGTCTTCTCGTCTTTTCAGAAAAGTTGACGTTTTCGATTCTGATTCGGGATTTGTTGTCGATTAAATCCAACTCGTCTTTTAATTTCTTCGTTAAATAGACTCGAGTTTCTTCGACTTATGAAAATCTTCCGTCTTTAGTCCTTTTCTTCGATAAATCTTCGAATAGGCCTAGTGACTTCGAATCTTTTGCACGTCTTGGACAATAGACTTTATCTTGAGTCTTTTTCCTTGATAAAACCCGTGCAATCCCATGTTTTCTTTAATATTCATCCGGTTAGCTCTGAAATCACAATAAACACAAAAACCACGCATAATTCCAAACAAATGATATTAATTACGTGTTTTGGTCTTGTTTTAGCCCGAATTAAGTGGTAAAAGGATGGGTGTTTACACACCTATCAAGGTGAGTTTCATAGTCCCATGTTTCTATAATTTATAAATGTTTTGAATTCCAGATGGGATGGAAGGGACACTCTATGGTTTTGTAACGAATGATGTGAATGTTTTTATGGTTTGTGATGGACTTGTGTGTACACTTATGTGATTAACTGCTATGTGATTCTTGATTGTGTTTATGATTTGAATCGGGGGACACGTACTGTCTCAGTTCTTATGGTTTGACTTGGTACCAAGGGGATGTTGACAAGGCGGGGCCTTGGGATTGGTTCATAGGTGTATGGGCGCCTATGGGACCAGGGTTATTGGTAAGGCTTGGAGCCTTGGAATTATGGTTATTGGTAAGGCTTGGAGCCTTGGATTTGTGGTGATTGGTTAATCTTGAATGCTAGTTGTTAATACATAATTGTAGCACATTATTCATATGTTCTTTTGTTAATGGTTGTTATTCACAGCTTATAATTGATTTGTAGTTGGAGTCTAAACCTATGACTCTCACCAACTTTATGTTGACGTGTTTTAGTGTCTCTTTCAGGTGAGAATGTGGTTAAGCGTGAGAATAGGAGTGGCTAGCTGGGAGGCTTAGGATGCATTGGAGGAACCCCCTTTCCTCTTAGTCTTTACTTATGTTTGAATAAGTGATACTTTGTAGACACCTATATGTTTGTATTTGTTAATTGTATGTCTTTGGTAAGAGGTAGACCTGTTACCTACTTACTTAGACACCTGCATTATTTGTGATATCTTCATGACATTGTGTCACCATTTATGATATTTCCATTTCATTTAGTTATCTCTATAGACACGCTATTGTTGTGATGATATCCATACGTCGCGCCCTATATTCTGCCATAGTGGGGTGTGACATCTTTATCAAGGCATGTCATGGATACTACATGCACAAACAACACAATTCACACTGAATCATTAACCAAATCACAAAAGAACTAAAAGAGAATCATAGATCATGAAGGTAATTTGGATTGCACTTGGAAAATTTCCATAAAATCGTGACAAGTAATGTCACTACAACCCATCATCACGGAAACTTAAAAGAATCATTAAGTTTCATCATAAACTATAGTACCAGTCTACTTATGTTCTATTACAACCAAGCTAATAAAAACAACATAAAGAAAACTAAACATCTGATCTCCACAGCTTCTTGTACAATGGTTCCTCATCACTGCTGCTATCCTCTTCCTTAGAATCTTCTTCCACTTTCTCCTTTCCTTTTCGACTTCCTCCTTCACCTGAATTTACCAACACCTGAGCTTCAACTTGACTTGGCACATCACGAATCACCACACCTCGACTAGTAAAAGTCCTTATTGGTATGTCCCACACATTCAACCTTGCATTCCTTTCTTGTTCTTCACGAAACCTTTAAAATTGCGCACTCAGATTCAACACCATTGATCGCAGACTAGCAACTTCATCCATTTCCCTTGCCCGCACATACTCTGACCTTTTCACACTAGTAACAAACCTGTCAAATTGTCTTTCATTCTGCTCAAACCTTTTTATCACTCGGGTTTCAACTACATACCTTTTAAAGAAAGACCTATCAAACTTTTTAAGAAACTGGAAAATATCTTCATATAATCTAGGACCTGAACAGTACACTTTAGCAATATCATCGTGAATAGATCGGGCACTAGCAGCATTACTGGACTCAGTAGAGAAATCATTCCTAACACGGGCAACTCTAGGCAAACCACTCAAATAACTATCATAAGTAGGCAAAAAAGAACGTACAACAGGTCGCTGACAATCCTGAACAGTCGGTAGCACCACATTAGCTCTCGGAACATAACTACCCTGAATTACCTCGGGCTCAGTCTGTCCAACTGCAGTATGAGCAATCCCATCATCCATATATTCATAGGGCTCCTCATCGTCACTAGCACCAAAGTTATTTACTTCCTCACCTTCTAACATATCATTCATTTCAATCCAATCATCTTCCCGGGGTATATCAGCCATTTTCTACAATTATAAGGGTTCAAGGATACTTAAGGTCATTGTTCAAAATAAATATGCAATACTTATGCATCGTAAATGTAATACGTAACCCATGATATGCAGTGTAATGCAAATGATGTTTATGCAATACTCGCAACAATAAAATATGATAATGACAAGCACTCAACGCACTTTTAATAACCTCGATACAATATCATTGTATTTACTTAATAAATACTTGGGAAATCATTTCAGTTCTGAGGGATACATCTATAATACAAAACAAAAATAAAAGCGATCTTACCGGAGCGTTACAGAGAAGTTGTGTGCTTTTGAAAAATAAATACTTTCGACACCAAAGTTATAGTTTAGGACAATTTTCAAAATCGACCTAGTTTTCTATAACTTGTGGCTCTGATTACCAATCTCTAACACCCCCAATTTACATTGCGCAGCGGAAATACACAATTGGGTGCTAGACACAAGCCTCATCACACAAGGTATATTGAACGACTCAAAAGAGAGACGTTAACACATAAATATAAATAAGATTGCACACATTGTCTAAAACATAATTTTAACCCATAATGTACTAAAACAACACCAAAGTAAAGAGTTTAGTCCCCACGGATCTCGACCAGCAAACCAACAAGTTTTAGTACAGTACACAACAGGTAATGAATTGTTCAACAGTAAAAAGGATGGAAATTTTTTTAGACCAACAAACTTCAAAAGCCAGCCTACAACATCCACCGCAAAGCTCCGCCATTAATCACCTTCGATTACCTGAAACACATGCTTAAACGAGTCAACAATAATGTTGAGCGAGTCCATAGGTTTATCAAATCACATTTGAACACAAGAAGAAAATAATCATAATCATTAATAGAATTGTCGTACACACAATCTATTCTGTTAATGCAAGTGATGCCTAAAAACATTATTAGTGTTAACTAATCTTTCTTAGTTTTGATCACAACAAACTATACAACACATTTAGTGTAAATCACAAAAAAATATTTAACTAACACTATCATCAAGGTAATAATCATATCACTAACTTTTCTTAATCATACTTAGTGATCATCAAAGTGATTATCCTTAAAACTCACTTTTGTTAATATGACAAAAGATTTTTTAATAAACTTTCTTTTTAAGAAAATGTTTTAGTAAAATGGAAAATGTAAATTTGAAAATGGCATATTCCATATGCCATAAGAATATCCTTTGAAGGTTTAAAAACCTCCGATATTCCTACCCCACTAAAAGACAAAATCGGAGCGTAGTCTACTGGGCGGTACCTTAAATAGCTAGGCGGTTCTCTAGCGATAAGGAACCGCCGGGCTAGATAAGGAACCGCGCCCAGCTAGCCGTTGCACTTTGTCTCCTATAAATAGTGGATCAAATCTCATTTTCCAATAACCCTTTTTGGACGTTTTTCTCAGCCCCCTTTCTCTTTTCTATAGCATAATCATTAGTAAATGATCACTTAATATGATAAGTATGTTTACATATGATTATCCTCTTGATCCCCTCCTTTACCTTGTCCAAAGAGAAGATCACTCACTCACTAGTGTTGTGATAAAGATGAATCCATGAATTAGTCATGTTCATCATGTTAGCCCTTTTTGTTTTATGTTAATCCATTGTATTTATGAATACTTGGACTAGTTGTGTTTATCCAAGCTATTTGTGAATACTTGGATTTGTTGTGTACATACGTTGCATATGTGTTTGCTTGGATTTATGTTGTGTAGATCCAAGCGACATGTGTGTACTTGGATATGTCTAGTTGAGTTGTAATAGATTGTGTAGTAGTTCTCACTAAACTATAAAGTGATGTGGTTGTGTCTTGTGAGTTCTCACTAAACTTGAAAATGATTAGTAGTTGTGTTGTGTGAAGTTCTCACTTAGCTTCAAAGTGAAGAGTCGCAAAGATTGGTTCTAGCTTTGGATTATAACTTGACATCTAGCCTTGTGTTGTAAAATGGTGAAGTAGGCAACATCGTGAAGATTGGTTCTACCTTGAGATTAGAACTCGACGTCTAACCTTGTGTCGTTAAATTGTGAAGTAAGCAACATTGTGTAGATTGGTCCTAGCTAAAGATTAGGTCTCGGCATTTAGCTTAGTGTCAGAAAATAACGTAAGCGGCGATGTAAGGTTTTCTCCGCTAAGAAGGGAGCTTGTGGATATAGTGGTAATCTCGAGTAGGTGTACTCCAGGAGTGGAGTAGAAACAAGGATAGAGCCTCGTTGTCGAACCACTATAAATATTGGTGTCTTCTCATTAGGTTGTTTCTTTCTTTACTCTTTACTTATTTCATTATCATTACACTTACCTATTACCATTGCTAATGCATTTGAATTGAACCTAATCATTATGCAACTTAGCTTCAAGTAAAAGATAGTTTTGATACAAACCTAATTGAAAGTAATTTTAATTAGGTGCCTAATCGAAGAGAAACTATTCACCCCCCCCCTTCTAGTTTCTACAATTGGTATCAGAGCGATGGTCACTCAAGATCTTTGAAGTATATTGAACTTTAAAACTTGGATCGATCCATTGTCTCCTCAAATTAGAAGGTCAAGTTGTACTAAAGTTTCTCTTTGGTCAAAACTAATTTTTTTTGGAAAATAGGTCTTTTAATTGGTAATATTGCATCCCTCTTAGATTAGTAGCTTTTATGCATTTTAGATCTACTCTTGAAATGTATCTACTAGTTTGCATCTTGCTTGGTGTAGGTACTCATAAAGATCAATCATTTAATTGGTTGTGGATTGAGTTACTTGAACTTGTAGAAGACTCATCTTCATTGATCTTCAACATCTTTGAATGATGATATCAAGATGATTGGGAATGATACTAGTCCTTGAAGACTTATTACTCATCATAGTCATTGTTGGGCTTTGCATTGATTCCTTGATGGATTGGACTGCTCTTTGTGGCCAAGGTACGCTTTCGTTCTTCCACACGCCCTTTGATCATTCTTTTGATCATTACTTGACTATGTGCTTGTTATTGGCATCCTTCCCTTGACATTTGTTTGTGGTTTGTGATTCTTTTCTTTTATCATCTCAAACCTTCATTGCTTAGATACTTGACTCACTATGGTGATGTAGAGTGAGTTAGTAGTAGCTTAAAGTATCAAGCATGATATCCATGGTTTGCACCCATACGGTTAGTAGGCCCTTTGTGGGAGAGAAAGTGAATTAATACCTTGCTCATATTTTGGTTTAGACTAAGACTATTATTGAAAGTGATCTTAGTCTATGCATCAATATTTGCTTTGTGTTTATTCATTACCAAATCCGTTTAACACTTCGTCGGAAAGGCACGTCTTAAACCACTATATATGGCACAAGCTCTCCGTCTCCACGATTAGAAGATTGTCATTAATCCCTTGAGCATTGGTCTTAGTCTTGATTCACTTCCCTTGACTTCTCTCCACTTTGATTTTTCGCTACGAGTAGTCGTTTTTCCGTTTCGGTTCTTTTCGATCTTGATTCAACTCGTAATCCTTCATTAAGGCATATTGCTTAGTGTTATGATGATCCATTGATATTCTAAAAGGTTTAAGATATATTTTTAAGTATTTTAGAAAACTTGGTTTTCAAAAATTTAGCGTATTTCATTGATAAAAACCTGCCTCTGTAGGCGGTTCTTTATCTCTGGCTGTTCAAACCCGCGGTTCTCTATCAATAAGGAACCGCGGGCAGTAAAACTTGTCAAAGCGCTAGTTTTATTAATTTAATCTTTTTCAAACAAAACCCTCTCTCTCCCAAAAACACACAACCGTCGGGTTCCCCTTTTTCCACCATTATTGAAGCTTCAAAAACCTTCAATCACTCAAATTAATTGATTCCAAGTTGTGGGTTTCACTCATCCTTCATCAAACATCAATTAATTGTAAGTATTTTCTTTCAATTTCATCTATTTTGTTCTAGGGTTCATCCTTTCATAATTGGGGATTTTTAAAGTTGAAATTGAATTAGAACCTTAATAGGAATATGGGTTGACATGGTTATTTTACTATGATTCCTTAGGTTCATATTCATTGAGATTTCACTAAAACCCACTTGTAGAACAAATCCGAATTTTGGCTAATTGATTTTGGTTAAAAGATGGAATTGAGACGAACCCATGAACAAATAGGTAATTTCATTGTTAATGCTTACCTAAAAACCTTGTTTTGAAAAACCAATGTTCTAGTCCATTGTTGATCCAACATAGTTCATATGTTCTTGGTTAATAATGGAATAGATACATTGTGAACATGAGAATTATATGGATTCAATCCTTTGTTTGTCAAGAAAATTGATATAACACATTCTCATATTTTGATTTTTGATTTTATTTTTCATATGAGTGATTGGAAATATATATTCTTGTGTTTATTTAGGTACTAATCATGCCTTCACAATACCAAAAGGATCATCAACTCACTAAACAATATATGCGAAACATTTCCCAAACCTTTGCATCCACTCAACTTCGAAACTCCTTTTCATCACTTTCAACACGAAATTTCCATGATGGTAGAGTTGTTTGTTGGGAATAAATTAAGGCCAGATCACTAGAGCGCTGACAAGAACAACTCAAGCGTTGACAAGAACAAAGTGAGCGCTGACAGCTCAAGCGTTGACAAGTTAAAGTCAAGCGTTGACAGATTGAAGACAAGCACTGATGGAAGATATAAGCTACACGTTTATTATATTCTAGAATACTTCTAGTAAGGATAGAAACGACAATGTATTTTCTATGTTTATCTTTACCTAGAATAGTTGATACGTAGCTTATTGTACAAGGCTTCTTAGTCTATAAAAGAAGGCCTTTAGGTTAATGTTTAATATCAAGTTTTATATAAGTTTTCATTCGTAAACATCTTTCATTGTAAGCAAGTTCGACATTCATAATCAAAGTGAAAGTTTTGTTTACATCTTGTGTTCTTGTTTAAGTGTTAAATTCCGCATAACACTTAGATTCACAAAGCATATAACAAAGGTTTCTCTACGTGTTATACTTGATCTAATCTCGTATACACAAAGCTAATCGATCTAAGTTTGGGATCAACAAGTGGTATCAGAGCTTGTTGAGGAACTTTTGATCTTTGAAGAACACCAGAACGATACACGAACACCAAACCCCTAATTTTCTCAAAACCCTAAAAACATCATGTCTGAAGCAATAACCACCTCCTCTTCACCCTTACCAAACATCAAGATTCCCATGCTTGATGCAACCAACTTTGACTTATGGAAGTTCAACTTTGAACAATATCTTTCGATGTATGACGACGGGGACCTTCGGTCCTGATGATTACTCAGTTATGGGTTGGTGTGTGGGTGGCTGGTCAATGATGGCGTTCGTTGTTGGTGGATGTCAGATTGGTGATGATTGTGGAGGTCAGGGTTGGGGAGAGGGGAATTTGTGATGCTTTATCGTAGGCTAGGGTTTGTGGCTGACGATCAAACCCGAGTCTGGTTAGGGTTTCGGTTCGATATCATGATGTTGGATCCGGTGTAGATCATCATCATGTTATGGTTGTTTGATACGTGATAACCTGGTGCGTTTCAAGGGTTTTGCGTATTCATGTCATTTCTTTTGCACGTTATTGGTTTGCATCTATACAAATACAGGTCTGGAGTGCGTGCATCGTTTACTGGTATGTGGTGTGGATCTGCGTGGTGGGTCTTCATCAATATTGTAGGGTTTCTGCTGTCATCTACATAATCATCAGTTCTGGAGCATTTCTGCTGCCCTATCCGTGGTTTTCGGGTCCTTTACCAGCTGCTTGTTTAGTCTGATGTGCCGGATACTACTACGTGGTTGTATAAGTTAGGAACACATTATGGTTTGTTTATCTATTCTTGTTTCTCAACTTATTTGGTAGTTCTAAGAGTGGTTTGTCACCCTTAGATAGGATTCGAGTTGTTGCACGTGTTGAGTGCATGGTTGTAGCCCATGTAACGGGCCGTGATGTTAGGACTTCACCTACATCCGTTGTACTTCAACGTTTTTTGGTGTAATATATCTTTTACCGGGGACAGTCCCCTTTACCCAAAAAAAAAAAAAAAAAAAAAAAAGATTCAGGATGCCATTACTTAAAGATCAGCTGTTGAAGGATGTCCTGATGAAGATAAGAGAGAAAAACCTGGAGATGGTAGAGCTGTAGGTGTTGAAGATATTGCAAAGAAAAGGGTTGACATGAAAGCCCTAAATATTCTGAAAGTCTCTTTGGGACAAGAAAATCAGCACAAATATAGAGGCTATGAATCTGCTAAGGATCTTTGGGAAGCAATTGAAGTTGCATATGGTGGCAATGCAGACACTAAGGAAGAAAAGAAAAAGCAACTTCTGCATGATTATGCTGTCTTCAAAGCTCAGCCCAATGAGAAACTGAGTAGTGTGAGAAGCAGATTGCTTGACATCACAAGCAAGTTTTCCTTCATGGGGACACAAGTTGGTGATGTTGACACCAATGCTACCTTTCTGAAAAGTCTTGGTGAGGCATAGAAAATTGAGGCAAGATCTATTCTTGCTAATAATACTTACAAGAGCTCCTCGTTTGATGACATCTTCAACAAGCTAAGATTATTGGAAGATGAAACTCTTTCAGCACATGGAAGCAAACCTAGCACCAGCAACATGGCCTTCTTCTCTCATAGTGAAGGACAATTCAATCAGAAGGACTCTTTTATGCATCCAGTTACTGGATCATCATTTGTCAGCGCTGGAACAAGTCCTGTCAACGTCTCCTTTTCAGACGCTGACACATTCATGAATGACTCCCCAAGAGTTAAACCTACTGGTTTGGATTTGGATACTGTGTGTGCTTACATTGCTTCTTTGCCCAATGGTTCAGTGATTACATATGAGGACCTTGAGCAGATAAGTGATGAGGACTTGGAAGAGATGGACATCAAATGAAACATGGCTCTTGCTAGTATAAGAGCAAATAGGTGGAATAGAAGGTTCAAGAAGAAGATGACCTTCAATGCTAAAGACACTGCTGGATTTGATAAATCCAAAGTTGAATGCTACAACTGTCATCGTATGGGGCACTTCATGAGGGAATGCAGATCTCTTAGAAGATCTGATGCTGGTAAACCCTCAAGTCAGGTTGTTAAAGCTCAGGATTCCAAAGCCATGGTTACAGTTCAAGGAATTGATGGTACTGGATGGGATTGGAGCTATCTAGCTAAGAATGCTGAAGAGGACAAAGCTTTGGTTGCTGATATTCAAGAAGAAGAGCATGTTGAATATGCTCTCATGGCACACTCCTCCTCTTCATCTGACAATGAGGTATATGATGATGCTTTTTGTAGCAAACGTTGTAGGCTAAACACTGATAGACTTAACAAAGAGGTGTTAAAACTAAAAGATGATATGAGCACTAAAAGGTGCAAATTGTCCAATTACCAACTAGCTCTTACTGAAACTGAGAAAACCGTTTCTGAATACAAGAAAATGGAATTTGATTTAAAAGATAAGATAAATATCTTAAAACATGAGCTAGAGGGTAGTATGGATATTAGAAACATCATGACAAAGGTCAATAGAGACCTACAGGCTAAGTTAGATGAGGCCATTAAGAATAAAGATAAGGTTGACCTCAAGATTCAAAGATTTGATAGAGCAACCCAAACCCTAGGAGACTGTGTAGCTAAAAAAAGGGATCCTAAGGACATGACTGGGATTGGGATGAATGATTACTCTCTGGTTCCACCACCAGCTGGTGACTTCTATGGTGTCCTTAGAAAGGATTTGTCTTGGACTGGTATACCAGAATGCCAAGAAGAGGAATTCTCTCCTCCACCAAGAGTTGTCACTCCAGTAGAAGAGTATCAACAAAAACTGACTGACCTAAATGAGTGGAAGAAAGCTAACCCTACTTTATTTGTTAAGGGAGGTTTGCTATGTGAAAGTCCCAATGAATCACCACCCATTAAGGTTACTCACCCAGTTACTGGTAAAGCTGTTGACCTAGGATCCAACACTATTAGAAGACCTACCATTAAATATGCAGAGATGTATGGAAATAATAGGTCACCCAAGAGCCAAGTTAACAATCATGGGACAGGTTTCTTCTCTTCTAGACCTAGGAGTATGTCTAAGAAAGCCTGTTATACTTGTGGTAGCTTTTCACATTTGGCATACAAGTGTGTCAACGCTCCCAAAGCCAGCGGTGATAGGAATAATTTCAGCGCTGATAGGAAGAAAGTCAACGTTGTTAGGAAGTCAAACGTTGTCAGACCCAAACCTTGTGTGCAGCAAAGTCCACAAGTGATTAGACCTGCCCCATTCTTCTCTAGAAGGTCTAACACTCATGGACAAAGACCTTTTCAAAAGACAAACACCTGGTCAAATAGGCAATGGGTTCCTGTAGCAACCCCTAGGTTCAACGCTGACAAGGGTAATTTCAGCGTTGACAGGACAAAATCCAACGCTGACAGAAACGTGACCAGACCTAAATATTTGCAGCCACAAGGTAAGGGGTCTAGAGCTTCTTCAAGCTTAACATGGAGACCCAAGAAAGATCAAAACCCTAATAATAATGGAATTTCAATGACTTGCAATAGATTTAATTACATTTCAAAGGTCATTACAAAACCTATTGGGGTTAACTGGGTATTTCATCCTAAAAGGGATGAGAATGGGGTTGTTGTGAGAACTAAGTCTGTTCTTATTGAACAACCAGATGAATCCAAGTCTTCTGAGACTTGGGTTCCCAAAGAAAACTAATTTGTTTTCTTTATGTGCAGGGCATTCAGAGACAGATCAATGACTATGGATATTGGGATAGTGGATGCTCAAGGCACATGACAGGGAAGGAAGACTATCTGACGAACTTCACTCCTATTAAAGATGGTGATAAGGTATACTTTGGAGGTGGATACGGGACTATCACAGGCAAAGGAACCCTTCTCACCAATAATCTACGTTTTGAGAACGTCTTCCTGGTAAAAGAACTGGATTATAATCTGTTTAGTGTATCACAAGTGTGTGATAACAAAAATAAGGTTCTTTTCACTGATACTGAGTGTTTGGTGTTAAGCAAGGATTTTAAGATCCCTGATGAGAAGTATATTGAGTATCGAACACTTAGGCATAAGGACATATACAATGTGAATTTAAATGGGATTAAAGTGAATACAAATATGTCTTGTTTTTATGCTAAGGCCTCAGTAGATGAAAGTAATTTGTGGCACAGGAGACTAGGGCACATAAATTTTAAAAATATAAATAGACTTGTGAGGCTTGGTTTAGTTGATGGTTTGCCTGAGAAGGCCTTCCACAATGACCACTCTTGTGTTGCATGTCTTAAAGGCAAGCAGCACAAGGTCTCATTCAAGTCTAAGCAGGTGCATACTAGTTCCAGACCTCTTCATATGCTTCACATGGACCTCTTTGGTCCAACAAATATAGAGAGTTTGAATGGCAAGTCATATTGTTTTGTTGTCACTCATGACTTTTCTAGGTTTACTTGGACATTCTTTCTAGCTATGAAGAGTGACACAGCTGATGTTCTTATTGAATTTATCACTCAAATTGAGAAAAGGTCTGGCAATGAGGTTAAGATGCTTAGGAGTGATAATGGTGGAGAATTTAGGAACAAGAAGCTAGATGATTTTTGTGCCAGGAAGGGAATTACTAGGCAATTCAGTATTGCTAGAACCCCACAACAAAATGGGGTTGCTGAAAGGAAAAATAGAACCCTAATTGAAGCAGCCAGAACAATGTTGGCT
This sequence comes from Glebionis coronaria, assembly GCA_025667525.1. Taxonomy (NCBI): domain Eukaryota; kingdom Viridiplantae; phylum Streptophyta; class Magnoliopsida; order Asterales; family Asteraceae; genus Glebionis; species Glebionis coronaria. The sequence continues at coordinate 348,694,804 of CM046874.1, read as the reverse complement.
GATGCTCACTTTCCTATAGCCTTTTGGGCTGAGGCTGTTAATACAGCATGCTATGTGCAAAATAGAGCATTGGTTAACAAAATTCAGAACAAAACACCTTATGAGTTACTTTGGGGAAGAAAACCTAATATTGGTTTTCTCAGACCTTTTGGTTGTCATGTAGTAGTTTTGGACACTAGTGATGCCTTAGGGAAATTTAGTGCAAAAGGTGATGAAGGTTACTTCATGGGGTATTCAGTGCAGAGCAAGTGTTATAGGGTTTATCTTAAAGAGGACAAACGTATTGTTGAAAGAGTACATGTTAGGTTCTTAGAGAATAAACCTAGTGATCCTGAGAGTGGTCCTAATTGGTTGTTTGATTTGGAACCCTTATCTAGAACTTTAAATTATATGCCTGTCACTAATCCAGACATTGTGAAGGTAACTTCAAATGTTGTGGAAGAACAAATTGTTGATGTTTCAGGTACACAGGTTAATGAGAGGGTTGGATCACAAGTAGAAAAGGCATCTCCTACATTTGAATATGTCACAATTCCCATTTGGACAGATGCTTTTGCTGCTGCTGCTGCTGCTGCTGCTGGACAAGGTAATGGTGGTCTCCAAATACCACCAGATACAAACATGCATGGTTCTTCAGGCGCTGACAAAGGCAAATCTAGCGCTGACAAGACTAATTCAGACGTTGATGGCTCAGACGTTGACAACAACAGTTCAAGCGTTGTTAGCCCAAGCGCTGACAAACAAGGTTCAGACGTTGACAACACCTTTGCACATCTTTTCTCTTCCACTTTTGAACAAGGAGGACCTTCCAGGGTTTATGAAGAGATTCCTGTTGATCAAAGAGAGTCTGATGAAGAAGACATTGGCAACATGGAGCATGAGGTTGAGGACACCAGACTTTTTGAAGGAGGGGTTCTCACTTCAACAATGAAGAATCACCACACATCTCAGATCATTGGTGATATTATGACTACAGTTCAGACCAGAAGATCTCACCAAGGTCTTGGTGGGTTTATTGCCAATATACACAAGAAGGTTGATACCCCTCTTGTGCAAGCATGTTTGTTTGCATGTTTTCTGTCACAAGAAGAACCCAAGAAGATATTTGATGCTCTCAAAGAACCAAGTTGGGTGGAAGCAATGCAGGATGAGCTTCACCAATTTGCAATTCAGGATGTTTGGGAGCTGGTTGATTGTCCTAGATATGTCAGACCTATAGGGACAAGATGGGTTCTCAGAAACAAAAGAGATGAAAGAGGTATTGTGGTCAGAAACAAGGCAAGGTTAGTGGCTCAAGGTTATACACAAGAGGAGGGGATAGACTATGAGGAGGTCTTTGCACCAGTTGCAAGGATTGAAGCTATTAGGATTTTTCTAGCCTATGCATCTTGCATGGGCTTCACAGTCTATCAAATGGATGTCAAAAGTGCATTCTTGTATGGCACCATTGTTGAGGAAGTATATGTCATGCAACCTCCTGGTTTTGAGGATCCAGAGCATCCAGATAAAGTGTATAGAGTCAAAAAGGCTATGTATGGCCTTCATCAAGCCCCTAGAGCATGGTATGGTACTTTGTCTACCTATTTGGTGGACAATGGATTCAAGAGGGGCACCATAGATCAGACACTATTTACAAAGAAGAAAGGCAAGGATGTGTTGCTTGTGCAGGTCTATGTTGATGATATCATTTTTGGGTCTACTGATCCAAAGATGAGTGAGGATTTCTCCAAGCTTATGACAGACAAATTCAAGATGAGTGCTATGGGGGAGATGAACTTCTTTCTTGGTTTACAAGTTCAGCAGAAAGAAGATGGTATCTTCATCTCCCAGGACAAATATGTTGCTGAAATCTTGAAGAAGTTTGGCTTTTCTCCACATGAAAAGAGGGCTACTACTCCTATGGATAGAGAACACCCTTGGGGAAAGATTGGAGATGGGAAAGATGTTGATGTCAAGCATTATAGATCCATGATTGGATCCTTGATGTATCTTACTGCTTCCAGACCTGATATCATGTTTGCTGTGTGTGCTTGTGCACGCCATCAAGTGACTCCCAAAGAATGTCACCTTTATGCAGTGAAGAGGATCTTTAGGTACCTAAGATGCTACCCAAGTCTTGGTTTGTGGTACCCAAAGGATTCACCATTGGAGCTGATTGCATATTCAGATAGTGATTATGGAGGTGATAAGTTTGATAGGAAATCCACAACCGGTGGATGTCAATTTCTTGGGAGCAGATTAATATCTTGGCAATGCAAGAAACAAACAGTGGTGGCTAATTCTACAACTGAAGCAGAGTATGTGGCTGCAGCAGCGTGTTGTGGTCAAGTGTTGTGGATTCAGAACCAGCTGTTGGATTATGGGTATAATTTTATGCATACTAAGATATTTGTTGACAATAATAGTACTTTATGCATCATTAAGAATCCTGTACATCATTCTAAAACTAAACACATAGAAATTAGACACCATTTTATAAGAGATTGCTTTGAGAAAGGTTTAATACAACCAGATAGGGTTGACACTGAGGAAAATGTGTCAGATTTATGAACTAAACCTTTTGATACTGGAAGATTTCAGTACTTGGTAACAAGTATTGGAATGGTTAATCTCACTTAATATGTGTTTTGGATTCTTTTTGTAAAAGTATGTACAGGATGATGCATTATTATTATTTGTCTTTTTGATGATTTAGATTTTCCACTATATTTTTCTAACACTGACAAAGGTTGTTTGAACACTGATAAGTGTTTTTGCAACGTTGTCAGCAATATAATTGTCTAACGCTGACAAAGCTTCCTTCAACGCTGTTGTGTGTTATCGGGGCGTTGTCAGCAACAATGTTAGTTTTGTGGTTTTCAATCTCAATGTGCAGATGGTGTTAGCAGTATACCATTGGATACAGAGTTGCTTATGGATCAATGGAGTAGCATTTGGACAAGTTTTTATTTATGGATGATGGTTGGAATGTTTCATACCTATCTTGACATAATTTTTTTTTTTATGTTCATGCATATTTTTTTTAGCAAACTTTTTGTATCATGGTTTAAGGGGAGGTTTTAGGAACCTTTAGGATGTTTGGGTATCCATATGATACTCTTATCACAATTCTAGATTGTGTCCACAGGTGAGTATGGGTTAGTTTTACTAAACCATGAGGCACTGTAGCATGCATAGTATATCAACTTTGCATGCTGCCAAGACATTTTTGGCCTAGAATTGGTTGTGGTCTGTTGGGAGACTTGGGAATGATTTTGATATGGGATTTACCTGGGAGTAACAAGGATTTTATAAGGTAACTTGGTTGTTAAGAATTTTGGTTAGCAAGGGACACTAGAGGACTGTTATGTCTATCTTGCTTATGCAAGTGTGCATAACTGGACAGTGCTTGCCGCCCTATGATAATTATCAGCTTTTGGTTATCTTCTCTAGGATAAATTACTTGTTAAGGTAATTTTTCACTTTTTAAAACAATTTTATTTTTGGACGCTGACAAGATTTTTCCAAGCGTTGTTGTGACCAAAATGGACGCTGACATGGCTTTAGGCGAACGTTGACAAGATTATAGCCGTTGGGCGTTGATGGGTTATATTTGACCGTTGACACTCAATGGGACCTACCCAGTTGTTACTTTTTGACATATTTTCAATCCGTAATTTTAGGAGTTGTTACTTTCATTAAATGCATGAGATAACTTATAACTTTTTCAATATTTTCATGATTAGTTTTTGAAAATCTTTGCCTATTTTTGGGCCAATCACATGCATTCTTTATCTCCTATAAATTTGGCTCCTATTTTTAAACAGGGTATCTATACTTCTTGTCTAACACTTTTCTCTTATCAACCTTCATCTTCTACACTTCAAATTAACAGCTTTCATCAATGGCACCAAAGTTTAACTCTGTAGAATTGGATTTGGGGTTCAAGTCTCAACACAACATGATTGCTTATCTTGTTGCTGATAATGATTTGTTTCCTCAATACACACAAATGGTGGCGTATTTGAACGCATCCCCACTAAGGTATGCTCTTTCTCATGCACCACTCATTCCAGTCACACACATTAAGCAGTTTTGGAACACTGTCAGTTCCTCAACAGTTAATGGAGTGACCACATTGACTTCTATTGTTCATGGGAGATCTTGGGTGGTTACTGAGGCCTTGGTACGCCAGGCCTTGCATCTTGATGATGTTGATGGTGTAGCCATCCTTCCCATTAATGAAATAGAACAAGGGCTTAGGGCTTTGGGATATCCTTTTCCTGATGAAGGTACTCTTAACAAGTACCATAAGCAGGAATTTCCCCCAGCCTGGAAGTACCTCATCCACATTCTCCTTCAATGTTTGAGTCCCAAATGTACTACACACAATGAGATCAATAGATCCATTGCAAGTGCTATTGTGTGCATTGCAACAGGGCAAAAATATAACTATTCTAAAATGATTTTTGAAGGGATGTGTAAAAACAAGGGGACAAAAATGACTTTAGCTTATCCCCGTTTTCTGCAAATGATTTTTGATGCTCAATGTTATTGTTCAAAGGATCACAATGATTTTTATAAGATCCCTGAACAAAAGAAAGCTATTTTTACAAAGATGAATTCACCACCTCATAGAGACTTACCTTTAACCCCCGCCATGCTTGCTGTTATTGCAGCAGCACAACCCCAACCAGACCCCCAACCTCAAATTGACCCTCAACCACAACTTGAACCTATTCCTGAACCTTTACCCTCACCTGAACAAATGCAAATTGACCAAGAACCCTTTGACTCTGACACATCAAATGTTGGCGTTGATGTGCCTATTTCCAACGCTGACACACAACCATCACAATCCCAAACACCCCTTAACCAACACACATCTACCCATTCTTCCACACCATCTTTCACACCACCTGAATATAGGTTGTTCAAACGCCAAAGGACTGCTGGAGTGTTCTCCTCTGGTGGTCCTAGCCATGAAGCAGAGAGAACCACCACCACAAGTGTGGCTGGTGACCTGGATGAGGCTGGGACTATTGGTTCTGGCTTAGAAGCTGGCCAAGGCAGTCCCACCATAATTAAGTCCTCATCCATGCCCAATGAACCTGACTTGGGAGGTCAAATCCCCATTTCAGAAGAGGGCAGACTGGAACCAATGACTCTTTTGGAATTGACGGCAGTCTGCATTAGCTTGCAAAAGCAAAATGCAGAATTAGTACAAATTGTCAGCTCACAAGGCCTTGAACTCAAGCAATTGAGGGAGAGGATTGTTGTTTTGGAGAGTGATCATGCTAGGAGGGGTATGGAGGAGTCTTTTAAAGGGGAGGAAGATCAAAGAAATCTGAGTGATAAGAGCAGCCAAGATGGTCAATCAATGGATGTTGCTGAAGCTCTTACAACTTTGAAGGAACAAACAGGTTTTGATACGTCCTTAATCTCTCCAACCAATCTAAATTTATCATTTACAGCTATGTTGAGAGAGGTTACACAAGGCGCTGAGGGAAAATATTTGAGCGTTGACAAGACAAATTTGGACGCTGATAGAGGTATTTTGGGCGCTGATAGAGGAAATTTGGGCGTTGACAGACCTGCACATGAAGGTGATGTATTCCAGTCATCATCTATCATCAAAGAAGTTTCTACTCAGGTATTACCATCTACCTTACCAACCATTGCACCATCAGATAAGGGTAAGGGTAAATTGGTAGAAGAAATTGTTCCAAAGGATGCAGCCCAAGTTGAATTTGATAGAAGATTGGCTGAACAAATGATGGAACAAGGTGAAAAGGAAAAGTCACCATTTGTTGTGACTTCTGAAGAAGAAAGTGATGGAGCTAGCTCAGACTCGAGTGTGATGATTATAGAACCAGAAAGGCTTGAGTATGGTGATGAGCTTGCTAGGGAAAAGTTGAGAGATTTAAAATTGCAGGTTGACTTTGACATGCCAGAGGTGGTTCAGATGTACAATTCTTAGGAAGAAAGCTGCATGGATAATCCAGACTTGACCATTTCAGATCAAATATGGGGTTGGAGCTTCTTCTTAGAGTTCAGAAGGATTGTAAGGTGATTTTGAAGCACAAGGCAAGCAATATTCTCTCTGAGTTGAAAAGGGATAGAAGGGAGCTCTATTTTATGTTGCTCAGATGTCATGGAGTTGGATGGACACATCAAAAGTTAAAGGCTTTGACATTTGATGAGTTGGAACATAGGGCTTATCCTATTTGGGTGAAAGTGCAGGAAGAAAACACTTTCAGACTTCTTTCAGATGAAAGAAAGGAGCAACTTGCAGAAGAGATGGAAATCAAGAAAGCTATGATAGTTCCCAGGCCAGTGAAGAAGGGATTTACACTTGAGTTTCCAAAAGATATGAATCCACTATATCCAAGTGAAGCAGTTATTAGAAAGAGCCTCAAGCTCTCCCCTTTAGAAGCTTCAGATATGGTGCAGGTGTTACCATTAGATTCCAGGAATCCAATTGTGAGTTATGATGAGGATGAATGTGGATTCTGGAAGATTGGCAGATTTGGCAAGGAGGTACACACTTTTACCACTCTCATATCTTTATTTGCAAGTTGTGATAGAGAAAACTTGGTGGACCTTTGGAGGTTGCTGGAGACCAAGTATGAGGCTGAAGCACCAACTTCAGCTAATGGAATAAAACTTTGGACCACATTCAAAAGAATGTGTGGGACAAATGAGGAAGATCCTGAAATATGGAAGGATCTTGAAGATGACCTCAGTGGTCTTCAATGGAGGTTATATTCAGCTGCTGGTGTATACCATTTGAGTTCTACAAAGTTTGCTGAGTATCTACTTGTGGATGCTCAATATTTTATATCCAAGGCTGTTTTGGAAAAGATGAAAGACACCCAGCTGGAGATAGATTATACAAGTGACGTGGCAAAGAATTTGATCAGATTTATTTATTACCAATATGAGAAGGTTTGTCAGACTCCTCCAAGTTCTTAATTCTTATTCAGAAACTTGATCATAAGAGTGGATATCAAGTTTAGGGGAGGATTGTTGGGAATAAATTAAGGCCAGATCACTAGAGCGCTGACAAGAACAACTCAAGCGTTGACAAGAACAAAGTGAGCGCTGACAGCTCAAGCGTTGACAAGTTAAAGTCAAGCGTTGACAGATTGAAGACAAGCACTGATGGAAGATATAAGTTACACGTTTATTATATTCTAGAATACTTCTAGTAAGGATAGAAACGACAATGTATTTTCTATGTTTATCTTTACCTAGAATAGTTGATACGTAGCTTATTGTACAAGGCTTCTTAGTCTATAAAAGAAGGCCTTTAGGTTAATGTTTAATATCAAGTTTTATATAAGTTTTCATTCGTAAACATCTTTCATTGTAAGCAAGTTCGACATTCATAATCAAAGTGAAAGTTTTGTTTACATCTTGTGTTCTTGTTTAAGTGTTAAATTCCGCATAACACTTAGATTCACAAAGCATATAACAAAGGTTTCTCTACGTGTTATACTTGATCTAATCTCGTATACACAAAGCTAATCGATCTAAGTTTGGGATCAACATTGTTGATGAGGGATTAACGGGTTATATCTATATCAAATCTATGTTTGAGCATACGGGGTTTGATTGCTTGCTCTACATAGAAGAAGATATATACCCCTTGTTTCTTCTAGAACTCTTTAGCACTTACTCTATGTTTGAATACAATGGCGAAATCTTCATTCGATTCTTGTTGAACGAACAAATCATTCAATATTCTCTCAAAGATTTTGGTGAAATTCTTGGTGTGCCATATGAAGGAACTTGTCGTTTCACGGACAAATGGAGACTTGATGCTCTCTTGGAATCCAACGACAAACCTCCAAATGACCACGTCGAAATTGATCCAAAATTTATCCTTGATATCATTTTGAAAGAGCGTGATGGAAACGTTGTGAGAAGCCTTCATTCTAATGTGCGGTATGTGAATCGCTATGAAGTGATCTCAAGCGATCTTAAGGATTTTATGGTCCAATGGGCAAATATCCTTAGGGAGAATGTATTTTGTCTTGGTGGAAACCGAGATCATATCTCGGCTTGTATGGTGCATATGTTATGTTGCATCTTTACATTAACCAAGTACAATTTGGCATACTATATCGCTCGATGAATAAATTATGCTATTTCTAAGCCCAAAACAAACCTTCCCTGCGCTATGCTTCTTACTCGCCTTTTCAAAAGGGTTGTTCGTGACTTTCCCCACCTCGACCTTTCTTGCTTTCACCCGGTTCATCGGGTTATGTTGCCTATTCAAGAGGTATATGAAAGAAATCCTAGAAGTGATCGAGGTTCGCGAAAATCCGATCATCAAGAGCCGGATGATGAGGACACCTATATGCCAACAAGTGATGGTGATGGCATAGGTTCTAGTTCTCATTTCAACTCTTCGAGTAATTCCCACCCATCCTCAAACTCATTCGTGGATGGACTTGAAGACTTAGCTCCTCCACCTCATTATTCCTCTACTGAAGTACCGGAAGATCTCAATATGGAGCATCTCTACCGTGAAAATCTTAGGACTCGAGGTGAGTTACATGAACATCGGGTTGAGTCAAGGAAGGGATTCAAGTACTTGGGAAACATGATCAATGGATTGGGCAAGAAAAGAAGATGAAGACTTTGAATTGTTTCAAAGTATACATGTTGCTAAACATGTAATGTGATGTTGAACATTTGCTTCCTTTTACTTTATTTTGGTTGTGTATTAACTAATACTACTTGTTTGGATTACTTGTTATTTTAATCCTAATGTTGTCTATGCCATCGTGTTTACGATTTGCATAGCTTTGTGCATCCTATGTGTTAGTTAGCTTCCTAGATTTTGGTTAGTAGTTAACTTTGTCTTGTTAATCCTTTGGTAAAAATCTGGGCTAACCAAAGTTTGAGGAAGTGCGATTTTTGAACACCTCTGGTCGCGGTTCCATATCGACCAGCTGTTCCTTATCGATAAGGAACCGCTCATCCTAGATAGGGAAACGCCGGCTACTGTGTCTGAAAGAATCTTTGCTTTACACTATTTTCCTTAATCTGTGTAAACCTTGCTTGATTCTTTGCAAAAACCTGCACATTTCCTAAACTAGGTTACCTAAATTCATTATTCACATAAAATGTTTGTAACCCATTACTAGTTTGGATCATCCCCTCACCCTTTTAAACCCACCTTGTTAGCCATGTTCTTCACACATCAAACCATTCATCCTTAACCCTTAAACCACTCATTACAACCATGGTTTCTACAAGAACCTCAAACTCTTCCAAAACCTCCACTTCAAAGAAAAACCTTAAGATTAAGATTAAGTTGCCCAAACTTAACTCTTCACCCTTTCACACACCCAAGAATGAGATTGTTCCAATTCTCATCTCTTCATCACTCTCACCACCTCTTGCTCCATGCAAGACTACCTCAACCCATGGTACCAACTATTCTTATGGTTCTACCTCCTCTTCATTCCAATCTAGAATGAATGAGCTAACCTCACCCTTTCACTCCAAGTACTCTCTTGGATGTGAATACCCAACCTCAACCCATCCAAAGCATTCCCATTGTGAATGACCTTGTTGATACCTTGATGACTTCACCTTTTACCCCTCCAAACTCACCCACATCACCCATTTCACCCTTGGAGAACATACCTCCACACTCACCCACATCACCCTTGGAGAACATACCTCCTCCACCTACACCTCCCTCAAACACTCCCATTTTGGGTGTCCCACTTCCCTTCTTTATGGGTGATTCTTACTTCTTTGGGTTCCTAGAAGCTCATGGTTCTCATTGTCTATGTTGCATCTATAAAAACTACATCATTCACAACCTTAGGATGGAGATGTTTGGACTTCATAGGAGGTTGCAAGATTTCTTGCTCACCTTGTTTACCATGCCTCCTCCTAGGAGATTAATGATGATTTTCTTTAATAAGTGTTTTTCAAGAAAAACCAAGCCAAGGAAGACTACTCATCAAGAACTAGTTTTAAGCTAACTTTGTTTTAGTTAGTTTTTTTCATTTCCTTATTGTATTTCCTTCCCTCCATGAGTTTTTCATGAGGATGATTTATGGATTTAGCTTTATGTGTCTATCTTTATGTGCACATTAATCTACTTTAATTTTAAATTAAAATTGAACCTAAATCTATCACAACCTCTAAAACTTGACTAAAATTGGTTCAAAATGTTATCTAAATATTTTTTCACCCTTTTTCAAGACATTCTTTGTGAATGTGTTGCCTTTATGCAACCCTAGCATAATTCAGTGCTAATAGAGGTAAAATTCCAAGATTTGCAATTTTTCGAAAAATTCTTAGTTTTTCTCAAAACCCTGAAAAATCATGGTTCTACGTCCACTGTACGCGGCTCATTAAGTCACGCGGTTCCATAAGTGCTAAGGAACTGCCGATCCCTATAAGGAACCGCGGACTGATAGCCAATTTTTTGCTCGTTTTTTGTCTTTCTTCATCACCCTATCCCCTGTCAAGATTCCATGTTTACTCAATTTGGCTAAACATTCCTTGACACTTCACATTTTATTTTCAAATGTTTGCCTTGTCTACTTTCTTGTTATACCCCCACCTTGAGATTTCATTCTCACACCTCAACAATGCCTAACTCCTCCTTTCATAACCTTGACATTTCATTGTCACAAACCTCTTCACCCAAAGCTTCCTCATCCAAGCTCTCCAAGAAACCGAAGATCTCGGTTCGACCTATTTGGATCAAGAAAAATGAACCCTCTTCTATCAAACCACCCAAGAACCCCACCTTCTCTCCAATCAAGTATTAGAATGAGACCTACTCCATTAACCCCATCACCAGAGATAAGGAAAATGTTCCCCCACCACTAAATCCTTTCTACACCCCTCAACTTAATGACCTTTCAACCTTCTCAAACCTCACAAGGCATTGTGAAAACATTTCCTACCCACTCTCCTCACCACCACCAAACCCTAGGTTTGATGGCCTTCCCCCATCAACCGAATTTTTTTTGCATCATGGATCCTCGTGTGCTTTTTGTCGATTTCAACAAATTGAACTTGCTCATGTGTATGAGAAGTTAAATTTCCTTGAATTCCTCTTCACTCGACCTCCTCTCAAAGTTTTCGTTCCCGTGTACAAAACTTCGAATGATGCCTCGTCGTCTTATTTTTCCAACTAAAGGACTAAGCACTCTTGGAGTCAATAACTCTTTAGTTGTTTGTTTTGGAGTCAATAACATTTTAAGCAATCTTGGAAAATTATCACTATTAGAATAGCTAATGTTTTGTGGTTTATTTTCCATATTTTTTGCTTTAGATTCTCATATTGTGTGTATGACTATCTACCTAATTTGTTTCTTTCATAGTTTTATAATATGAAACCTTTTTGTTGTTTTTGTTTTCTTTCTTTGGTCATTCTCTTTTTTATTCTTTTGAGTTGATCGTAGTTAATCTTTACAATTGATTATGGGTGATTCCATCAATTCTAAACTTTAACCCCTTGACAAATTTATCATCTTTATTGGTTGGATGGTTCTTTTCTACATCCATTCCACCAATTGAACTTTGATTTTGCCATTTACCTCTTTGGACATACTTAGCAATACTTGCTTCTAATTTGAGATTTCTTATCCTTCTCCCTCTCAAGTTACTTAGTAGGTAGTGATCATATATACATTGGTGTTTCTTTTATTCCTACTATCCTTTGTGTAGCATGTCACCTTAGCTCATACACTTGGTGCCCCAAGCAAGGGGGAGCAACCACCAAGGGGGAGCTACTAGCAAAGTCCGGTTTTCTTCAAAGACTTGTGCTAACCTTTTTGCTACGACAAAGGGGGAGAAATGATAGTGATAAACTCGTTAATAGTTCGATATTTTATGTTTCTACGTAAATGAGTTTATAGTTTGTCGTAATTAAAAAGGGGGAGATTGTTAATGCAAGTGATGCCTAAAAACATTATTATTGTTAACTAATCTTTCTTAGTTTTGATCACAACAAACTATACAACACATTTAGTGTAAAACAAAAAACGAATTATTTAACTAACACTATCATCAAGGTAATAATCATATCACTAACTTTTCTTAATCATACTTGGTGATCATCAAAGTGATTATCCTTAAAACTCACTTTTGTTAATATGACAAAAGATTTTTTAATAAACTTTCTTTTTAAGAAAATGTTTTATTAAAATGGAAAATGTAAATTTGAAAATGGCATATTCCATATGCCATAAGAATATCCTTTGAAGGTTTAAAAAACCTCAGATATTCCTACCCCACTAAAAGACAAAATCGGAGCGTAGTCTACTGGGCGGTCCCTTAAATAGCTAGGCGGTTCTCTAGCGATAAGGAACCGCCGGGCTAGATAAGGAACCGCGCCCAGCTAGCCTTTGCACTTTGTCTCCTATAAATAGTGGATCAAATCTCATTTTCCAATAACCCTTTTTGGACGTTTTTCTCAGCCCCCTTTCTCTTTTCTATACCATAATCATTAGTAAATGATCATTTAATGTGTTAAGTATGTTTACATATGATTATCCTCTTGATCCCCTCCTTTACCTTGTCCAAAGAGAAGATCACTCACTCACTAGTATTGTGATAAAGATGAATCCATGAATTAGTCATGTTCATCATGTTAGCCCTTTTTGTTTTATGTTAATCCATTGTATTTATGAATACTTGGACTAGTTGTGTTTATCCAAGCTATTTGTGAATACTTGGATTTGTTGTGTACATCCATTGCATATGTGTTTGATTGAATTTATGTTGTGTAGATCCAAGCTACATGTGTGTACTTGGATATGTCTATTTGAGTTGTAATAGATTGTGTACTAGTTCTCACTAAACTATAAAGTGATGTGGTTGTGTCTTGTGATTTCTCACTAAACTTGAAAGTGATTAGTAGTTGTGTTGTGTGAAGTTCTCACTTAGCTACAAAGTGAAGAGTCGTGAAGATTGGTTCTAGCTTTGGATTAGAGCTTGACATCTAGCCTTGTGTCGTAAAATGGTGAAGTAGGCAACGTCGTGAAGATTGGTTCTACCTTGAGATTAGAACTCGACATCTAGCCTTGTGTCGTAAATTGTGAAGTAGGCAACGTTGTGTAGATTAGTCCTAGCTAAAGATTAGGTCTCGACATTTAGCTTAGTGTCGGAAAATAATGTAAGCGACGATGTAAGGTTTTCTCCGCCAAGAAGGGAGCTTGTGGGTGGAAATCTTGAGTAGGTGTACTCGAGGAGTGGAGTAGCAACGAGGATAGAGCCTCGTTGTCGACCCACTATAAATCTTGGTGTCTTCTCATTAGGTTGTCTCTTTCCTTACTCTTTACTTATTTCATTATCATTACACTTACCTATTACCATTGTTAATGCATTTGGATTGAACCTAATCATTATGCAACTTAGCTTCAAGTAAAAGATAGTTTTGATACAAACCTAATTGAAAGTAATTTTAATTAGGTGACTAATCGAAGAGAAACTATTCAACCCCCCCCCCCTTCTAGTTTCTACATATTCCAAGGCAACACATTGTATTTAAGCTCATGACACCGACCCCTTAACCAATTAGTCACCCACGCCAAATGCCAGCATGACTAGATAAAAACCATTGCCCCTCTAGGGTATCAGTTGCTAGATATACCCAAATCTCATTCTCGTAAATTATCCTTCCCAGAGGTTACTCAACGTAATGCCCTGGTATCAGATAGGGTGGTCAACCCAATAATACTATCATTTGAATAAGCGGCTATTCTCAACTCACAACCTCAAGTCAGAACATAGTTAACAGTTCATGAATTTAGGGTCTTTAGCAACAAGGTACTCAATACAATGTAAACAACATAGGCAACATTCGGGTCCAAACAATCACTCATGACTTGTGTTCATTTATTTTCAAATAGCATGTATCCCCCTCGCGGGTATTAAAACATTTAGTTGCTAGCATGAGAAGCGAGGCTACAGACTCACCTTAGTATAATATACCTAGCGAGATGATCGTCGATGATAGAGGATGCCTTTCAAACACGAGAACCGCTACCTATCAAATAAGGCGCGTTCATTAATAATGACTCAAGAAATAAATCATACATAATAATATCAAACTCAAACTCATAAAATCACGACAAACTCGATAGAAAACGATACAAGTACTACTATCACACTCTTCTACACGTTTACTTTACCATTTTATACTCTCGACAAAATCCGCCGGCACATACCATATGTACTAGCTCATTTACCCCATTTAGACTCGTCAAACGTTTATGAAACGACTCGAGGAACTAACTTACTATATATAGAAAGTTCTCTAACAAGTTTATCAAATTTCTTTACTTTTAAAGTTCCTTACCCGACTCGTCTTTGAACTACAAAAACCGGACAGTTTTACGTCATCGACTCATACAACCGTTTTAACTTCTATAAACGACTCCATTTACAAAACCAACACTTAAGTTTGAAATTAGACTCACCCTCTAGGGTTTAAACTTCTTCATCAGTATGTGACTCATTTCAAAACTCAATCTATAGTCCCCGAGATTTTATCCAAATATCGACAACAACTATATGTCGTGCCGATACTCGTCTCCCGGTACACGAAAAATCAAACTATCATAACTTCTCACTCGTTTGGAGCTAGAAGCTCTACTTTATATCAAATCGAAGCTAATTGAATTTTTTACAACCCTAGGCAATTAGTTAAGCATAAATAAAAACATAAGGTACCCAAAAATACACTTTTTCCCACTGATCTAATTTACCCTTCTAAAACTTGCATGAAATCATGTTTTTAGCTAAAACCAATAATAAGTGTGAAAACACTTATCCTTTTACCACTTATTTCCAATAAAAACAAGACCAAAACGTGTGATTTATGTCGTAAAAGTCGGACTTATGCGTGGTTTGTGTTTTTATTGTGTTTTAGGACCAAAATATGAAAAAGGAAGAAAACACGGGTTTTCACGGGCTTTTATCGAAGAAAACGGGAAAAGACGAAGTCAAAAGATCAAGAGTGCAAAAAGAACGGAAGTCCAGGGCCTATTCTGAAGATTTATCGAAGAAAAAGACTAAAGACGAAAGTTTAACGAAGTCGTAGAACTTAAAGTCTAATAGAAGAAGAAAATTAAAAGACAAGTTCAAATCCCGAGACGACAAAGACAAAGAATTAAAGTCGAGTCGAGAAAACGTGAAGAAAGCAAGAAAGAAGAAAGCACCACACATGCCTTCCACTTCCCTATAAATACCCTCCTAATCACATTAGGAGGGGGTTAGCTAGTTTTTATTTTTCAAGTTTTCTTTCTAGTTTTTAGAGAGAGAAAGTCTTAAACTTTCTCTCACTAGTTCATCTTTTTCTTTTAATCTTTCAAGATTAAACACTTTTTTTTATTGCTTATTTCATTAATCAAAGTTCTATTTTAAGCTTTTGATCCTTATTCTCATTCTTCATTTCTTGATTTATTTACTTTTGATCCGAATATCATACTTCATTCGTATGATTTTATGATTTCGTGGTTGAAGGATTGATCTTCGTGGTTGAAGGATTTTATGATTTCGTGCTTGTAATGCTTATTGGCTTATTCGAGTTTTAGCTTATTGATTTTCGGATTTTATAAAGGTGTTAGTTATTTTAAAAGTTTCTTTTATAAAGTTTTTGATTTCATATCTTGAATAGTTTTCAAATTTAAGCTTTTCTTTTGTGATTAAGATCCGGTGAGACTAGCTTATTGCATTTGCTTATTGAGATTCACTCTTCCACCAATTTCGGAACTGTTGCCTTCCATCGCAAAACTAGGGTTTTGTGCTCTTTCCGACGGGTTTCATTCACATTCCGATAGCCTTTGGTTTTTGATCGCAATAACCCATTAGGGTTTTACTTTGCGATCGGTTGGATTTTCCCCCTTATTCCGATCTGGGTTGCGATCGCTTATTGCGATCGCATATTCCGACGGGATCAAGGTCTTGGTTAAGACGAAGTGCTGCCCATTTTTCGACAGCTTCATTCCGATGGAAATACATTGCGACAGATGCATTCACAACATTCCGATAGGTAGTAAAATCATGCATTCCGATGGATCCTTGTTTAACATTCTGATGGTTGAAAGTTTGGTATATTCCGATGGACATTAATTGTTTTATTACGATTGGTTAAGTTTTCAAGTTTCCAAGTTTTACAAGTTTTAAGTTTTAAGAATTTTCATAAATTAACTTTAAGTTTAATTTTGTCAAAGCTTTAATTTACTCAACGACACTTTAATTACTTGCTAGTAGTTTAAATCAAACAAACCAAACCATTCTCTTGATTCACCAAAAGACGATTGAGTCGCACTTAAGACCGGTTTTCAATTCGAAAAGATTCGGAACTATAACGAACTTTGATACTTTTGGTTGGAAAATCTCTTGTATTAAATGGCGCCGCTGCCGGCTCTTTTCGTTAAGATAAACGGTTTCTAGTGAGAGACGCATTGAATTTTGGGATCCGTTCTTTGAACGTTATTTTCATTGCTATAAAATTTCCAAAAATCCATAAAAATTATAAAACTCTTCAAAAATACAAAAACATTGAAAACTCATTAAAAGCAATTCTTTTCAAAAGGTTTTGCACCAAAAAGATTATATAGATATTCCTTGTGTATATTTTTCTTCTGCAGGTGCATGCGTACTAGATCTACAAACTATTCTGAGCCCGAGACTCTTGAAGATTTAGATATGGCTGGTGTTAATAACAACAATAATCACCCACCTCAAAATAATTTGAATAACAACCACAACAATAACAACAACAACAATGTCCTTCTACCTGATTTACGAACCATGGAGGAATTGTGCCAACCCACCATGAACGGACGCGGAGGCCCGATTGCGCCAATGCACGTCACGGCTCAGGAGTTTTCGTTGAAGCATCATATGATACAACAAGTGCAAACGAACCCGTTTCGTGGAATTCCGGATGATGATGCCAACAAACACCTCGACAAATTCATTACCATTACCCAAAGCATGAAATGCCCCGGTGTTTCTATGGATGACCTTCGCCTTCAACTTTTTCCACACTCGCTTTCTCACCATGCCGAAAAATGGTTTGACCGTCTTCCTAAGAATTCTATTCATACATGGAACGACATGACTCAACGCTTTTTATCGCGCTACTTTCCCCCATCTATGGTCACTAGCCTTCGTAACCAAATCAGTGGATTTATGCAAGAGAATGATGAATCGCTTTTCGATGCTTGGGAACGTTACAATGATTTGATCGACCGCTGTCCTAATCACAATATGCTCCCCGTCACTCTCATTGACACCTTCTACAACGGTCTCACTTTTCGTGATCGTGACACGATCAATGCCGCCGCCAGTGGTACTTTTATGAAAAGGAGACCGGAGGAGTGTCGAGAGTTGATTGAAAACATGACTACTCACCACAAGAATTGGGATTCATCCGCATCCTCAAGATCTAACTCGAGAGTCAATGTTTCTTCTACATCCTCCAATCCTGAAATGTCTGAAATTTCTCGACAACTCGCTGAAATGAACAAGAATTTCATGGCCATGGCCACAAACCACTTTCAACAAGCTAAAGCTGTTGCTATTTCTTGTGACACATGTGGTGGCCCTCACTCTTATAATGAATGTCCTTCTACTCACGGCAATTATTCTGAAGATGTTAACGCAGCATACGGTACTTATCCCACGGGAGGCTATCAAGCCCGCCCTCAAGGAGACCGTAACTTGCTAAGTTATCGCTCCAACAATTATCTTGCTCCCCCCGGTTTCCCTCCTGCAAACCAAAACCAACAACAAAGCTACAATCAATCCCAACCTCGTGCAAACAATCAGTATCAATCCCAAAGAAACCCATACCCGACTCAAGGAAATTCTCAAGCTTACCAGGCTCCACCTCTCAATCAACCGATGGCAGTGAATCCAGAAGTCGAGACATTCATGAAGACTAATCGGGAGTTGGTGATGAATCTTCAGAGTCAAGTCCGCAACTTGAAGGGTGAAATGGCAAAGCAAGGGAACGATATTCGAGCCGAGCTAAGGAATGATATGGCCAAACACAATGATACAATGAATGTAAACATGCAAAACTCTTTTAACAATCAAGCTCTTCATCTTCGTGATATGATTGGTTCGCTCATCCAAAGTAATCAACCCTCTGCTTCGGGTACTCTTCCGAGTAATACCGTTGTAAATCCAAGGGGGGAGATGAAAGCAATCACCACGCGCAGTGGAAAAGGTTATATGGAACCCGAGCTTCCTACACCTCCACCCGTGATTGTGAACAAGGAAAAAGAGCAACTTTCCCCACCTCCTTCACCTTCTATCCCCATTTCCCCACCACCCGTGGTTGTGAGTGATCCTATTCCTTTAAAGCCTTCTTCTTCATCCAATATACCTTATCCTTCAAGGTTGAGGAAAGAGAAGCAAAAGAGCAAGGATGATATTCAAGTTTCAAACTTTCTTAAAATGTTTAAACAACTGAATTTTAACATCTCCTTTGCCGAGGCTCTCGCTCACATGCCCAAATACGCTAAGATGTTTAAAGATCTTTTAAGTGATAAAGAAAAGCTTCTCGACATTGCTCAGACCCACCTTAATGAGAATTGCTCCGCAGTGCTCTTAAGGCAATTGCCCACCAAACTGGGTGATCCGGGTCGCTTCTTGATTCCTTGCAACTTCCCGGGAGTAGAGAATTGCATGGCCCTAGCCGATCTAGGTGCCAGTATAAACTTAATGCCTTTAAGTGTTTGGAAGCAATTATCTCTCCCCGAGCTAGTCCCCACCAAAATGACTTTGGAATTAGCCAACCGTACGGTTGCTTATCCAGTGGGGATAGCTGAAGATGTCTTTGTTGGCGTTGACAAATTCACCTTTCCGGCGGATTTTGTCGTCGTTGATTACGAAATGGATCCCCGTGTTCCATTAATCGTTGGACGTCCATTTCTGAGGACCGGTCGCACTCTTATTGATGTAGCCGCAGGCGAAATAATCATGAGAGTTGGTGACGATAAAATAGTCTTCAACATGGGTAAGATTTCTAAGCAACCTTATTCATATGAGAGTGTTAATGCTATTGATGTTCTCGATGAGGCTTGTGAAGAACATTTTCATGATGCTTGCAAAAGTACTCTTTCTTCTCTACCCAATGTTGAGACCGTTGCCTCAATTTCTCCAGCATTAACTCCTTTCGGAGAAAGTGACTTGGATGACTTCGAAGCTAGCTTGGGTCCTCTCGATATTAAGTATGATAATTTGTCCACAAATTGGGATGAAGACATTAGTACTATTGAGAGACTTCTCAATGAGGACCCGTTGTCTCCTCCTGCTCCTAAAGAGGTGACTAATGATGATCCATCGTTAGTTCCACCATCTACTGAGGATCCTCCTACTCTCGCGCTTAAGGACCTACCGCCTCATCTTGAGTACGTTTTTCTGGAAGACGACAAGAAGCTACCGGTCATCATCGCAAAGGATCTGAAAGAAGACGAAAAAGCCCGACTTGTCGCTGTGTTGAAGAAGCATAAAAGAGCTATCGCTTGGAAAATCTCGGACATCCGTGGAATTGATCATCATTTCTGCACACATAAAATTCTCATGGAGGACGACTTTAAGCCCACAATTCAAAGTCAACGAAGGGTGAATCCTAAAATACATGAAGTCATCAAAAAAGAGGTTATCAAACTTCTTGATGCGGGTATGATTTACCCTATTTCGGATTCACCGTGGGTTAGTCCAGTCCATTGTGTGCCTAAGAAAGGCGGAATCACCGTTGTGCCCAATGCAAACAACGAGTTAATTCCTACCCGTCTCGTTACTGGGTGGAGAGTTTGTATAGACTACCGCAAACTCAATGATGCCACGAGAAAGGATCATTTCCCTCTACCTTTTATGGACCAAATGCTTGAACGTCTAGCGGGTAATGAATATTACTGCTTTCTGGATGGTTTCTCGGGTTATTTCCAAATACCCATCGATCCCCAAGATCAAGAGAAGACAACATTCACATGTCCCTACGGCACATTTGCTTATAAAAGAATGCCATTTGGCTTATGCAATGCCCCCGGGACTTTCCAAAGATGCATGTTGGCTATCTTCCATGACATGGTTGAGCAAACCATGGAAGTCTTCATGGATGATTTCTCGGTCTTCGGGGATTCCTTCTCTGCTTGCCTTGCCAATTTGGAACGTATGCTCAAGCGGTGCGAAGACACTCGCCTTGTTCTGAATTGGGAAAAATGCCATTTTATGGTAAAAGAAGGCATCGTGCTAGGACACAAAATCTAAAAAGCCGGTCTTGAAGTCGACCGTGCTAAAGTTGATGTCATAGCCAAATTACCTCCACCTTCAACCGTGAAGGGTGTGAGAAGCTTTCTGGGTCATGCGGGCTTCTATCGTAGATTCATTCAAGATTTCTCTAAAATCGCTCGCCCGATGACCCACCTCTTGGAAAAAGATACTCCTTTTATCTTTTCTAAAGAGTGTCTCGAAGCCTTCAATCTTCTCAAGGATAAGCTAACTAAGGCACCGGTCTTGGTTACCCCTAATTGGGAGCTGCCTTTTGAATTGATGTGCGATGCTAGCGACTTTGCTATTGGTGCGGTTTTGGGCCAAAGAGTGAATAAACACTTCCAACCAATCCACTATGCTAGCAAAACAATGACGGGGGCTCAACTGCATTATACGACAACCGAAAAAGAGCTTTTAGCTGTTATCTATGCTTTTGAGAAATTTCGCCCCTATCTTGTTTTATCCACCACCATCGTATACACGGACCATTCCGCGTTGAAGTACTTGATGACAAAGAACGATTCTAAGCCAAGACTTCTTCGCTGGGTTTTGCTCCTTCAAGAATTCAACATTGAAATTCGTGACAAGAAGGGAGCCGAAAACCTGGTCGCGGATCATTTGAGTCGACTTGAGGATCCATATCAGGGGGATCATCCAAACAAAGAGATCAATGACTCTTTCCCCCTGGAGACTCTAATGTCTATAAATCTCAATCTTGATGGCACCCCGTGGTTTGCGGACATTGCAAACTACTTAGCGGGTGGTATTCTCATCCAGGGGTTAACATCCCAACAAAAGAAGAAGTTCTTGAATGATGTTAAGACTTACTTTTGGGATGACCCTTATCTATTCAAACAGTGTGCTGATATGATTATTCGTCGATGTGTTGACGGACCGGCAGCTTTTGACATCCTCCAAGCTTGCCACAAAGGACCCACCGGTCGTCACTTTGGTCCCAACTACACTGCTAAGAAAGTGTTTGATTCTGGATTTTACTGGCCCACCATTTATCGTGACGCTCACGAAATGGTTAAGCATTGTGATGCTTGCCAACGTCAAGGCAAGATCACACATAAAGATGAGATGCCTCAAAATTTCATACAGGAATGTGAAATCTTTGATGTATGGGGCATCGACTTTATGGGGCCATTTCCATCATCCAAAGGGAACAAGTACATCCTCGTCGCCGTCGACTACGTCTCTAAATGGGTTGAAGCTAAGGCTCTTCCTACAAATGACGCGAGGGTGGTTGTGAACTTTTTGAAGCAGCTTTTCGCTCGATTTGGCGTTCCTCGTGCTATCATCAGTGACCGCGGGACTCATTTTTGCAATGATCAATTTGCAAGAGTCATGGAAAAGTATGGTGTCACTCACCGTCTTTCCACCGCCTATCATCCCCAAACCAATGGGCAAGCCGAAATTTCCAATCGTGGCTTGAAGAGAATTTTGGAGCGTACTGTGGGAGAGCATCGTGCCGCGTGGGCCGATAAGTTAGATGATGCTCTGTGGGCTTTCCGTACTGCTTACAAGACCCCGATCGGTTGTACACCTTATCGTCTTGTGTACGGGAAAGCTTGCCACCTACCCATCGAGCTGGAACACAAGGCGCACTGGGCCTTGAAGTGGGCTAACTTCGACATCGTCAAAGCCGGTGATCATCGCAAGGTTCAACTCAACGAGCTAAATGAACTGAGGAATGAAGCTTATGAGAATTCGCTGATCTACAAGGAGAAGACGAAGATGATCCACGATGCTAAAATCAAGAACCGAGAGTTCCACGTTGGTGATCAAGTCTTACTCTTTAACTCTCGGTTGAAGATCTTCTCTGGCAAGTTGAAGAGCCGCTGGACTGGTCCATTCACCATTGACAAAGTCTTTCCGTATGGGACCATTGAGCTTTCTCAGCCAAATGGGCCCAATTTCAAGGTGAATGGCCAGCGTTTGAAGCTGTACTTTGGTGAGGACATCTCTCAAGAGATGATTCCATCCCTCACCACGTTCCCCATGAACTAAAATTGGGTCGAGTCAGGCTCATGACTCGGTGAACAAAAACAAGCGCTTCTCGGGAGGCAACCCGTGTTCTATCCTTTACTGCTTTCATAATAAGTGTAGGGGGAGCCCCGCTTATGTTTGTTGTCTTGTTTCTTGTGCTGTGCAGGGATTAAAGCTTCAGAAAGCATCTTGATGACTTTGGACGAACCGTGATACCGTGTTTTCCATCTTCCCGGTTCTATCCTAAACTCTTCTGATTCAATATTTCATATTCTATATGTTCACATTGACTTCACTTTAGTTGTCCTTTCCTTAGCAAGATTTAAACAAAGTACACAATATCCTAAGTGTAGGGGAGTTTACTCCCACATGCTTAAACATTGAGGACAATGTTTATCTCAAGTGTAGGGGGGACTTCTATCGAAGTAAGTGGTCTTTTCCATGAATTTGCCCTCATTTTAACCGGAAAATTTGATTTTTCGACATTTTTCAAAATTTTTTAATCTATTTTGGCCTAGTTGTATAGTTGTATTTGCCCTTGTTATGTTTCCTTTGCTAAAATAAATTTTTAATAAAGTGGTTTTAGATTTTTCTTAGTCGTGAACATTTTGACTCAACCCGAGTTTACTTGCCTAAGTTTACTCTAGCTAGTATCCTTAACGTGTTTAAGTCAAGTTTTGCTAGGCTTTTATATAGGGAGCTATAAAACGCGAAAGTCTTAACTCTCACGGGTTAAGAACAAGAACTTTTCGCAAGTTCCTATAATTGATCCTAGAGAGTCGCTTATCAAGGGAACTTTAAAATGCGATTTCTAAACTTGAAAAAGTCCAAGAAATTGCATGATCCTATAGGCGACTCGAAAACCCAAAACTTTGATTTAATAGGCTAAGCATCCACGAGTCTCATTCCTTGAGATTTTAAATTGTGGAGAACGAGAGATGATAGAGTCAATTATAAGTTCGGTACTCTTTCGTGAATTTATGTGAGTTAATTATGAGCCTATTCTCCCTCCGCTTGTTAATAAATTTATATGCTAATAAATAAGGTCGTACGATTTAAAAGGTTACTTAGCTTTTAAGCCCCAGATCGTTTAAAAGTTGCTCGGTAATGACGAGAGTTCATAGCCAAGGCATAACTTATGAAGCGGGGCGCGAAGATTGGCGAGTCCGAAAAGGCCCTAACAAGGCATGAGGGCTACATTTTGTTACTAAAGATCCAAAAGTGATGAGAAGAATTATTTATCAAAAATCAATATGAAGGATCGAGACACACGACGAAAAGCAAAAACTCCCCAAAAGTCATGGAGAAGTCTATCCGAAAAGACCCTAACAAGGTATGAGGATAAATAGATCCAAGTCCTAAAAGGAGGCGGATCGTTGTATATCAAAGTCCAAAATAAAGATTGGAGAAAAATGAAGAAGTCGTGGTCCAAAGGTGAAGAATCTCTCAAAAACTTCAAGTGAAGAAATTCCTATTATGAAGAGAAGACCATAATTTCAAGAACGTCTCTCGAAGATTCGAAGTATGAAGTCGCTGCCAAATATCGGCCCGAGAAAGGTCTCAAATCGCGAACCAAGTTATGCCAAGATATGAACTTTCTGATATCCCGAGAAGCAGTTTTAAAAGATTTGGTCCTTTAGCTAACTATTGATTAAATCGTTCACCTTATTTTCGGACTAAATAACTATCGAAATAAGTCAAACAATGCATCCTCGTGATCATTCAAGACAAAAATAAAATATAAGAGATACACCTAGGAATAAGGGAGTCTAAGTGAATAATTGGCCCACATGAGTTCGTGATAGTTTGCTAACTTATAATAACAATGATCTCGTTTTTAAGCTTGGTATGGGGAACGTGAAACTTGAGGATGATAAACGTTCATGGCCGCCAAAACCCAATGTAAGTTTTTAATTTCTTTACTTATTTCTATCTTTTATGTTTAGAATTTAATAAAGGCCAAGGTGGGTTATTTATGATGGGAAATGTAAACTGTGCTTAAAATTAATGCATTGCATGAGGGCATTGCAATGGTCAAGTGTAGGGGATTTAATAAGTGTGAAAACACTTATCCTTTTACCACTTATTTCCAATAAAAACAAGACCAAAACGTGTGATTTATGTCGTAAAAGTCGGAATTATGCGTGGTTTGTGTTTTTATTGTGTTTTAGGACCAAAATATGAAAAAGGAAGAAAACACGGGTTTTCACGGGCTTTTATCGAAGAAAACGGGAAAAGACGAAGTCAAAAGATCAAGAGTGCAAAAAGAACGGAAGTCCAGGGCCTATTCTGAAGATTTATCGAAGAAAAAGACTAAAGACGAAAGTTTAACGAAGTCGTAGAACTTAAAGTCTAATAGAAGAAGAAAATTAAAAGACAAGTTCAAATCCCGAGACGACAAAGACAAAGAATTAAAGTCGAGTCGAGAAAACGTGAAGAAAGCAAGAAAGAAGAAAGCACCACACATGCCTTCCACTTCCCTATAAATACCCTCCTAATCACATTAGGAGGGGGTTAGCTAGTTTTTATTTTTCAAGTTTTCTTTCTAGTTTTTAGAGAGAGAAAGTCTTAAACTTTCTCTCACTAGTTCATCTTTTTCTTTTAATCTTTCAAGATTAAACACTTTTTTTTATTGCTTATTTCATTAATCAAAGTTCTATTTTAAGCTTTTGATCCTTATTCTCATTCTTCATTTCTTGATTTATTTACTTTTGATCCGAATATCATACTTCATTCGTATGATTTTATGATTTCGTGGTTGAAGGATTGATCTTCGTGGTTGAAGGATTTTATGATTTCGTGCTTGTAATGCTTATTGGCTTATTCGAGTTTTAGCTTATTGATTTTCGGATTTTATAAAGGTGTTAGTTATTTTAAAAGTTTCTTTTATAAAGTTTTTGATTTCATATCTTGAATAGTTTTCAAATTTAAGCTTTTCTTTTGTGATTAAGATCCGGTGAGACTAGCTTATTGCATTTGCTTATTGAGATTCACTCTTCCACCAATTTCGGAACTGTTGCCTTCCATCGCAAAACTAGGGTTTTGTGCTCTTTCCGACGGGTTTCATTCACATTCCGATAGCCTTTGGTTTTTGATCGCAATAACCCATTAGGGTTTTACTTTGCGATCGGTTGGATTTTCCCCCTTATTCCGATCTGGGTTGCGATCGCTTATTGCGATCGCATATTCCGACGGGATCAAGGTCTTGGTTAAGACGAAGTGCTGCCCATTTTTCGACAGCTTCATTCCGATGGAAATACATTGCGACAGATGCATTCACAACATTCCGATAGGTAGTAAAATCATGCATTCCGATGGATCCTTGTTTAACATTCCGATGGTTGAAAGTTTGGTATATTCCGATGGACATTAATTGTTTTATTACGATTGGTTAAGTTTTCAAGTTTCCAAGTTTTACAAGTTTTAAGTTTTAAGAATTTTCATAAATTAACTTTAAGTTTAATTTTGTCAAAGCTTTAATTTACTCAACGACACTTTAATTACTTGCTAGTAGTTTAAATCAAACAAACCAAACCATTCTCTTGATTCACCAAAAGACGATTGAGTCGCACTTAAGACCGGTTTTCAATTCGAAAAGATTCGGAACTATAACGAACTTTGATACTTTTGGTTGGAAAATCTCTTGTATTAACCAACCATAGTTATGATCATCCCATAACCCTAATACTAACATATCTCAAACATAACACTTGTATCATCATCAAAATCAAAAACCCAAAATCAAAATCAAGTTTTTAACAAAACTTTAACATGAAAACCTTTTGATCGTCACAAAAATCACATGCATGAGCATGGTTTTGACCTACCAACCCTAAAAAAATAAAACATCATGTATGTACCCAAAATTAGTATCACAATGATCTCCTTAAAATTCTAAGTATGGGTCTTGTGCTATTTTGGATTAGATCAAGCTAGATTTTGTGTGAAAATTGATCAAAGAGTAAGGGGGGTGACGACAAGGACTATAAAGAGAGAAGGGGTTTTGTTTTTACTAGTTTATGATATCTATGTGTAAGTTAGGTGGAAAATGAAGTTTATATATGGTGGTGGAGGGACCATTGTTGTCAATTTGCAATAGTTGTGGTCTAAAGTGAAAATAGTTAGCTAAAAAGCAGGAAATGACTATTAGTCAATTTTGAAAATATTCACGGGGCTCGGGTTTTCATAAAAATACTTTTCAAAAGTTAAAACATAACTCAAATATAATAATATCGACTCCCGACTTGACTTAACACGTCATTTAAAAGAAAACATCAAAAATGACAAACATCAAACAACTGACAATAAAACCTAAAATATTAGGCATCCATCGACATCACGCTTGCTAATACTCCTTATACTTATTAAATATATAATATAAGTCTCTTATCATCGGTTTAAACTTAGACCTCCAAAAATAAATATCATTCAAACTCATTAAAAATTTCAAAAATAGTCGTAAAGTAAGATTAAACAATGACCTCGGTTTCAGGTTATCACAACGATAACCGTTACGATACCAACTCAAATTCCACCACAAAAACGACACGGTTAGACGTGGTTTTGACTCGGTATACTCGTTTGAATAACATATATACACAAATACTTAAAACATATATTTAGCTCAAATGATCTCAATCTTTTTGTATCAAAACCTTATGTTACTCATATATGATGCATTTACATTCGAAAATATAAGTTTACTTATGATTTCAACGTACCCATTTAGCCATTTTTGAAGAAAGTTTTGATTTTATGTAAATCTCTTGTTATTAGTTGTAAGAAAATGATTTTTAGATGTGAAAGTACAAGTAACAAGTTATAAATGAAAATTAAAACAAGGATTTAGAGCCTTATAAAGCTATATGAATCGATGAAGATAAGAACCCACGAACCAAAACTATAGAACCCATAATATGAACCCATAACTCGAAACCCTAATGCGTCCTTAAGATCGAAAGATAAACCAAATCCGCAACCCACTTCGTCCTAGCTCGAACCCACGAAAATCTTTAGCTCAACGAAACCCTAATCGCGTGCATTCATCATGTGTTGCATTCTTGAATATATTTAAGGATTTGAAGGATGTGTGTATTTGTTTAGAGTTTATGTATATGAATGATGTGTGGATGATTTATAAGGTTCATGTGTTCTTCATATTAGAGGATAGGAATGGAAATGGAGCTTTTAGGTTGATGGTGGTTTAATTCGAGAGTAGAGAGAAAGAGATTGATTATGTGAGTTGATTAGTGTGTCATGTGAGGAAGAGAGGAGCGTAGGGTTATGTTAACTATTTGGAGGATAGCAGCCTTTGGGATATCTTTAATGTGTTGTAAGTCTTGTACCTCTATTTTGAGGAAAGAACCATGATAGAAAAATACTTGTTTTTGGCTCTACCGACATCACACTAAGGTTGTGAGCTTTTGGGCTTGGATCAATAGGAAACATATACTAAGGTAAGTGGTTGTTAAAAGAATATTAAAAGTAGGATGATAGTTTCCCTGTATAGTTTTTATTGTTTGTTTATTAGATGAGGTTAGTGGAGGATTTTGATTTATTTAGAAAGGTATGTATGATAGTGGTGATATTTGTAGGAATGATAGGGTAAAAAGGTAGTAGTATAGTAGTGTAGTAGAATAAATGTAGGTAAAATGAAGTGGTTAAAAGTGTTAATCTTTTTGTATTTTGCTAAACTTATTGAATGGTTAACTTAACTAGTTACGTTAACTGTTTAGGTTCAACTGATGAAGTGATGAATGACACGATATTCCTAGTGACTCCAAATAATGCTAAGGATAAATAGTTTACGCTTATAAAAATTAAAACGCGTGATACTTCATAAACATGAGATAACTTCTCAATTTGTTAAATCCACAAGGTTTAAAGTTCAAATTAAATAAATACATGGGAAAATAAAGATGGAAAATTGATGGATGTCACAGTCTCCCCATGTTTAGAGATTTTGTCGCGAAATCAAGACGTTGTTGTCGTAGGTGGATTAGCGAAAAGATGAGGATACTTGATCTTGAATTGGTCTTCACGTTCCCACGTGTATTCTCGACCTCTACGTGCATTCCAACAAACTTTCACGATAGGTATACGACTTTGCTTGAGTTGTTTGACCTCACGGTCCATGATCTCCACCGGTTCTTCCATGAAGTTGAATTTGTTGTCCAGTTGGATCTCTTCCAAAGGGATAACGAGTGTCTCATCAGATAAACATTTCTTCAGATTGCAAATGTGGAACACATCATGCACTCGGCTAAGTTCTTGAGGTAAATCCAAACGATAGGCCATGGGCCAATTTTCTCTATGATCTTGAATGGTCCAATGTAACGAGGATTCCACTTTCCACGCTTTCCAAAAAGAATTTCACCCTTCCAAGGTGCGACCTTCAACATGACCCTATTGCCAACCTCAAACTCAAGAGGTTTGCGTCTCATGTCAGCATAACTCTTTTGTCGATCTCTTGCTGCTTGCATACGGCTCTTGATCTTAAAGATCTTCTCAGTAGTATCATGTATGATCTCAGGTACAGTGAGTTGAGCATCACCAACCTCTGCCCAACACACGGGTGAACGAAACTTTCTACCATATAATGCTTTAAACAGTGCTGCCTTAATGCTAGTGTGATAACTATTATTGTATGAGAATTCCACCAATCGCAGATGCCTATCCCATCCATTCCAAAGTCAATCACACAAGCTCTTAGCACATCTTCTAGTGTTTGAATGGTCCTTTCACTTTGACCGTCGGTTTGGGGATGATACGCAGTGCTCATATCCAACTGCGTTCTGAATGCTTTCTACAGCGACTTCCAAAACTGTGAAGTAAATCAGCTATCTCGGTCGGATATTATAGACACATGCACACCATGCCTCGTGACTACTTCCTTCAAGTATGTTCTTGCTAACTTATCCATTCCATCCGTCTCCTTGATTAGTGTGTAGTGAGCCGATGTGGCGAGTCGGTCGACGATGACCCAAATAGTGTCAAATCCAGTTGAGGTCTTAGGTAGCTTCGTAATGAAATCCATAGTGATCCTTTCCCACTTCCATTCTGGCAGTTCGGGTTGGACTAACAATCTTGATGGTTTCATATGTTCGGCTTTGACCTTTCGCACAAGTCAAGCACTTGCCAACATAGGTAGCAATGTCCGCCTTAATGTTCGGCCACCAATACAACATCTTGAGGTCATGTTACATCTTGTCGGATCCCAGATGTATGGAGTATTTTGACTTATATGATTCATGCATAATCAAAGATCGTAGGTCACCATGTCACGGTAACCAAATCCTATTATCAAGGCATAATGTTCCATCCGAACGAGATTCTAACTTCTTTATCATGCCTTCAACATCTTCAGTCTTGAGAATTTCCTCCTCGTCTGCCTCATTCTAAGCCTTGAGAATTAAGGATGGAAGATCTAAGCCAATGGTCATCACCAAGGCCTTCACTCTAAGATCCCTCTCTTTTCGACTCAAAGTGTCAGCCACGACAGTTGCCTTACCCGGGTGATAACAGATCTCACAATCATAATCACTAAGAAAATCTAGCCAACGTCGTTGTCTCATGTTGAGTTCCTTTTGATTCAAGATGTGTTGTAAACTTTTATGATCAGTGAATACAACACACTTTGTGCCATAAAGGTAGTCTCTCCAAATCTTTAGGGCAAACACCACTGCTCCTAACTCTAGATCATGAGTTGTGTAGTTCTGCTCATGCACTTTTAGTTGTCTTGACGCATAAGCAATGACCTTAGTCCTTTGCATCAACACCGCATGATAGGTATGAAAACACCCATCCTTTTACCACTTAACAATAATAATAACCAAGCCAAAACGTATATTTAATGTCGTAAAAAGTCAGAGTTATGCGTGGTTTGTGTTTTAGGACCAAAAGATGAAAAAGGAAGAAAACACTCACGGACTTTTATCGAAGAAAAAGACAAAAGACAAAGTCAAAAGATCAAGAGTGCAAAAAGAACGGAAGTTCAAGGCCTATTCTGAATATTTATCGAAGAAAAAGTCTAAAGATGGAAGTTTAATGAAGTCGAAGAACTCAAGTCTAATAAATGAAGAAATTATAAGACGAGTTCAATTTATCAATCGACAAATCCCAAGACATAGTCGAGAAAGATGAAGAATTTATAAGACGAAAAGACGAGAAGAAGATAAAAGCATCAACACATGTTAATCCTCCTATAAATACCCTCCTAATGCGTCATTAGGAGGTGTTAGCTAATTTGAAAAATTAGTTCTCCACATTTATGTTCTTGCACTTACTTATTGTCATTTACTTAATTGTTCTTAATTTCAAGATTATTCCAAGTAAGTTTTTAATTTTGTTGTTGAATCTTTATCCTTAATCAAGATTTTCATTAATCTCTCATTCTACCTTTCTTGACTTGTTTAATCTTTATGCTTATTTGCTTATTGTCATGCTTATTTGATTGTTCTTTATATTTTTGTGTGTTTGATTGTGTTAGTTTTTTGATCTTATATCTTACTGTTTGCTTTTCTTAATTTTAATTAAGTGTTTTTAAAAGTTATTTTATAAAAAGTTGATTTTAAATATTTTGATTATTTAGTGTTTTTAAAAGTTTTTAAATTTTGGCTTATTTGCTTTTTTCTTAAACTTGATTTGGTTAAATTTTTAGATAAGTGCTTATTTAGTTTTAAGCTTAATTTTGATTTTGCTTATTACTGTTCCTAATCCGGGTTATCCCAAAACCCTAGTTTCCCGAACTAGGTCTAGCATTCATCCATCCCGACTTGTTCGTAGTACTCTATCCCAAATTATATGTAAAACTAGTATAATCTGAATTAGATGCATTAAAGTGTTTCCCGAATTAAGTGGGGATTCATTTCCCGAATTACTTGCAAAATAGCATATTCCGGATTAGGTTCGATATTGGATATTCCGACTTACACCTCAAACAGCTAGATTCCGAATTAACTCCTTAACTTGGATTCCGAATTAGTAGTGGAAATGATGCATTCCGACTTGCACCACAAATGTGGATTCCGAATTACTTGCTGAATTTTGATTCCGAATTAGGTACATGATCACGGATTCCGGATTACTTCATAAATCCAGATTCCGAACTAGGTTGTAAACACGTCCGACTTAGTTTAGAATTTAGGTATTCTGAATTAGGTTTGGTTTCTAGTTTCCCGACTTAGGTTTGGATCTTGCTTTCAGTATTATCTTTTTAAATCTTTATTTTTCCCGCCAATTTTCTTTTGTGTTACTTAATTATTTAATCTTAGATTTATTTTCAAGTTTTCATTTTACTTATGTTTTCAAATTTACTTCTTATCAAGTTTTAATTTCTCGTCATTTACTTATTTATATTTTATAGCTTTATTTACTTTGCCATTTACATTAATGTTTGCATTTTTACTTTACTCAACGACAACCATTTCTTTTATCCACCAAATACAATTGAGTCGCACTTTTAACCGGTGATCAATTCGATTAGACATACTTCAAAGAACGATTTTTCAGTCATTAAAATGGCGCCGCTACCGGCTATTTTCGTGAAGATTAACGGTTTTCTATGAGAGACGCGTTGGATTTTTGGATCCTTTCACTCGTGAACGTTATTTTTCGTGTCAAAAATTTTCAAAAAAAATCCAAAAAAATTAAAAATTTCAAAAAATCCAAAAACATTTAAAAATCATAAAAAGTAATTCTTTTTCAAAAGTTTTGCACCAAAAAGACCTTCGCACGATGGAGGATCTTTGTCAACCAACAATGAATAGATGCGGAGGACCGATTGCGCCGATGCAAATCACGGCTCCAGAGTTTTCGTTGAAGCATCACATGATCCAACAAGTTCAAAATACTTGTCCATTTCGCGGATTACCAGATGATGATGCCAACAAACATCTCGACAAATTCATTACCGTCACTCAAAGTATGAATTTCCCGGGGTTACCATGGATTTTCTTCGCCTTCATCTATTTCCACACACATTATCCCACTATGCCGAAAAATGGTTTGATCGTTTTTCGAAGAATTCGATTCATACCTGGGATGAAATGACTCAACGATTTTTGTCGCGCTACTTTCCACCATCCATGGTAACGAGCCTTCGGAATCAAATCAGTGGTTTCACTCAAGCACCTGATGAATCACTTTTCGATGCTTGGGAACGTTATAATGTTTTGATCGGTCGATGTCCTAATCATAATATGCTCCCCATCACCTTAATTGATACTCTCTACAACGATTTAACTTTTCGTGATCGTGATACGATTAATGCAGCCGTCGGTGGCACATTTATGAAAAGAAGACCCGGGGAGTATAGAGAGCTTATAGAGAACATGGCTACTCATCACATAAATTGGGATTCATCCACACCTTCAAGGAATAACCCGAGAGTCAATGTTTCTTCTACTTCATCAAACCCCGAGATGACCGAACTCACCCGCATGATGGCCGAAATGAACAAAAGTATCCAACTCATGGCTACGAATGAACTACAACAAGTTAAAGTTGTTGCACTTTCTTGTGAGATTTATGGCGGTCCTTATTCATACACTGATTTTCCTTCTACTCATGACAATCCGGAAAACGTGTATGCGGCTAACGGTAACTATTACACGGAAGACTATCAAGCCCGACCGCAAGGTGATCGTAACTTGCTAATTTATCGTTCCAACAACTTTCTTTCACCCGGTTTTTCTCCTCAAAACCACAACCCAAACAACTTCAATAGAAGCAATCCAAACCCACTTCGAGCTTCTACTCCATATCACCCACCCGCTCCCTAAGCTCCACCCATCACTCCACCCACGACATATAATCAATATGTGCAAACTTTCATGAGGACCCAAGGAGAGGTGGTTAAGAATCTTAAAAGCCAAATCATTAACTTGAAAGGTGATATCACTAAACAAGGGAATGATATTCGAACCTAGCTTAGACATGATATGCAAACTTCTTTAAGTAATCAAACGAATGATTTGAGAAATATTATGGCTAGTTTCTTTCAAAGTAATCAACCCTATACTTTGGGCTCTCTTCCTACTAATACCGTCACCAACCCAAGAGCAAATGTAAGTGCTATTACTACACGCAGTGGAGCAACTCTAGTAGGACCATCTACACCTCCCCCAGTTACTCCATCTACACCTCCTCCACCCCCATTTATTCCTCCTACTTCCACGCCTAGTACTAGGTCTACATTACCGTCCCCACCTCTCATGGAAGAAGTACCCAAGAAAAAACCTTCACCTTCTACACCTACACCACCTAAACCTGATATCCCTTATCCTTCTCGGTTAGACAAGTGCAAAGTGCTCACTAAAGAGGATGCTCAAGTCACTTCTTTTATGAAGATGATCTC
The DNA here is from genome assembly GCA_025667525.1 of Glebionis coronaria. Lineage (NCBI taxonomy): Eukaryota > Viridiplantae > Streptophyta > Magnoliopsida > Asterales > Asteraceae > Glebionis > Glebionis coronaria. The sequence continues at coordinate 348,661,194 of CM046874.1, read as the reverse complement.
CCAAATGAACTTTAACATTAGCCTCGTTGAAGCACTTGTCCAAATGCCAAAATTTGTGAAAGCATTCAAGGAATTGCTTAATAAGAAGGAGAGGATGGCCGAGTTTGTTAATACTCGATTGAATGAAAATTGTTCTGCAGTCCTTCTTAAAGAACTTTCGGAAAAACTTGGAGATCCCAGTCGTTTTGTGTTACCTTGTACATTTTCCCGAACCGAAGAATTTACTGCCTTAGCCGATCTCGGGGAAAGTATTAATTTGATGCCATTAAGTGTTTGGAAAAAGTTATCATTACCCGATCTTACACCAACAAAGATGACTCTTGAGCTAACAAATCGAACTCTCGCTTACCCCGTTGGTATTGTCGAAGATGTGTTTGTTAAAGTTGGTACCTTCACTTTTCCGGTCGACTTTGTAGTTGTTGATAATGAAATGGACCCTCGTATTCCGTTAATGCTTGGACGGCCATTCTTGAGAACCGGAAAAGCTTTAGTCGATGTTGCCGAAGGTGAACTCATTCTAAGAGTCGGGAATGATGCACAATTGTTTAAAATGGGGAAGATTACAAACAACTTTAATGGAAGAGAATCGGCGAATATGATTGATGTGCTTTAAGACGAGCTTTATACAACTCCTTTGGAAAGTACAAAGCTTGATGATTTTGTCGTCTACAACAACCCTCTTTTCAAGCCTATCTATGATAATCCACTTTTTCAAGAAAATGTGGAAGATTCTGAAGATCCTCTCTCCAATTTGGATACCCCACTAATATATGATGCTCCACCAATCTATGATGATGATTCTAGTTCAGATGTGGATGATTATGATGATTTTTCTTTAGAGTATAAAGACATGCCAACTTATGATGATTTTGATGATGTTGATACTCTTTCGAGTGATTCTTCAAATGATGACCTTGCTCCTACTTTTGATGAAGATCCTCCGCCAACAATGCTTGATCCTACTTTGGATGATTACTCATTTGAAGAAGATTTTGCTACTTTTCTCAATACATACTTCCCTAATGAAAATGATTCTCCTCCTTTGGACTTTGATTTTGCTCTTTATCCTCCTTCGGATATTAAGAAACCCGTTGCAAAGGAGAAGAAACCGGAAGACACCGATATACGTAGTACCTATGTCTTGACACCTCTCTATCCACCTTCTGAGGATGAGATTGTGCGATTTATGAGTGGATCTTCTTCAAATTCTACTGAGACTGAGTCTTATTTTCCCCTAAAGGAAAAGGTGTTCGATCCGGGTATCGGAATGTTCAAGCCATCTCATTATCCATATGATGAAATAAAAGGAAAGGTTTTTGGAAACAATGGAGCTATGCTTACACTTCATCCTACTTTTTACCACCGTGCTCAACAACTGCTTAAGGGAACCTTGCCTACTCTTCTTTGGCTTGCCTTGTTCACCTTATGCTTGTGCTATATGATAGACGAGAACCATGTATTTGACCCCGGTGGATGTTCTTCAAAGTTATTACCACGCTAATCAAGGTCGAGTCAGGCTCACGAATCGGTTAAAAAAACAAGCGCTTCTCGGGAGGCAACCCGAGTATTTATCCTTTTTATCTATTTTTATAATAAGTGTAGGGGGACACCCTACTATGTGTTTGTCGTTTTATTTTTTATCATGTGCAGGGATTCGAGTTTTCAAAGATCCATTCTTGATGACTTTTGACGACCCGTGATTCCGTGTACCCGTCTTCCCGGTTCAATCCTAAACTCTTTTGATTCACTATTTTATATTCTTTAATATTAAAATAGGAATCACTTTAGTTGTCTCTTCCTTAGCAAGCTTTCAACAACGTGCACAATGTCCTAAGTGTAGGGGAGTTTACTCCCACATGCTTAAACATTGAGGAAAATTTTAATATTAAGTGTAGGGGGGACTTCTATCGAAGTTAAGTGGGCTTTTCCTTGTATATGTCCTCATTTCAACCGGAAAATTGATTTTTCGACATTTTTCAAAATTTTTAATCTATATTGGCCTATTAGTATTTTCCTTTGTTATCGTTATTTTCTTTCATTAGAATAAATTTTAATAAATGGTTTTAATAAGTTTAGATGTATTTGATATATTAGGCCCGTTATGAATCTTTTGACTCAACCCGAGTTTACTATTCCAAGTTACTCTAGCTAGTATCCTTAACGTGTTTAAGTCAAGTTTTGCTAGGCTTTTATATAGGGAACTTTAAAACGCGAAAGTCTTAACTCTTACGGGTTAAGAACAAGAACTTTTCGCAAGTTCCTATAATTGATCCTAGAAAGTCGTTTATCAAGGGAACTTTAAAATGTGAATTCTAAACTTAAAAAAAAGTCTAAGAAGTTGCAAGATCCTATAGATGACTTGAAAACCCAAAACTTTGATTTAATAGGCTAAGCATCCACGAGTATCATTTCTTGATCTTTTAAATTATGGAGAACGAGAGATGATACAGTCAATTATAAGTTTGGTATTCTTTCATAAATTTATGTGAGTTAATTATGAGCTTCTTCTCCCATCTATTGTTAATAAATTTAATTGCAATAAATAAGGTCGTACGATTTGAAAAGTTACTTAGCTTCTAGCACAAGATCGTTTAAAAGTTTCTCGGTATTAATTAGAAGTTCATAGCCAAGGCATAACTTATTGAAGCGGGATGCGAAGATTGGCGAGTCCGAAAAGGCCCTAACAAGGCATGAGGGCTACATTTTGTTGCAAAAGATCCAAAGTGATGTGAAGAATCATTTATCAAAAATCAATATGAAGGATTGAGACACACGACGAAAAGCAAATACTCCCCTCAAGATCATGGAGAAGTCTATCCAAAAAGGCCCTAACAAGGTATGAGGATAAATAGATCCAAGTCCTAAAAGGAGGCGGATCGTTGTATATCAAAATCCAAAATAAAGATTGGAGAAAAATGAAGAAGTCGTGGTCCAAGTATGAAGAATCTCTCAAAACTTCAAGTGAAGAAATTCCTATAAGAAGAGAAGACCATTATTTCATGAACGTCTCTCAAGATTTGAAGTATGAAGTCAATGCCAAATATCGATCCGAGAAAGGTCTCAAATGGTGAAGCGATTTATGTCAGGATATGAACTTTATGAGGTCCCGAGAAGCAGTTTTAAAAGATTTTGTCCTTTAACTAACTATTGATTAAATCGTCCTACTTTATTTTCGGCCTAAATAAACTATCGAAATAAGTCAACAATGCATCCATGTGATCATTCAAGGCAACAATAAAATATAAGAGATACACCTAGGAATAAGGGAGTCTAAGTGAATAACTGAGCCACATGAGTTTGTGTTAGTTTACTAACTTATAATAGCAATGATCTCGTTTCTAAGCTTGGTGTGGGGAACGTGAAACTTGAGGGTGATGAACATTCATGACAACCAAAGCCCTAATGTAAGTCTTCAATTTCTTTACTTGTTTTCTTCCTTCAAATATTTTGTAATTTTCTATCCCTTTAAGTTTCCTTAATGTCTTGTGTTTAATAAAGGCCAAGGTGGGTTAATTATGATAGAAAATGTAAATCTTGCCTTGTAACTAATGCATTGCATGAGGGCATTGCAATGGTCAAGTGTAGGAGATTTGATAGGTGTGAAAACACCCATCCTTTTACCACTTAACTATAATAATAACCAAGCCAAAACGTATATTTAATGTCGTAAAAAGTCGGAATTATGCGTGGTTTGTGTTTTTATTGTGTTTTAGGACCAAAAGATGAAAAAGGAAGAAAACACGGGCTTTCACGGACTTTTATCGAAGAAAAAGACAAAAGACAAAGTCAAAAGATCAAGAGTGCAAAAAGAACGGAAGTCCAAGGCCTATTCTGAAAATTTATCGACGAAAAAGTCTAAAGACGGAAGTTTAATGAAGTTGAAGAATTCAAGTCTAATAAATGAAGAAATTATAAGACGAGTTCAATTTATCTATCGACAAATCCCAAGACATAGTCGAGAAAGACGATGAATTTATAAGACAAAAAGACGAGAAGAAGAGAAAAGCATCAACACATGTTAATCCTCCTATAAATACCCTCCTAATGTGTCATTAGGAGGTGTTAGCTAATTTGACAAATTAGTTCTCCACATTTATTTTCTTGCACTTACTTATTATCATTTACTTAATTGTTCTTAATTTCAAGAATATTCCAGGTAAGTTTTTAATTTTGTTGTTGAATCTTTATCCTTAATCAAGCTTTTCATTAATCTCTCATTCTACCTTTCTTGTCTTGTTTAATCTTTATGCTTATTTGCTTATTGTCATGCTTATTTGATTGTTCTTTATATTTTTGTGTGTTTGATTGTGTTAGCTTCTTGATCTTATGGCTTATTATTTGCTTTTCTTAATTTTAATTAAGTGTTTTTAAAAGTTATTTTATAAAAAGTTGATTTTAAATATTTTGATTATTTAGTGTTTTTAAAAGTTTTTAAATTTTGGCTTATTTGTTTTTTTTTTAAACTTGATTTGGTTAAATTTTTAGATAAGTGGTTATTTAGTATTTAGCTTAATTTTGATTTTGCTTATTACTGTTCCTAATCTAGGTTATCCCAAAACCCTAGTTTCCCGAACTAGGTTTAGCATTCATCCATTCCGACTTGTTCCTAGTACTTTATCCCGAATTTTATGTAAAACTAGTATTAATCCGAATTAGATGCATTAAAGTGTTTCCCGAATTAAGTGGGGATTCATTTCCCGAATTACTTGCAAAATATCATATTTCGGATTAGGTTCGACATTGGATATTCCGACTTACACCTCAAACAGTTGGATTCTGAATTAACTCCTTAACTTGGATTCCGAATTAGTAGTGGAAATGATGCATTCCGACTTGCACCACAAATGTGGATTCCGAATTACTTTCTGAATTTTGATTCCAAATTAGGTACATGATCACGGATTCCGGATTACTTCATAAACCTAGATTCCGAACTAGGTTGTAAACACGCATTCCGACTTAGTTTAGAGTTTAGGTATTCCGAATTAGGTTTGGTTTCTAGTTTCCCGACTTAGGTTTGGATCTTGCTTTCAGTATTATCTTTTTAAATCTTTATTTTTCCCGCCAATTTTCTTTAGTGTTATTTAATTATGTAATCTTAGATTTATTTTCAAGTTTGCATTTTACTTAAGTTTTCAAATTTACTTCTTAACAAGTTTTAATTTCTCGTCATTTACTTACTTTATATTTTATAGCTTTATTTACTTTGCCATTTACATCAAAGTTTGCATTTTTACTTTACTCAACGACAACCATTTCTTTTATCCACCAAATACAATTGAGTCGCACTTTTAACCGGTGATCAATTCGATTAGACATACTTCAAAGAACGATTTTTCAGTCATTACCGCACCTAACCCTTTTATGGACGCATCAAAATACACCACAAAGTCTTCATTACCCTCGGGTAGGGCTAGTATAGCTGCTTCACACAACATCTGCTTCAATGTTTGGAATGCCAAATCTTGATCTTCTCCCCACTCAAACTTCTTATCCTTTTGAGTTAACTCGGTCATTGGTTTAGCTATTTTGGAGAAACACTCAATGAATCTCCTATAGTAACCAGCAAGACCTAAAAATTGGCGGATCTCCGTGGGTGTTGTAGGAGTCGCCCAATCTTTCATAGCCTCGATCTTAGCAGGATCAACGTGAATACCACTGTTGTCGATTACATGCCCAACGAATTGCACTGTGTTTATCCAAAACTCACATTTGGAAAACTTTGCATACAACTTCTCCTTCCTCAGCAGCTCTAGTATGGTCTTCAATTGTTCCTTGTGTTCTTCTTCATTACGTAAGTAGATGAGAATATCATCGATGAATACAATCACAAACTTGTCCAAGTATTGTTTGCAAACTCGGTTCATGAGATCCATGAATACCGCGGGTGCGTTTGTCAAACTAAAAGGCATAACTTGGAACTCGTAGTGTCTGTATCGGGTTCTAAAAGTCGTCTTGTGAACATCTTCTTCTCTAACCATTAGCTGATGATATCCCGACCTTAAATCAATCTTCGAGTATATGTTACATCCTTGCAGTTGGTCGAAAAGATTGTCAATTCTTGGCAATGGGTAGCGGTTCTTTATCGTCATCTTGTTCAACTCACGGTAATCAATACACATCCAAAAGGATCTATCTTTCTTTTTGACAAATAGGACCGGTGCTCCCCAAGGTGAGGAACTCGGCCTAATGAAACCTTTGTTAGAAAGCTCCTTTAGTTGTTCAGCTAACTCCTTCATCTATGTTGGTGCTAAGCGGTATGGTACTCTAGCAACTGGTGCAGCTCCTGGTGTAAGCTCTATGTGAAACTCCATTTGTCGTGTTGGTGGTAATCCTGGTAAGTCTTCTGGAAAAACGTCTGGAAAATCTCTAACGATCGGTACATCTTCAACCTTCTTCTCATGATCTTCTGCTTCCTCCTTTTTGCGTTACTTGAACCAAGAAAACTGGACATCCCTTCTCAATGTATCTTTGGGTTCTAATACATGAGATGACTTCCAGTCTTGATCTATTCTGTACTCCACTTCTTTCGCCTTGTATTATTAGTACATCGTTTCCATAAGGAATACGGAAGCACTTCTCATGACATACAATTTCCACGTGCTGCGTCGACATCCAATCCATCCCAATGATAACGTCAAAACTTCCTAACTCTATGGGGAGTAAGTCGATATTGAACGAATGATATTGTAACCTTAGACTACATCCTTTCAGAATAGCATCGGTGGTCACTGACTTTCCATCGGCTAGTTCTACATTATACTTAATATCTAACGCGGTAGGGGTGATATTTAGGCGTTCACTAAATGCAGATGACACAAAACTCCTATTCGACACTCGTTTGCCTTATGTCCAGCCTTTCCATAGTTTTAGCATGTAGGAGGACATGCTCCCTCGTGGTGTCGGCCACACTTTCCACGAAAGGGAAATCTCCCAACATAGTTACTAGTATCACCTTGCCCTACAGTAAACACTCTAGCCACTTCTTGATGCTTGTTCTGATTGTAGCCATTGTGGATGTTCGTGTTATTGTTGTTGTTGTAATGATTACCAGAACACTTCCTCTTGTCTCCAGCATTCTCTCCCAAATCCTGTACCACTTGGTACATCAAACTCTGAGCCATATCAATTACCTCATGCAAGTCATTCAGCTTTGATGAAGTCACATTCCCCTTGATGTTCAAAGGTAAGCCTTCAATGTATCACTCCAACAATCGGTCATTGTTAGGTACCATCTCAGGGCACAACAGAATTAGCTCTTGGAAGCACTGATTGTAAGCAGTAAGAGCAGTTCCCTTTACTTTCAAATTCCATAGCTGAACCTCCATCTATTTGACTTCATTTAGTGGACAATACTTCCTAACAAACATAGCCTTGAACTCACTCCAAGGTGTAGCTTGTGCAACATCAATAGTCAATGCACGAGCATAAACGTTCCACCAAGTCAAAGCACTATCCACCAATGTGCTTGATGTAAAATTTACCTTATCAACTTCAGCAACATTGCTAATCCCAAATTGAGATTCCAACTTCTCAAACCATCTAGTCAAACCCACTGCACCTTCAGTACCACGGAAACTCGCTTGCCTAACCGCGCGAAATTCCTTGTAGGTGCAGGTCTGTGCATCGGTAACAGTGGATCCTCGGTTTGTCTCCTCTTACGTACTCACTGCACGGGTCACTTCAGCTGCTGCGAGTGCCTCAGCCACTCGTTCCGCGATCATCTGGCTGAGCATAACCGGGTTAATTCCACCGGTAGCAGCTGGTGGATTCTGCGTCTCAGATCTTCGAACGGGTGCCATAATCTAAAAGGTAAACAAGATAATAAGGTTTTGCGAGATATAACAATCATGGAACATACGGCACGGTAATGTAATGCTCAACAGTATAAAGAAACAAGAAATGTATAAATACCCATAAATAGCCCGTGTTAGGGACATCAACATAACATATAACAATTGTAACATCCCACCTACTCACACCACAATATTGTCCGCTTTGCCCGCAGGCTCACGGCTTTGCTTTGTGGCCCTCGTGTGAGTACTTCCCGCCAGGTTACCTAAGCTAGTACTACTCTAACATGAGCACGCTTAACTGCCAGTACCTAAGAACCCCACATGCAGTAGACCACAAAACGCGTTGTGTCATGAGAAGGCGACTGTTATCTTATGAACCATGGATCTCTCCTGGCCACAACCGATGTGGGATTTGCCTAGGGTGTCACAATCACCCCCCCTTCGGGACTCATCGTCATCGATGAGGTTTGCCCCACCATCTCGAACGGCTCAGGATTGGCTCTGATACCACTTGTAACATCCCGCCTACTCACACCACAATATTGTCCGCTTTGCCCGCAGGCTCACGACTTTGCTTTGTGGCCCTCGTGTGAGTACTTCCCGCCAGGTTACCCAAGCTAGTACTACTCTGACATGAGCACGCTTAACTGCCAGTTCCTAAGAACACCACGTGCAGCAGAGCACAAAACACGTTGTGTCATGAAAAAGCGACTGTTATCTTATGAACCATGGATCTCTCATGGCCACAGCCGATGTGGGATTTGCCTAGAGTGTCACAACAATCATTGTTCAAACCACATGTATCCCATATAACATAACTCAGATTTTGTTGTTTCACATGTATGCCATGTAAATATATTTCGAAATTGTTAAATCACATGTATCTCATTTAATGTATATTCTTTATTGTTGAATCACCTGATTCTAATAATAATTGTTCATTTCATATATATACTTCTACATATATATATATATATATATATATATATATATATATATATATATATATATACTTAATACGTACAATCCATATGATAATCAACTAAAGACATAGCAGTTATAGCCTAGAGTTACGAAATGCAACCTTGTTCTCTATAACCATGGCTCTGATACCAATCTGTCATACCCCCAAAATATCATAGTATAATGGCAACAAGGGGGTGGTGACGTCATGATTATCATACATAAAGTTACAAAGAACGACCTCTAAATGAGACGTTTGGAAAATTGATCACTTGCATTTGATAAAATAAAGAGTTTAAACATAGTGCAAAAGCATATAAACTAGTCACAGATATAGAAACATAGTTTTCAAATGGTACAAATGATCTTTATTTTTAACAGAAATGACGGCAATGCATCAGACCTCACATAGCATCTTCATTCTTAATACCTGAGAAAAACATTGCTAAAGTGTCAACATAAAGCTGGTGAGTTCATAGATTTAGTTAATTTAAAGTGTTTAATGAACCACAAGATTTTCCCAAACATGATGACAATATAACAAATACAAAGTCATAACAAAAGAATTTATTATAGTCTAAGCTCATGACACCGAAGCGTTAACAACACCGGTAGTATAATCATATAATGTAGCCCAACTGGATGCCTAAAGCCACGACATCCTATCTCAGACTCAAATGAAAATGTGCCCGCTTGTCCTCTTTTGGACCAAGTCGGACAGGGGCGTCAAGCCTGATAGATCTATCCATAACATTCGCGCTTACACAAAGTAATTAACGGTTCATGATTCATGGGCCCAAGCAACTAAGTTTTAAGTGAGACTTAGACTAGTATCTAATCAGTTCATGCACTTGGGGTTTTCACACGTTAAATCAAGCAATGTCTCACCCAAAAAAGCTGTAAAAGCAGTAAAAAGTGGGGCTATAAACTCACCTCAAATGATAGTCAAGTAAAAACAATCAAGTAGTAGGAACGGAAAAAGGCTCGCAACAACGTGAACCTAAACCGCAGCCTAGCAAAAGTAATGACTAACTAAGCTAAAGATAATGTAAATAAATAATTATTCCTTTGTTACATTGTACTTGCACCAGTTAATTAATAATTCAAAATGTTTACTTTTTATTTAAAAAGTTAAATTACAAATTAAAATGTTAAATTTTTATAAATAAAAACGCACGTAAAAATAATTAGTTTAAAACGACACAAAGACAGACTCTTTAAAAAATTAGACGCGACAAATAAATATATTTTTAGTTTTGGTCAATTGGTAGTTGGTCTCTATCTATGTCTAATAATAGTCCAAGTCACAGTCCAATACAGTCCAAAAAATAATACGGTCCTATTCCTAATTTTTGTCCAATAAATATATCATTCCTCTTTGTCTTATTATTTTTAGTTTCAATTAATTATTAATATGAATGTCAAAAATAAATAAATAAAGTGATCTTCCCTTTGGGTCGTCTATAAAAAATTATGATACCCTTGTCCGGGACCCACTTTAATTGAGTCTTTTAGTTCGGTTAGAGTCAATGGGGCTCGACATATATGACTTACACGAAGAATGCCTACTCCTACGCTCCACACGTGTACCGTGACACCAATTTAGTCCGGGTTAAATTATATTAATATATGCTTAATATTTATTAAGTTTTAAATTAATTAGGGGCCCAGTTTTGATAAGTCTACTAATTAAACGAGGTTTTATTTTCACTATTAAGTTTTAACATTCATACTAATAGTAGTCTTTTGTTTCTTCCACTGTTGTACTTTTTCCAACACCCACATGGTCCCACCTCCCCCCTTGCGTCAGTTTTAAAAAAAGAATATTTGTTCTTCTCCTTTGCTTGTTCGACGGACAAAAAAACAAAACAAGCATAACCATTTATATTGTATTACAAACCGATACTTTTAAGACTCCTAGCGACTTCGTTACTCGACCGTTTTCAAAACTTCAAATTGCACGATAACCGTTACGATACCGACTATAAATCCCACCACAAAAGTGACACGGGTGGACGTGGTTTTGACTCGGTATACTCGTTTGAATAAAATATATACACAAAAACTTAAAACATATATTTAGCTCAAATGATCTCAAACTTTTCGTCTCAAAACATTATGTTACTCATATATGATGCATTTACATTCGAAAATATAATTTTGCTTATTATTTCAACGTACCCATTTAGCCATTTTTTAAGAAAGTTGTGATTTTATGTAAAGCTCTTGTTAATAGTTGTAAACAAATGATTTTTAGATGTGCAAGTACAAGTAACAAGTTATAAATGAAAATAAAACAAGGATTTAGAGCCTTACAAAGCTATGTAATTCGATGAAGGTAAGAACCCACGAACCAAAACTATAGAAACCCTAAAATGAACCCGTAACTCGAAACCCTAATGCGTCCTTAAGCCTGAAAGATAAACCAAATCCGCAACCCACTTCGTCCTAGCTCGAACCCACAAAAATCTTTAGTTCAACGAGACCCTAATCGCGTACATTCATCATGTGTTGCGTTCTTAAATATATTTAAGGATTTGAAGGATGTGTGTATTTGTTTATAGTTTATGTATATGATTGATGTGTGGATGATTTATGATGTTCATGTGTTCTTCATATTAGAGGATAGGAATGGAAATGGATCTTTTAGGTTGATGGTGGTTTTTTTCGAGAGCAGAGAGAAAGAGATTGATTATGTGAGTTGATTAGTGTATTATGTGAGGAAGAGAGGAGCGTAGGGTTATGTTAAATATTTGGAGGATAGTAGCCTTTGGGATATCTTTCATGTGTTGTAAGTCTTGTACCTCTAATTTGAGGAAAAACCAAGATAGCAAAATACTTGTTTTTGGCTTTACCGACTTTACACTAAGGTTGTGAGCTTTTGGTCTTGGATCAATGGGCAACATATACTAAGGTAAGTGGTTGTTAAAAAAATATTAAAAGTAGGATGATAGTTTCCCTGTATAGTTTTTATTGTTTGTTTATTAGATAAGGTTAGTGGAGGATTTTGATTTATTTAGAAAGGTATGTATGATAGTGGTGATATTTGTAGGAATGGTAGGGTAAAAAGGTAGTAGTATAGTAGTGTAGTAGAATAAATGTAGGTAAAATAAAGTGGTTAAAAGTGTAAATCTTTTTGTGTTTTGCTAAATTTATTGAATGGTTAACTTAACTAGTTAACGTTAACTATTTAGGTTCAACTGATGAAGTGATGAATGACACGATATTCCTAGTGACTCCAAATAATGCTAAGGTTAAATAGTTTACGCTTATAAAAATTAAAACGCGTGATACTTCATAAACATGAGATAACTTCTCAATATGTTAAATCCACAAGGTTTAAAGCTCAAATTAAATAAATACATGGGAAAATAAAGATGGAAAATTGACGGATGTCACAACATCCACTAGCTTCGCACATCTATCCAAGCAAGTGTTGGTAGAGATTTTGAAAGATAAATCCCTTGTGGAGGAAAAAGTGTACACAGTCATGGAAGAAGAAAGGCATACATGGATGACTCGGATCATCGAATATTTGACCAATGAAACACTTCCACAAGATGAGAAGGAGACACAGGAGTTCGAAGGAAGTCACAATAGTTTGAGGTCCAAGACAGGTTTCTATACAAGCGATCATTCTTACAACCATGGTTGCGATGCCTAGGACCTTGACAAGCAAATTGTGTAATTAGCAAGATCCACGAAGGGTCGTGAAACATGCATACAGTGCCTAGATTAGTTGTTGTGAGGGTTCTACGCTCTGGTTATTATTGGCCGACTATGCATAAGGACGCGCGAAACTTGATTCTCAAGTGCAATGAGTGTCAAGTTCATAGACGAGTTTTGTGACACCCACAACTGAAGCTGACACCCATCACATCTCTATGTCCGTTCTAACAATAGGGGATTGACATGTGCAAGTCCTTTTCCCATGGCTGCTGGAGGTGTCAAGTTTCTTATAGTAGTCACGGACTACTTTACTTGGTGGATTGAAGACAAAGAAACTGCGACAATCACGGTCAAGCAGGAAAAAAAGTTTGTTTGGGAAACATAGTGTTTCATTTCGGCTTACCAGGAGAAATAGTCTTGGACAACGGAAAACAACTATGTGATAACCCGTTTAAAGACTGGTGTGCGGCGCTCAACATCACACAGTGGTTCGCGTCAGTAAAGCACCCACAATCCAATGGGTTGGTGGAAAGGGCAAATCGAAGCGTAAGAGATGGGATTAAGGCGCGCCTAGACAAGAAAAGAGCGAAGTGGGTAGATGAACTTCCTCATGTCCTATGGGCGCATTGAAACATGATTAAAATGGGTAATGGAGACACTCTAGTTTCCCTTGCGTACGATACAGAAGAAGCCATCCTAGCTGAGATTGGAATGCCAACAATCCACACAATGATAGTTAATGTTGTGACAAATGATGAAGAACTGTGGATAAATTTGGATTTACTTGAAGAAAAGTGTGAGCTACCCACAATCTACGAAGCTAAGGCTAACCAAGATGAAAGGTTACAACGATACTAAAGATCAAGGAATCTCCTTCAAGCCAGGTGATTTTGTTTATAGTGCTAACAAGGCAAGACACACAGAGAACACAAGTAAACTTGGACCAAAGTGGGAAGGACCTTATGAAGTAACAGATGCTTTAGGAAAAGGCACGTATAAGTTACGCGACATGGACGGTCGTGATTTAGATCGAACATGGAATATCTGCAACCTCAAGAAATGCTATCTTTAAAGGCCATGTCCTGTGCATGGACGCCCTCAAGCTGCAGTTAGCTCCCAATAAATGTCCATGTATTTCTAGTTATTTTATTTTATGTCGCTTACAAAACTTGCAAGTATTAATAAAATGCCGCGGTCCCTAGCAAGTTACGAGGGCCTCCTTCTTTATTTTGATTATTGTTTTTAAATTTAGTTTAATTTTCAATTATCATTATATTCTACCTACGAGCGTACATGTACTTATCATTTCTATGAGAAGTAAGAGGATTGAGTGAACCTAATAATTAACTTGCCGCATAAGAGGGATGCAACTGCAGTGGTCGCGGATTATGAATCTTTGTTAGACACCTTACTATGAAGACGTTGTAGAAAGTCATGCGCGACTCAAAGTTTGTGAGGATCACGTAAAAGACACACGGTGCACGTCTAAAAAAAATTTTCAAATATTTGGCACACATTATGGTAACCGCGGTAAGTGGCACATAAATGTACAATCATTCCATAGAATTGAAGTGTCAAGCATGTCTTGTAAACTTTGCAAGTCATTCATGTACACGTGTGAAACAAACTTGGTAATATAGAAAACATTCTAACATAAGTACTACGGACATCCGCATACAAAATAATAAAATTACAAATACTTGTTCTGATAAGACACCACATCTGGTGCACACAAATAAAGTATAATTGTTTCAACAAATCACAATACATAACAAGCCCTACATGGGTCGGGGAGAATTCAGAGGAAGGGAATTACATCGCTCCAATCTACTGTCGGTCACTACGACCAATGTAGATGATGTAGGATCAAGAGCAAGAAGGACTAAGGCCAAACCACGACAGGTGGGAGCCGATACTGCAACTCCATCAGACCATGGTAAGTGGAGAGATCTAGTAGTAGGGGTCCTACATACTATGTAGCCCTCTCTCTTTGACCTAGCTCGCGTCTTATTGGCAGCTAAGGCCTTCTCCAATGAAAATTCACCTTTGATATCTCATGGCTTCTCAGGAGTGGGGTTTTCAGCATAGATGGGGATACGGATCTGTCGTCCACTCAGCTATAAATTCTGCCACCAGTCTAGGATGTCTCCTTCCCCAAAGTCACCATCCAAGTGAACATCGGTCATGATCACGTCCAGAGGGGCATTTTAGAGACTTTCCACCTCATCCAGTAAAGGGTACTTCGTGTATTTTAACACTGACATGGACGCATCTATCTTATCAGCAACATCAGACTTATAAAACTCATGGGTACTTGCCTCTTTCCATGATTTTGCGTGCTTAATTTCGGCCACGAGTCCCTCATGCCTGCCTAGATATCCTGTCCGACACTACATTGGCGAATTAAATAGTCATCTCTTGGAGACTGGGTTACCTTCATCACGGTCAGGCTCAGGTCTGACCAATCATCCACCTACGACCAGTTATAGTGGTAAGCATATGCGGTTACATCTCCTCATCAAAGTCGATGGTCAAGGCATCCACACGAGTCTCGTATTTCTCAGCCACATACTTGTGTTTCTCACCTTTGTACTCGAGGAATTTTGTGACTATCTGCTCCTCATCCTTTACAAGGTCTTGAGCCTGTCACGCTCAAGGGTGAGGTCGACCACCTATGCATTTAAGGTTTGGATGGTGGAGTCAGATGACACAACTTTTTCATTTGCTTCCTTCAGCTCTTCAGATAGGTTCATGACACGGGCCTAGTTTCTTTGATTGTCGATGTGATGTGGCCTCTGCAGTCTCTGATAGGTGTGTAAACACCCATCCTTTTACCACTTAATTCTGGCTAAAACAAGACCAAAACGTATATTTAATATCATTTGTTTGGAATTATGCGTGGTTTTTGTGTTTATTGTGTTTTCAGAGCCAACCGGATGAATATTGGAGAAAACATGGGATTGCACGGGATTTATCGAAGAAAAAGACTCAAGATGAAGTCTATTGTACAAGAGATGCAAAAGATTTGAAGTCACTGGGCCTATTCGAAGATTTATCGAAGAAAAGGACCAAAGATGGAAGATTTATATAAGTCAAAGAAACTCAAGTCTATTAAACGAAGAAATTAAAAGACGAGTTGAATTTAATCGACGACAAATCCCGAATCAGAATCGAAAACGTCAACTTTTCTGAAAAGACGAGAAGACAAGAAGAACGGGAGAAAGCCCACTCACCAACCAAAGGGAACACCTATAAAAGGAATCTCCCTCACACTTTTCATTCAGTTTTTAGTTTTTCTTCTCCCCACCTTTTTCTCCTTTTCTGTTCGTAGCATCACCAACACCACTAGGGTGTTTGGTGATTTTGATCTTTGTCTTTCAATCTTGTAATTTTAATTTTTGGTTTGTGATTGTTAAAACATTAATCATTCAATATATCAATCTTTCCATTTCATCTTCATCTTTTATTTCAAGTTCTTAAGTTCTTATTTGGTTGAGTTTTGATTTTAAAAAGTTGTTGAATTTGCGTTTTTATTGATGGGATTTGTTGTTATTGGTTAGTATATCATTTGTGTTTAGTTTTATTCAAGTTTTGGTGAAAAACTTGGTGATTTTTGGCTTAAAATCGATTTCCCTGTTCTTCGGGTAAGGTTACTGTTCTTTAGTTTCCCAGGTTCCGGATGAACCAAAACTTCCGGATGAACCAAAACTTCCGGATGAACTAAAAGTTCCGGATGAACAAAATCTTCCGAATGAACTAAAAGTTCCGGATGAACAGAATCTTCCGAATGAGTTTTTCTTTCAAAAAGTTCCGAATGAATTTGTTTTTTAGAAGTTCCGAATGAGTTTTAAAGTTCCGAATGAATTTTTGTTAAAAAGTTCCGAGTCAATCTAAAAGTTCCGAATGAATGTTCTTTACAAAACTTCCGAATAAACTTCCGAACCAAAAGTTCCGAACCAACTTCCGGATCAAAAGTTCCGAGTGAACTTCCGGATCAACAACTTCCGAATCAACTTCCGAAGAAAGTTCCGGATCAACTTCCGAAGAAAGTTCCGAGTGAAGGTTCCGAGTGAAGTTCCGAGTGAAGGTTCCGAGTAAACTTCCGAACGAAGTTCCGGATCAAGGGTTTCGAACCAAGTTCTGAGTGAACTACCGAATCAAGGTCAAACTTCCGAATCAAATTTCTTTTGAGTATTTCTAAGGTTTACTTACTGTTTCTTCAGTTCATACTTATATTTTAATTTTAATTTTAATTTTAATTCAAGTTTTATTAATTGTTATTAATTTAATTGCTTTTAAATTTAAGTTTACATTTTAGAGCATTTAACATTTAGTAGATTAGAAAACCAATCCCCTTTTTAGTAACCAAAAACAAATCATTCCACTTAGAACCAAGATCAATTCGAGAGGATATCGAGAGATTCTGAGAGAACCCATACAAAAATCATGTATCAAATGGCGCCGCTGCCGGCTCTTCTCGTTAAGATCAAAAGTTTTTTGTGAGAACTTGGATTTTGGGATCCGTTCCCCGTGAACGTTACTTTTTCATAAAAACCTTCAAAAACACAAAAAAATATAAAATTTTCAAAAATCCTAAAAAGTAAAACATATAAAAAACCAAAAATATTTTTGCTTTGTTTTTCTCTTGTTAGTTCTTTTGCAGGTGTATGCGCACTCGATCAACGTCTTATCAAGAGCCCGAGCCTCTCGATAACTTAGACATGGCCGGTGTACAAAACAACAACAACATACCACCTCCAAACAACAATAATAACAACAACAACCCGCCTTTCAACAACATGAATAATAACAACAACAATGAGCCCCTTCCGGATAACGCCCGATGATTGAACTGCTGCAAGCTCATGTAGATGGCAACACTGATCCAATTGTTATACCAGCAATTGCAGCCAACAATTTTAAGCTCAAATCCGGCTTTATCCAGATGGTCTCCGCTCAACCATTCTTGGGGCGTACCATTGATGATCCACATGACCACATCAAGAGATTCTTGTAACTCACCAACACAGTCAAATTCAATGGTGTTCCACAAGAGGTAATCCGTCTACAACGTTTTCCCTTTTCTTTAGAGGGACAAGCCCGGCATTGGCTTGCTAAGGAACCGCCACATAGTATTCTTTCGTGGACGGATTTGGAAACCAAGTTCATCAATTACTTTTTCCCACCCTCTCGTACTACCGCATTGCGGAATGAAATCAAAAATTTTGAACAAAAGTACGATGAGTCGTTCAGTGAATCTTGGGACCGTTTCAAAGACCTTTTGAGAAAATGCCCACAACATGGTTTTACCAAAGTACATCAAATTAATACTTTTTACAATGGTTTAAACATGAGTGACCAAGATTCACTAAACAGTGCCTCGGGGGGTAATATTTTGGCTAAGACTTCCAATGCTGCTTGGGATATCATTGAGAATAAATCTCGTGTGCAAACAAAGAGTGTTCGGACCAATGTCGCTAGTGCTAGCACTAGTGACAGCGACAAGCGACTGGAAAAAATCACTGTGCTTCTTGAATCGCTTGTTACCCACACCGTTAACAACACCAACAGCAACAACGCTAAAGACGCTCAAGTCAATGCTGTTAGCCAACCATGCGAGATATGCGGGGGTCCTCACTCTTACACCACTTGTACCACCACCCAAGACTACCCTTCTGAGAATGTGAATGCAGCATATGGCACCTATCCTCCACCTGCTTATCAAGCTAGACCTCAAGGTGACCGTAATTTGCTTAGCTACCGCTCCAACAACTACCTCTCACCACTCGGTATTCCTCCAAACAACCCAAACCAACAACAAAACCTCAATCGCCCTCCTCAACAAAAAAAACAACCTCGTAGACCATACATCCCTCCTCACAAGCAGCAACAACCACCTCAACGAAACAACCAATTCTAATAGCAACCTGCTTATCAACCACCCGCATATAATGCTCCTCCCAACCAACCCACCGCTCTTCACCAAGAAGTGGAAACTTATATGAGGACTAACGATGTGATAGTGGGAAATCTTCAGAAGAAGTGCTCAACCTGAAAGCAGACCTGGTCAAACAAGGGAACGATCTGAGAGCCGACATGAGAAACACGTTGGATAGTCAAACGAATGACTTGAAGAACATGATGGCTAGTTTCTTCCAAGGTAATCAACCCTCTTCTTCAGGTACTCTTCCGAGTAACACCGTTGCGAATCCAAGAGGGGAGATGAAAGCAATCACTACTCGCAGTGGCAAAGGTACCAAGGAACCCGAGCTTCCTATACCTCCACCGGTGGTTGTGACTAAGGAGAACGAGTCACCTGCTCCTATTCCTCATCCTTCTCCTTCCCCAATTTCTCCACCTCCTACTTCTAACCCTCCTCCACCCAAGGATGTGAGTGATCCTATTCTCCCAAAGCCTTCCTCTTCTTCCAATATACCTTATCCATCTAGGTTGAGGAAAGAGAAGCTCAAAAGCAAGGACGATATTCAGGTTTCGAACTTTCTTAAAATGTTCAAACAATTAAATTTCAATATATCCTTCGCTGAGGCTCTCGCTCACATGCCTAAGTACGCGAAAATGTTTAAAGATCTTCTGAGTGACAAGGAAAAACTTCTTGATATTGCCAACACCCAACTTAATGAGAATTGCTCTGCAGTGCTCTTAAGGAAATTGCCAACCAAGCTTGGTGATCCGGGTCGTTTCTTAATCCCTTGCAATTTCCCGGGAGTAGAGAATTGCATGGCCCTAGCCGATCTAGGTGCCAGTATCAACTTAATGCCTTTAAGTGTGTGGAAGCAATTATCTCTCCCTAAGCTAGTCCCCACCAAAATGAATTTGGAATTAGCTAACCGTACGGTTGCTTATCCAGTGGGGATAGCCGAAGACGTCTTTGTAGGAGTCGACAAATTCACTTTTCCTGCCGATTTCGTCGTCGTCGACTACGAGATGGACCCTCGTGTTCCCTTGATCGTGGGTCGTCCATTCCTGAGGACCGGCCGCACTCTCATCGATGTTGAATCCGGTGAGCTTATCATGAGAGTGGGTGACGATAAAATCGTCTTCAACATGGGAAAGTTGTCTAAACAACCTTATTCCAACGAGAGTGTTAATTGGATTGACGTTCTTGATGAGGCTTGTGAAGAACACTTCCAAAATGCTTGCAAAAGTATTCCTACCTCTCTTCCCAATGTTGAAACCGTTTCCTCTGTTGATTCATCACTGTCTCTATTTGGAGAAAGTGATTTGTTTTGGAACAATCTTGAAGACACCATGGGAGATGTGAATTTAGCTACTAATGATTCTCCCACCGATGGGGATGAAGACATGCATTTCTTTGACAACCTTCTCAACGAAGACAATCCTTCTCCTCCATCTCCCACGGTTATTGCTATCGATACTCCGACTTTGAAAACGCCTCCCATCCAAAATCCTCCGGATTTAGAACTTAAGGAGTTGCCGCCCCATCTCGAGTATGTGTTCCTTGAAGAAGAGAAGAAGTCGCCAGTCATCATTGCTAAAGACTTGAAAGATGAAGAGAAAACTCGCCTCATCGCCGTGCTTAAAGATCACAAGAAGGCTATTGCTTGGAAAATTTCTGATATTCGCGGAATTGATCCTCGCTTCTGCACACACAAAATTCTCATGGAGGACGACTTTAAGCCCACAATTCAAAGCCAACGAAGGGTGAATCCAAAAATCCATGAAGTCATCAAAACAGAGGTTATCAAACTTCTTGATGCGGGTATGATTTACCCTATTTCGGATTCACCATGGGTTAGTCCAGTCCATTGTGTGCCCAAGAAGGGCGGAATAACCGTTGTTCCCAATGAACACAACGAGTTGATTTCCACTCGTCTCGTTACTGGGTGGAGAGTTTGTATAGACTACCGCAAACTCAATGATGCCACGAGAAAGGATCATTTCCCTCTACCTTTTATGGACCAAATGCTTGAACGTTTAGCGGGTAATGAATATTACTGCTTTCTTGATGGTTTCTCGGGTTATTTCCAAATACCCATCCATCCCCAAGATCAAGAGAAGACAACATTCACTTGTCCCTATGGCACATTTGCTTACAAACGAATGCCTTTTGGCTTATGCAATGCCCCCGGGACTTTCCAAAGGTGCATGTTAGCTATCTTCCATGACATGGTTGAACAAACCATGGAGGTCTTCATGGATGATTTCTCGGTCTTCGGGGATTCCTTCTCTTCTTGCCTTGCCAATTTGGAACGTATGCTTAAGCGGTGCGAAGACACTCGCCTTGTTCTGAATTGGGAAAAATGCCATTTCATGGTAAAAGAAGGTATCGTACTAGGACACAAGAGCCGGTCTTGAAGTAGACCGTGCTAAAGTCGATGTTATCGCTAAGTTGCCTCCACCTTCAACCGTGAAGGGTGTGAGAAGTTTTCTGGGTCATGCGGGCTTCTATCGTCGATTCATCAAAGATTTTTCTCAAATCGCTCGCCCGATGACCCACGTCTTGGAAAAAGATACTCCTTTTATCTTTTCTAAAGAGTGTCTTGAAGCCTTCAACTCGCTTAAGGATAAGCTAACTAAGGCACCCGTCTTGGTTACCCCTAATTGGGAGCTTCCCTTTGAGTTGATGTGCGATGCTAGTGATTTTGCTATTGGAGCGGTTCTAGGACAACGAGTGAACAAACACTTCCAACCGATCCATTACGCTAGCAAGACAATGACTGGGGCTCAATTGCATTACACGACAACCGAAAAAGAGCTTTTAGCTGTTGTCTATGCCTTTGAAAAATTTCGCCCCTATCTTGTCCTTTCCACCACAATCGTTTACACCGATCATTCCGTGTTGAAGTACTTGTTGACAAAGCAAGATTCCAAACCAAGACTTCTTCGCTGGGTTTTGCTACTACAGGAATTTAAAATCAAAATTCGCGATAAAAAAGGAGCTGAAAACCTAGCCGCGGATAATCTCAGTAGACTTGAGGATCCTTACCAAGGGGATCATCCGAACAAAGAAATCAATGATTCTTTTCCCTTGGAGACCTTAATGTCTATTAATTCGAATTCGGATGAAACCCCGTGGTTTGCGGACTTTGCAAACTACTTGGCGGGTGGAATTCTCGTTGACGGGTTAACATCCCAGCAAAAGAAAAAGTTTTTCAAAGACATTAAGACTTACTTTTGGGACGACCCTTACCTATTCAAACAATGTGCCGACCTGATTATCCGCCGATGTGTTGATGGACCGGCAGCTTTAGAAATCCTTGATGCTTGCCACAAAGGACCCATCGGTGGTCACTTTGGTCCCAACTACACCGCCAAAAAAGTGTTTGACTCGGGATTTTATTGGCCCTCCATATATCGTGACGCTCACAATATGGTTAAACGATGTGATGTTTGCCAAAAACAAGGCACGATCACACATAAAGACGAGATGCCTCAGAATTTCATTCAAGAATGTGAAATCTTTGATGTTTGGGGTATCGACTTTATGGGGCCATTCCCTTCTTCTAAAGGAAACAAATACATCCTTGTAGCTGTTGACTACGTCTCCAAATGGGTTGAAGCCAAAGGTTTACCCACTAATGACGCAAGGGTGGTTTGTAACTTTTTGAAAGCTCTATTCGCTAGATTCGGTGTACCTCGCGCCATTATTAGTGATCGTGGGACTCATTTTTGCAATGACCAATTTGCTAGAGTCATGGCTAAGTACGGTGTAAATCATCGTCTTTCCACAGCCTACTACCCACAAACTAATGGCCAGGCTGAAATATCCAACCGAGGACTAAAGCGAATTCTTGAAAGGACCGTGGGAGAGCATCGTGCCTCATGGGCTGATAAACTTGATGATGCTTTGTGGGCTTTCCGTACCGCATACAAGACTCCGATTGGTTGTACACCATATCGTCTCGTGTACGGGAAAGCGTGCCACCTCCCCATTGAGTTGGAGCACAAGGCTTACTGGGCCTTGAAGTGGGCCAATTTTAATATCAACAAAGCCGGTGACCTACGCAAGATCCAACTCAATGAGCTCAATGAACTCCGTAATGAGGCTTATGAAAATTCTTTGATCTATAAGGAGAGGACTAAGCTCATTCACGACTCTAAGATTAAGAACCGAGAGTTCCATGTTGGAGACAAAGTCTTACTTTTTAACTCTCGATTGAAACTCTTTTCGGGCAAGCTGAAATCTCGTTGGTCCGGCCCATTCACCATTGCCCAAATTTTTCCATATGGTACTCTCGAGCTCGCTCAACCTAATAGACCTAATTTTAAGGTGAATGGCCAACGAGTGAAGTTGTACTTTGGTGAGGACACCTCTCAGGAGATGATTCCTTCCCTCACCACGATTCCCATGAACTAATTTTGGGTCGAGTCAGGCTCGTGACTCGGTTATCAAAAACAAGCGCTCCTCGGGAGGCAGCCCGAGTATCTATCTTTTTCCGTTTAACCTCCTAAGTGTAGGGGGACCTCTATAGGTGTTTGTATTTGTGTGGTGATGTGATTACAGGGATAAGTGCACTCTTGGAATCTTTGAAGAACCGTGCCCCCGTGTTATCCGAAATCCGGTTCTATCTCTCAACTATCGTGATTCAATTTACTTCATACTCACATTTAAAATTGATCACTTTAGTCGTCTCTTCCTTAACTTGATCTAACCAACGTGCACAATGTCATAAGTGTAGGGGAGCCTTTTCCCACATGCTTAAACATTGAGGACAATGTTTATCTTAAGTGTAGGGGGGACTTCTATCGAAGTTTTAAGTGGACTTTTCCATGAAAATGCCTTCATTTAACCGGAAAATCCTATTTTTCAACATTTTTCAAAATTTTTATTAACTTTGGCCATTTAGTCATAATTTTTAAATTTTTATCGTTGCTTTCATATGTATATATCCCGCAATAAAGTCAAATTTTAATAAAGTGGTGTAGCTAGTTTAGAAGTCTTTGACATATTAAGCCCGTTGCGTTTATTTTGACTCAACCCGAATAGACTTATCCAAGTTTATTCTAGCTAGTATCCTTAACCATGTAGACCTTAATTGGTTTATTAGGCTAAGCATCCACGAGTCTCATTACTTGAGATTTTAAATTGTGGAGAACGAGAAATGATAGAGTCAATTATAAGTCGGTATTCTTGCACAAACTCACTTGGTGTAATTATTTGCCTATTCTCCCATCACTTGCTAATAAATTATCTGCAATAAGTAAGGTCGTACGATTTGAAAAGTTACTTAGCTTCTAGCCCAAGATCGTTTAAAAGTTGCTCGGTAATGATAAGAGTTCATAGCCAAGGCATAACTTATGAGGCGGGGCGCGAAGATTGGCGAGTCCGAAAAGGCCTTAACAAGGCATGAGGATTCCATTTTATTGCTAAAGATCCAAAGTGATGTGAAAAGCATTATTCCCAAAGTCAATATGAAGGATCAAGACTCACGACGAAAAGCAATCAACTCCCATAAAGATGATGGAGAAGTCTATCCGAAAAGACCCTAACAAGGTATGAGGATAAATAGATCCAAGTCCGAAAAGGAGGCGGATCGTTGTATCTCAAAATCCCAATTAGAGATTGAAGAATAATCATGAAGTCGTGGTCAACAAAGTTGGAGAACCCCTCAAAAGTCTCCAAGTGAAGAAACTCTATTAACGATGAGAAGACCATTATCTCAAACACGTCTCAAGAGATATGAAGTATGAAGTATAATAACTATATTTTACCAGGTTAAAAATATTAAAGTTCGTTGTGTTGGTCTAATCGAATTGATCTAGGTTCTCTATGTGACTCAGTTTTATTTTGGTGAAAACAAATATTTTTGGTTTGTTTTAAATTTAAATGTGCAAAGACTTAAAAGTAAATGTCGTTGAAAGTAAAGTGGCGTTAGAGTAAAGTGCGTGAAAATAAATCTAAGTCTAATTAAAAGAAAGTGTGCAATATTTAAAAACGTGACGGAAAGTAAATTAGTTAAAATGACTTAAAAATTCAAGCGTGACGGAAATTAAAATTAGACAAAGTATAAAAACATAAACTAAAAATTAAACAAGACAAAATAAGAAAATCCCACTCCAATCGGAATACATTCCGATCTTACCAATCGGAATGTTCAGAAAACCCCCAATCGGAATGTAAACCAATCTCTGATCGGAATATGGTGTGACCTGGTCGGAATGCTAATCGGAACCCACGATCGGAATAGCTGTCACCTATTAATCGGAATGATCCAATGAACACCTCAATCGGAATGAAGTATAGAACACCGATCGGAATACTTGTCACTTGCAACACAATCGGAATATTCACTACTTTAACCCAATCGGAATACCAAGCTATACCAACGATCGTAATAAACAAACCCTTTTCAGATCTTGACCAATCGGAATACAAAACCCTTTTCAGATTGGTACCAATCGGAATACGCAGGAAATAACCAAAAATAAGCTAGAAAAATAAGCTATAATCCTAATAAGCACTAGACGAAAATCTAAGGTAAAAACATGCAAAAATAAGCTACGAAACTGAAAGTTAAAAACTTTTAAGACACGAAATTAATAAACTTTAAGAAAAACAACTTTTTATATAAAAATAACTTTTGTAAAAACTATATAAACTTGAAAATAAATCAAATAAGCTATGAAAATAAGAGATTTAAAGCAATCAAAAGCATAAAGATCAAACCTTTAACAAATCAAGTTAAAAACGTATAAATCAAAGAAAGGTAGAAGAAGATTAACAAGACAAAGTAAAGGTGCAAGTAATTAAAGGTAACACTTACTTGAAATTAAAGGTAATTAAAGGTGCAAAACATGTATTTAAATGTGCAAGTAATTAAAGGTGCATAAATGAAAGTGGAAGAATGATTTGTCAAGCCACCAACAAGAGGAAAATGAAAATGATCTAATATATATATAGGGAAGATTAAGGCTTGCTTAGGAAGCTTCCTTAATTGCATGCTTAGTCCCTCCTTCTTTAATCTTCTTTTAATTGCACCATTAGTCCTTTTCTTCTAATCTTTCTTTTAAACTTGGATTTTAAGAACTTGTGGCTCGGGATTTCTTTTGAATTCGTCTTTAATTTCTTCAATAAAATAGACTTGAATTCTTCGGCTTTTGATAAACTTCCGTCTTTTGACTTATTCTTCGATAAATCTTCAGAATTGGCCTTGGACTTCCGTTCTTTTTCCACTTTTGACTTCTCGACTCCGTCTTTCATCTTTTTCTTCAATAAAAGCCGTGAATGCCCGTGAATTCTCGTGTTTTCTCCACTTTTCACAATTTCGTCCTAAATCACAACAAAAACACAAACCACGCATAATTCCGACATAAAAGACATAAAATACACGTTTTGGTCCGGTTATTATTGTAATTAAGTGGTAGAAAAGATGGGTGTTTACACACCTATCAAATCCCCTACACTTGACCATTGCAATGTCCTCATGCAATGCATTAGTTACAAAGCATGTTTACACTTTTCATCATAATCAATCCACGTTGGCCTTTATTTAAGAGATAGAAAATTATAAAAATGCAAAGCAAAGAAATTAAAAGCATACCTTGGGTTTTGAAAATGTCGTGAATAATCATCATCCTCAACTTTTCACTTTCTCCAAACCAAGCTTAAAAACGAGATCATTGTTATTATAAGTTAGTGGACTAACACGAACTCATGTGGGCCAATTACTCACTTAGACTCCCTTATTCCTATGGGTATCTCTTATATTTTATTATTTGTCTTGAATGATCACGAAGATGCATTGTTTGACTTATTTCGATAATTATTTAGTCTGAAAATAAAGTGCACGATTTAATCAATAGTTAGCTAAAGGACCAAATCTTTTAAAACTGCTTCTCGGGATATCAAAAAGTTCATATCTTGGCATAACTTGGTTCGCGATTTGAGACCTTTCTCGGGCCGATATTTGGCAGCGACTTCATACTTCAAATCTTGAGAGACGTTCATGAAATAATGGTCTTCTCTTCATAATTGGAATTTCTTCACTTGGAATTTTTGAGAGATTCTTCATATATGGACCATGACTTCTTCATTTTTCTCCAATCTTTATTTTGGATTTTAATATACAACGATCCGCCTCCTTTATTGACTTGGATCTATTTATCCTCATACCTTGTTAGGGTCTTTTCGGATACACTTCTCCATGACTTTTTGGGAGTTTTTGCTTTTCGTCGTGTGTCTCGATCCTTCATATTGATTTTCGATAAATGATTCTTCACATCACTTTTGGATCTTTAGCAACAAAACATAGCCCTCATGCCTTGTTAGGGCCTTTTCGGACTCGCCAATCTTCGCGCCCCGCTTCATAAGTTATGCCTTGGCTATGAACTCTCGTCATTACCGAGCAACTTTTAAACGATCTGGGGCTAGAAGCTAAGTAACTTTTCAAATCGTACAACCTTATTTATTAGCAGATAAATTTATTAGCAAGCGATGGGAGAATAGGCTTATAATTAACTTACATAAATTCACGAAAGAATACCGAACTTATAATTGGCTCTATCATCTCTCGTTCTCCACAGTTTAAAATCTCAAGTAATGAGACTCATGGATACTTAGCCTATTAAATCAAAGTTTTGGGTTTTCGAGTCGCCTATAAGATCTTGCAAATTCTTAGACTCTTTCAAGTTTAGAAATCGCATCTTAAAGTTCCCTTGATAAACGACTCTCTAGGATCAATTATAGGAACTTGCGAAAAGTTCTTGTTCTTAACCCGTGAGAGTTAAGATTTTCGCGTTTTATAGCTCCCTATATAAAAGCCTAGCAAAACTTGACTTAAACATGTTAAGGATACTAGCTAGAGTAAACTCGGATTGAGTCAAAAGATTCACAACGTTTGAAAATTAAAACCACTTATTAAACATTTATTCTAATAAGGAAAGAAAATAACTATACAAAAGGGAAAAACTAATAGGCCAAAATAGATCAAAAATTTTGAAAAATGTCGAAAAATTGATTTTCCGGTTAAAATGAGGACAAATACAAGGAAAAGACCACTTAACTTCGATAGAAGTCCCCCCTACACTTAAGATAAACATTGTCCTCAATGTTTAAGCATGTGGGAGTAAACTCCCCTACACTTAGGACATTGTGCACGTTGTTTAAATTTTGCTAAGGAAAAGACAACTAAAGAGATTCCTATTTTAATATTGAGAAAATATAAAATAGTGAATCAAAAAGAGTTTAGGATAGAACCGGGATAGAGTAGAACACGGAATCACGGGTCGTCAAGAATCAGCAAGAGTGGATCATTGAAGCTCGAATCCCTGATAAGAAGTGAGGAGAGGAAATAGCAAACCAAAGGGTCCCCCCTACACTTATGGTAAAGAAAGCAAAAAGATAGATGCATGGGTTGCCTCCCAAGAAGCGCTTGGTTTTTGTTAACCGAGTCGTGAGCCAGACTCGACCTTGATCATCAACAGAAGTAGCATGAAACATATCCATCAGGATCAAAGACATAGTTTTCATCCATCAATAAGCAAGAGCTTAAGGCGAACAAGCCAAGCCAAAAGAGAAATGGCAGGGTTCCCTTAAGCAGCGATGGAGCATGGTGGAAGCAGAGATGAAGTGGTGCAAGCATGTCTTCAATGGTTCCAAAGATTTTTCCTTTTATTTCATCAGGTGGATACTGAGATGGCTTAAAGACTTCAATACCGGGATCGAACACCTTTTCCTTTAAGGGAAAATAGCACTCAGGCTCAGCCGAATGTGAAGAAGATCCGCAAAGAAGCACAACCTCGTCCTCAGGAGTGGAACAAAGAGGTGTCAAATCATACGTGCAACGGATTTCGGTGTCGACCGGTTTCTTCTCCTTTGACAAAATGCTCTTCAAATCCAAAGTAGGATCAAGACGATAATCTTCAAAGTCATAAGGAGGAGCATCACTCTCATGAGGGAAGTAAGTGTTAAGAAATTCATAAAAATCTTCCTCAAATGAATAACCGTCCAAAGTAGGATCGAGTGATGGTAGAGGATCTTCATCATGTGAAGAATCGCTCGAGAGAGTATCAGCCTCATCGAAATCATCGAAAGTGGGCAGCTCGGGATACTCAGAAGTACAATCAAAATCATCCGAGTCTGAGCTAGAATCATCATCATCATAAGCATCAAAGACCGGTGACGAATCATAAATGGGAGAGGCTTCGAAAGTAGGGAGAGAATCATCCACAACATCATGAAAAAGTGGATTATCGATGCAAGAGTCGAATAGAGGATTGTCGTAGACGGTAAAGTCATCGAGCACATTAATCATATTCACTGATTCTCGGCCTCCAAAAGTTGTACTAGTAAGCTTCCCCATTTTGAAAACTTGTGCATCATCCCCGACTCTTAAGATTAACTCACCTTCGGCTACATCCACTAAAGCTCGTCCGGTTCTCAAGAATGGCCGACCAAGAATTAAAGGAATACGAGGGTCCATTTCATAATCAACTACGACAAAATCGACCGGGAAAGTAAATGCGCCAACTTTAATGAACACGTCTTCGGCTATACCAACTGGGTAAGCGAGAGTGCGATTAGCAAGCTCAAGAGTCATCTTTGTTGGAGTGAGGTCGGGCAATGATAGTGTTTTCCAAACACTCAAAGGCATCAAATTAATACTAGCCCCGAGATCAGCAAGGGCAGTAAATTCTTCAGTTTTGTTGAACACGCAAGGCAACACGAAACGACCGGGATCTCCAAGCTTTTCCGGAAGTTCTTTAAGAATAACTGCAGAGCAGTTTTCATTTAAGCGTGTGTTGGCGAGTTCCATCAGCTTCTCCTTCTTGTTAAGCAATTCCTTAAATGCTTTAACAAATTTGGGCATGTGGACAAGTGCTTCAAGAAAGCTAATGTTGAAGTTCATTTGAGAAATCATCTTGATATAGCTAGTTACTTGAGCGTCCTCCTTGTTTAGCATTTTGTTCTTGCCCAAGCGAGAGGGATAAGGGATATTAGGTTTGGGTGGTGAGGGTGCAGATGTGGTAGGTAACGGTTGAGATGTTGAAGGGTCATTGGCGGGAACTTCATCACGTCGAGGCGGAGACGGTAATGGTGCACTAATACTAGGTGTAGGAGGAGTAGGGATACATGGTGGTGGAGGAGGTGTAGATGATGGTGTTGGGATTGGTGGTCCTACGATGGTGACTCCACTACGAGTAGTAATAGCACTCACATTGGCTCGCAGATTGGTGACGGTGTTTGAAGGTAGAGAACTCGAAGAAGAAGGTTGAGCGGCTGGCAAGAAACTAGTAAGCATATTCTTCAAATCATTGGTTTGATTGCTGAAGGAGGATTGAATAGTATCGCGAACTTCGGATCTTATCTCATTTCCTTGTTTCGTGATATCTCCTTTCAAATTTATTATTTGGCTTTGCAGATTCTTGATTTGCTCACCTTGGGTTCTCATTGTAGCCTCAACATCCGGATTACTGGGTGGGGTTTGTTGGGTGGGTGGGTGATAAGGGTTAGAAGCTCTTGGTGGGATTTGGTTGCTTCTAGTGTAGTTGTTGGCGGGGTTTTGGTTTTGAGGAGAAAAACCGGGTGAAAGGTAATTGTTGGATCGGTAACTCAGCAGATTTCTATCCCCTTGTTGTCTAGCTTGGTAATTTTCCGGTGAATAATTACCGTAAGCTGCATACACATTTTCCGGATTTCCTTGTGTCGAAGGACAATCGGTGTATGAGTGAGGACCGCCGCATGTTTCACAAAGAGTAGCAACAGCTTTAACTTGTTGTTGTTGTTGGTTTGAAGCCAAGAGTTGCATACTTCTGCTCATTTCAGTCAGCACACGGGTGAGTTCGGTCATATCAGGGTTTGCTGAGGTGGAAGAAACATTGACTCTCGTGTTGTTTCTAGAAGAAGCAGAGGAATCCCAGTTCTTATGATGAGTAGTCATGTTTTCAATTAACTCTCTACACTCCTCGGGTCTCCTTTTCATGAATGTGCCACCGGTGGCTGCATTTATCGTATCACGATCTCGAAAAGTCAAACCGTTGTAGAAAGTATCGATCAAGGTGACCGGAAGCATGTTGTGGTTTGGACAACGGTCGATCAAGACATTATATCTCTCCCATGCATCAAAAAGAGATTCATCGGGATCTTGCATGAAACCGCTGATCTGATTGCGAAGGCTTGTGACCATGGATGGTGGAAAGTAGCGCGACAAAAAGCGTTGAGTCATGTCATCCCAAGTGTGAATAGAATTCTTCGGGAGACGATCAAACCATTTCTCGGCATGATGTAATAGAGTGTGTGGAAAGAGTTGTAGGCGAAGCTCATCCATTGTGGCACCAGCCAACTTCATGCTCTGGGTGATTGTAATGAACTTGTCGAGGTGTTTGTTGGCATCATCATCAGGCAATCCACGGAATGGGTTTGTTTGTACTTGCTGAATCATGTGGTGCTTCAACGAAAACTCAGGAGCGTTGATTTGCATCGGCGCAATCGGTCCTCCTCGTCCAAACATTGTAGGTTGACAAAGTTCCTCCATGGTCCGAAGATCGGGCTGTGGGAGAACATTGTTGTTATTATTGAGGTGCGGTGGTTGATTATTGTTAACACCTGCCATATCTAAATCTTCTTGAGGCTCGGGCTCTTGATAATTAGAAGATCTAGTACGCATACACCTGAAAATGCAAAAGAAAACAAAACCAAACACAAAAACAATATATATACACAAGAAAGATAAAATCTTTTTGGATTTTTAAACTTTTAATTTTTATGGATTTTTATCAATTTTTTAATTTTTATGATTTTTAGAATTTTTTATGCAAGAAAAATAACGCTCACAAGTGAACGGATCCCAAAAAGCAACGCGTCTCTCACAGAAAACCGTTAATCTTTACGAAAAGAGCCGGCAGCGGCGCCATTTAATAACTAGATTTTACCAGGTTAAAAATATTAAAGTTCGTTGTGTTGGTCTAATCGAATTGATCTAGGTTCTCTATGTGACTCAGTTTTATTTTGGTGAAAACAAATATTTTTGGTTTGTTTTAAATTTAAATGTGCAAAGACTTAAAAGTAAATGTCGTTGAAAGTAAAGTGGCGTTAGAGTAAAGTGCGTGAAAATAAATCTAAGTCTAATTAAAAGAAAGTGTGCAATATTTAAAAACGTGACGGAAAGTAAATTAGTTAAAATGACTTAAAAATTCAAGCGTGACGGAAATTAAAATTAGACAAAGTATAAAAACATAAACTAAAAATTAAACAAGACAAAATAAGAAAATCCCACTCCAATCGGAATACATTCCGATCTTACCAATCGGAATGTCCAGAAAACCCCCAATCGGAATGTAAACCAATCTCTGATCGGAATATGGTGTGACCTGGTCGGAATGCTAATCGGAACCCACGATCGGAATAGATGTCACCTATTAATCGGAATGATCCAATGAACACCTCAATCGGAATGAAGTATAGAACACCGATCGGAATGCTTGTCACTTGCAACACAATCGGAATATTCACTACTTTAACCCAATCGGAATACCAAGCTATACCAACGATCGGAATAAACAAACCCTTTTCAGATCTTGACCAATCGGAATACAAAACCCTTTTCAGATTGGTACCAATCGGAATACGCAGGAAATAACCAAAAATAAGCTAGAAAAATAAGCTATAATCCTAATAAGCACTAGACGAAAATCTAAGGTAAAAACATGCAAAAATAAGCTACGAAACTGAAAGTTAAAAACTTTTAAGACACGAAATTAATAAACTTTAAGAAAAACAACTTTTTATATAAAAATAACTTTTGTAAAAACTATATAAACTTGAAAATAAATCAAATAAGCTATGAAAATAAGAGATTTAAAGCAATCAAAAGCATAAAGATCAAACCTTTAACAAATCAAGTTAAAAACGTATAAATCAAAGAAAGGTAGAAGAAGATTAACAAGACAAAGTAAAGGTGCAAGTAATTAAAGGTAACACTTACTTGAAATTAAAGGTAATTAAAGGTGCAAAACATGTATTTAAAAGTGCAAGTAATTAAAGGTGCATAAATGAAAGTGGAAGAATGGTTTGTCAAGCCACCAACAAGAGGAAAATGAAAATGATCTAATCTATATATAGGGAAGATTAAGGCTTGCTTAGGAAGCTTCCTTAATTGCATGCTTAGTCCCTCCTTCTTTAATCTTCTTTTAATTGCACCATTAGTCCTTTTCTTCTAATCTTTCTTTTAAACTTGGATTTTAAGAACTTGTGGCTCGGGATTTCTTTTGAATTCGTCTTTAATTTCTTCAATAAAATAGACTTGAATTCTTCGGCTTTTGATAAACTTCCGTCTTTTGACTTATTCTTCGATAAATCTTCAGAATTGGCCTTGGACTTCCGTTCTTTTTCCACTTTTGACTTCTCGACTCCGTCTTTCATCTTTTTCTTCAATAAAAGCCGTGAATGCCCGTGAATTCTCGTGTTTTCTCCACTTTTCACAATTTCGTCCTAAATCACAACAAAAACACAAACCACGCATAATTCCGACATAAAAGACATAAAATACACGTTTTGGTCCGGTTATTATTGTAATTAAGTGGTAGAAAAGATGGGTGTTTACACACCTATCAAAGTACATGCGAAATATCGGCCCGAGAAAGGTCTCAAATCGTGAACCGAGTTATGCCAAGATATGAACTTTTTGATATCCCGAGAAGCAGTTTTAAGAGATTTTGTCCTTTAGCTAACTATTGATCAAATCGTCCTACTTTGCTTTCAGCCTAAATAAACTATCGAAATAAGTCCAAAAATGCATCTTCATGATCATTCTAAGACAAAAATAAAATATAAGAGATACACCTAGGAATAAGGGAGTTTAAGCATTTAATTAAGCCATGTGTGTAAGTGTTTGATTTACTAACTTATAATAACAATGATCTCGTTTTTAAGCTTAGTTTGGGGAACGTGAAACTTGAGGGTGATAAATCTTCGCAGCACCAAAGCCCTAATGTAAGTCATTGGTTTCTTTGCAAGTTATTTCTATCCTTTTGTTTCCTTTAAAGTTTAATTTCTCTTAGTACTTTAATTTTTGTTTAGTAGTATTTTAATAAGGCCAAGGTTGATTGATTATGAGAAAAGTGTAAAATTGCTTTATCACTAAGCATTGCATGAGGGCATGATAATGGTTAAGTGTAGGGGATTTGATAGGTGTGTAAACACCCATCCTTTTACCACTTAATTCTGGCTAAAACAAGACCAAAACGCGTATTTAATATCATTTGTTTGGAATTATGCGTGGTTTTTGTGTTTATTGTGTTTTCAGAGCCAACCGATGAATATTGGAGAAAACATGGGATTGCACGGGATTTATCGAAGAAAAAGACTCAAGATGAAGTCTATTGTCCAAGAGATGCAAAAGATTTGAAGTCACTGGGCCTATTCGAAGATTTATCGAAGAAAAGGACCAAAGATGGAAGATTTATATAAGTCGAAGAAACTCAAGTCTATTAAACGAAGAAATTAAAAGACGAGTTGAATTTAATCGACGACAAATCCCGAATCAGAATCGAAAACGTCAACTTTTCTGAAAAGACGAGAAGACAAGAAGAACGGGAGAAAGCCCACTCACCAACCAAAGGGAACACCTATAAAAGGAATCTCCCTCACACTTTTCATTCAGTTTTTAGTTTTTCTTCTCCCCACCTTTTTCTCCTTTTCTGTTCGTAGCATCACCAACACCACTAGGGTGTTTGGTGATTTTGATCTTTGTCTTTCAATCTTGTAATTTTAATTCTTGTTTTGTGATTGTTAAAACATTAATCATTCAATATATCAATCCTTCCATTTGATCTTCATCTTTTATTTCAAGTTCTTAAGTTCTTATTTGGTTGAGTTTTGATTTTAAAAAGTTGTTGAATTTGCGTTTTTATTGATGGGATTTGTTGTTATTGGTTAGTATATCATTTGTGTTTAGTTTTATTCAAGTTTTGGTGAAAAACTTGGTGATTTTTGGCTTAAAATCGATTTCCCTGTTCTTCGGGTAAGGTTACTGTTCTTTAGTTTCCCAGGTTCCGGATGAACCAAAACTTCCGGATGAACCAAAACTTCCGGATGAACTAAAAGTTCCGGATGAACAAAATCTTCCGAATGAACTAAAAGTTCCGGATGAACAGAATCTTCCGAATGAGATTTTCTTTCAAAAAGTTCCGAATGAATTTGTTTTTTAGAAGTTCCGAATGAGTTTTAAAGTTCCGAATGAATTTTTGTTAAAAAGTTCCGAGTCAATCTAAAAGTTCCGAATGAATGTTCTTTACAAAACTTCCAAATAAAATTCCGAACCAAAAGTTCCGAACCAACTTCCGGATCAAAAGTTCCGAGTGAACTTCCGGATCAACAACTTCCGAATCAACTTCCAAAGAAAGTTCCGGATCAACTTCCAAAGAAAGTTCCGAGTGAAGGTTCCGAGTGAAGTTCCGAGTGAAGGTTCCGAGTAAACTTCCGAACGAAGTTCCGGATCAAGGGTTCCGAACCAAGTTCCAAGTGAACTTCCGAATCAAGGTCAAACTTCCGAATAAAATTTCTTTTGAGTATTTCTAAGGTTTACTTACTGTTTCTTCAGTTCATACTTATATTTTAATTTTAATTTTAGTTTTAATTCAAGTTTTATTAATTGTTATTAATTTAATTGCTTTTAAATTTAAGTTTACATTTTAGAGCATTTAACATTTAGTAGATTAGAAAACCAATCCCCTTTTTAGTAACCAAAAACAAATCATTCCACTTAGAACCAAGATCAATTCGAGAGGATATCGAGAGATTCTGAGAGAACCCATACAAAAATCATGTATCAGTCTCCAATTTGGTTCATAGTGACACGACCATTGATTCAGAAGACGCCAAGGAAGCAACAGCTTCTGAAAGCTTGCTAAAATTGGTGTCTTGCTCCTCAATTACTTGGTTTCGCCTCTCCACTTTCCTTTCGTAACTTATGGATAGTGTCCTAGCTTATCTTCAATGGTAATCCTCCAGTACGGATGGTATATCCGACTAGAGGATTCCTCAACATGGGTTTGAGTGGGGCTAGTAGTTAGAGAGGGGGACATCGGCATGTCTTCAAATGTAAGGGATGGCTCCCTGATATGTGATCCGGGAATTGGAGAGGGCTCCCTTATCACTTCATCCTCTTCGGCCGTATCCTCGGGTTGATCATTTCTACATTATTTTAAAAGAAAAGCGATGGTTAATATTTATAAATCCTAATGGGTACTTTGATATATTTACAAGTAGCCACTTACGTAGAGGCTACGGCAAGCTCGGAAGAATCAGGAGGTACCGTCGTTACTGGTTTTGGACTCAGGATAACAGTTGGTGTGGGCACTGTAGTGGTAGTAAGCATCCCCTTCTCTACTACTGTCACTCCTATTGTGTTGCTACCCCCGACCTGGTATTGGGGGTGATCCTTCCTTAAGCTTTTGGCTGGGCCATTTTACTAGGAATATTCGGTAGCTGAAGCTTTTCGTTTTAAAGTTTTTCTCCATCTA
Organism: Glebionis coronaria; assembly: GCA_025667525.1. Taxonomy (NCBI): domain Eukaryota; kingdom Viridiplantae; phylum Streptophyta; class Magnoliopsida; order Asterales; family Asteraceae; genus Glebionis; species Glebionis coronaria. The sequence goes on along the minus strand of CM046874.1, from coordinate 348,625,324 downwards.
CTATGGTGAACCAATACTTCTGCTTCTGCTTCCTCCTTCTCTTCCTCCTATTCCACGACCTCTTCTTCTTCCATGACGGGAGGTTCGGTGGTGTTGGTGGAAGGGTCAACTGGATCATCAGATCTGGCTTCATTACCTCCTAATAAGAGGTTCTATCAATCCTCATTAGAGGAATCAAGAGGTTACTTCTCAACTTGTGAATCTTTGGCATCTGAGTGCGGAGCAGCAGCGGTAGCAAGGGGAATGGTAATATCCCTTGTCGCCTCAAGAAGTGGCGGTTCATCCTCTCAATCACTTCTTGGGGTTACATTGACGAAGAAGCCTAAATAGTTTCATTTTTGCGCAATCACAAAATAAAGAATGAGTATACGGCTACATCAATGGTTAAGATATCACTATTTCATATACAACTAATATATGGTACCCACCCTTGTTATGGTTGTTCATGAACATTGGGTACAGATCTTCACTTCCAAAGTAGTCGCGATTGAGGCCTATAAGGCATAAGAATGACGTGGGGAGTTTCTTAAACATGGTTCGATGTGTATCAAGGTTTCTGGCATCTACCCTACTGTATGTGTCTGCGGCTGGGGGTAATCTTTACCTATTTCATATTTAAGCTCAAAAGGGTGAGGAAATACTACGGCGTCAACAAAGAAGAACTATTGTTCCAGTTTTTAAGGGGGTCCATGGGTTTAAAATAGCCTTAGGGAGCGTTTGTTGAGCTTTTGCTGAAGGAAATCCATCCATTTACCATGGATGGGCTATAGAAGGTACGGAATAAGCTTACGGTGGGGATAATGTTTAGGCAACGACATCTAATCTCAAACTGGCTTATCTTACAACCCCTATACAATGAAGCTGAGATATGTGTACGTCGTAATACTCTAGTAAGCTAACTAAAAACCTAGAGAAAGGGATGCGATACTGTCGTATTAAATAAACGGGTATATACACCTATTTTACTTGGAGGGTGGTTAGTAATCGTTTCCATTTCTCCTTGAAGTTAGGGATGAAAATATTCTGGGATTTAGTATTTGGAGCAGAACTCTAAAAGTTTTTCTCTAGGAAGTTTATTAAGGGCGGACGTAATGGTGGGAATATCCCTAACCATCTTTTGCCGAAAAGATGTAAAGGGCGCGGTCTGCTAAATTGAAAGATGGAGATCCGTGGATAAACCTGAAGATGCGGCGTGTGAATGTGCAGCAATGGTGGATTTGAGGTAACTGTGTGAAGTGTTAACATTTACATAGGGATTATATATAGAATTACCTTGGTTCTCGTATACCCTTGGATCGTTGCCACGTGTACTCCACTACCTTGATCTAACGAATAGGGAGAGGTGGGTAGTTGTAATGTTAGATGGGCCTACGCGGTCTTTTTCACGAACATTTCATACGTGGCTTGAGGTGTAGACCCACTTGTTCACTTTTTCAGACGTGATAGACGAACAGTTGCCACGCATTGTCATATCAGATGCGTCCGACAGTTATTATCTACATTCATTAAATTTGTGAATTGTTGTTACCCATGTGTCACGACTTTCATGGTAAGCCTAAGGGTGTTTCTCTCTTTAGTGTGTAGGGTCTTGCAATAAGTTCACTTGGTGCAAGAGCCAGAGTCCCAATACCCGAATTAAGCCTAATTCGGGTCAGACGTGGTCCATCCAACTTTTGTATCAATAAAGTGTATAATCATGTTTTGAGTTTTATAAATCTTATTCTTAATTAGTTCGGTAAAATATTAAACTAAAAGATCTGGCACTAGCACCGAGTTTATTAGTAATAAAATGTCTACTATTTTACATACCCTTGGTATAGTCCATCAAATTTCATGTGTTTATACTCTTTAACAAAATGGTATTGCTAAAAGAAAGCGCATACGTTTATTAAATGTGGCTAGAAGTCTTTTATTTTAAAGTGGTATTCCTTTGTTTATGTTTACTGAATGTATCTTGACTGCTGCTTATCTTGTTAACAGGTTGTCTTCTTTTGTTCTTAATGGAAAATCCCATTTTGAGCTTTTATATGGTAAAAACACAAACTCTCATTTGAGAAGTTTTGGGTGCTTATATTACTCATTTGTTCTTAATAGTTCTGATGAATTTTCTTCTAGGTCTAAAAAATGTGTTATGATTGGTTTTTCTTATACTAAAAAGTCATACAAAGTTTATACTCTTGAGTCAAAAATTGTATTTTATTCTAGAGATGTTAAGTTTTGTGAAACTATTTTTCCTTATATAATGAATGAGTCTTTGCAAAATCTTGAAAATGATTCTTCTAATAATAATGTTGATTGTGTAAACTTTTTTTATGAGAAACATATTGGCAGTCTTACCTCTTGTCCTAATAATGAAGGTAGAGTTCCTAATAAATCTAATGCTGATGTCAATGTTCAGTCTTGGACCAGAGATTATAGTATCTATAATGATAGTAAGGCTGACTTTGCAATTTTTATAGATGATCATACTTCCTCTAACGGAAATGTCCCTTCTACTTCTTATTCTAATGCTCAAAATAGGAAAGTCGAGAATAGTAGTGAAGTGCACAAATAAGAAGGTCTGATATGCAGACTAAAATGCTTGCTAAGTATTATGATTTTGTTGTTAGTAGTAGCAAAATTTATAGCCTTGAAAATATGCAAACCTTAGTAAAAGAAATTATTTTTTATCTACTAATCTTAATAAGTATAAATAACCTACTTCTCATAATGAAGACAGTAAAGATCTTAGGTGGATTAGGGCTATAAATAATGATATTGAGGCTTTGAATAGGAGTAATACTTGGAATATTTGTGATCTCCATATTGGAAGAAACCCTGTTAGTTCAAAATGGTTTTCTAAAATTAGGATAAGTCTACAAGAGTGGTTGAGATATTTAAAGCCCGGCTCGTTGCTAGAGGCTTCAGGTAGAGGGAGGAATTTAATTGTATCAAAACCTTTAGTCATGTGGTTAAAATGTCTACTATGACATGGATGCTTAACATTGCCATTTGTATAAGTTGGTATTTATTTCAACTTGATGTTAATAATGCTTTTCTGTATAGAGATTTAACTGAGGATGTCTATATGACTCTTCCCGTGGTTTTTGATTCAAAAAAAGACAAAGCTTGTAAGTTGAATAAATCCTCTTATGGTGTTAAATAAGCTCGTAGGCAATTGAATGCTAAATTGACTGGTGCTTTACTTGAAAATGCATTTGTTTAGTCTAAATATGATATACCTTGTTTACCAAAATATATAACAATGTGTTCATTGCTTTACTAGTGTATGTGGATAATATTGTGATTAATAGCAATGATATTTCTAAGATTGTCTTGAACTTTTAGATGAATATAGTTTATTGGTTGCTAAACATGTTGATACTCCTTTGCCTGAAAATACTACTTTGCATCATGTTAAGACTAATGATGATAAACTTCTTGTTGATATTCACAATTATCAAAGGGTGGTTGGTAAGTTGACCAATCTTACTAACACCGGGCCTGAAATTTCTTATTTTGTACACTTTCTCGGTCAGTATATGCATGTTCCTCTTACCTCACATCTAGATGTTGCTTTGAGAGTTTTAAGATATCTTAAAAATTTGCAGGGAGGGGTATTCAGATTAATAGTGATGATAATCTTAAGCTTAAATCTTATGCAAATTCTGACTTGGCAAGAAGTTCAACAACTAGAAAGTCTATTTCAGGTTATTATGTGTTTTTGGGTGATTCTTTGATGACGTAAAAAAGTAAAAAATAGTCAACTTTATCCAGGTCATCTGTTGAAACTGAGTATAGAAGTATGGCTTCTACTACTTGTGAAGTTATTTGGTCGTCTAATCTGCTTGGTGACTTAGGCTTTAAAGACTTGTTGCTAGTGGTTATATATTGTGATAATAGTTCTTTTTTGTAGATTGCTATTAAACTAGTATTTCATGAGAAATCTAAGCGCTTTGAGATTGATGTGCATCTTTTAAGAAAAAAGTTACTAGTTGAGTAATCAATAATGAGAAGATTCATACATCTTAGCAGATTGTTGATATGCCTAAAAAATCTCTTGGTTATGAACCACACAATGAGTTGTGTAGCAAGTTGGTATGCTAGATATGTTTAAGTTGAAAACTTAAGATAGGGTGTTAAATGAACAAGTTTTTTTGTTTAAGTTGAGGGACTAATTATGTCATATCTAAATCTTTCTAACTCTAATCACAAGTTATAGCCTGGTTTATATGTCGGTGCATTGTGCATGGACTAAAGCGGTCAAGTGGGTGTTCTCATACGAGTATATAAGCTCCAAACCTAAGCAACTTAGTCTTTATCTTCATTATTTTCATCTTGTTTCTCTCTCCAAGTGATTTAATCTTTCTCTCTAGTCTTCTAAAGATCAAAGTGTTTTGATATTTTAGTGGTATAAGTCTTCGGGTTCGTTTGGTTTGTAGATGGGCTTATGATTAGGATTAGGATTTTGTAGGGTCCACTAGATGTGGATCTTGCAGCCTGTTAGGGATGGTGAAAGACTTCTGTAATCACAAGTCTATTCACAGATAGAGACTCTAGATGAATCACACAGTATAAGTGTAGAATACAAATACTATGAACAAGAAGAACAGAATAACTATAGTGACTTGAGCCTTTACTAAGGATTTCTAATATTAATATGAACTAGAATAATGTTTGATGAAGGTGTATCTAACCCTTCTGCCTAAGGTTCCTTTTATACTACAAGGAAACCCTAATACATCAATAAACCAAAACGTGTAAAACTGGTATGCATATCCTTTTCTAACATATCTCATGCATATCCTAACAGAATACTTAAAATAATAAAGTTTGACTTTCTAAAGACCAGGAGCACGTGTTGCTCCTACTACTACTAGGACCAGGAGGAACTACATACCTCCTAGTATACCTATTACAAATAACTATTCCAAAGGTCATAACAATCCTCCCCTAAACTTGAATTTGACCTGTTGAGTTCAAGTTTCCTGGTAAATCTTGCAAAACAGTTTGAGGATTGAAACAACAAAACAAACAGCAGCATCATAACCATCAGCATAAACAAGGAACATAAAGACTGCTGCAATATGTAACACCTAGAAGCTTCTTGAAAGCTTGAAACAAATCTACATCTTGTTGAATCTTTAAAGCAACATGAGCAGGTTTTATGAGCCTTTACTAAGTAGCTGCTCACTCTTGGGCTAGCTAGTCTTTATGGTGGAATAAGCATCACCCTGGGAGACCAGAACCCAGCCCAACTCTTAGAACGTGAATCAATGGTGAGTGGGGGTACCCTGATGATTTTGGGCAAACCATCACAGCCGTCAACGGATTTGATATGTCTTTTCCAGAAGCAGTACTCTTTTGGACTCGCCAACTCTTAGCAATTAAGCATCAGTGAGCTGAAAACCCTATAGCTTTGAGCAAGCTATTATAGCTATCAACCAATTTGATAAGATCTTTACCAAGAGCCGTACCCCCTTGGATTAGCCACTTTTCAGTCTAGGACCATGGCAAGTGAAACCCATCCAGTTTTGGGTAGCCTGGCAACCATCAACGGATTTGACTATCATACCAGAGCCGTACCCTCATGGTGAATCAACTCTTTCTTGTTTGTGAAACATGGTGAGTTGAGCACCATTTGTTGTGTGGACTAGGTCTAACACCAGAAGTAACTCCCAATCACTGTACAGATTGGTGAAAAGAATGTTAGTAAGATCACAAAAATAGAAAAACATACCCATCACATACCAGAAGCTACAACTTTGTCAGCTTGCAACCGGGCTTGAATTCCTTCCACCAAAGTAGTAGCCATCGTAGACTCATTCCTAGAAGGAGCGTTAGATATCAGCAAATGACAATCCAGCATAGCCTCCATAGTAGCGATTGTCAATGGATACTCCATATCTGTAAGCATAAACACCACACCACCAGTCTCCAACTCCAATACATGAACCCCACAACCAGCATATAATTTCCACCTCTTGATCACCCAGCGAGGCTGATCTTTCCAGACACCAGAATGAGGAGCATTAGGAGGGAATCTAGCATCATCTTCAAGTCACCCCAGATTGTCAAACTAGGCCAGTTGGGCAACTCACTCGGAGAGTGAGGAATCTCAACATCCACTAGTCCATATAACAACATAAGATCACGACGGTCCACCCATGTCAAAATACTTTGCAGTCCCGAGACATAGCGAACATAACCATCACTGGTTGAAATCCTATGTGTGAATGTACCACGAACAATAGGGGATGGCCTAACCTCCCAAGCAACAATCCAGTCCTTACCCATGTGTAACTCTGTCTCACTATCCGAAGCAGCATCAATAAGATTTGCCGGATCGCGTTTCTCAAAGGGAACAGACTTACCACGTCGAGCCTTCTTCTTTCTAATGGAGCGGCGAGATGAAGGAACACTAGAAGAAGATTCAAGTTTTACCTTGCCAGCAGCAACAACACCAACATTAGTAGACTCAAAACCTTGACCAACCACAGGATCAAATTCTGCTACACCATTGGATGAGGTAGGATGTGGTTCAGGCACCGGTGTTGATGATTGCTCCACAACAGGAGTAGCAGGGGTCGTAGTAGTAGCATTGGTGGTGGAGGTAGGAACCGGAGATGGAGTGGGATGAACAGTCGAAGGTGTGGTAGAAGGAACAACAGTAGATGTAGCAGCAACAGATGGAACACCAATAATAGCATGAGGAACACCAGATGAAGAAGTATGAGCAGCAGTAGGCTGAGAAGTGTGAACAACACTTGGAGGAGGGCGCCTTTGTTGAGACTCCAATGCGTGTCAGACCATCCTCCTCAAGATCCTCATCAGAATCAGAAAGAACAAGTTTCTTCTTTTGGCGCCTCTGTTAGGACTCCAATGCCTTAATCCTGTTCGCCAATGGAAGGACAAAGTCCCGAATAAGCTTTCGATGCTGATTTAGATCATTCTCCAAAGAAACAACCCTTGCGTAATACCTGTGCATGAGAGCTAGCAAAGAAGTTAGTGAAACAGGTTCCTCCGCTTCCCCACCAAGAGTACTTGGATCAGGGAAAGCATCATTGGGACCAGAAGCAACAAAGGGGTCATTGTCATGAGCATGAGAGCTAGATGGCTTCTCAGCAGAATGTGGTGCTGGACTATAAGGGGGAGTATCAACAAATAGGGACTTATGTGGCAGAGAAGAGGGGGCAGCCTTGGAAGTGGATGGAATTTCTACCACCACTTCTTTAGCTGGCACCTCCACCTCCACATGAGGGACACCAATAGCATGATGCTCCTCCGCCATAGGATCATCCCCTAATGGAAGTTCCTCCTCGGCTTCACCAGCCGGAGGAATAACATTAGGATCCCCTTGGGCAAGGCCCATCATAACATCAGTAAGAGGCCTCCAAACTCCCTTAAAACCAAGTGCCATATTCGAATACACCTTAGAACTAAGCTTAGGGGTCTCATATTCCTCCCTATTTATAGGTAGGCACATAAGAACCTGCTGCAAGAACCTAGGGTACATCAAAAACTTCTTCCTAGAGCCAGTACTACTAAGATTGCAAACCATTCCATCAAACAAGTAGCGACAAAAGTTAAACACACGACCCTGTGCAATGCAAATCAAAACAGTAGCCAAAGGAATGGGAAATGCATCCCAACTCCCAGACTTTGGGCTTAAGAAATGAATCAAGAAGTGCACTAGAAGCTTCCATTGGGGGGAAAACCTATTTTTCTGGAAGTTAAACTTCCCCCATGATTATAACCAAGATCAGCCATCCCATCCAATACCTCATAATTGGGGATGGAGACAACACCACCTGCATCCTGAAGATGAAGATCAGACCTAATAGAAGCTTCAGACACCACATATGAACGTCCATCTATGGTAGCATGGAGCTCTAGTGGGCGTCCCAAAACATCCACAAGGTGGGAAGTTTCCTAGAACTGACGAATAACACTATCATATACAGTAGGGCAAACCGTAAAAGCATACCTGAGGTTGGAAGCCTCAATAAACTCGATGATGTCTGTGAACTCTTCTCGTTTAGGACCTTCTCCAAGATATGCCACCTTGTTATGATCGGGTTTGTATTGGAGAGCAGCCATTGTTGATGATTGGAAGTGATGGAAGATGATTGATTGGAGAGGGAAAGAGTAGGAGCGTATGTGTGTGTTTTTGGTTGGGATGAGTCAACTGTGATATTTGACCATAAATAAAGGTCATGTAATTGTTTAGTGACCCCTAATTATGTGGGTTTCCCTTTCAAAATTAAGTAATTAATGCAAAGGTAACCACTTGCCCTTTTACCATTATATGCAAATCCCAGTTACCAAAGTTAAATAAAGAGATATATACCAGAAGTAACTTGCGTTGACTAAAAGTCAAAACGCGTAAGGGTCAACACTAGGAGCACAAAGTGGTCAATGAAAGTCAACGAAGTGAACAGTGACCCAAACCGATACTAGAAGCCAACCATCATTGACATTGAAGGGCTTGTATCCACTAGAAGCTGAATACAGCCACTAAAAGTGACCAAAATCCTCCACTAGAAGTATCACACACCGCAAATACCCATGAAAGTTATTGTTAGACACTACCATATGTTAGACTGTGCAATTAAATATGTACACGAAGCCTCCCCTTAAGCTTAGCCTCCCCTCAATCCTAGACCTCAAGTATTGACCATTCCAATGTGAACCACCAAGTGGTTGAACCGCGGACCATCAAAGGCTTTAGTCAATAAATCAGCAACATTATCATCCGTATGTACTTTAAGAACCTGTATCAACTTCTTCTCATTGGCATCCCTTATAAAGTGGTGCCTAATTCAATATGTTTTGTTCGTTGATGAAAAATCGGATTCTTCACAATGCAAATAGTGCTTTGATTGTCAATGAAAATCTTGGTGTTTCATAAAGTTGAACCCATAATCCAGCATCTGATTTTGTATCCACAAGACCTGTCCACAACAACTAGCAACAGCTATATATTCAGCTTCTGTTGAAGAAGTAGCTAATATTGTTTGTTTCTTACATTGCCATGAGATAAGTCTTCGACCCAAAAACTGACAACCACCAGTAGTAGACTTCCTGTCATTATTAGCACAAGCATAGTCACTATCACTATAGGCTTCAAGAACAAAAGGTGATTCCCTAGGATACCACAAGCCTAGCTTGGGTTGTGCCATGATGTGCTTGAAAATTTTCTTGACAACATTCAAGTTAGAAACGGTGGGAGCCACTTGATGTCTAGAGTAAGTACTTACTGCAAACATAATATCCGGACGAGATGCAGTCAAATACATGAGGGAGCCAATCATCGACCTGTACATGTGAACATTTACCGAAGGATCTGGCTCATTCTTGAGTTTGACTTTAGTGACTTCATAAGGTGTTGCTGCAAGTCTAAGAGGTTCCATATCAAACTTCTGAAGGATCTCATGAACATACTTGTCTTGACTTATGAAGATTCCATCTGACTGTTGCTTGACTTGAAGATCAAGGAAAAATGTAAGTTCTCCCATAGCACTCATCTGGAATTCGCCCTTCATTAGTTGTTCAAACTCATCACACCATTACTTCTTAGTAGAACCAAAGATAATATCGTCCACATACACTTGAACTAGGATGATGTCCTTGGTATTCCTCTTAAGAAATAGTGTTTTGTCAGTCGTGCCTCTTTTGTAGCCGTGTTTCAACAAGAAAGTGAAAGGACGCTCATACCAAGCTCTGTGAGCCTGATGAAGTCCATATAGACCTTTGACCACCTTGTAGACTTTCTTTGGATGAAGTGGATCCACAAAGCCCTTAGGTTGAGTGACATAAACTTCCTCATCAATCTTGCCATAGAGAAATGAACTCTTGACATCCATCTGAAAAACCGTAAAGCCAACATAAGAAGCAAAAGCCAAAAACAGACGATTGGCCTCAATCCTAGCAACAAGAGCAAAAACTTCAGTATAGTCAATGCCTTCAAGTTGTGTGTGACCTTGTGCAACCAACCTAGCCTTATTTCTCACCACAATACCGCTCGCATCTTTCTTGTTTCTGAGAATCCATTTGGTACCAATTGTTGTCTTTCCATCTGGCAAGTCAACTAGGATCCAAACATTCTGAAATAAGAACTGCTGCATCTCCTCCTACATAGCCTCCACCCAACTTTGATCCTTAAGAGCATGAGAGACTGATCTAGGTTCCACCTATGAAAGAAAACAAGCAAACAAACAGTGAAGAAAGTCCGTGTGATTATTACGCTTTCGGTCCTCAATATAGCTCACAAGAGCATGATGATCAGACGTTGCTTTCTTATGCATGCGGCGAGTCTTGACAGTAGAACCAGGATCTCCAATTATTTGAGTAGTAGGATGGTCTTTATGCGTCTGCTGAACATGATGAGAAGGTACATCCACTTCTGGTGCCAAGTTATTAAGATCCCCAACAATGTCATCATCATATGAAGCAGAGTCAAAAATGCCATCTATTGGTTGTTTATGAATATCATCCAGCTTAGTAGAAGACTTCTTTTGATAGTTTCCCAGGTCTGAAGGACCAGAGAATCTAGTAGAGGAAGCAGGATCACTAACCGGACTACCAATAGGTGTTAAACTTGCACTAGGAGTATCATTAGGAGCACTAGGAGTAACTTGGACAACAGGGGGACTCAAAGGAAACTCAAAGCCTCCGTGAGCAACTGCTGTAGTAGCATCTTGTTGTTGCTTGAGCAATGTGTCAAGAGCTCCTTGCGAGTCCATAATGTCTGATGGAGAAGCATCACTAGGAGTAGCATTGGCATTTGGAGAGACTGTGGTGGAATAGGATGGAACAACAAAAATATCATTCTCCTCATCTGAGTCCGAAAAACTAGAATGAGCACCTGCACTAGAAGTCGCAAACACTTGTGGACCTGCATCTTGGTTAGTTTTGAAACGAAAATATCCCAATGAGTCACTAAGATGATCAAGATTAAAATACCATTCAAGACCCTTGCCTTGTATGTTTGACTTCTCCTCAAAATACCTGATATTAATAGTTTCAATGACTCGCTTGGCTTGGAGATTATAGACACGATAAGCCCGAGAGTGAGCGGAATATCCCACTATGTATCCTTCATCTGCCTTGCCATCAAATTTCCCCAAATAGTCACTAGTATTCAGAATGGTGACAGGACAACCAAATGGCTTCAGATGAGAAATGCTAGGTACTTTAGTTGTGAGTAGTTCATAGGGAGTCTTCTTGTGAGGATTGGAAATAGAAACTCTATTCAAGACATAACTGGCAGCATTGACAAATTCTGTCCAGAACATGGTTGGAAGCTTGGAATCTGCAAGCATTATTCTCGCATCTTCTATTAGAGTCCTATTCTTCCTTTATGCAACACCATTCTGTTAAGGAGTCCTTGTTGCACTATAATCTCTTTTGATACCTTTGGAATTGCAAAGTGCTATGAGGTCTGCATTTTTGAATTCTGTTCCATTATCACATCGGATACCTTTCACCTTCTTGGACAGCTGATTTTCAATGAGTGTAATGAAGTCCTTGAGAATTGAGTAGGTCTCATTTTGGCAGCCATGAAGAAAACCCACGTGAACCTGCTATACCCATCAATTACCACAAGACAGTATTGTTTGTGGTCAATGCTCCTAATGGAGGTAGGACCAAATAAATCCATGTGTAGTAGATGCAATGGTTCAGTTATAAGGCTGAGAGCAGTAATGGCCTTGAAGGATGCTTTATGTTGTTTGCCTTTGCTGCATGCAAGGCAATTAATGTCATTCCTGAAAGTTTTGGGAGGTAAACCAGAGACCAAGTTCATATTTGCTATTTTGTGAATGGTCTTGAAGTTTACATGTCCCATCCTTCTGTGCCATTTAGTGGCTTCATCTTCTGAGGCTTTAGCAACCAGACAAGCTAGTTGACCAGTAGGATTAACTTCATTCAGCTTGATACTATAGAGATTGTGTCTTCTAGGGATTCTGAGTAGAACTTGTGAGTCATCCGGGAGCTTAAAGTCTTTGGATAAAACTAGTGCATCAGTATCCGTAAAGAGGACAAACTGCTTCTTGTCACAAATCTGAGAGACAGAGATCAAGTTGATGTGTTGAAGTGCTTCCACATAGTAGACCTGCTCAAAATTAAGGTTAGGTGTCTGAATCGTTACTTTGCCAGTGATCCTTCCTTCACCACCTCCAAAGTAGACCTTTCCGCCTTGAAATGGTACAAAGTTAGATAGAAGACCTTTATTCCCTGTCATGCTTCTAGAGCATCCACTATCAACAATTCCTAGAGTAGGATCTTGGTATGGAGTAACCTACAACAACAAGAAAAGATATATGCAAATGTTAGTGTCTTAAGGGGACCCAAACCTTTCTAGGTTTGAGCCTGCCTTGTGGATCTTTAGTAGATAGCCAAGAAGAATGATGAGATCCATTGTTATTCTTAGGTTGCCTATTCATCATATGGGTGTTTTTGTTTGACCAATAACAACCTGCTGAGGGCTTAACAGCAGTACCCAAATTTCCCAACCCAAAATACATGTGGTCTAAATTAATTGCATAATTTTGATTAAAGTTCTGAAAATAGTTGTTGGTTGGTCTATTATGGGTAAATCCATTGTTTCTCCAATGATCATAAGCTAAAGGAGAGGTCCTTCTAGAAGAAGAAAAAGATTGGGCACATGGGTTTAGTCTTCTAGAAGAATATGGAGCAACTCCTGGTGGACCAGGAGCAGGATATGCTTGATAAACAGAAGAAGGTTGATCATAAAAATCACAATATTTAATAAAATGAAACTTACTTCGACAAACAAAACATGTTTTAAACGACCTTTTATTTAAATGACATTGTTTCATACTGCTAAATTTATTACACACAACTCTAGGAGAAACATCATTCCTAGAACTCAATAAACTAGAACTAGACATAGTTGAAGTAGAAGCAACTCTCTCTTCACTCTTCCTAGCACTAGTACCAGCAGGGTCATTTGTCTTAGATCTGGTAGGTCTTGACTCTTCACTTGAACCACATGATGCAGAGTCAATGGATTTGTCACTGAAAGTACAAGAGACAAAGTCATTAGTATTAGTAGAGCTTTTTGGGGACTCATGCATCTGTGATCCATCCAAGTCATTATGCCTAGATATGGGCTTAAAATTTCCTGTAAGAGGTGGAGGGACAGCATGCAATTCTGCAGCTGGGTGAAACCTATTGTAGCTAGGTTTTCCCTCCTCCTTCTTGTCAGGATCAAAGACACTTGAAAAAGATAAATAAAACACATCTTCTGAATCAATATATTTATCAAATCCTAAACCTCTCTTAGTCCTACCAGACATGCTACTATCAATTAACTTTGAAAGATTCTTAGGTGTATTTTGCCATTTTTCAAATCTTAAAAGTGTAGCATCCAATTTCTCCTTCATGTCTTGCTTATTCTTGATACTATCATCTTTTACCTTTTCAGCGTATTTAAGCATATTGGTAGTGTTTTCTAAATCAATGTTCTAAATTCTTATTTTATCTTCATATTCACGTTGTGTATCTTGAAGCCACCTCTTTTGTTGTTCCAATGTTTTTAAAGAATTCTTATATGCTTGAATATCTAAAAAGTACTTATCATTTTGTTTATTTATTTCATTGTATTGAGACAACAGTTCTGAATATTTATCATGACAACCAAGAGGACAAGGTTGTACCTGAGGTGAGATGCCCATAAGAGCAAATTCTTCTGCTTCCTCGGCATCAGACAGATTCCCAACAATCATTGCAAACACGTCAGTAGAAGGTTCAGCTCTTTCCAAGGTAGCATTCTGATGGTCACTCCAGTTAACCATAGAGTCAACAGACACCAAATATTTCTTGTCATCCTTCACCTCGTAAATCTTGAAGGCTGAATACCTGTTCTTCTCCTGGTCATTCTTGTTAGGGCATTCCCTAGCAAAGTGACCTTGCTGCTGGCAGTTATAGCATCTAACCTTGCTTCTATTAAACCTTGATGGCTCTCTTGGGTTGTAGTTAAACTTTCGACCGGCTTTCTTCTCAAACTTGTGAACCCAGAGAGTGAGCATGGCCATCTGCCACTTAAGATCCATTTCAACCAGGTCAAGTTTATCAGCCTGTTTGAAGTCATCAAAAGCAAGCTGCTGTTGTGGATCAACATCAGCAACAAAAGAGTGAAGAACAGCTTCTACCATACTACCAGACTTGGCTTTTGGTTCAGGAGTAGAAGTATGATGAGTAGAAGTATGCTGAGAATACACAGTATAGCTTGGGCTACTAGTATAAGACATGGGACTAGATCCTATGGAACTCACAAAGGCAGAGTTGGCAGGAGTAGGAAAAGAATCACTTGACTATCCTCTCACATGAGTCTCAAAGGTTTTGAGCTTATAAAACAGATCATCATAATTAAGATAGTCAAGACCACCTTTTGCTTTGAGAGAGATTACTACCTGATTCCATGAGTAAGGTAAATCTCTAAGAAACTTGGCATTGATATCTACATTGTCAGGTTTAGACCTAAGTTGATTCAACTGGCTCAGTATCTTTTGGAACCTATCATACCCTTGATGAATACCTTCAGTTTTAGAGATCTTAAATTCTGTGAATTCATCTCTCAGCATGGATCTGCGCATTTTATTTGATTCCTCATTCCCTCCAAACCTTGTTTTTACTCCATTCCAAATCTCTCTAGCATCATCCAAGTGATAAAAATCGCCCATGTGATCATCAGGAAGAGACTGAAGCAAAATAGTTTTTGCTTTGATCTCCTTCTGAACAGCTGTGATCTCCTCATGAGTTTTAGGATCAAGAAGAATGATGTTACCGTTCATATCTCTTCCAGTAAACCTCTTATTGTTTCCATTCTGAATAATCTTCCAAAGGTCTAGATCAGAGTTAGTGATCCAGCATTCCATCTTCGTTGCTCAGCTATCATACTCATCCTTTTTCAACAGAGGAAATTTTCCATTTGTGTTGGAAACCGTAGCAACGATCTATTGAGGCTGTTGTGTCTTAGGGGTGCTATCTTCTCCTGTTTGAGTGGAACTAGAGGCAGACATTATTAAACAAAGATGTTAGTAATAAGAAAATTGATTCTTCTTGTACAGAGACTCTCCCAGGCTCTAATACCACTTGTAGGGTCCACTAGATGTGGATCTTGCAGCCTGTTAGTGATGGTGAACGACTTCTGTAATCACAAGTCTATTCACAGAGAGACTCTAGATGAATCACACAGTATAAGTGAGGAATACAAATACTATGAACAAGAAGAACATAATAACTATAATGACTTGATCCTTTACTAAGGATATCTAATATTAATATGAACTAGAATAATGTTTGATGAAGGTGTATCTAACCCTTCTTCCTAAGGTTCCTTTTATACTACAAGGAAACCCTAATACATCAATAAACCAAAACGTGTAAAACTGATATGCATATCCTTTCCTAACATATCTCATGCATATCCTAACAGAATACTTAAAATAATAAAGTTTGACTTTCTAAAGACCAGGAGCACGTGTTGCTCCTACTACTACTAGGACCAGAAGGAACTACACCTCCTAGTATACCTATTACAAATAACTATTCCAAAGGTCCTAACAGATTTTAATTTAAATTTTGGCTTAGACTTAAAGTGGGTTTTAAATTAGATAAAGAGAAAAAAAATTTAAAGACTATTAATTAATATAAATTTAAATAATTTTAACAATATTAGAATTATAAATTTAAAATATAAAAAAAATAGTGGTTCATGTTAAACATTAGCCCACTTTAGAAGGGAATACAACAAAAGTTAGGAAATTTGCTAGGATTAACACAAAGCCAAAATAAAGAGTAAAATGCAAAAATCATCTTTGTACTTTGTCAAAAGTTCGAATTAAATCACTCGTTAATACTTCGTTCTAACATACAATCTTGTGTCAAATGAAATACCTACTCGTTAAGGACGGATGGTGCAAAATTATTTCAGTTAAAGGTAGAAATTGTTTCTCACGTTGGGGTGTTTGGTCCTTTGTCATTAACATCTTCACATTTACTTAGGCGTTCAATATTGTTTTTTTTCTTTCTAGTATCACAATTAAGTAGATCTTATTTTCTAAAAATACATTCTTGAAAACACATTAAAAAAATCTTGCATCTTCTTATTAGCACATTAAATTTTTCTTTTTCAGATTTGCATATATATATATAAAAAACACGTTATCTAAAAAGAAAATTAACATCTTTAACTGGATCCCAATTAAATAATATGTTTAATAATTAACATTTATCAAGCATAAACTCTCTTGTGGGCGGGCGACAGACAGAGGCGGCGATTGGAGCGACGAACAACGACAGCGGGCTGGAGCGATGAACAGTAATGGTCAAAGCTGAACCCATGGCTACAGTTTTGAATTGGGGGTTGGTTTAAGAATATCTTAATGTTTTTGAGTTAGATCTTATTTGGATGAAGTTGATGAATGCATCGTCGATGGCGGGTGAGGTTATTAAATAGATTTTTTTGTTGAAGATGATGATTGATGAGGATGGTTATTGTGGGTGATGGGGATTTTATAAAACTATATGTTTTGATATATGTTTTTGTATCCTATTTGTTACCAAGCTTTTATGTTTTTATCAACTTTAATACGTTTATAGTTGCCCTTAAGAATTATTTATCCAAATTCATAAATTGGGATGAACATGGAGGATTTTGTTAATCAACAGGGATGACGACAAGGCTTGTAGCTTTTTTTATTGTTATGAAATTTATTTTTTTATTGTCATGAATTTTATTTTTAATATATTTTAATATGAAAATGTAAAATCAATGAAAAAATAAAACATATTTTTTGAAAATGGGAAAATGTTAATGGCGAAGGACCAAAAGACCCAAGGTAACAAACTGTTTTTACCTTTAACCGAAAACAGTTTGCAACATTCGTCCTCAAGATGTATGGTGCACCACTTGACAACCACAAGGATATATGTTAAACGAAGTATTAACGAGGGATGTAATTCGAACTTTTGACAAATAAACGAATTAACCCCATTTTCGGCCCACCGTCTATGGTAAAAAAAAATGTACAGCTTTTATATTGTGAACAACATTTTGTGTAAAGCACTAAGAGAGTAACAGTCATCTATTTGAGTAAACTGACAGTAAGTATATACGAGTCGAATATAGTTCTTTAATGTTCTTCTCTAGTGTTTTAGGTGTCGAGTATCTTTTCAGATGCACAAGTACGTTTTATTGTGTAGTGAATATGAAAAGTTTTGAGTGGTTAAATTTTGACAGGCTTTGTGACGATTGTAGATGATGAACGCTAAGGTTAGATAGTATGGCTGATAATTAATAGTAAGTTATGTAAATGAAGAGATAAAAACATATGTGATGTTGAGGTAACGATAAATGAAAGTGAGCCACTCCACCTAAACATAACTAATGTCAAGAACTCATGATATCTATAAACGCCATATCATTTTCAGGCCCAATATTTAGTTATTTACTATGTCAAAAAAGTTTATAAAACACTAGCTGTATTTATAAATTAGAAGGATAATGATTTGCATACTCCTCAAATATATTGGGACACTCTAAACTGTGCATATTGTGGCTTTAACAGATTGTATTTGGAGTGTCTCAATAAAAAATGTAAGTGTGCCAATCAATTCCCAAATTAGAACCTTATATACTGAGTCATGTTTAAAAAAACAAGTAAGTTAAAGACTTTGAATTTTCTTATTACTACTATTATACGTTTATGGAAGTAGTGTTGTCTCACAATGTCTACAGTAACCCACAGTTTATTATTATTCTTGGTTTTTGGTGGGAGAAATTTTTTACCACATGTGCTTGACGTGTTCAACGTTGTTATTATCGTAATTTGGTCAAGAAATAGATCCACACAAAACACACACACACACACACTCACACAAACACTCACACAAAATGGATCTGCACAAACTCATCTGATATTGGAATGATGGTTGTGAGATTATCATATCTCTCGGTTACTCTACATGATTTTTTCGATTGGTGACAGTTGGCTACGGCCTAATCGTTTCCCCCAATCTTTTATATGATGGTTTCTTTGGGTTGGTGGCTTCTTTTGATGACGATCGGTTCCCCTTCTTCATGGTTGGTGTGGTCGCTGACGGTTGTCTCAGTGCTAATCGTTTCCCCCAATATTTTATATCATGATTTCTTTGATTTGTGGTTTCTTTAGAAGGACCGTTGCCCCCAATCTTCAATGGGTCGGCGACGGCTTAGAAGGTTAATGTTCAACCTTTTATATTTGGTTGATCGACAATGATGCTTGATTTATTTCAGTCAATTGTTTCAATTGGGTGGGGCTTATCGCTTCCCCCAATGTTTTGTACCATGATTTCTTTGTGTCGGTGGTCTCTTTTGAGAACAATCGTTGCCCCGAGTTCTCGATGGGTAGGCGATGTTCAAGAAGGTTATAGTTCACCTTTTACCCTTTGATTGATTGACGGTCGCGCTTGGTCGGGTGCACTCGATTTTTTAATTCATTAAGCTTATCTTATTTTAATCAGTTATTTCAATTGGCTAAGGATGTGTACATGGCAAAGATTCAAGAAGTGATTCCAGAGACTGCTGACAATTCTGGACCTATCTTTGATACTAATCCCATTGATACTAAGTTCATTAAGCTTATCTTATCTTTTATAGCACGTCGCCTTATACCCACCTTATAGTTTGTATAAATCGAGTTCAAACTTCTTATTAGTATTTATCTATTTTGCCTTTTATTTTTGTTTTGGATTCGACTACAATAGCTAGGTGATGAAATCCCAACTAAGGCCTTATTTGATAGATATGTAAATTTATTGTTCTACGTAATACAATATATTATTCTCAAAAATCGAGAAAAACGATACATACTATATAATAGAAAAATAACAAAGCTTTCCGAGGACGGAAAGGGTCTTCAAATCAACGATCAACAAATCTCCACAAAAGCGAATCGTACACACGATCCCCGGCAGCGGCGCCAAAATTTTTGATGTATGGGGATAAGTATAGGTGATAATTTGATATTACGTTATAGGGTAAATTAGAAAATTACCTTTAGGAAAAAGTAATAGACTAATATTACCAATGACGAATTCAGTTAAACACGTTGGTGACTCAAGTTCGTTGTACACGAAGATCTTATGAATTTGAGACGTTTCGTTTTGATTTGGACAATTGATTCGAATCGGTTTCCGGTTTTTAAACTACAATTTAAATCTACCAATTTTAAACTATTTAGATCTAACCTAAAGTGCATGAATCGTAAACCTCGCTATATTTAAATCTAAAAACACAATTAATTACTTAAAAATTAAAACTATTAAATAAAATTAAACTATTTTAATTATCTATGAAAAATTAAACTATTTAATTAAAATAACTTTTGAACTATTTTAAAAATCTAATTAAACTTTTAAACTAATTATCTTTATTACAAATTACTTTAAAACAAATCTATTTAAAAACTATTTTTATTTAAATCTAATGTTATAAAAATCTAATTAATTAAAATTAAACTAATTAATCTATTTAAAATTAACAAAAACATTTTTATTTTATTTTTTTTATTTTTTTTTTAATTTAAAAGATTATATTTATTATTTATTTTATTTAAACTAAGATTTATTTTAAAAGTGTAATTCTATTAGTTTAAACAAAAATAATAAAGATATACTTAAATAAAAAGACTGTCAGACGAAGAAGTACTATATTAGTTAAATGACAGGAAATAAAATCAAATGAGCATGAAGCACAGATGGCTATCACGTTATGCCTGTGATCAGGAGGTCACAGGTTCGAGTCCTGAAATGGACATAATTTGTGGATTTATTTCTTTTTAACAGATATGATAAAAACCAATCACACGAGTGACTTTTGAAGCTTATTATGTTTTAAGCTGTTAGAAAACAGCTTATTGAGCTTAACAAATCAGTGGATCTGACAAGCTGATACTTAAATAAAAATGCAGTTTAACTGAATTGAGTACCAAAATTGCACATAACAGCTAACTAAAAAGATGCGAGGAGCACAAAAATAGTCTTTTAAAATCAAATGATACAGAATCAGCATACAAGAAAAAGATTAAGAAATCAGCTCTCAAACACGAATCAGATAGGTCTTCTATAGCAGCAAATAAAAAAAAATCTCTAAAATCAAAACATATAATTATTATGCCAGATTTAACTCAAGCACATAACATTACATACTCAGGCAGTTATATAAACTCAACTATTCAGTAAGAACTTAAATAAGCAAACTAATATGAGCAGTGACCAATTTTAACATTAAAACACAGTAAAACAAATTCATCCAGAGGCTAATCCCAACAGTTATTCAAAACCTGAAGCAGTCATATTCTAACTCAGTATCAAAAATCGAAGCATAAAAATTATTAATCAGTAATATCCCTCCTCAAATCAGTTTTATCTAAACATATAAAATATAACAGTTTATCTAACACATCCATTTAACTCTCAAATCCAAACATCTAATATTAAGCAGATTAAAAACATATAGCATAATAACGAAAACAAGAAAATAAAAGGGTTTAGAACCTTATGATGGAACCATTGGGAAGTAGGATTGCGCTGAGCAACCTATGAACCGGTAAACGAACCATTAACCACCATTCGATCCAGATTCGACCTCCATTCAATCATCAAACATACGGACCAAAAACCACTGTGTGTGAATACTTTCCAGTAGGGAAAGTATTTTATCCAATTTTACTTCTAATATTAAATCTAAACTATTGATTAGTTTAAATTTAACATCTCAAATATTATAATGTGAAACAGTTAATAGAAATTAATTCATATATCAATTTAAGAAATATTACAAGATTTAAAAAGATTTAAAAAGAAAATACAAGATTTAATCCTACAACTAATTCAACAGAATAACTTTAAAATAAAGAAAGGATAAAAATTACAATAGAAATTGGGGGTTTTATAGCCATCCCCAAGGGCTTGCTGAAGGAATATCCGAATCTCTTGAAGTGTATTCAATATGATTTTCGACCCTTGATCTTCTCTTTCCCTCTCTTTGATTGATCGGATGGAGGAGAATCGCACACTAGCACAAGGATTGCCAACGTAGCATCCGTGTGTGCTAGTTGTGCTTCTTTGAAGCTCTCTGATTGGTTGAATGGAGAAAATGAGGTGTCATCTCCAATAGTTAGATGCCACGTAGCCACTTCATACCATCCTTTCTCTTCCTTAAAGATTGGGGGTTTTATTTCCCCCACACGTGATTAGAACGTGAGATCAAAACCCCCAATATTAATTAACTTTTTGGGTAATTAGGGTTTGAGGAACAGTAACATTTTGTTACTGGTTTTATTTGGGGTAGGGGTGAGATGAGGAAGAGAGGTGCATAGGAAATAACGTTGGTTATTTTTTAATGTGTGTGAAAACGAGTGGATGGATGTTTGGTAGTAAATGGGTGGGTGACGTTTATAAAAAACGTTTGAATGGAAAGACGTTTTGTTTTATTTATTTGTGGTGTTTGATAAAACGAAAACCTAAAAGCCCATACTCTTTTACTTCCTTCGTTTCTTTCTATATTGGGCTTGAGCCCAATGTTAAATACTCCATCCGTCACATTGATCATGTTGTTGGGCTATATCTTGGGCCTTTTGGACTTTCAAAAACCTCTTATTAATAACTTGAATATTAAATGGGCTTTTGAGCCCATTTACCCCATTGTGGGACCCACTTGACCAAAATCCTTTATTTAAATATTGAATCCTCTAAATTGAACTCGGTTTTGGCTTCCTCGATCTTTTCTTCAATCTCGTGTCGATTTTTGCCGGTTTTTCGTGAACTTGGTACCTACACACATTCAAACAAGAAATACACATATACAAGGCATTTTTGATACATTTCATGCATAATTTCATTGTTTATTGATATAATTGATATGACTAAAATAGCTCATATCAAACTCCCCTATGCTAAGCAATTGTCGTGTCCTCACGCAATGATAAAATTAAACACTAGCTACACCATTATTCAACTTTTGACATTTTATTTTGCAAAGACATAATGTATTGCTTTCATTATTGAAAAATAACTTTTAGGATCATAAAACTCAAATAGATTCATCGTCTTCGACTTTTCACTTTTCCATGCCAAGTGCAAAAAGAAGATCATTGTTATTATAAGTTAGCAAACTAACACGAACTCATGTGGGCCAATTATTAACTTAGACTCCCTTATTCCTAGGTGTATCTCTTATATTTTATTGTTGTCTTGAATGATCACGAGGATGCATTGTTGACTTATTTCGATAATTTATTAGGCCGAAAATAAAGTGAACGATTTAATCAATAGTTAGCTAAAGGACAAAATCTTTTAAAACTGCTTCTCGGGACCTCATAAAGTTCATATCTTGGCATAACTTGCTTCGTGATTTGAGACCTTTCTCGGACCGATATTTGGCAGCGACTTTATACTTCAAACCTTGAGAGACGTTCATGAAATAATGGTCTTCTCTTCATATAGGAATTTCTTCACTTGAAGTTTTGAGAGATTCATACTTGGACCACGACTTCTTCATTTTTCTCCAATCTTTATTTGGGATTTTGATATACAACGAGCCGCCTCCTTTTGGACTTGGCTTCATTTATCCTCATACCTTATTATGGTCTTTTTGGATAGACTTCTCCATGACTTTTGGGGAGTATTTGCTTTTCGTCGTGTGTCTCGATCCTTCATATTGATTTTTGATAAATGATTCTTCACATCACTTGAGATCTTTAGCAATAAAACATAGCCCTCATGTCTTGTTAGGACCTTTTTGGACTCGTCAATCTTCGCATCCCGCTTCAATAAGTTATGCCTTGGCTATGAACTCTAATCCATACCGAACAACTTTTAAACGATCTTGGGCTAGAAGCTAAGTAACTTTTCAAATCGTTCAACCTTATTTATTACAGATAAATTTATTAACAAGCGATGGGAGAATAGGCTTATAATTAACTCACATAAATTCCCGAAAGAATACCAAACTTATAATTGGCTCTATCATCTCTTGTTCTCCATATTGTAAAATTTTAAGAATGTGAAATCAATGGATACTTAGCCTATTAAATCAAAGTTTTGGGTTTTCAAGTCATCTATAGGATCTTGCATCTTCTTATACTTTTTCAAGTTTTAGAATTTGCGTTTTAAAGTTCCCTTGATAGACGACTTTCTAGGATCAATTATAGGAGCTTGCGAAAAGTTCTTGTTCTTAACTCGTATGAATTAAGACTTTCGCGTTTTAAAGCTCCCTATATAATAGCCTAGCAAAACTTAATTCAAATACGTTAAGGAAAAGCTAAGGTTAAAAACCGAGTCGAGTCAAAAACTATTCTTATTTTCACCAACGGAAAGCCTACATTCGTGTCAAAAACACTTATTTTATTTATTAAAACTTAAAAATAACACTAAAAATTTAAAATTTTATTGAAAAATGAGAAAAACAATACGTTTAGACACAACAAAAGCAATTGCAAGCGATTATATCGATTGACTCCCCCATGCTAAAACCAAACATTGTCCTCAATGTTTCTTTGCTCAAGAGTAACACCCCCTTACTAAAACACGAAGAGTCTAATGCAAATTCCTAGCATGGAAAGAGCACGCAAATCTATAAGCCGTTTATTAATTATGCCTCAGGATAAAACGTTAGTCGATAAAAATCAAGGGTAAAGAGTGTGCCCCTTTTTGGCATTCAAAGAATGGAAGATCAAGTGGACCGGCAAAAACCGAACACGAGAGTCTTCAAAAATTAGGGTCATACCTAAGATCACAACACAACAAAACACGAGCACGAGCACGAACTTGAAAGATCAAGCCTTATTAGTTATAAGAAAATAGAAAGAAGATAGAATGTATGGGACTCCCCCACAAGGCACCTCGTTTTTGTTCACCGAGTCATGAGCTCGACTCGATCCCCGCATTCATTGGTCCTTATGGAAAATGGTGAAAACCGGCATATTGGAATAAAATCCATGATGAAGCACGATGCCAGGGTCAAAGATTACATCCTCGTTGTCGGATGACAAACGAAAGGATAAAACTCTAACACAAATCTCTAACAAGAGATGGTAGTCACAACTAATGGTATGGATGTAGCATGCTCCCTGAGATAAACTCGCACCAAGATGATTAAAAAGTCTTTCAATTATTGCATCGGTGAAAGGCCGAGATTTCCCTAAATCAACGATTCCGGGGTCAAATACCTCGTCCTCGGTGGAGAAAGGAATAGACAACAAGGTGTCGTCCCCCCATGCTAATCCTAAATCATATAAAGCACATGGTAATGGTGGTACAAAAGTCTGAACACTAGTGGTTTCAACTTGCATGACTTTGTTGACCTTATCACTCTTATGAATGTGAATAAAGGGGTCATGGTACTCAAAACGAGTCGTATGAAAAACCCGCACATTAAGATCAAAGCGAGTGGGAAGGATAATAGGAGCAAAAGTAATTTCTCCCTCCGGGTCAACATTATCATCATCATAAATCGGGTGATCAAACAAAGAGTCTTCATCACCGTCATTAGACTCTTCCTCAAATTCTGAAGGAATGTCTATGTAAAGAAACTCATCAACCTCCTTCATAAGAAAATCATCATCACAAAGGTTGTGAGATGTAAGAGGTATGATGTTCTCAAAATCCTCTTGAAACAATGGATTATTGTTCATTGAAGCTTCAAAGAGAGGATTTGAGTAAGTCACAAAAGTGTCGTCATCCTTGTCATCACAAGAAATATCCGACAAAGTATCGAGTGTGTCACACTCGGATACAAGATCATCATTCTCATTTGAAGGCAATTCATCGGCGAATTCCTCGAGAATAGTAGGTAAAACACAAGAATCATGTTCGATCTCGAGATCGGAAACGTCTTCACTTCCCCGTGGAAGTGGATCAATGATAGCAAAAAGTTCATCGATGAACTTATCACATGAATAGTCACTAACCTCACTCGGTGTGAAGCTAGGAATCAAAGGCTCTTCAATTGAAGATTGTGCCTTAGGAACATCAACATGATCCTTGGAAGAGAGTGAAAATGAGTCCATTTTCAAAGATTGTTCAATTAGAGCAATATCACTCTCGGGATCAAAATTTTCACTAACAAACTCACTAGCATCGAATGGCTCACTCAAATAATCATCAATTTGTTTTTCAATCTTAACACTATCATCCTCGTGTGGAGTGAGTGTAGATGAGGAAAGGTTACAACATGTTTCAACAAAGGAAGCTTCTTAATTTGATTTTAACTTTTTACTTTCACAAAATGAAGTTTCCAAAATTGGAAAAACACCTTTATCAAAAAGAGCTTTCTTGTTATTTTCAATTGTTTCAACAAGTTTAACACTTTTAACTTTCTTAGGAACAAATCTTGGAATCTTTTCCGGTTTAAAAACAATGCTTTTATCTCCATAAAACAATTTAATTTCTTCTTTCCTCATATCAACTTGAATTTGAGCCGTGCACAAAAATGGTCGTCCTAAAATAATTGGCACACGAGGATTGGTCTCATAATCAACTATAGCAAAATCGGCTAAGTACAAGAAATTCCCCACTTTCATTATGACATTTTCCGCTATACCAACCGGTCGAGTGGTGGTTCCATTAGCAAGCTCAATGATCATACGAGTGGTACTAAGTGGTGCATAATCAATAGTCCTCCAAAGAGCTAGGGGCATTATGTTAATGCTAGCTCCTAGATCGGCTAGGCCTTTGCAAACCCCAAGCTCATTGAAAACACAAGGTATCAAGAATTGACCCGGATCTTTATATTTCTCGGGAAAGAAATCAAAGAAAACCGAGGTACTAATCACATTCAAAGTAGCCTTAGTGACTTCTAGAAAAGTTTCCTTAGGTGGAGGCTTAAACTCAATCACTTCAACTTCATCTAAATTTTCAAAATCATCATAAACGGTTATGGCCTTAAGCTCTCATTTCGGGTTTGGAATGGTATTACTAGGTAAGCAACCCGAAGACGAGGAAGGTTGACTCATAAAAGATTCAAACATCGAAAGCAATTTGTTTTTACTTTGCTCCATACTTTGTTGCATACGATTTTGGTTTTGCTCTAGCCTTTGTTGATTAAGCTCAATCTTATTGTTTTGCCCTTTAATCGTATTTTGAAAATCGAGTTTCAAAGTATTAATTTGCCCTTGAATGTTATTTTGAAAAGCTTTCATATTTTCCTCATTTGACTTGATATAGCTTGACAACTCATTTTGATTATTCCCTTGAAAACCTTGATTGTTTTGATTAGCATTAAACCCATTTTCTTGATTAAAATTCTCTTGGTTACCACGGTTAAAATTATTCCCATTGTTTCCATTGTTGTACCTATTTTGAACCGATGGAAAACCCGGTGGAGCAACATGATTTTGACGAGGAACTTGACCGTTGGAGCCATAAGTTCTCGTCGCGGCAAAAGCACTAGCTTGATCAAACCCCGTGTTTAAACAAGCATAATTAGGATGTGCTCCACCACATGATACACAAACATTCTCAACCATATTAATCGATCCATGAGGATTCTTCCTAAACTCATTCAAAAGCGTGTCAATCTTAGAGTCCAATCTAGCAATCTCGATATTAGATGATTTCACATTAGAAACAACCGGTGTGTTTCGTGAATATTGTGCTCTAGACTTATCCTCAATTATTCTCCACGCGTCTCTAGGAGTTTTTCTTAAAAGATTACCACCCGCGGCGGCATTTAAAGAATCTTGTTCAATCATATTTAGCCCATTATAGAAAGTATTAATTTGATGCAATTCCGAGAAACCGTGGTGTGGACATTGTCTCAACAAATCTTTAAATCTTTCCCATGCAACCCCAAACGATTCATGCACTTTTTGTTCAAATCTAGTGATCTCGTTCTTAAAGTGTGTTGTTTTGGACGGTGGAAAGAAATAATTCATAAACTTAGACACTAAATCATCCCATGTTAAGATCGAACCCGGTGGTTCTTTCTCATACCAAAGCTTAGCATTACCCTCGAGCGAGTACGGAAAAAGCATGAGCTTAATCACGTCATTAGGCACATCTCTAAACTTGAGAGTCGAGGTAATTCGATTAAAATTCCGAATGTGAGAATGCGGGCTATCGGTCTCATTGCCACGAAATTGGTCGGCACGAATGAGCGATAAGAGACCCGTCTTAATCTCAAAATGATCCGCCAAAATAGCCGGCACAACGATTGCTTCCCCATACCCTTCGATGGGTGCACGGAGCAATTCCTCCATTGTTCGGTTATCGTCCATCTCTACAACAATAGGTGGAAGCTCGGGTTCCACTATTCGTTGTTGACGATTTCTATTTCTACGAGGAATATTTTCAAGCCTATTAAAATCAATCACAAGACGAGAAGAACTTAACTGCATACACTACAAAGACGAGAATTTAAAGGATTGAAGAAAAGAAATTAGACAAGAAGAAGATTATTTTTGGTATTTATTTTGTATTGCTCAATCAATAATGATCGATAAAAAACAAGGAATAAGGATAACTACTATGGAAGTAAATTACCCTCGGTCGACTTTGAAACGATAGGTGAAAACCTAAACGTCTCGAGGTTCAATAAGTAAACAACAAAAATAAGATTTATTACTACTTGAGTCGGCAAACCAATAATAGGTTGTCCCTCTCAATATACGCACAAGCAAGCGGGGAAACGAGGTGGCACAAAGCACTTAAAAACCTTTTTCCTTAGACGGCCTTTTATAGCACGTCGCCTTATACCCACCTTATAGTTTGTATAAATCGAGTTCAAACTTCTTATTAGTATTTATCTATTTTGCCTTTTATTTTTGTTTTGGATTCGACTACAATAGCTAGGTGACTAAATCCCAACTAAGGCCTTATTTGATAGATATGTAAATTTATTGTTCTACGTAATACAATATATTATTCACAAAAATCGAGAAAAATGATACATACTATATAATAGAAAAATAACAAAACTTTCCGAGGACGGAAAGGGTCTTCAAATCAACGATCAACAAATCTCCACAAAAGCGAATCGTACACAAGATCCCCGGCAGCGGCGCCAAATTTTTTGATGTATGGGGATAAGTATAGGTGATAATTTGATATTACGTTATAGGGTAAATTAGAAATTTACCTTCAGAAAAAAGTAATAGACTAATATTACCAATGACGAATTCAATTAAACACGTTGGTGACTAAAGTTCGTTGTACACGAAGATCTTATGAATTTGAGACGTTTCGTTTTGATTTGGACAATTGATTCGAATCGGTTTCCGGTTTTTAAACTACAATTTAAATCTACCAATTTTAAACTATTTCGATCTAACCTAAAGTGCATGAATCGTAAACCCCGCTATATTTAAATCTAAAAACACAATTAATTACTTAAAAATTAAAACTATTAATTAAAATTAAACTATTTTAATAACTATAATGTGTTTGCAAATGAACGACGGCATCCTGAGCAACCCAAAAGCATCAGTGACACATATGTAATGGACACCAAGGATAGCAGTATCTCTACGGATTCACAACATATGTGTAATGATGATGGTACTGCTGCTCAGGATACTGAATTGGATGAGGAGCGTGATTTGCTTACGTCTATTGTTGATACTTTGAAACATGAAATTGATGAAAACAAAGAGGCTAATTGATGAGATGGCATTTATACATGATCTCATCGTTCTTTTCGGGCTTTAAATGCATAAAAATGTCATAAAATACCATATATATGCTTGTGTTTGTTTACTTGTGTATTTTAGGTATGGATATCGTGAAAAAGACAAAAGATCACAAGTTACAAGGAAAAACGGACACGAGAAACAAAGCCGTACAAAGAACCGGGCCCTAATCATGGAATTTTCAACAAATACCCTTGAAGACTTGAAGACATACAAGATTGATCCTCCAAGAATGAAGAAATGACACTTAAAACCCTTGTATATTAATAATTACAAGTTTGGTCCCTTAAGTTTGTCAAAATTACAAAAAGGTCCTTCAACTTTGAAGAAATGGCAAGATTAGTCCCTCAACAATTTCAAATTGCCAATAATGGTCCCTCATGAAGTGAAAGACACATTGAAGACCTTTGAAGATCAACATTGTCCAAGATCAGCCCTTGAAAAATCTCAAAATGGCAAAAATACTCCTTGATAACTTTTTGTCAAAATTTTGTGCCAAAAATGTAAAGTGATGAAACTTATTTGCAAAGGGAATACGTTTTTAGGCTTGAAAACCTTGTTTGCCAAAATTCCCAAAAGACAAGGACTGAAGGTGTCACATTGAAACTTTCAAAACTCAAACACGCGCCAAACATATACTTTCCCCCAATTTCGGATTGAACGAGTTACTGTTCAACTTTTACACCTCCAGTTTTTACCCAACTTAAACATGGGTTAAATTCCAATTACTCTTGCACATGAGTAATTCACACGCGCAGAATCAAATCCCACACATAATATCCTCACCCCATCCACTGTGGACCCCTCCCCCAATTCCCTCTCAACCAATAAGAAAACAACTTGGGCTCCAAGTTCTCTTACGTGGCCAAAATCAACAGCTGAGATCTTTGGCTTTGTCCCAACACAAAATTAAACGTCCAGGATCAAAAAGGACACCTCAACACCAAAAACGTAAAAGGGCAAATTGGAGATTTTCTAGTGATTAGGGTTTTGTTTTTAGGATTCTAGAATAGTCTATGAGTAGTATAAAAGGAGACCCAAGCTTGTGGTGATCCCTTGTTCCAGTTTCTTTAGCTAATTCATGTAATCCCTTTTTAATAAATAAAGTTGGTAATTTTTGAAAAAGTGTAATCCCTTTTATTTTTAAAAGTTTGGTATTGAATAGCTAATATTCTGAGTTCCACATAATTGGTTAAGTGATTTTGTCTTTCAAAATTATTTTAAAAAGGTTTTCTGAAAATTTGTGAATTTTTTGGAAAAGTGTTCAGAAATTGATTCCTAGGTTTTGGTGTTAAGAGTTCAAGTAATTGGTGATTAAAGTGTTATTAAAACGTTTTAAGAAAGTTTAAGAGTTTTTGAAAGAGTTTAAAAAGAAAAGAAAAGGAAACAGAATTATATATATAGCTTGTTTTTTTTTTGTTTTCTTTTTGATTTTCTTAAACAGGTTGGAAGACCTGTTGATGATTGATCTGCACCAACCCCAGTTGGTATTGGAGGTGGATTATCATCCACTAGGGCTTTGGATGTAAAGCCCTAAGGTAATTCCTTTTTACCTTGTTAAAAATCTCAGAAAAACTCAAGTTGTATGATCTTGTTGGTTTAAGTGTTATTTGTTAGATAAAGCTGTATGAGTTGAGTTCTTATGTGTTGGTATGCATGTTAGAAGATCATAGGGTCAGATTGAGTAGGTTTTAAACTGTTTTGGTTTGTTAAAAGTTGCTTAATCAAAGTTAAAGTGGTGTTTGGATAAGGGTATTAGCAGGGTAAGAATTTTGTTTTGTTATTTAAAAACGTGTTAGATTCAGTAATTAGGTTAAGGAAAGTTTGTTAGGAAGTTATAGGTCAGTTTGGATCAAGTTGTAGCAAATTTGTGTGGTTAAAAAAGGAAAAGTGTAGCTCAAATCTGCATAACAACTATTCTGCTTATTTGTGTTGAATTTTGTGCTAGGATCTTTGATTTCTGCTAAGTGTAAGGGTGATTTCAGGTTGGATTTGGTTTGTATGTTGATTGGTGAGTTTGTGTGTTAAATATTGGCCCTTGAAAGTCACTAGGGTGCTAGTAATAAGCTTAAAAAGTCCACAGACCTAGTTATTTTGTCACAGCAACTTGAAGTGCTTTTGTGTGCTATTGATTTGTGAATTGGTGAGTGCTAAGTGCTTATATTTTGCTATTATTGACTCCTTGTGCTTCAATAAGCACAAGGGTGCCCCCTGTCCACAAAACGTCCACAAATAAGCCATAAGCCAGGCCCCTCTTGGCTCAAAAAGTGCACAAGTGTATACTTGCACTTGTTCATCAGCAACCAAAGCAGAACTGAACACGTTTTCACTTTAATCTTGTTTAAATCTTGCTTAAAAAAGATATTGGATTGAGTTTCTAGCTTATTAGAGGTCACAAATTGGTTTGGAAAATAAAAAAAAATAAAAAGAAAAAGTGCAAAAAGGTTGCCCGCAGCAAGACTCGAACCCCAGACCTCTCGCTGGAGGGTTAGGAGCTCTACCACTGATCTAGACACCTTTTTACGTTTTCATTTCATTTCATTATCTATTTACCACGTTTCTCTTTTGTAAGCTTAATAATAAGCCGTAGCTATTTCATCCTTATTCTAGCTTATTTATTAAGCTATTTTTGTTTAGCTTATTTTTCCTAGGACCTTTATTAGATTTGTGATTTTTCTAGCCTATTTTTATATTTTTCCCCTTATTAGATTATTTTCTAGAATTTATTTATTAGACGTATTTTGAAAAATCATTAAAAAATAGAAAAAAGAGTTTTTATTTTTAGGAAAAATAATTTTTAGCTTTTAAAATAATATTTTGAGGTTTACATTAGGTTTTGGTTTTATAAACTTTAATTTTTAATTTTATATTATTTTAAGGTTTTTTATAAACTTTAAGCATTTTTATAAAATTATTAAAAAGGGTTTAGGAACTTTAATTTATGTTTTTCTCTTAGTTAGAATATTTTAAGATTTTAGAAATTTTTTAGAATTAATTTTATAAACTTTTTATTTTTAGTATTATTTTAATATTATTTTATTATTAAAATTTCAAAGTTTTATTTTTCTTTATTTTTCATTTTTCTTAAGTTCTTTAGCATTAATTAGGACTTTTACCAATTTTAGAATAATTTTATAGCTTTTAGATTTATTTTTATAATTATTTTAAGTTTAATTAGTTTTTAATCATTTTAAATCATTTTTAGAGTTTTAAAAATTGTTTTAATAGCTTTCAATTTTTAGAAAAATACTTTTTAGTCTTCTAATAATATAAGTTAAGTGACTATTCAATAAAATCATATTTTAGACATTTGAATTAGTTATATTTAATTTTAGGGCTTTAATTAGCATTTAAAATTAAATATTTAATTAATAAAAGGTTTTAAAATATCTTTGTTGGATTTTTGTCTTTATTTATATTATTATTGACTTCTTTTTAATCTTTTATTTACTTTGTTTTTGGTTTTAGTTAAATTTTTAATTTGGGTAGTTTTTCACGGCTTTACGTTTACGTCGTAGTGTAATTTTAACGTAACCGTCTTTTCATCCTTTCATCCCCATTCTTCTTAATATTAATCTCAAATAAATACAAGTTAAAACACACACATATACCTCCTTGGGAAACGAACTTTCTCTCTTTTTAAGTGATTGGGTCATTAACACTTGATTTTTCTTAAAGTCATTTGTTCGATACTTACCGCTCATATACGTTCTTTTGTTTTCCTAAACAAGAGTCGTATTTTACTACAATCATTTTGGCGCCGCCGCCGGGGAGGTGTGTTATGCTTTAATTTGGAAGCTTTTGTTTTTGATATTATCCATAATAAGTATTTGTGTTAAGTGGAACTCCCTTAACACGTATTATCGGTTTTCTTGGTTTTTCTTGTACAAATATTATTAATATATTGTATTAAGTATCACAATCAATATACAATATCTCCAAAAGTGTGAAAACACAACCTTAATTGGGATTTGATCTCCTAATTATTGTATTCGAATCTCAAACAAAAAGAAAAGGCAAAAATAGATAAATACTTTCGTGAAGCTCGATTTTGAAAAATACAAACTATAAGGTGGGTATAAGGCGGGTATTATAAAATATACCCTAAGGAAAAAGGCTCTTAAGTGCTTCGCGCCGCCTCGTTTCCCCGCTTGCTTGTGAGTATTTTGAGATTGAAGGCTAATCGAGGGTTTTGCCGCCCAAAGTATTATTACGTATACTATATTTGCTTGGTTTTCTTTGTGATTAAACCCTCTTGAACAAATTGGTTTTCACCAAAGTTCTAAAGTCATTCGAAGGCGTTCACTCCACGTGATCGTTTTCATTCTTTTGAGGCTTCTTTAATCAAGAGTTTGATTCGAGGAGAGATTTTGTAGATTGTTGTCTACGAAGATACACCAAAATCCAAAAAATTAAATATCATCAAAAACACAAAAAAAAAAAAAAATTTGAAAATTCACAAAACAACCAAAAAGAATCTTCTTTGCTCACCTCCCATTCTTCGTGAAGTTTATGATCACTCGTAATCAAGCAAAACGAGCTCGTAAACGTCTTCAAAAGCAAGCAAATCAAGGATCGTTGATTGTTGAAGAACCTCCAATTGTTGAACCTATTGTAGAACAAGAAGTCGTCATGGCTAATCGTACTATGATGGAGTTGCTACAAGCACCCACCGAGGGTTTTGGAGAGGCTATTGTGATTCCCGCCATCCTTGCGGAGAATTTCGAGATTAAGACGGGTTTAATGTCGATGTTGCAAGCAAACAAGTTTAGAGGTCACGAGAAAGACAACCCGCATTACCACATTAGGAATTTCAACCGTCTCACCGCCACTAGCAAATTTAAGGATGTTCCACATGACGCCATTAAGATGATGTTGTTTCCATATTCGTTGGATGGACCCGCAAAAATTTGGCTCGAGAAAGAACCGCCAAATTCGATTTTGACATGGGCCGATCTCGTTTCTAAGTTTGTGAACAAGTTTTTTCCACCATCTAAAACAACACACTTAAAAAATGAGATTTCACGATTTGTGCAACGTAATAATGAAAGTTTTTCAATGGCATGGGAACGATTTAAAGAGATGTTACATGAATGTCCTCACCATGATTTTTCGGAATTACATCAAATTGATACCTTTTATAATGGGCTTAATGATCATGAACGAGATTATTTGAATGCCGCCGCGGGTGGTAATTTTTTGTGCAAGACGACAAATGAGGCTTTACAAATCATTGAAAATCGATCTAAGGTTTATAGCCCTCGTAACACACCGAGTGTTGCCAATATGGGTTCGTCATCTTCGTCACAATCGTCTCGTAGCATTAACGCCTTACATGATGAAGCTAATGAGAAAAATCGGTTTTTTGATAGATTTGCTAATCTAATGTCCCATTGGAAGGCTCATGAAGCTTCCAATTCCGCTTCGGTTAAAGCGGTTGCTAAGAGTTGTTTATCTTGTGGGGGAGCTCATGATCTTTCCGAGTGCATTACCGCGGATGGTAACACTTCGAGTGCTTATGTAGCAACGGGAACTTACAACCAAAACGGCCAAGGTTCCCGCCAAAATCAAGCTCCACCAAACCAAAATGTTAATAATTATCGAAACAACAACCAAGGTAATTACCAAGGCAACACACGAAATTACAACAAAGGGAATTATCAAAGTGGGAATGGACAAATCTCTAATCAAAATCAAAACCGTGATTTTCAAAACACTACACAAGGTTTTCAAAATGCTCACACGAAAAATTTGCAAGGAGAATTTTTGGATTATGCAAAAGCAAATGATGCTAAATTTGATAATATGCAACGTGAGATGATTAGCTTAAGATCCGAGTTAAAAAACGAGCTTAAAAATGAACTTGCTAATGAACTTAAAACTCATGCAAACAAAATGGAAGGAAATGTCCAACGTCTTCAACAAAACCAACAAAAGATGGAATTAGGACAACATGAGATTAAGCAAGAGTTATTAAAAGCGGATGCTAGGCAATCAAAATTTGAGGACCGAATGGCTAAGATGTTTGAAGCAATCATGTGTAAGCCCTCTTCTTCGGGTGGTCTTCCTAGTGATACCATTAACAACCCGAGGGGAGAATTGAAGGTTGTTGCTACACGAAGTGGTAAAACTTTCAAGGAACCAATCTCTCGTCCAAGTACTTCTACGGAGAAGGAAATCGAGAAAGAACCCGAGGTGATGGTCGAAAAGGAGCATATTACAATCCCACGAAGTACCGCTCAAACCACACCTACGGTTGAACCAATACCAATTATGGAACCCGAGTTTCCAAGGCCGTTGCCTAATGACCAACCCACACCACCTTTACCTTACCCTTCGAGACGTAACAAAGAGAAAGCACAAGAACGGAACAATTATCAATTTGAGCTATTTATGAAAATGTTTCGTGATCTACATTTTAACATAAGTTTTGCCGATGCTTTAATCATGATGCCTCGATTCGCCGCAAACTTCAAACGTATGTTAAACAACAAAGAGAAGTTAAAACAATCGTCTAGTTGTTCATCGGTTTTTCTTAGCCGCATACCACAAAAAGTCGGTG
This sequence comes from Glebionis coronaria, assembly GCA_025667525.1. NCBI lineage: Eukaryota > Viridiplantae > Streptophyta > Magnoliopsida > Asterales > Asteraceae > Glebionis > Glebionis coronaria. The sequence goes on along the minus strand of CM046874.1, from coordinate 348,590,086 downwards.
ATCCCGGTAAATTCTTAATTTCGTGTGCTATTCAAGATATGGAGGAATGCTACGCCTTGGCCGATCTTGGTGCTAGTATTAATTTGATGCCTCTCGAGATTTTCAAATCACTTTCGCTTCCGGCTCTTACTCCTTCGAACATGTCTATCGAGATGGCCGATCATTCTACGATCATGGCATGTGGAGTAGCCGAGGACGTTTTCGTTAAAGTCGGAAAGTTTTACTATCCCGTTGACTTTATCGTTGTAGACATTCCTATTGATCGAAAAGTTCCTCTCATTTTGGGTCATTCATTTTTGGATACATCAAGAGCACTTATCGATGTTCATGCTCGAAAAATCACCCTTCGTTTCAATGAAGAAGAACTTGTCATCAATGCAACACAAAACTCCAATCTTTCTCATGTCTATTCTATTGCAACTTTAAACCATGGTGACTCGACCAATGTCATTTGCAAAGAATTTTCACCAAGAGTTTTAGGAAATGTCTCCAAAAACAATTTACCATTTCCTCCGCCGGTGGAGGTTATGAGTGTAAAGCCTACAAAGAAGAAACCATCAATACTTGAATCGAAAAATCCTTCGCCTCACCTCGAACATTCATTCTTGAAAAGTGTTGATAAGTTGCCGGTTTCTACGAAAGATCTTTCGGATGATGAATATGTAGACCCCGATGGGGAGGTTTTCTTCGTCGATAAACGTTTTGAGAACTTGCCACCACCAAAACCAAAACGGTTTCAAAATGTGAGAATTTTTAGTGTGACTAACATCGTCTTAGAAACACCGAATATTTTCGACATAATCAAAAAGGGTTTTCATAAGGAGAGTTTAAAAGATAAAAAAGGAAAAGATCTTAAATATGATTTAATTGATTTTTCTACAAATCTAACTCCGTCATCACCACGTGATTTGAGTGCTACAAACTCGTCTACTCCTTTTGACGATGCTTTGTGTGGTTCTAGTATGGGGGAAGCCCCTTATGTTCCCTCATCCTTGTCCACCGAGGACGAGATATTCGATCCCGGAATTTCATGTATAGGGAAATCTCGGTCTTCCACCGATGCAATAAATGGAAAATCTTTCTATTTGCTTGGTGCGAGTCTACCTCGAGTAGCTCGAAAGTTTGTCTTACCAATTGTCCCACCCTTCTACTTCTCATCTCTTTTCTTCAAACTCTTTGAGTTTATGGCACATGTTGAAGTGGCGTTAATTTGTTTTTCTAATGAAAACGAGAACGCCATTTTTGACCCCGGTATTTTGCATCATCTAAGGACTTAGTCCTTATTATCGGTTGCTTTTTGGGCCTTGTTTATCATGTAAGCCCCATCAAAAATTGACCACACCATGATTTTCCCTAAATGTTCACATTTTGAGGGGATCGAGTCGAGCTCATGACTCGGTAATAAAAAACGAGGTGCCTCGTGGGGGAAATCCCATGCTTATCTTTTATATTCACTAATAAAGGGACTTGTACCCTTTCAACTCGTTGTCTCGTGATTGTTTGTGATTGTGTTATCTAGATCATCATCATCATCTACGATTGAAGACTCTCGTGTTCGTTTAGGTGAGCCTCCATCGTTCGTTTGAAGAAGTTTTTCACGATTCCATGACATATCCTTTATTGTTCTAACAATTATCTTTTAGCATAATTAATAAACGGCTTAAGATATATTGTTGATCACCCTTTCCATGCTAGATCCTAAGCATTCGATTCTTCGTCTCTAGTATGGGGGTGCTCCACCTTTAGACTCGAAACATTGAGGACAATGTTTACTTTTAGTATGGGGGGGTGAATAGGTACTTGCTTTGCTACGCCCTCACGTTTTCCAACTTTCAATGTTTTGTTTTGCTAATAAGGCTAAAAATGGCCAAATTTTAAAATTTTTCTTAGTTTTCATAAGTGTTTTTAAGACACGAATGTATATTTTCCGATGGATAGAATAAGAGTTAATTTTTGACTTGATGGGCATTTGGAGCCATTTACATTCCTTAACCCGCTCAATTCAAGTTTTGCTAGACTATTATATAGGGAGCTTTAAAACGTGAAAGTCTTAATTCATTCGGGTTAAGAACAAGAACTTTTCGCAAGTTCCTATAATTGATTCTAGAAAGTCACTTATCAAGGGAACTATAAAACGCATTCTCTAAACTTGAAAAAGTCCAAGAAAATGCAAGATCCTATAGGTGGCTTGAAAACCCAAAACTTTGATTTGATTTAGTCTTAATGAAAGCTAATCTAAATTTGGCTTAATTTTGACTTGCATGGCTAAGTATTCACGAGTCTCTTTAATTAGAGGTCTTTATATAGTGAAGAACGAGAAATGATAGAGTTAGACAAGTGATCATGCTAAACGTAGAACATGAAAATGTTCTTTCAAAAACTCATATGTCTTTAATTGTGGCTTTTTCTTCCCATAAGATCAATGCATTAGGAATAAATCATAATTGCAATAAGTAAGGTCGTATGATTTGAAAGGTTACTTAGCCTCTAGCGCAAGATCGTTTAAAAGTTGCTCGGGGTTGAATAGAGTTCATAGCCAAGGCATAACTTATTGAAGCGGGACACGAAGATTGGTGATTATCCAAAAAGGCCCTAACAAGGCATGAGGAGCTCTATTTTTGCTAAAGATCCAAAGATGATGTGAAGTATCATTATTCCAAAATCAATATGAAGGATCAAGACACACGACGAGAAGCAATTACTCCCCTAAAGAATGGAGAAAGTCTATCCAAAAAGACCCTAACAAGGTATGAGGATAAATATATCCAAGTCCGAAAAGGAGGCGGATCGTTGTATATCAAAATCCAAAGTAAAGATTGAAGAAAAATGATGAAGTCGTGGTCCTATATGAAGAAGCTCTCAAAAACGTCAAGAGACGAAATTCCAAAATATGAAGAGAAGACCATAATTTCAAGAACGTCTTCCCAAGATTTGAAGTATGAAGTACATGCCAAATATCGGTCCGAGAAAGGTCTCAAATCGTGAAACAAGTTATGCCAAGATATGAACTTAAGGAGATACACGAGAAGCCGTTTTAAAAGATTTTGTCCTTCGGCTAACTATTGATCAAATCGTGCTACTTTGCTTTCGGACTAATAACTACTCAAATAAGTCAATATGTATCACTTGTGATCCATGACAAATAGATAAAAAATGCTAGTAACCCATTTCTTTTATAATAACTAGGATTGCGGGGAGAAAAAGTATTACACAATTTGGACGTATGAGTAGTGTTAGCATTGTGACTTGTACCAACAATGATCTTGTTTTTGCACTTAGCATGGAATGTATGACAATCAAGGATGACGAAGTTTACTCTTAGGGACATTAACTTGTTTCTGTTCTTCGACCCTAAAAGTCACCTTTTGGTGATGAAAATCATACATTATGTCTTTACACATCATCGTAGTATGTTGCAAGTCTTTTACTTTTCAATAAAGGTTAATAAAATTGAACTTTGGTGATGCTTAGATACTTTATTCTAGCATTGCGTGAGGGCACGACAATGGCTTAGTATGGGGGAGTGATGAGATGGCATTTATACATGATCTCATCGTTCTTTTCGGGCTTTAAATGCATAAAAATGTCATAAAATACCATATATATGCTTGTGTTTGTTTACTTGTGTATTTTAGGTATGGATATCGTGAAAAAGACAAAAGATCACAAGTTACAAGGAAAAACGGACACGAGAAACGAAGCCGTACAAAGAACCGGGCCCTAATCATGGAATTTTCAACAAATACCCTTGAAGACTTGAAGAAATACAAGATTGATCCTCCAAGAATGAAGAAATGACACTTAAAACCCTTGTATATTAATAATTACAAGTTTGGTCCCTTAAGTTTGTCAAAATTACAAAAAGGTCCTTCAACTTTGAAGAAATGGCAAGATTAGTCCCTCAACAATTTCAAATTGCCAATAATGGTCCCTCATGAAGTGAAAGACACATTGAAGACCTTTGAAGATCAACATTGTCCAAGATCAGCCCTTGAAAAATCTCAAAATGGCAAAAATACTCCTTGATAACTTTTTGTCAAAATTTTGTGCCAAAAATGTAAAGTGATGAAACTTATTTGCAAAGGGAATACGTTTTTAGGCTTGAAAACCTTGTTTGCCAAAATTCCCAAAAGACAAGGACTGAAGGTGTCACATTGAAACTTTCAAAACTCAAACACGCGCCAAACATATACTTTCCCCCAATTTCAGATTGAACGAGTTACTGTTCAACTTTTACACCTCCAGTTTTTACCCAACTTAAACATGGGTTAAATTCCAATTACTCTTGCACATGAGTAATTCACACGCGCAGAATCAAATCCCACACATAATATCCTCACCCCATCCACTGTGGACCCCTCCCCCAATTCCCTCTCAACCAATAAGAAAACAACTTGGGCTCCAAGTTCTCTTACGTGGCCAAAATCAACAGCTGAGATCTTTGGCTTTGTCCCAACGCAAAATTAAACGTCCAGGATCAAAAAGGACACCTCAACACCAAAAACGTAAAAGGGCAAATTGGAGATTTTCTAATGATTAGGGTTTTGTTTTTAGGATTCTAGAATAGTCTATGAGTAGTATAAAAGGAGACCCAAGCTTGTGGTGATCCCTTGTTCCAGTTTCTTTAGCTAATTCATGTAATCCCTTTTTAATAAATAAAGTTGGTAATTTTTGAAAATGTGTAATCCCTTTTATTTTTAAAAGTTTGGTATTGAATAGCTAATATTCTGAGTTCCACATAATTGGTTAAGTGATTTTGTCTTTCAAAATTATTTTAAAAAGGTTTTCTGAAAATTTGTGAATTTTTTGGAAAAGTGTTCAGAAATTGATTCCTAGGTTTTGGTGTTAAGAGTTCAAGTAATTGGTGATTAAAGTGTTATAACGTTTTAAGAAAGTTTAAGAGTTTTTGAAAGAGTTTAAAAAGAAAAGAAAAGGAAACAGAATTATATATATAGCTTGTTTTTTTTTTGTTTTCTTTTTGATTTTCTTAAACAGGTTGGAAGACCTGTTGATGATTGATCTGCACCAACCCCAGTTGGTATTGGAGGTGGATTATCATCCACTAGGGCTTTGGATGTAAAGCCCTAAGGTAATTCCTTTTTACCTTGTTGAAAATCTCAGAAAAACTCAAGTTGTATGATCTTGTTGGTTTAAGTGTTATTTGTTAGATAAAGCTGTATGAGTTGAGTTCTTATGTGTTGGTATGCATGTTAGAAGATCATAGGGTCAGATTGAGTAGGTTTTAAACTGTTTTGGTTTGTTAAAAGTTGCTTAATCAAAGTTAAAGTGGTGTTTGGATAAGGGTATTAGCAGGGTAAGAATTTTGTTTTGTTATTTAAAAACGTGTTAGATTCAGTAATAAGGTTAAGGAAAGTTTGTTAGGAAGTTATAGGTCAGTTTGGATCAAGTTGTAGCAAATTTGTGTGGTTAAAAAAGGAAAAGTGTAGCTCAAATCTGCATAACAACTATTCTGCTTATTTGTGTTGAATTTTGTGCTAGGATCTTTGATTTCTGCTAAGTGTAAGGGTGATTTCAGGTTGGATTTTGTTTGTATGTTGATTGGTGAGTTTGTGTGTTAAATATTGGCCCTTGAAAGTCACTAGGGTGCTAGTAATAAGCTTAAAAAGTCCACAGACCTAGTTATTTTGTCACAGCAACTTGAAGTGCTTTTGTGTGCTATTGATTTGTGAATTGGTGAGTGCTAAGTGCTTATATTTTGCTATTATTGACTCCTTGTGCTTCAATAAGCACAAGGGTGCCCCCCTGTCCACAAAACGTCCACAAATAAGCCATAAGCCAGGCCCCTCTTGGCTCAAAAAGTGCACAAGTGTATACTTGCACTTGTTCATCAGCAACCAAAGCAGAACTGAACACGTTTTCACTTTAATCTTGTTTAAATCTTGCTTAAAAAAGATATTGGATTGAGTTTCTAGCTTATTAGAGGTCACAAATTGGTTTGGAAAATAAAAAAAAAATAAAAAGAAAAAGTGCAAAAAGGTTGCCCGCAGCAGGACTCGAACCCCAGACCTCTCGCTGGAGGGTTAGGAGCTCTACCACTGATCTAGACACCTTTTTACGTTTTCATTTCATTTCATTATCTATTTACCACGTTTCTCTTTTGTAAGCTTAATAAAAAGCCGTAGCTATTTCATCCTTATTCTAGCTTATTTATTAAGCTATTTTTGTTTAGCTTATTTTTCCTAGGACCTTTATTAGATTTGTGATTTTTCTAGCCTATTTTTATATTTTTCCCCTTATTAGATTATTTTCTAGAATTTATTTATTAGACGTATTTTGAAAAATCATTAAAAAATAGAAAAAAGAGTTTTTATTTTTAGGAAAAATAATTTTTAGCTTTTAAAATAATATTTTGAGGTTTACATTAGGTTTTGGTTTTATAAACTTTAATTTTTAATTTTATATTATTTTAAGGTTTTTTATAAACTTTAAACATTTTTATAAAATTATTAAAAAGGGTTTAGGAACTTTAATTTGTGTTTTTCTCTTAGTTAGAATATTTTAAGATTTTAGAAATTTTTTAGAATTAATTTTATAAACTTTTTATTTTTAGTATTATTTTAATATTATTTTATTATTAAAATTTCAAAGTTTTATTTTTCTTTATTTTTCATTTTTCTTAAGTTCTTTAGCATTAATTAGGACTTTTACCATTTTTAGAATAATTTTATAGCTTTTAGATTTATTTTTATAATTATTTTAAGTTTAATTAGTTTTTAATCATTTTAAATCATTTTTAGAGTTTTAAAAATAGTTTTAATAGCTTTCAATTTTTAGAAAAATACTTTTTAGTCTTCTAATAATATAAGTTAAGTGATTATTCAATAAAATCATATTTTAGACATTTGAATTAGTTATATTTAATTTTAGGGCTTTAATTAGCATTTAAAATTAATTATTTAATTAATAAAAGGTTTTAAAATATCTTTGTTTGATTTTTGTCTTTATTTATATTATTATTGACTTCTTTTTAATCTTTTATTTACTTTGTTTTTGGTTTTAGTTAAATTTTTAATTTGGGTAGTTTTTCACGGCTTTACGTTTACGTCGTACTGTAATTTTAACGTAACCGTCTTTTCATCCTTTCATCCCCATTCTTCTTAATATTAATCTCAAATAAATACAAGTTAAAACACACACATATACCTCCTTGGAAACGAACTTTCTCTCTTTTTAAGTGATTGGGTCATTAACACTTGATTTTTCTTAAAGTCATTTGTTCGATACTTACCGCTCATATACGTTCTTTTGTTTTCCTAAACAAGAGTCGTATTTTACTACAATCACTAATAAACGTTTGAAGCAAGCAAACACATCCTTAGCCGAGGAGATAGACATGCTTAAAGAGTGTGATTATGTAAAAGAAGTTGATCGACGAGTTGCTATAGCTAATGGTTTGGTATATGAACGTAAGGTGCTCAACGAACAATACTGTTCTAAAGTAACACATGAAATTCATATGTCAAAACAAAAGATATCAGAACTTGAAGAACAACTGCTGTTACATAAACTCCAGATTTCTGAATTATAGTAGGTTAACAAAGAACAAACTGAGCTTTATAAAACTCGTGAAGATAAGGATATTGAAAAGGTTCTTGCTTTGGAAAAGAGAGTCGTAACGTTAAACAACATTGTTTACAAAACGGGTCAATCTATTCAAACTATGAACATGCTCAATCGAAATATGAAAATGAGTTTTGTTAAGCCTGAGTATCTCAAGAAAGTTTAAAGTATCAAGCCTGCTCTTTATTATATCGGTTTATTTAATGATAATCTTGCCCTTATGCTTTCCCCTGACTGCGAATAAATCCTTCGTCAACACGAAGAAAGTTGATCCAACTTAAGTGATTTGATAAACCCTTCTGATTCTGATTATCATATTAAGTTTGTTCCACAAAAAGAACTTTCAAAAGAACAAGTATTTCTTGCAAATGTTCCACTAACGAGTCATGAAACGGAAAAGAAAGTTTCTTTAAAAAGGGGTTTCAAAAAGCAATCAATTTTGTTAGAAAAACGAATTTGGGATGAAAAACGTAAATGGAATGAGAAATCAAAAAGTGTTCAACAATTTGAGTTTATAAAACAAGGGGTTTTAAATCTATACAAAGGTGTCTTCGATTATGAAAAAGTTTCGAGAGATACCGTTTGGAATATTAAACCTAACCCACAAGTAGAAGTCGTCATTCAACAATGTAATAGGTCATCTTAGTCGTTAAATGTCTTGTATTGTAATAGGTTAGTCAGAATAACCGGGCTTGGACTTTAAGCTAATATCGTATATGTTAGGGGCTCTAAGCCCAAATACAAGCCAAGTCCGGCCCAAGAACAAAGCCCATGAGCCCACCAAGCTCATGGTATATAAACCCTCTTCCATGTGTGGAAGAGGGTGTTGGTTACATTTACTTTCTCTATCTAATAGTAATTAACCTTTCACCATCACTCTACTTTATCTCTCTAAATCTTGTGTTATGGATTGATTTAGGATTAAAATTTGGTATCAAGAGCCTATAGTAGATAGGTGATTGAAGATTTGTGGTCTTGCTCTTATGGATTTTCATGAGGTATTTTGATCCAATTTTTTTTTGTGTTTTTATGGTTTAATCTTCGTAAGAATCTCCTACATACTTGTGGTAGGGATTTGAATTAGTTATTTTGGTTAAAAACACAAAATTTTGGGGTGTTTGGCTTGATTTTTGGTGAAAATTCACGTTTTTTATCGTATTATCCAAGATTTCAGTTGACGGAGTTATGCATAATTTCGGAATATTTGAGTTATTTCGAAAATCTTATTGAGAAAACATATTTCGAAAATCTTCAGCAAAACTTATTGCGAAAATCTTCAGCAAAACTTATTCCGAAAATCTTCAGCAAAATTATTCCCAAAATATCCAGCAAAACCTATTCCAAAAATCTTCAACATAATTATTCCGAAAATCTTCAGAAAAACTTATTCCGAAAATCTTCAGCAAAATTATTCCGAAAATCTTCAGCAAAACATTAATCCAAAAATCTGAAGAAAAATTATTCAAAAAATATGAAGAAAACATTATTCCGAGAATCTGAAGAAAACCTATTCCAAAAATATGGAGAAAACACATTCCGAGAACCTGAAGAAAATGTATTCCGAGATCTTTAAGATTTTACATTCCGAGATCTTCAACAACATACATTCCGAGATCTTCATATTGCGAGATTTTTGAAGACTTATCCCGAGATCTTTGGCATAGGTTTATTCCGAGTATTTTTGTTTGTAGCACTTTTAGACTTAGCCACCCTCTAGACTAGTAATTCAAATTTTTTCCATATTAGTTTTATGCTATTTCTTACTCGATTTCAAAATTTGGTGATTCAAAATTTTCGGTCTACCGCTATATCGGACTGAAGTATTGTGGAAACCTTGGTTTCCGGATCTTTGAAGCTACTAGGAATGATCATTGTTCATATGATTAAAATAATCAAAGCGGAATTAGAACAACAATCATTAACAAGGTGTTTAGGCACAAAACACATGAATTAAACAATTGGATTGTTCATTATATTAATAACAAACAATCACTAGACGTGTATACATTGAATCCCACGTCTAGTGCACACACGCTTTTAGGTTTACATTGTGAATGAACTTATGAATAAAACCTAAGACCCTAGGTTCCTTTTATAGTGTAAGGATTAGGGTTTACAAGAGATAAAATCAAATAAACAATTAAATATTCTATTTAAATAAACTTATGCAGAATATATCTTGCATGTTTATCTAAATATAAGCTTCCATAAGCTTCTTTGTCTATGTTTCTAACAATGCTTACATTGTACATGACAATGCTTGCTTTGTCAACCTTGAATTTGCTCTTGTCAACGCTTAGATTGCTCTTGACAACGCTTAGACAAAATCTTGATGTTTTCTTCGTTTTTGAGTTTCTGCCACATCAACTTTTTGACCCAACAATCTTCCCCTAGTTGATGTTGGCAAAAACTCTATGTGTATCTCTTGTAAGTTGTACATGATCTTCCAATTGCTTCCCCTCAAGTGTAGCATGTATTTCTTCCCCTTTTTGTCACATCAACAGGGAAGTAAACAATGTATGCAATCTTTGAAGATTCTCCAAATGTAGGCTCTATGTAATGATCTTGAAGAAAAATAAATAAAGTAATCTTGATGTAGAAGTAGAGTAACCCAAACCTATGTTCCATATCTTGTACGATGTGATGAAGTGTGTAGCAGATACAAATATCCTCATCCTTTGTGAGACACTGAGCACGATAATGTAACTCCTTCAAGTGATTGAAAATATGTGCATAGAGAACCATAAGAAAAATCACATATTCCTAGATCTTGTATCACTTCATCAGTAACAATGTAGGCACAAACAAGTTACCTTAAAAGTCAGTGGCTGGAAGTGCATGACTTTAAGATATGATAGAACACAAACTCGCGAAAATCTTCTTCAATCATCAAACTTACCATAAGAATTCTTCCCCTTAAGCTAACACCTCTTCATGATGATTCTTAATCTTCATATCATATGTAAAAGCTATTAGGCGGATAACTCTTTTACAAGGCTACCCCGATTACATAATCAAATCCAATAAATTACCTCACGAATTATTGCTAACTCGCATTAAAATCATTAATCCCTTCTAAAAGTATCCGAGCCATAAATATCACCATGATATTCTGAATAAAAACGGAGATTCCATGTACCTTTGTGTGTAAATTCCTCCTTTTTGTGTGCTAAAAACGTACCAATTTTCTCAAACAGCAGCCATCCTTGTGTTATCCGAGATCCTCCTTTATCCAATATATCTGGAATGTGTATTGTCCAATATCGGACAATACTTATCAACGTTCAGAGTAACCATTTCTCGGACAATACTGTCAACGCCGTCAGCGTTTGGCTTATTCGTATCAGCGTCAATCCAATACCTTGTCAGCGTCTGTCCTTGTCAGTGTTGCATTCAACCACTGACACCCTCATGATTATGATTCCCAGTACAGTGGATATAAATCAATAATAACAACGAGTATTATTTATGTCTAATATATGGAAAGTACTTCACATGCTGTATCTTAAGCCCATTCTTGAAAACTCAATCCATTAGATAAAGCTTACTCTGTGCACGTATATATCCCAAAAGAACAACATTAGTTGATAAGGACCTATATACTAGGATTTGATTTCCTTGTTTTTAGGTAGAGCATATCTTACTTCATACACATCACATGCTATAACTGATTTATACCCATAATCTTCGTCCAACATAAAGTGGATCACCTAAAATCATGACTATAAATATTCCATGATTCTCTGAGTTTAAACGAAGATGAGATCTGAATGTACTTACATGACTTTGCCTTTTTGGGAACCAGTAGTATTCTTGACATGAATCCCATCCATATCCTCACATTATTTTTACCCCTTCTGTCTGAGACCCACGAAACAAAACACACTGTTCATACAGATTGCATCAATTCTTCACTTATGACAAATAAACGAAGAATGATCATACTACGCACAATCAAACATATCATCAACTCCATCATAATCCCAAATCTAGGGTTTGTAACAAATACCCCAACGACCAACATTACAGCCATGATGAATTATGTCCTTGCTGCAGTTTAAATCAACCTAGGGTTTGGGAAAACCCTAAATATCACCATCACGACTGTATCATACTAGGGTTTAGTGAGATTCGTGTTCTTGTTTTATCAAATGCATCCATCTGCTGCTATATCTTGTATTACGAAACTAGGGTTTATAAAAACCCTAAGAATGGCACATATCACAGCAACCACGAACAAAGTATACTAGGGTTCATCATGATTTTTAGAAAATCACTCACCAAAGCTAGTATGCTTTGTTATAATGAACCAGAACACAACTTCCTTCCTGTGTAGATACGATCTAGGGTTTGTAGAAAAACCCTAAATCATAATTTTATGTAAAACAGGAAATCAGAAAATCACCACTGCTGCCAACTTTGACGCCTAATAAATTTTGATTGAGGGCTAATCTGGACAATCCCTCCAGTGGATGTTTAGATATATGTGTATAGAACACACACAATAAATTTCGCGACGATCCAACGGTTCAATCAAAAGTTATGACCTTCTGAATACTGTTGCGCACACAAAAACGTCCAGAAAAACCCTAGACGGAGTTTTCTTCTTTTCACCATACACGAACACCTTGTTGGTCCTAGCATCATGAGCCACGAGGCTCTGATACCAATTGTGGAAACCTTGGTTTCCTCGAATCTTGTAGCTACTAGGAATGATCATTGTTCATATGATTAAAATAATCAAAGCGGAATTAGAACAACAATCATTAACAAGGTGTTTAGACACAAAACACATGAATTAAACAATTAGATTGTTCATTATATTAATAACAAACAATCACTAGACGTGTATACATTGAATCCCACGTCTAGTGCACACACGCTTTTAGGTTTACATTGTGAATGAACTTATGAATAAAATCTAAGACCCTTGGTTCCTTTTATAGTGTAAGGATTAGGGTTTACAAGAGATAAAATCAAATAAACAATTAAATCTTCTATTTAAATAAACTTATGCAGAATATATCTTGCATGTTTATCTAAATAGAAGCTTCCATAAGCTTCTTTGTCTACGTTTCTAACAATGCTTACATTGTACATGACAATGCTTGCTTTGTCAACCTTGAATTTGCTCTTGTCAACGCTTAGATTGCTCTTGACAACGCTTAGACAAAATCTTCATGTTTTCTTCGTTTTTGAGTTTCTGCCACATCAACTTTTTGACCCAACAAGTATTTATTGTCGGACTGAAAAAAATCGGAATTTTTGGAATTTCAACCACAATTGAATCACAACACATCTACTAGGATCCATAATCCATATACACCATATCCTCTTATCGACATCCCCTCAATGAACATCTTTAATACAACGGATTCAACAACAACAACGTCCATGAATGAGGTGATTAAAGAGAAGATGTAGAATCCAGAGGTTCAGACACACAATGACACTCAAATCAGTAAACCTACTCACATGGATTCAACAACCAAAAGTGTTCATGCAATCAAATACAAGATGTCGAAAGCAAAAGAAAGATGCATGGAACACTTAAAGTTGCTTCAGTCACACCTTCAGATTATGTCAAGAGAAGACCTCAAAGGCACTCGTATTGAAATTGGATTCAAATGGGTATTCGTTCTACTATTCGGGCAAGATATTGAGATATTCAGAAGCACGATGCTACTTAATGTGGATTATCTCCAAAAACAACTTGACAAAGATGAATTTTAAGAGGATGAATCCATGCAGGTTTTTTTAGCTCTTAATAATCAGTTCCAGCAATTCTTTGACACAAGTGGCTTATGAAGGTCTACTCAAGTCTTGGCCTATTCTACATGATGGATTGTATTGATTAAGTGGGTTGATTGATTGATAAATAAAGGAGATGAGAAGGAGATGAGGGTGTAGAGAGAGAAAGGAGAGGAAAGAGAAGAGTAGAGAGAGAAAGTGAAATTTAATAATGATAAAATGTAACCACCAACCCCTCCTAACATGCTAGGAGGGGTATATATATAGCCCACCCTACATGTGGGCTATATGGACTATATGATAATAACTAGACTACGAGCCCATTACATTAATATATCGTTGGAGCGACCGATCCTTCATAAATACGTAAAAACGTATTTCCAACAATCTCCCCCTAAGGAGGTCGCTCCAAGAAACAAAGTTCTAAATATTCTATATCTCGTGATCTATGATAACTAAGATGTGACCGAGACTTTATTGGGAAAAACGTATTTCCAACAATCTCCCCCTAAGGGAGGTCACATCTTTTTACAAAATCTTAAACCTAGCATCTATGCTTGAGTCTTCGATCTTGTTCTTGTGAATATGCTTGATGTGATCTTTGACTTTAGTCTTGAGCATGTTTCTTTACCTTGACCTTGTGCATTCATCACTTGATATATTCGCCTCTTCGTGACTTCATGTTCCACATACTTATACCTTGATAATTCTTGAAAGCTTCAGAGTTTGATACAGCGGAAGACTTGACCTTCAGACTTTCTTGAATTTGTTGAAGTACTAAGTGTATGTAGTATAAGCATGTGGTGACGACTTCTTCTGGATTATACACCGCAATGCCACCTTCTTGTTACGATGCATAAGACAGTTAGCAACAAACCATATACACGGATGAAATGGCCTTGAACATCTCATTCTAATTCGGTAGCATTTTACCTCTGGTCGGTGAAGACCGTTGGACGATATTAAATATCGTACTTGTGGAAGGTAGTTTCAGTAAAGAACCTCCTTGACAAGATTTCGCGGGTAAACCCGTTCACTTTACTCGACCGTCCAAAGCTGACTGTGAACGTAAAGAGTGAATCATTTGGATAATATTATCCGCATGATTTGAAGTTGTGAATTCATGTTCCTGGAACAAGTGAAGTTCAATTAAGAACCGCACCATCGTTGCTTTCCAGTTGTCACGAGCTTGATTCATATAGAATCTTGCAAGTTACCTACCAAGTGCTGTTTGATGTTAACACTAGAAGGATTTCCATTCGTCACTGTAAATACTTAATAGTATTACTCTGAATGTTCTGGCAAGATCACTAAGATATTGCGTAGAGGCCTGGAACGTGTTTAAATTCATTTAAGAGTTTAAACCACTGTTTCTTTCCAGTTATCACAAGTTTGACTCATAAAGAATCGCACAAGCACCTACCATGAGCTTTTTGACGTTCGCTCAAGAAGGATTTCCATCTTCATTGTAAATACTTTCGTATTACTCGGATGTTCAGGCAAGATCATGAAGATTTTGCGTAGGACTCTTAAGAAATTTCTTACTTTTCACAGTGTGTGAAGAAGCAAGGAATTATGAAAGTGTGTTGTAATGAGATATATGATGATCTCAAATGGCTCTAGACTCGATCGTGCATTTTGGATTTTAGTGATCGAAGGCTGGAGAGGAGTGCCACCTTTTCAATACCAATTTATTCGGAGTGAATAAATCAATAGATAATGTGTTGTCTCCGTGTGATTAAAACAAATATCTTTTGAGAGATATCTGAGTTAGCTGGGATGGGTTGTGCCTTGCATCACTGGGTCCATGATGTCTATCTTCAATATCGAGAATCATAAATGATCTCAATAGCATATGAATTGACCCGGTTTCTGCCTAAGTTGTAAGGAGGGCTACTTTCTTTACACCCTTTATCTTTACAATTCTTTTTCATTCTTCAACCCCTCCAATGCTTACCAATACGTTATAACTAGCACCTTGTTGTGATTGTTCTAGTGCTAACTTAAGTACTTGGTCGGCATTCAGCTGCGTTTACAGTCTTTCTCCATATTTCCTAAGGACTTCTATTTCTAGCTATGGAATGTCCTTGGGAAGATTCCTCCTGATATGGAAGAATCATTGGACTTTAATCTATCCTACCATCCTTATGTCACCACAATCGTCACCGTCGTGAAATAGATAGGGTATGGGTAAGTAACGTCACCATGAAGTCCATTTGAATATAAAATCTATTTTGCTCCCCCTTAACATATGCCACGCTATTCGAAAACATTTCGCACATGTCGGGATGAGCCGGCACATTAAGTCAAACCATTGAGACACATTAAATCACATTTTCTCCCCCATATTAAAAATATTAACCCAATCGATGTTTTTAATATCAATTGATTTAATGATGTTTTAAGAAAAATTTGGGAAGAAAAATGCAAAACCAATTAAATCCATTTATCTTCATGATATTAACAAGCTCCCCCTCAAATTAATGAGGGTGTACTTGAAACGTAAATTAAATACCTTTTAAACACAAGTGTAAGGTATTTATCACGTGCAAAGATCATATATGAAAATGTATTCGCAAGATTAGCAATTTATGAGGTTGGACCTGAATGATGGAGAACATCATATGAAAGAAGCACATGGTTCTTGTTCACGAATGTTGGTCGCCTCATCATGTCTGAAGTTATCTCTTTACTCCATGTGTACAATTGATATCTTTGTCTTGACACCAACATGTGAACTTGGCACTTTCAGCGTCAAAGCGTCTGATTGCTGGACAATTGTTCCCCCTCAATTGTTGACCAGTGTTCTATTGAAAGTGTTGTAGTCGTCGTTTGAGTAGTCGCATCGTCGAGTATGTAGATATCAATTGTAAATTGCTACGGTTGGTGGAGATGATAACTTCGAATTTTGGAGTCAAAGCTTTCCGGTGAAATGCTTGACTTCAATGTGAAAAGCAGGTTACTATCAGAAATAATAGCAAACCATATGGAGCATGTTTTAAATCTTTTAAACTTCTGCTCGAACTTTATTTACAACCCCGTGTCATTATTGAACGCCATTTCTAGGATCGTAAATATTATCGATTCCAGAAGACATGCTCTTTTTATCAAAACATATTTGAACACACAATTTTGAAAGATTTAGAAAAAACCTTTTGAAAAATTCTTGAAAAATTGTGTTCAAAGTTTTGAAAAACAATTACTTGAGCTTAAGATGTAGAATATCTTAAAAGCGAGCTCAAGTCCGAGAAGTTGTGAACTTCCCGTTGTTAAGGATAAGTTACCATCGGCGATAAACTTTCCTTTTATCTGAAGGACGAGTCCTAAGCTGACATTTACTTAGAAGTCGTTTTCATGAGCTTGAAAACTTTGACTATTTTAACGGAAAGCTCATGACCGAGAAAGGTTAATTTCTCGTTATGAGGAAAAGTTCTCTTATTTAAAAGATACACTTTCCTTTCTGAGCTTAAAACTTCGAATGTTTTAATGCAAGCTCATGACCGAGAAATGTTAATTTCTCGTTATGAGGATAAGTTATCATAAAAGATAATCTTTCCTTTATTTGAAGTTCGAGTTACAGTGTGACATTTAACTGTAAGTCATTGTGCATGAGCTTAAAAACTTCGAATGTTTTTAATATTAGCTCATGCCCGAGAAAACTTAATTTCTCGTTGTTAGGATAAGTTTATCATCGGCGATAAACTCTCCTTTCTTTGAAGAACGGGTTACCATCTGATATTTAATGATAAACCATTGTGCATGAGCTTTAAAAACTTCGAATGTTTTTAATATTAGCTCATGCCCGAGAAAACTTAATTTCTCGTTGTAAGGATAAGTTTATCATCGGCGATAAACTTTCCTGCCTTTGAAGAGCGGGTTATAGACTGTCATTTATCTATAAGCCTTTATGCATGAGCTTAAAAACTTGGAATGTTTTTGATATAAGCTCATGCCCGAGAAAAATGAATTTCTCGTTTTTAGGATAAGTCATCATCAGGATGAACTTTCCTGTCTTTTGAGAGCGAGTTACAGTCTTTTATGTGACTGTAAGTCCTTGTGGTAAGCTTAACCATGAATCCCCTGATACACTTGTTTATCCGATATCTGCTTCTTCAGCAACCAAACTCTAAGAGTGTCCTTCGTTGAACGGTATACAATGATTGGACTGCTTCGTTCTTTTCGAGCATCAACTTTGGTACCTGCATTCTCATTAGGAATTTGCTTGCTTTGACATGGGTTAGCGATATCAATTTTAGAAGCACGTGGGGGTTCACAGTTGGCTTTACTTGTGTCAGAAGCGACCTGAGTAGATGATTCATTTGTCTTAGCTGGCAAACGTTTCCGTTTATGGAAAACCTTAAGTTCAGGCTTAATTGATGTATCATCCTTTTCAATTTCCTCCCTAGCGGTCTTAGTAAGATCAGAGACTATCCTAGTTAAAGGGCACTCGTTTCCTACAAGAGTGAAAGTTCTACCAGTAGGGCGCCAAACTTTACCAAAGGGTTTGATTTTAGCTATCCACTGGGATTTAATTCTAGCACGGGAGTTCACCTCATCTAGTAATTTCTTGACACAAGAATCATGATTTGTCGTAAAGACACATTTTCTACATGTTTTACAAGTAGCATACTTAATGTCCGAGTAAGATCTAGAATCCCTAGATGATTGATTGATGCTCCTAGGATTGGACATGCTACGGTTAGCAGTGTTGGGTAAACTAGAAGGCATCTGACTAGGTTTGAAATTCCTATCTCTTACTTGTGTCTTTTGAATAGCTTCCCTTTGACCAAAATCATGGCTCACATAATTTGAACTAGTTCTAGACGTGTTCTTTGAACTATTCTTAGAGAAACTAGAGGAAATCATGTGATTAGGTCTTGCTAAAGCTGATTTAGTCACATTAAGCCTAACTGGTGGAGTGACTGTTCTAAAAATATGAACCGTATCAACTTGGGAGGCAAACCGCGGTCTCGAGGATTGAGATCGCTCGGATCTAAATGCAGTAGGTTGTCTGACAACCGATTGTCTGACGAACTGATTTGTAGGCGGTTTTCGCAAGATTGATGGTTTTTCAAGCTTAGTGTCCACACTAGGTCCTCTATTTTTCCTTAACTCGTTTTTCAACGCACCTATAGCAAACACCTTTTCCTGGACTTGAGCTTTTAAAGTCTCATTCTCTTTGAGCAATCTATCTTGGGATGCCAATTTAGACTCTAGTAACTGAATTTGTTTCAAAAGATTATCCTTTTCAGCTTTAGAATCTAAAACTTTTTGATCCAATTTTCTTTCAAGAACAACGTTTGACTTTTCAAGTTTTTCAAAGTATGTTTCAAATTTGTCCGTTTTCTTAGAAAATTCAAGTTTGGCATCCTCAAGATCTTTTGATTGTTGAGCTACAATCGTTTCGAGCTCTCTAATCTTAGAATCAGAAGCAGTCAAAAGACAATTATCATGATGTTTAGCATATTGAACATTTTCTCCCCCATTATGACTCACATCGGATGAATCAGAGGTGGTATTTCTATCACTCTTTTCCATCCCATGTTTGTCATAATTAGGTTCAGAATGCTCAATATGCGGCATGGCATCAGCATATACATCATAAACAACATTACATTGTACCATGTTTGCAGGCTCTTTGTCATAAACGGGTAAGGTGTCATCAAAAGAGATCTCGTGAACATTCCCTGACGGGCCATTGGTATCATGTTGTCCTCCTAATTTCGTGCACTTGCCATCGTTAGGCTCCAAGTTTTCAACCGTATGACCATTTTCCTCTTGCATCGAGGAGTCTTGCACTCCATTATCATACCTTTGCTGAAGTCGAGATCTTTCATAAATCGAAGACGAGACCGATGTCATGAGTTTCAAAATTGTATCACGGAAAACTCGAAGCTCGGTATGTGTATCTCGAAGAAATGATTGGCAAATCACTGAACTTTCAGACTTGATGATATTGAATTGGAAGAAAGGCGTGAGTTGTGTCACAAGATTCTTATATGCAAGTGCCGATGCAGAGTGATTAAAGTTGTCATGGTTGAGTTGCTCGGCGAGTTGGGTCAAAGTGGTGAATATTGAGTCGATGAATATATGATGATCTTGACCAAAGATTGTCACAAATTCGCTCCCTCCTTGTATCCATGAAAGAGTGACAAGATGAGACTGAAGCATTCGAAATGAAGTAATGCCACGTTCTTTAACTTTGTATTGCAAATTATGCGATTCTCCCTCGTTTGATGTCGACCTCAAAAAATCCATTGAATTTTTTGTGGTTGTTTTCGTGATTTTGCAGTTCGTGAATGAAATTAGAAACATAAATTCACGGTATATGACAAAGCCACCAAAAAATCCGTGAGTTTCTTTGCGGCTCAAACGTTGATAAAACAAACCGCAGATCAAAGCAATGTCGGCTCACTCCAAAAATAAAGCTCGTCAACAAATAAATCCAAGCTATGATAAATATACTGATCGGCCCGTTAAATATTTTACTACTTTGTTTCTTTCTAAATACCCGCCTTAATATGATTTACCAAAAACTAATATATAAAATTAACTTAATTAAACAAAAACTAACTTTAAAAATATGAAAATATAAAAAAAAAATTTACTTAACTTAAAAAATTTACTTAATCAAAAATGTAAAACAAATTACTTAATTATAGTATTTTATTTTTACTACCCCACTCACAAAGATACAAGAAATGTGGAGATACATAACAAACGTGGCCAAAGCTGAACCCAATCTATAAAACCAGTGAAACGTGGCTCTCTTTTAACCCATATGTTTTTGCTTTGTTTCCTCCGCCCAAATTAATATATAATTCAACTGTCTCTTTGACTTTCTTTAAAAACAAACTCTCCTCAAACTAATCAAGCACACTTCCCGTTTCTTGGTTCATCCGTCCCTCTCTCTTCTTTAAATCTCACAACCCTAATCCTTTTATAAGAAAATAAAACTCACACCCCAATTGTTCTCTCAAATATGATGTACTCCATCCGGATGAATCCAACTGTCGAATTAAACTCGATATGTCAAATCCCACACCAATCCAAATCCTTTATCATCTACGAAATCATTTGATAATAATCAAAGATTTCAAATCTTAATCAAATACCCTTAAAAAAATTGGATGAAGAACGAAGATGCTCAAAAAAATACGACTTCAAGATCTTTAATGTATAAGGTCTCGGGTAGGCAATTTATTTGATGTTTTTCTTTTTGGTGTTTGGATCAATGATGTTTGGTGAGACGGAGATCGTAAGAGGTGTCTTTGGCTGATGAGTGTTGATGAGTCGAGTCTTGAATGTTTGTGTGCGAGAGATTCAGGTGTTTGGTTTTTCGGGGATCGAGTCTAACGTCGTGTGGGTTCGAGGGTGTCAGTTTGATTGATGTCTGTTTGGGTTTGGTTTTGAGTTGAGTTATCAAGTCCAGTGGGTGTCGTGTTGAGTATGTTGGGAGTGATGAGTCGAGTACGGTGTGTGATATCGTGTGTGGGAGTGTTTCTGTGATGTCGTGTGTGGGAGTGTTTCTGTGTGAGTCGAGGGTCTTCTTTGAGTTCGAGAATGGTAGATTCCTCTTGAGTGTGTTTGGTTTTTGGTTCGAGAGAGGGTGTTCGAGTGGTGTCTGTTATGTTTGAATCTCCCGCTTTTTTTTATTGATCCGGAATAAACTGGTTGATCCGGAATGTTGAATGATCCAGAATAAACTGGTTGATCCGGAATAAACTGGTTGATTCGGAATGTTGATAGATCCGGAATAAACAGGTTGATCCTGAATGTTGATTGATCCGGAATAAACTGGTTGATCCGGAATAAATGCTTTATCCGGAATAACTAGTTGATCCGGAATAACCCACTCGTTCGGAATAAGTTGCTTATCCGGAATAATTGGTTTATTCGGAATAAACACTTTCGTTCGGAATATTCTGATGAGTCTGTGTGTTGATGAAGGACTGTTAGACACCCGTGAGACTTTTTGACAGTTTTGACCAAAAAGGAAAACAGAAAACTGATAAAACTAATAAAAAATAGATTGAGAAACTGATTATAAAAAAAATTATAAAAACTGATTATAAAAACTTAAAAATAAAAGCTTTAATAAAAATGAAAATAAAAAATAAAAATTAAACAAACTTTCACTTTTCACTTCACGAAGGATAAGAACTTTTTTTTAAAAATTCAATCAAAAAATAAAATAGAAAGAGTTTTTTCAATAAACATACAAAATTAAAAAGAGAAAACACAAACTTTTTATAAAAACATAAACTTTTTAAGATTTGATAATAAAAGTTTTTGATTTTGCATAAAAATTTGTGATTTTATCTAAAAAATAAGTAAATCTAAAGATTTGACTATGATTTAAAACATAAAAATAGAAATTTTTAAAATTTAAGCTTGAAAAAATCAAAACCCACCAAAATCAATAAAAATAAAAGCAAGAATAAACCAATCTAACCTTGGCTCTGATACGAATTGAAGGTCTACTCAAGTCTTGGCCTATTCTACATGATGGATTGTATTGATTAAGTGGGTTGATTGATTGATAAATAAAGGAGATGGGAAGGAGATGAGGGTGTAGAGAGAGAAAGGAAAGGAAAGAGAAGAGTAGAGAGAGAAAGTGAAATTGAATAATGATAAAATGTAACCACCAACCCCTCCTAACATGCTAGGAGAGGTATATATATAGCCCACCCTACATGTGGGCTATATGGACTATATGATAATAACTAGATCACGAGCCCATTACATTAATATATCGTTGGAGCGACCGATCCTTCATAAATACGTAAAAACGTATTTCCAACAGCTTATCAAACATAGATCGAGAGTTCACAAGTATATACTTTGTCAAATATACTCTCGTAGATCTTCAAGCGTTCAAAGAGACACTTCTTCAACATATGAGTAATAAAAAGAAGTCAATTGCTGAAAGAACACGTCATCAACGACAATTTGAAAGAAGGGTGAATCAAAGACTGATGCAGACGAAAGAGAGCAATGTCGATAAGGGTTAAGCATTGGATGCTTGTTCGGTTGATACAGAAAGCAACGGGACAGAGTCAGAAATGCAACATACTAGCAACAGCTCAGGGAATGATATAGAAACCGTTGATACAACTATCAGACCCATATAGGATGATGATGAGTCAATGGATACGGTACAATTACATGATGAATATGATGTTCATTAACATAATGAGCAATCTGAACCCATTTTTTACACGTATCTTGTGGAAAAGGTTGATAGCAATACCACACCTGATTTATCAGATACGAAAACTAATGGAGGAGAGACTACCCAAGATGTTGATTCTAAGATTCAAGAGCTCGAAACTATGTTAGCTCAGAAGACAAAATATTTTGAGGAGGCCAAACTCGTTTCAAAGAAAAATGACAAATTTGAGGCTTATTTTGAAAAACTTGAAAAAGCAAATGTTGTTCTTGAACAAAAATTGGATCGTAAGATTCAATATTCCAACACGGAAAAAGAACATTTTGTGAAAAAAATAAATTTGTTAGAATCAAAGTTGGCTTCTCAAAATCCAAGTCCTCCGCCTGCTTCACTAAGTGAAATATATGTGCAACCTATCGACATTGTAGATAGTAATGACGTGAATGCCGATAACGACATATTTGACAATATGAATATTAAGTTAGAACAACGTGTCGCTCAATTACTTCTACAAAATGAGCAATTAAAAGCTCAGATTCAGCAAAAGGTTTTTGCACTAACAGCGGTGAAAAATGAATTAAGGAAGCTAAAAGGAAATAGTGTGTAAGTTAGCAAAACAGTCAATCTTGGGGAAACCTCCTTCTCAACCTTTTAGACCTCGCTCAGTTGCTAGACAACCGAATGCGATTAAATCTGAACGAACCAAAACGTCAAAACCGAGGTTTGCATCCCAAGATGATGTAAGAAGCAGTTTGCCAAAACCAGTCACTCCACAATCTAGTCCCTCCTTAAGTCCGCTGCTTTAAAACCCGATCACATGAATGCTTCAAGTAACTCTAGGCATAGCTTTAAGAACATGCCTAGGCGTAGTTCAAATGACACGCGTCATAAAAGCTATCTAGAGGATGCTAAGAAACACAAACAAGCAAGAGATAAGACC
This sequence comes from Glebionis coronaria, assembly GCA_025667525.1. NCBI lineage: Eukaryota > Viridiplantae > Streptophyta > Magnoliopsida > Asterales > Asteraceae > Glebionis > Glebionis coronaria. Next base: position 348,566,642 of record CM046874.1, on the reverse strand, counting down.
AAACCAGAACCTAGGTACGTTGATCACACATCTAGGAATTCTAGACCCTTCTTCGATGTGTACAAATCTGCCAACCCTAGGAACTGTAGATCCTTCTCAGATGCTAAGCACTTTTTTGCAAAAAATGTAACAAATGCGTGTTTAATGACATTCATGGTGACTGTATCACAAAAGTCCTAAACAAGGTGAACCAAAAAGCTAGAGCATCTCAAAGACGAACCCCTAAAGGAACTAGGTTTTCTCCAAATAAGTCTTCCGATGTGCATGAGAAAACTATGACTCCTAGACCCCGTCTTAGGTGGATACCAACGGTTAGAACCTTTAAAACAATTGGTCTTAGGCGGGTTCCTATTTGAAAGATTTTTCCCTCTAGCACGATAAAGGTTCATAGTGAACCCCCACATGGATCTCACAAAGATATCACTAACCAAGATGCAAGCATACAAACTACTGATGTAAGTGCAGGTACAAAAGTAAAGGTTCAACGAGAACAGAAAGGTCCGACATTTATATTGCGTTCAACCAAAGACACTCTCAGAGTTTGGCTATTGAAGAAGCAAATATCTAAGAAACAGGTGTCTCAGGGGATTCACTATTAAGCTTCTAACAATGGCGTATAGTCAAATTACAGATTGTAACCCGGGCTCACAAGACAGGAAAGTTCATCCCGATGATGACTTATCCTCAGAACGCAAAAATAATTTTTCTCGGTCACGAGCTTCTATTAAAACTATTCAAAAGTTTTAAGCTCGTGTAAGATAAGTCTTTTATCATTATTTTTTTAACCGTTGAACACAATTTTTCAAGAATTTCTCAAAAGGTTTTTCTAAATATTTCAAAATTGTGTGTTCAACACTCCCTTCCTCATAATGTGGTTTATATATCTAAAAAATGTCATATGATATTTGGATCAATTTTTGAGGAGGAGCGTTTTAAAATAAAGCCTTTAATGTTGTTGGATACATCTCAGATATTGTCATACTTTACGTATCCAACACATTCTGAAAATGATATAAAATTATCAATGTAATATATTATATCGGAAAAGGCATCTCAACTTCGTACCTCAACATATTTTGTGGTGTCGAGTTTCCAAAATTTTGTCAAATTTGGTTTCATGACACACATATATTGTTGAGGGGGAGCAACCAAAATATAAAAGTTCCATGATTCATGCGTGCACACATGTAAAATCCGCATGCTTTTACCATAAACAGTACACTAATAATCGTACGTACAAGATTAAAACTTTCCTTTTATAACATGAACACGTGTCACGAAGATTAATTACAAGAATTACGTATGTGTTATTACACGATAAGTATTATATATGTGTTAGTACACGATAATTATTAACAATAATAATTATAATCACGAACATAAAATCATGAACATGAAATCACGAACATATAATTATGTATTTACGTATATTAGTAATACGATTAATATCGTTACGTACAAGTATTTTATAATAACACGAATAATTAATAATAATGAAACATGAACACACGAGCATACGAACACGTCATATCATAGACACGGGAAAGGCTTCGGTTTCCCTTTGTGGGCCTTTTAGGCCGCGGCACCAAGAGAAGAGAAGGGCCAAGGCCATGTTTACATTTATAAAAAACAACAAAAAGGGAAACAAATATTCATTCACAAAGTTTTTTTCCAAGAAAATTAAAAACCCTAATGTTTCTCTCTCTCTCTCTCTCTCTTTGGGCCGGTGGCAAGAACACACCACAAGGGTGTGGTGAGTTGATTTTCGGTTAAGAAATTCTAGGAGTGTGTTCGTGTGATCGTTCTCCATACATTTCATGCGTTTAGGTAATCCGTAAAACCTTGCTTTTTAATTCTTTTTACGTTATTATGAGCATATGATATGGGAATTTAAAACAAGAGTAAAAACATGTTATAATCATGGTGGGGGAAATTAAAAAGGGTTGTTTCGGGTTGTTGTTGTTCGGCCGCCACCCAAACCGAGAGCCCAAGGCTCTCGGCGTCCTTGGTTCGCACCACCCACCGAGACATAGGTCTCGGTGTGGCTTGGTCTTGGTCGACAACAGGTACAAGGGACCCCGACGTGCGTCGGGGTATCCTTGTGGTTTATATAGGTCTCGGCAACCACAAACAAGCTCCACCGGCCTAAGCCGGTGGCTAGCTTGGCCAGGCAGGGGGGGACGTAGCGCTGGCAGGGGAACCACAGCTAACAGTCGGTGGGAAATTTTGCATGGGTTACGGCTAGCCGAGAGCAAGGAAACCACCGACAGCAGCCGGTGGCATTGTGACGAAAGCAAGGGCAACCGGCTCGGCCAGTTTGCCACTGTTTTTAGGGTGTTTGTCTAGAACCGGTTCACGGGTTTTCACCGGTCTGGTTCACGATATGTGTTAATTAGATAACACACGGGTTCGTTTCATGATTATTTTTTTACAAGTCTAATTAATTTTACAAGTATATTATTTTTACAAGGTAAGTAAATTAATTAATACATGACTTATAATTAATTTAATTGAACATGAAACTTAGGTTATTATTATTTAGACAATAATACATGTTTAACCTAAGTATTTTATTTATTTAATTTAGACTATAGTATTAATTAATTATTTAAAATGGATATAATTAATTAATTAACATGACTCAGGTTATAGTTAATATAATATTAATACATGTTTAACCTAAGTATTTTATACACCTTAATTTAATTAAATCATGCTTATATTTAATTAAATCATATAACCTATAGTTTATTTAATTAACATGATATTATTAGTAAACTATACTAATAATCATTTTACTTATGATATTTAACCAGTAAACTTAAACTTATATTATTAGCTTATTAATTCAGCTTAATTCTAAATATGGAAACTTTCTAATTCAGGAAACTTACTATTTTGGAAACTTTCTATTTTTAGAAGCTGATCTATTTTAAGAAGTTAATCTATTTTTGGAAACTTTCTAATTTTAGAAACTTTCTATTTTTGGAAACCTTCTATTTTAGGAAACCTGTTATTTTTAGAAAGTTACTTATTATTAAACCACAAGTATAATAATACAAGAAATACAAGTAATACTTAATCAGAATACGCAGAATACATGATAAACACATGATAACATTAAAATCAGTAAAACAAGACAAGAACATATAAAACAAGCTAAGACACGATATAAAATCAGTTACGTACTCAGTAATCAGAATACTTAAACATGTCCCCTATTTATGTAGCAATAGTGAGATCGGAGTAGGACTTTCATTCTTTCGTCTTCTTCGTTCACTGGACATATGGTACGGATTTCCCGTCCCTTCAGTATGGACATACTTTCCTTATTAGGATTCACCGTCTGCAGCCAACTGTTTTCCCGGTATTTGTTTTATATGTTTGATACTTATGTTAGATTAAGAGCCTAAGCCATATACATGCATGACCAGTGTCACCTAGTTATGGAGGTACCATAACCATAACACTAGAGGCACTAGTGTTATGACTTCCCCAAGGCGAAGTGATTGCTCGTGGCTTCCCTTTTCAATTTTGGCCATTATATTATATTATCATGTGGGGCGTATGGGTGCATCCTATTTACATGTTTATTAGTATTATCAGAGTGATTGCGATGTGTGCCTTGCATCCTTCACTAGGAGTTGATCCCTCCTACCCAGACTATTTAATTAGAGGCAACCCCTCGAATTGCATGACGAGGTCTCCCCTCCAAGTATTCATGCACGGTAGAACCTCATGACCTATATGGGCTATTTGGCTAATTAAAACAGATTTTCATAGAAATGTAAGTATTTTCAAACTATAAAACCAGTTTTATGAACATGAATCCAGATATCTTAGAACTTATGTTATTCCGCTACTATTAGTCTTATTTATGTTTTAGCCATTCATACTATGTCGTATATCCGTGCACTGAGCGTTATGCTCAGCCGTTACTTTCCTTTCCATGTCCCAAAACGGTAGGTACCCAGGGACGGACTCAAGCATTTGGAGGAAGTGCATAGGATGGAAGCTGCCATAGACTTCTTCTCCTTTTTGCTCTTATACTTATGCTTGTTTAGTCTTTCTTCATTCATTTTCTTTAATTGTATTTTAGGCTTATGTTTGGGAACCGATGTTTGATTCCGGTTTTTCCTATGGTCATGTATGTTTTACTACATATTTGCATGCTTTGATGACACACCATAATTACGCGTAACAGTCCACTTATCAAAGTGGGGTGTTACAATTATGGTATCAGAGCCCAAGGATTCGACCTGTAGGCTCTAAAACTCGACCTGTGACTCGTGGGTAGTCACATGAAGCTTCCTAAGTCAATGCTTGTTATTCCACGTATTGATGTTTTCAGCACTTTGTTGTTCTAACCATGATGTTTTCATCGATATTGTTTTAACTAATATGGATGAACAACCGTCATCCATACTTAGTTACGGGTCATTGTTTCATGCATGATGTTCCTAGTGAATTGTGGATAATGTGGACTGAACCCCAGTAGTTCATAATTGGTCACATAAAAAAAATTTCTGTTATGTTTTGAAAGTTGAGTTTCACTCATTTATTCCATGTATCATTGTCGCAGGTTTATGACTAAGTAACGGTTGGTACAGGACTGGCCCCATTTAGTCGCATGTGCTTTTATCGAAACTTTTAATTTTGGGACCGACCCATAGGTGTCCCCTCGCCATGTCTTTTGTGTTGGGTAAACTGCCCATAGGCGTTTACCCTCGCGCATATAAAGGTTTTCATAAATTACATCATGCATTCATGCACTATTTTCATGCATAAAATTTTTCTCATGATCTATTGGCATAAAAAAATTTTCATGTCCCCGCATAAGTTACTATGTCTTTTTATGTCAAGTATGTTTTCATACTATCATGGTTAACTTCGTTTTCATGCTGATTATGTTGTATACTCCTTCATGTTAAGTTGTTTCACGTTTCTTCATGTTGACTTCATCTCCATGTTGATTACGTCTTACGTCTCTTTTGTTATTTATGCTTTCATGATAGTCATGGTGTGTTTTCATTAATCATGCTTTCAGACAAATCATCGTTGAATTTTGTTTAACCACACTTTAGCGTTTTCTCGATGCAACCAGAATAATGTCTATACTGGCACTGCCAGGTTATCATGAAGTTTTTCTAACCGTTTAACCAATTATTTTCCTTTAAAATCATGACAGATGATCGACCCCATACCGATCATTTCATGTACATTCCATGTGTACTCCATGTACCGTATTCCATGTGTATTACACATACCTTAATCTATGTGTATTTCACTTGCAATACTTCGCGAGTATTCGCTAGTCGATTCTGAATCATCTCAGACGTATTTCCACTTGTTGATATTCTACAAGATTGTTGATGCCGCTCATAACTTGGAGATGTTACTCAATGTTGATGCTGCTGATTTTTTTAGAGACGCTACGAGATGCTGATGCTATTCACAACCTGGAGATCTTACAAGACGAAGACAAAGGCGTTAGATCAAAGCGATCGGACAAGAAGATGCTTCACCACCAGGCGATTCCCATCAATCATTGTCCCTAATTCTTAGTTACATGTCACACATTATTCAGCCGTCGTTTCAGTCATATGAGTGAGAACCGGTACCAGTCGGCCACTCAGCTGAATAGTTAAATGAATCACAGTCATGAGAATGACTATCATGCAACTGACAGACAAGATGATAGTAACCACTATTGTGACAGCAACTATCCTAGCAATCGCAGCAGAAGCTCCAGCCACGGACGTGATCAGAAATACAAGGGTCAGCAGTCCAACCGATCCGCCAATTCTGGCATAATAACCTAAAATTTGTAGTTCTATTTGTTTCACACATCGAGACACATGTTAAGACATCAGTCAAGACACATGTCTCACGTATATTTTCTAAAGATACATGTCAAGACACCAGTCAAGATACATGTCATACGTATATTTTTCAAGACACGAGTCAGCGTACATGACTCACATCCATTTCTGGAACATCCTAAGAAATTCAGGATACCCTCCAAAGGGCATATCCATTTTGTTGTGCCATGTACTAATCTGGCCACAAGGATTTCAGTACCATCACCGGCGTATTACTCGTGTTTGGAAACGCAAGGTCCGTTCTATGTGAGATAGGCAAAACACATCCAGTGAGATCTTTCATGTTTGCTCCATGACACTTACATTTTTGAACCCATATTTTATATATTCATGACCATAAAAGGACGCCATTCGTATCACCCATGTATACGAAGGTTTTCCTTCAGTCTAATGATAACATCAAATCTGCTAACGCACTACCTCGGACAGATGCGAGTAAAATATGATTTGATTAAGGACTAAGAACAGCACCCCATGCTACGGTTAGTCGCCATACACATCAGATTATGTATAGTGATGTTCAGGCTCCTGAATACATTCAACATGGTTTTCCATCAGGAAAATCTGTACAAATTATCTATGCTTTACAAGCATGTGCTTTGTTAGCCATGGCTGTTAAAATTTCCTAGCTGTTAGTTAAGACACGACCACCGAAGTTCCTTTTATGCATAATTAACCGATTATTCCAAAATCTTCCCATACATTCCAGAAGAACCTTCAAGGAGGAGGACGATAACATGAGATTATGTGTCGACTACCGTCGATTTAAGCAAATCATCATTCATAACCGTTATTCTCCTCCACGTACTGACGATATGTCTAATCGACTTTATCGTGTTGAGCACTTTTACATGACCGTATTCATGATCATGCTTCCAGCAGTGACGAGGGAAGGATCAGGACATTTCCATGGTTGCTATTCGTACACGACTTGGTCATGCTAGATTGATGATTTTGCATTAGTCTCATAAATGCTCCAGCAGCATTATGGACTTAATAAATTTGAGTTGCCATGAACCCCTAAACAAATCCATTAGTGTTTTCATCGGGGACAACCTGATTTTTGCTGAGTCTAGAGAAGAGCAGGAAGACCCTCTTTGCACTATGTTGCAAATTCTACGACAAGGGAATTTCACCCTGAAATTTTCCATTATAAATTCTGGTTGATTACAGTGACACGCTGAATCACATGGATTCTCACGGTTAATCTTACCATGACTCAGCTTATGCGTAAAGGTGAGAACCCTACACTATGTTAGGTGTTCCAAGAAAATCCTACGCTAAGAAAGTCTAATTTAGGAGACTCATAGTTTTTAAAACTTCTACGTATCCAGTTTCTATGAAGCAAGATACATTTACGTTCATATCTAAGTACCTGTCATACCAACAGGTTAAGATAGAACACCAACGGACTGATATGTTTTTCCACCATCAGAAATTGTGAAAAGAAATGGGACAAGATCTCCATGGATTTTGGTTACCAGATTACAGCAAACTTAGAAGAAGCATGATGCTATCTGGGTTATTGTCAACAGTTGACCAAGTTTGTAGAATCTTTACATCTGCAAGGATTTCAGAGTCAGCAGATTGATCGGACATGTTCCAACCAAGGCTCATCTGATCACTTGGTAATCCCTCAACTATCGGGTAAGACAAATGTTCGCATTTGTGCTCCTTATTTACGTTCACGTCCTTGTTCTTATTTTACGACTTGCTTTCATACTCACGTTCATGACACTATTCACGTTCATGATCGTATCCTGGCTTACGATTTTACGTTCATTTTCGTTCTGGGAAGTTTTGCAACAACTTGAGAGACCAGACTCAAGTTTAGTGTAACTCTCTATCCTCACAGACGTTTCACATCACATTCCACATCTCACCTTATAGCGTTTGGCGTTACCGCCGCTGTTATTCCATGTTCACGATATGGTTCACATGTCATGTTCATTCCACGTTTCTCATATCACGTTCACGATATGTTACACGTATCATTGATCACCATATGTTTTCCCATATTACACTCACCATATCTCCACGTGTCACGTTCAAAATTGTTCACGTATCACGTTCACAATTGTTCACGTACTACGTTTCAGTATGTCTCGCGCGTCATTGCTAAGATATTACTAATATCAGTTAGTCTAGGTCATTGTTGCATCGTAACGTTTCATTTACCCTTGCACGTTAATTATTATTCCCTCGATCAAATTCAGGAGGATCTATCTTACGTTGATAACCAGGAACATTTACGTATTTTCAAGTCAAGGTCAGGAGGACCAAGATTTATCATTTGTGTCAAGATATTGTGGAGGAACCGTTCCGAGGGGGAAGCCACTTGGAAACGGACAAGTCCATCCGGATTTTATCCTCCCATACCTCCATAATTCAGTTATGTTCTTTCAGTCACGTCACGTACCATGTCCCCTTTAGCCATGTCACGTTCCACGTTCCTTTCAAGCACGTCACCTTCAGGTCCTTTTATCTTTCATATCTTTCGAGTTTTGATTCGGTTAGGTTTCTCTTTTCAGTTTACTTTATCTATAATTCGGGGACGAATTATTCTTTTTAGGGGGGAAGAGTTGTAAAACCAGCATGCTTTTACCATGAACAGTGCACTAATAATCGTACGTACAAGATTAAAACTTTCCTTTTATAACATGAACACGTGTCACGAAGATTAAATACAAGAATTACGTAAGTGTTATTACACGATAAGTATTATATACGTGTTAGTACACGATAATTATTAACAATAATAATTATAATCACGAACATAAAATCATGAACATTAAATCACGAACATATAATTATGTATTTACGTATATTAGTAATACGATTAATATCGTTACGTACAAGTTTTTATAATAACACGAATAGTTAATAATAACAAAACACGAACACACGAGCATACGAACACGTAATATCATAGACACGGGAAAGGATTCGGGTTTCCCTTTGTGGGCCCCTTAGGCCGCGGCACCAAGAGAAGAGAAGGGCAAATCCCATGTTTACATTTATAAAAACAACAAAAAGGGAAACAAATATTCATTCACAAAGTTTTTTTCCAAGAAAATTAAAAACCCTAATCTTTCTCTCTCTCTCTCTTTGGGCCAGCGGCAAGAACACACCACAAGGGTGTGGTGAGTTGATTTTTGGTTATGAAATTCTAGAGTGTGTTCGTGTGATCGTTCTCCGTTCATTCCACGCGTTTTGGTAATCCGTAAAACCTTTCTTTTTAATTCTTTTTACGTTATTATGAGCATATGATATGGGAATTAAAAACAAGAGTAAAAACATGTTATAATCATGGTGGGGGGAAATTAAAAAGGGTTGTTTCGGGTTGTTGTTGTTCGGCCGCCACCCAAACTGAGAGCCTAAGGCTCTCGACGTCCTTGGTTCGCACCACCCACCGAGACATAGGTCTCAGTTTGGCTTGGTCTCGGTCGACAGCAGGTACAAGGGACCCCGACGTGCATCGGGGTATCCTTGTGGTTTATATGGGTCTCGGCACCCACAAACAAGCACCACCGGCCCAAGCCAGTGGCTAGCTTAGTCAGGCAGGGGGGACGCATCGCAGGTATGGGGAACCACCAGCTAACAGTCGGTGGGAACTTTCGCATGGGCAGCGGCTAGCCGAGAGCAAGTGAACCACCGGTAGTAGCCGGTGGCATTGTGACGAAAGCAGGGGCAACCGGCTTGGCCGGTTTGCCACTGTTTTTAGGGTGTTTGTCTCGGACCGGTTCACGGGTTTTCAGGGGTCCGGTTTATGATATGTGTTAATTAGATAACACGGGTTCGGTTCATGATTATTTTTTTACAAGTCTAATTAATTTTACAAGTATATTATTTTTACAAGGTAATTAAATTAATTAATACATGACTTATAATTAGTTTAATTAAACATGAAACTTGGGTTATTATTATTTTGATAATAATACATGTTTAACCTAAGTATTTTATTTATTTAATTTATATTATAGTATTAACTAATTATTTAAACATGGATATAATTAATTAATAAACATGACTTAGGTTATAGTTAATATAATATTAATACATGTTTAACCTAAGTATTTTATAAACCTTAATTTAATTAAATCATGTTTATATTTAATTAAATCATATAACCTATAGTTTATTTAATTAACATGATATTATTAATAAACTATACTAATAATCACGTGACTTATGATATTTAACTAGTAAACTTAAGCTTATATTATTAGCTTATTAATTGAACTTAATTCTAAATATGGAAACTTTATAATTTAGGAAACTTATTATTTTTGGAAACTTTCTATTTTTAGAAACTGATCTATTTCAAGAAGTTAATCTATTTTTGGAAACTTTCTATTTTTGGAAACTTTCTATTTTTGTAAACTTTCTATTTTAGGAAACCTGCTATTTTAGAAAGTTAGTTATTACACCACAAGTATAATAATACAAGAAATACAAGTAATACTTAATCAGAATACGCAGAATACATGATAGACACAGCATAACATTAAAATCAGTAAAACAAGACATGAACATATAAAACAATCTAAGACACGATATAAAATCAGTTACGTACTCAGTTATCAGAATACTTATACATGTCCCCTATTTATGTAGCAATAGTGAGGTCGGAGTAGGACTTTCATTCTTTCGTCTTCTTCGTTCACTAGACATAAGGTACGGATTTTCCGTCCCTTTAGTATGGAAATACTTTCCTTATTAGGATTCCCCGTCTGCAGCCAACTTTTTTCCTAGTATTTGTTTTATATGTTTAATACTTATGTTAGATTAAGAGCCTAAGCCATATACATGCATGACCAGTGTCACCTAGTTATGGAGGTATCATAACCATAACACTGGAGGCACCAGTGTTATGACTTCCCCATGGCGAAGTGATTTGTAAAACCCGCATGCTTTTACCATGAATAGTACCATCATGATCGTACGTACATGATTAGAACTTTCCTTTTATAGCATGTTTACGTTTTACGAATAGTAATTACAAGTATTACGTACATGTTATTACACGCTAAGTATTTAAGCATATTAATACACGATAATTATTATCAACAATAATTATAATCACGAACATGAAATCATGAACGTAAATAACCACGAACCTATTATTATGTATTTACGTAATAATTATTATGATCACATATAAATACATATATGTATAACACGAACAATAGATAAATAAATCACGTAAAGACGACACGAGAACACGTAAATAATTAGAACACGGAAAAACAGCGGGTTTCCCCTTGTGGGCCCCACATACCCGCGACAAGAAACAAGGAATGGGCCAAGCCCACTTTTGTTTTAACTAAAATAGAAAAAGAAGGGAAACTGTGACAACCCGTCAATTTCAGGTCGTTATTTTAATCTCGACTATTACGTATTACGTGTTTACTTTAATGAGAATTTTAAATTATCGACTAACCGAGAAGGTTATGACTTGAAACTAGCGTAAGAATGTCGATTAGATGAAAACCGACAAGGAATATGTTACGTATCGATATTATATTCTCAAATAATCATAAAAATGATTTTTATTATATTTAATCTTTATTTCTCGTATTTTACGTTTTAACGAATGACGATAACTATTAGTGATCGCGATACCGACGGATGCCCAAAAATTTACGTTTCATTATCGATTGTCTCGATATTGTATATTTTCGACGTTTTCGATTTAATTGCGTTTTAAGTCGTGTCGAAGCTTTGTTATTATATTTTGGAGCGTTTTAACTTTCGAAAAGTATTTTTACGAAACCCGAGCCCCGTAAATATTTTTAAAATTTACAATTTACATTTTCTACCTTGTAAACTACTTACTTGCATTTTTGGACCAAAAGAATGTATAAATGACAAAATCTACCCTCACCCCACTATATAAGGTTTTTCCACTAACTCATTTTATTTAAAAATTCATTTTAAACAAAAAAAAAATCTCTCTCTCTTGTTCTTGTGTTTTGGCCGTCCACCCCTAGCCCCAATCCATCAAAATATTTTGATTTAATCTTTGAATCAAGCAAAACTAAGACAAGACCCATCTTGGAAATTCAAAGATCTTTCTATTGGTATAAATTTTTCCCACATGCATTCACTCAATTTTTATTTTCAATTTTTGATGATGAACATCATGTTTGATCCATTTTTATGGTGATGAATGTGTTAATATTATTATATTCATAGTGGGTTGTTCTTGCATGTAAGATTTTTATTTATTTAATTTTTGTGAGATTAAATTTGAGGGTGTTATGGGTTAGTTAGATGTGTTAGTATGATATTAGGATCATATTAGGAACATAGGAATTGTTGGAATGGGTTGAAAATGTGTTTTGGTATGATTTTTAGATGGTCTATTTTAGGCAGTAACTTTAAGGCCATTTTTGAAATTGTTACTGTGATAAACTTGGTAAACTAATAAGATAGGGTCGTAGAGAATTTAGTTAGCTTCGATTTGAGCTAAAGTAGAGCTTCTAACTCATTACGAGCGAAAAGTTATGCTACTTTTAGTATTTGTGTACCGGGAGACGGATATCGGCACAATCCGAAAATTGTTGTCGATATTTGGAACGAATCTCGGGGACTATAAAATGAGTTTTAAAAATGTTAAAGGGCTGTTGTAAGTTGATAAAACTCAGGTCATGAGTATATTTTCAAACCCGAGTGTCGGTTTTGCAAACGGAATTGTTTAGATAAGTCAAAATGGTTTTACAAGTCAAAGGCGTAAAACTGTCCGGTTTTTGCAACACGAAGGTGTGTCGGGCAGAAGGTCTTAGAAGTAATATTTTTGAATGAAATTTAAACTGATTCTTATTCATATTATGTGTGAGTTTGTCACCAAGTTTCGTCGAAATCGGACAAGTCTAGATAGGTTAGATTGGTGTGTACATCTGGAGTGTACATGCTGATTGGTATTTTGGACACGTAGTTCAATACTTGTGTGGCGTGAGTTGAGTATTCACTATTGCACATGGTGATTTACTCAAGTGTTAAGTCATCATATAAATGACTTAGTTACTGGTCCGAGGGAAGTAAAATGAAGGTTTGACTTGCGTTGACTTGGCGTCTTATGATGGGTCAATGTCAAGGGTGTGAGTTTTTAAATGAATAAGTCTTGAACAAAAGGGTATAGTAGTACACTTATATTTTTGTTATTTTTCGGGATTTTCATGGTCATTTGAAATTGACTTTCGTATTATTTAAGTATTATTTATACTTGAGTCGTTTATTAACGAACGCGCCTTAATTGGTAGGTTGCGGTCTTCGTGTTTAACGGGCATCACAAATCGTCGGCGATCGTCGCATTACTACTATCGTACCAAGGTGAGTCTATAGCCTCGCTTTAACATGTTTACTTGTTTTATAAAACCCGCGAGGGGGATAACATGCTTGTTTTATTAAAATAAAAGGGTTACGACGAGAAGTTGTGGAAACCCTTATTATTGGAAAAAAAACATTATTATAAATGAAGGGTACAACGAGAAGTTGTGGTAAACCCTCATTCTTTTAAAAATTGAACACAAAGGACCCGATTGTATGCTTAGATGAAAGTTGTTATAAATGTTTGTTTAGCCTGAAAAGACCCATGAATCGTGAATTGTTAATCGAAAGGAACGCTAATACTATGGATAGATCTATCGGGGTGACACCCAGTCCGTTTGCGACTAGCTATCGCGTGGTGTTGTGATGCACCAGTAATGAAACATCGGATGCAATTGTATAAGAGAAATATACGCACTTGGCTAGGTGTGTTGGGCTGAAATAATATATGCTAACGTTCAATTTCACGAGACTTATGAAATAACAACGATAATTATGTCTCATCCACATGATTGTCAACCACGGAAGGTTTATTCAGAATACTTGTGTTCGTTTATTATATTTTAAACTCTATAGAATCACTCAACATTTTTGTTGACTTTATAGCATGTTTTATCTCAGGTCCATGAAGAAGGCACTCAGGGAAGGCGGTTTCATGAAGCTTGCTAAATTAAAATGTTGTGGCCCGCTTTTATAAACTATGTTCATTCAAAGAAACTTTTATCGTATGGTTGGTTGTGTAAACCTTGAAACTATTTGGGACCGTGTGTGAACTGTTTTATTTTTAAACAAATGAATGGATGTATGTTTTGTTAAAACGACTCATTTTGAGGCGTTTTCTATGATATTGAGGTTGAACCATGATCGTAACACCCAATGACCCTTCCGCTGCTATGACCCGAAATTGGGGGTGTTACAGATTGGCATCAGAGCTCAAGTTATAGAGAACGAAAAGATTTTCCAAAAATGAAATTTTGAAATCTTTTGACTATAACATCTGCAAGCGAAACCTCCGAGTGCCAATGGACGAGAACAAGAAAAGTATATATATGTTATACATATTTAATTATTATTTATGCTTAAAGCATAATGGATTACATTTATTTATTTATAAATTTTTATTATTTGATTATTATAATACTAATACGTGATTTACAAACGACGCTGATTGTCACAATAGAAATCCTTGTCGTTTGACTCATTCCTCGTGAATCTTCGTTCCTTGTCTAAATTCTATTCCTTATTCTATCATCCATTCTTGTTTCTTTTCATCTATCTATTCTTATTTTATGTTATTCATGTTTTGTTATCACAAGCGTTGAATGAATACTCATTTTGATGTGAATTGTGTAACAGGATCATGCCGCCAAAACAGTTGACTGAGACTCAGTTACGTGCTATAGTAGCTGATCAATTTCAGATATCTATGAATGCATTTATGGCAAATTTGAATAATGGAGCCGGTGGATCTGGTGGGTCTGGTGGAGCTGGTGGATCTGGTGGAGCTGGTGGATCTGGCGGAGCTGGCGATACTGGAGCTGGCAATACTGGAGCTGGCAACACTGGAGCTGGCAATACTGGAGCTGGCAACACTGGAGCTGGCAATACTGGAGCTGGCGCTACTGGAGCCGATAATACTGGAGCTGGTAATACGGGAGCTGGCAATGCTGGTGCTGGAACTGGTAATGCTGATAGACCAGTGATTCCTAAAAACAAGAAGTGCAATTATACCTCGTTCATGAAATGCAAACCTCCAACTTTTAAGGGTACTGAAGGTGTTGTTGGGTTAATGCAATGGTTTGAGAAATTAGAATCCGTGTTTCGATTTAGTGGAAGTGAGGAAGGAGATAAAGTGATGTTTGCCTCTGCTACTCTTCAAGGGTGAGCATTAACTTGGTGGAATGGAAGAATGGCATCATTGGGTATGGATGCTGCTTATGCTACACCTTGGGTTGAAGTAAGAAGATGGATGACTGAGGAATTCTGTCCAAGGAGTGTTATTCAGAGGTTAGAACAGGAACTATATCAGCTGAGACTGAAGGGTACTGACATCGATGGATACACAAACAGGTTCCATGAACTTGCTCTACTTTGTCCAAACAAAGTTAACCCTAAATACTTGAAGGTAGAGCAGTATATTCGAGGCTTACCTACCAACATCCGTGGGGATGTGACCTCATCTAAACCTGCCAATATTGATGAAGCTGTTCGTATGGCCTACCAACTAATGGGTCAAATCATCCAAGACAAGGCTGATGGTGTTTCTGAAGGCAACAAAAGAAGAGCTGAAAATGACAGTGATGATCGTGGTGATAACCGTCAATCTCACAACAGAAATCAAAACCGAAGGAGGGGTAACGCTAATGCGATGACTGAAGCTGCAACTGCTGATAAGGGAACTAGATGTCAACGCTGCAAGAAGTCTCATACTGGTGAGTGTGCTAAGGTGGAAAGTGCAACAAGTTAGGTCACAAGACTGAAGACTGTTGGGGACCAGGAAGGAAGGGAGTGACGTGCTTTAACTACCAAGGTAAAGGTCACATGAGGAACCAATGCCCTCAACCTTCGAAGAATGCACGTGGTGGAGATAACCAGGGAAAAGCTTATCAGTTGGGTGAAGCCGAAGCGAAGCAAAACCCGAAAGTTGTCACTGGTACGTTTTTACTGAACAACCGTTATGCTACAGCTTTATTTGATTCTGGTGCGGACAAAAGCTTTGTGTCTACAAGTTTTAGTACCTTAATTGATATCAAACCAGTCGAATTAGACGCGAGTTATGAGGTAGAACTAGCTGATGGTAAACTAGTGAGTACCAATCGTGCGCTCCTAGGATGTTCTCTTAATCTTCTGAACCGTATTTTTAAGATAGACTTGATGATTGTCGAATTGGGAAGTTTTGATATTATTATCGGAATGGATTGGCTATCCAAGTATAATGCGTCTATCTTGTGTGGAGAAAAGAAAGTTAGGATTCCCTTAGATGACAAGACCATGGTTATCGAAGGTGATCAACGTAATTCACGACTAAAAATCGTTTCGTACATTAAGGCTCGTAAGTATATCGAAAGAGGGTGTGAGTTATTCCTAGCTAAAGTAGTGGAGAAAGAATCGAAGGAGAAACGTGTTGAAGATGTACCTGTTATCCGTGACTTTCCTGAAGTGTTTCCGGAAGATTTGCCTGGACTTCCTCCCCCAAGGCAAGTAGAATTCCAAATTGATCTAATTCCTGGTGCTGCACCCGTGGCTCGTGCGCCATATCGTTTAGCCCCATCCGAGCTGAAGGAGTTATCTGTGCAATTGCAAGAGCTATCTGATAAGGGTTTTATACGACCGAGTTCGTCACCTTGGGGAGCCCCTGTCTTATTCGTTAAGAAGAAAGATGGTTCGTTTCGTATGTGTATTGATTACCGAGAGTTGAATAAGCTAACGATCAAGAATCGTTATCCGCTTCCAAGAATTGATGATTTATTCGATCAACTTCAAGGTTCTCGTGTTTTCTCCAAGATTGATCTTCGTTCTGGTTACCATCAACTTCGCATACGTGAGGAAGATATTCCTATTACGGCGTTTAGAACTCGTTATGGTCATTATGAGTTTCTGGTTATGCCTTTTGGTTTGACTAACGCACCTGCTGTATTCATGGACTTAATGAATCGCATATGTAAGCCGTATCTTGATAAATTCGTGATCGTTTTCATAGATGATATTCTAATCTACTCCAAGAGCAATGAAGAGCATGCCGAACACTTAAGGATTATCTTGAACTTGTTGAAGAACGAAAAGTTGTACGCTAAGTTCTCAAAGTGTGATTTTTGGCTTAATTCTGTACAATTTCTCGGACATGTGATCGATAAAAGTGGAGTACATGTTGATCCTGCAAAGATAGAAGCCATCAAGAATTGGAGTGCTCCGACTACTCCAACGGAAGTACGACAATTTCTAGGTTTGGCTGGTTATTACCGAAGGTTTATTGAAGGATTCTCTTTGATATCGAAACCATTAACGAAGCTGACTCAGAAGAATAAACCGTATGTGTGGGGCGATGATGAAGAAGAAGCTTTCCAAACCCTGAAGATGAAACTCTGTAGTGCGCCGATCTTATCGTTGCCTGAAGGAAGTGAAGACTTTGTTGTCTATTGCGATGCATCTCTTCGAGGATACGGTGTTGTTCTCATGCAACGTGAAAAGGTGATCGCATATGCCTCTAGACAATTAAGGAAGAATGAGGAGAACTACACTACCCATGACTTGGAATTGGGCGCTGTGGTTTTTGCTCTACGACTTTGGAGACATTATCTGTATGGCACGAAGTGTACAATATTCACTGATCATAAAAGCCTACAATACATATTGGATCAAAAGGAGCTGAATATGAGGCAACGTAGATGGGTTGAACTCTTAAGTGATTACGACTGCGAAATTCGTTATCATCCGGGAAAGGCGAATGTGGTAGCTGACGCGTTAAGTCGAAAGGAAAGGGAGAAACCGATTCGAGTGCGTGCTTTGGTGGTGACAGTTCATAATAACTTACCTGAGCAGATTCGGAACGCACAAGTCGAAGCATGCAAGAAGGAAAATATTGCTGCCGAAAGATTTAGAGGAGATGGTGAAGCATTTGAGACGCGAGCCGATGGTATCAAATGTTTGAGAGGTCGAATCTGGTTACCATTTTATGGTGGACTGAGAGACTTGATTATGTTAGAATCTCATAAGTCCAAGTATTCTATTCATCCTGGATCGGACAAAATGTACCAAGACTTGAAAAAGTTATACTGGTGGCCGAATATGAAAGCTGATATTGCAACATACGTCGCGAAATGCTTAACATGTGCAAAAGTGAAAGATGAATATCAGAAGCCGTCAGGATTACTTGTCCAACCTGAAATTCCAGTTTGGAAATGGGAGCGAATTACGATGGACTTCATCACAAAACTCCCAAGGACACCGTCTGGGTTCGATGCAATTTGGGTTATTGTCGATCGTTTAACTAAATCCGCTCATTTTATTCCAATCAACGAGAGTTTCGGTTTGGAAAACTCGCCGATATTTATCTGAAGGAAATCGTGTGCAAGCATGGTGTTCCTATTTCAATCATTTCCGATAGAGATAGTCGTTTTGCTTCTGGATTTTGGAGATCACTTCAAAAGTCGTTAGGAACCAATTTGGATATGAGCATAGCCTATCATCCGCAAACTGATGGGCAAAGCGAAAGAACAATTCAAACTTTGGAGGATATGCTACGTGCTTGTGTGATAGACTTTGGAAGTAGCTGGGATAAGCACTTACATTTGGCCGAATTCTCGTACAATAACAGTTATCACGCGAGTATTAAAGTTGCACCTTTTGAAGCACTTTATGGGAGAATATGTAGATCACCCGTTAGCTGGAGTGAGGTTGGTGATGCCCAACTCACTGGACCAGATTTGATTAGAGAGACGACGGATATGATTGTGCAAATCAAGAATAGGTTGTTGTCTGCTCGAAGCCGACGGAAGAGTTATGCGGATGTGAGAAGAAAACCATTGGAGTTTAATGTGGGAGATAAGGTTATGCTAAAGGTATCACCATGGAAAGGTGTTGTACGATTTGGAAAACGTGGGAAGTTGAGTCCTCGTTATATTGGACAATTCAAGGTTACATCTAGAGTAGGACCCGTGGCATACCAACTGGAACTACCACAAGAACTGTATGGGATTCATAACACTTTTCACGTGTCGAATCTGAAGAAGTGTTTATCCGATGAAGAACTCATTATACCGTTAGACGAGGTTAAGGTTGATAAAACGCTGCACTTTATTGAAGAACCAGTCGAGATCATGGATCGTGAGGTCAAGCAACTGAAGCAAAGCCGAATACCTATTGTCAAAGTTCGATGGAACTCTCGAAGAGGACCGGAGTTTACTTGGGAACGAGAAGACCAAATGTGGAAGAATTACCCTCATCTCTTTGATTTCAACAAGCGATCGGGCAAGAACGCAAGTTGATCTTCGAGGGCGAAGATCCTAATTTGGTGGGGATGATGTGACAACCCGTCAATTTCAGGTCGTTATTTTAATCTCGACTATTACGTATTACGTGTTTACTTTAATGAGAATTTTAAATTATCGACTAACCGAGAAGGTTATGACTTGAAACTAGCGTAAGAATGTCGATTAGATGAAAACCGACAAGGAATATGTTCGGTATCGATATTATATTCTCAAATAATCATAAAAATGTTTTTTATTATATTTAATCTTTATTTCTCGTATTTTACGTTTTAACGAATGACGATAACTATTAGTGATCGCGATACCGACGGATGCCCAAAAATTTACGTTTCATTATCGATTGTCTCGATATTGTATATTTTCGACGTTTTCGATTTAATTGCGTTTTAAGTCGTGTCGAAGCTTTGTTATTATATTTTGGAGCGTTTTAACTTTCGAAAAGTATTTTTACGAAACCCTAGCCCCGTAAATATTTTTAAAATTTACAATTTACATTTTCTACCTTGTAAACTACTAACTTGCATTTTTGGACCAAAAGAATGCATAAATGACAAAATCTACCCTCACCCCACTATATAAGGTTTTTCCACTAACTCATTTCATTTAAAAGTTCATTTTAAACAAAAAAAAAATCTCTCTCTCTTGTTCTTGTGTTTTGGCCGTCCACCCCTAGCCCCAATCCATCAAAATATTTTGATTTCTACTTTGAATCAAGCAAAACTAAGACAAGACCCATCTTGGAAATTCAAAGATCTTTCTATTGGTATAAATTTTTCCCACATGCATTCACTCAATTTTTATTTTCAATTTTTGATGATGAACATCATGTTTGATCCATTTATATGGTGATGAATGTGTTAATATTATTATATTCATAGTGGGTTGTTGTTGCATGTAAGATTTTTATTTATTTAATTTTTGTGAGATTAAATTTGAGGGTGTTATGGGTTAGTTAGATGTGTTAGTATGATATTAGGATCATATTAGGACCATAGGAATTGTTGGAATGGGTTGAAAATATGTTTTGGTATGATTTTTAGATGGTCTATTTTAGGCAGTAACTTTAAGGCCATTTTTGAAATTGTTACTGTGATAAACTTGGTAAACTAATAAGATAGGGTCGTAGAGAATTTAGTTAGCTTCGATTTGAGCTAAAGTAGAGCTTCTAACTCATTACGAGCGAAAAGTTATGCTACTTTTAGTATTTGTGTACCGGGAGACGGGTATCGGCACAATCCGAAAATTGTTGTCGATATTTGGAACGAATCTCGGGGACTATAAAATGAGTTTTAAAAATGTTCAAGGGCTGTTGTAAGTTGATAAACCTCAGGTCATGAGTATATTTTCAAACCCGAGTGTCGGTTTTGCAAACGGAATTGTTTAGATAAGTCAAAATGGTTTTACAAGTCAAAGGCGTAAAACTGTCCGGTTTTTGCAACACGAAGGTGTGTCGGGCAGAAGGTCTTAGAAGTAATATTTTTGAATGAAATTTAAACTGAGTCTTATTCATATTATGTGTGAGTTTGTCACCAAGTTTCGTCGAAATCGGACAAGTCTAGATAGGTTAGATTGGTGTGTACATTTGGAGTGTACATGCTGATTGGTATTTTGGACACGTAGTTCAATACTTGTGTGGCGTGAGTTGAGTATTCACTATTGCACATGGTGACTTACTCAAGTGTTAAGTCATCATATAAATGACTTAGTTAGTGGTCCGAGGGAAGTAAAATGAAGGTTTGACTTGCGTTGACTTGGCGTCTTATGACGGGTCAATGTCAAGGGTGTGAGTTTTTAAATGAATAAGTGTTGAACAAAAGGGTATAGTAGTACACTTATATTTTTGTTATTTTTCGGGATTTTCATGGTCATTTGAAATTGACTTTCGTATTATTTAAGTATTATTTATACTTGAGTCGTTTATTAACGAACGCGCCTTAATTGGTAGGTTGCGGTCTTCGTGTTTAACGGGCATCACAAATCGTCGGCGATCGTCGCATTACTACTATCGTACCAAGGTGAGTCTATAGCCTCGCTTTAACATGTTTACTTGTTTTATAAAACCCGCGAGGGGGATAACATGCTTGTTTTATTAAAATAAAAGGGTTACGGCGAGAAGTTGTGGAAACCCTTATTATTGGAAAAAAAAACATTATTATAAATGAAGGGTACAACGAGAAGTTGTGGTAAACCCTCATTCTTTTAAAAATTGAACACAAAGGACCCGATTGTATGCTTAGATGAAAGTTGTTATAAAAGTTTGTTTAGCCTGAAAAGACCCATGAATCGTGAATTGTTAATCGAAAGGAACGCTAATACTATGGATAGATCTATCGGGGTGACACCCAGTCCGGTCGCGACTAGCTATCGCGTGGTGTTGTGATGCACCAGTAATGAAACATCGGATGCAATTGTATAAGAGAAATATACGCACTTGGCTAGGTGTGTTGGGCTGAAATAATATATGTTAACGTTCAATTTCACGAGACTTATGAAATAACAACGATAATTATGTCTGATCCACATGATTGTCAACCACAGAAGGTTTATTCAGAATACTTGTGTTCGTTTATTATATTTTAAACTCTATAGAATCACTCAACATTTTTGTTGACTTTATAGCATGTTTTATCTCAGGTCCATGAAGAAGGCACTCAGGGAAGGCGGTTTCATGCAGCTTGCTAAATTAAAATGTTGTGGCCCGCTTTTATAAACTATGTTCATTCAAAGAAACTTTTATCGTATGGTTGGTTGTGTAAACCTTGAAACTATTTGGGACCGTGTGTGAACTGTTTTATTTTTAAACAAATGAATGGATGTATGTTTTGTTAAAACGACTCATTTTGAGGCGTTTTCTATGATATTGAGGTTGAACCATGATCGTAACACCCAATGACCCTTCCGCTGCTATGACCCGAAATTGGGGGTGTTACAGAAACATATTTTCATAATTGTAGAAAAGTTAGAAAAACACAAAACCCTAGCCTTATTTTTCTCCCCTTTTCGCCGTCGGTTAGAACACACAAGGAAGGGGTGTTCATTGATTTTTGGTGATCCAATTCTTGCAAGATCATTCGTGTTATCATTCCTTTTTGTTTCACGCATTAGGTATACCTTAAACCTTTTTCTTTTTAGTTATTTGTTAGATCAAGAACATATGAAATCAAGGGTTTATTAAAAACTATTAATAAACGTGTTAATTAAATCATGGGGGTTAAAAACATGTGGTTTAGGGGTGTTTTGGTTCGGCCGATGCACACAAACCGAGAGCCGAAGCTCTTGCTATCTCTCGGGTGACCACAGCCGAGACCTACGGGTCTCGGTGTTGGCTTCGTGGTTCGGCAGCAGGCAAAACAAGGGACCCCGACGCATGTCGGGGTGGCCTTTTGGTCGTTGGGGGTCTCAGCTAAAAACAACAAGCACCACCGGCATAAGCCGGTGGCTAATATGAACAAGGAGGGGGTGCAGCGGCATGGGTAGCGACTAGCCAAGGACCAAGGGACCACCGGCTTAAGCCGGTGGCACTTTTCCACAAACAGTGGCAACCGGCCAAGCCGGTTCACCACTGTTAAGGGTGTGTTTGTTTGGCCGGTTCAAGGGGTTTCACATACCGTTTCACGACATGTTTAGATTTAAAACACGGGTTCAGTTCATGATTTATTTTTACAAGATAAATAATTACAAGATTTATTAAATAAATTTAACATGCTATATAATTAATTTAATTTAGTCATGACTTAGGTTAATTATTATTAGTAATAATACATGATTTTAACCTAAGTATTTTATGATTTAATTTAGACTAAAGTAATTAATTAATTATTAAAACATGACATATAATTAGACTAATTCTCTCTAGGTGTTTTCCGGCCGCCGTATGTTTTTCCGTTCCCCTTTGATCTGATCTATTACCTTCTCCTCGTTCTATCTTGGTGGCTGTATATCTATTATTGATTCTAGGGTTGATAGTTTTTAGGGTTTCGTTATTTTTTTTTTTAGGGTTGTATACGAAACTTTCTTATCAGCTCTTTTAATTAATATTGATATACAGATTCATTGAATAGAACGTCTAAGGTGATGACTGGTTTTTAGGGTTTCGGTTCTGTGCTGTGCGCCGCTGCATTTTTTTAGGGTTTTTTTGTTATTATTTTAATCGGTATGGAGATTGGGTAGGTTTATTTAGGTACTGGTATAAAACCCTAATTTGTTAATTAGGGTTTTTGTGATATTGTGTTTGATTAGTTTCATGATTAGAGAGATGGATAACAGTTTTGTTCCGGTTGACATGGATGCGTTGGCAGCTAGGATGATCAGATTGAGAGAACAGATGGGTGTTTCATCTCCTAGTAATACGGATAGCTCACCTGCTGTGGTGCATGCAGCAGGTCTTCAGTCGACACAAGAGGGTTCTGAGTCGCATGCGACACTTGCTGATTCGACACAAGATGCTGTTCCTGCTGATTCAAGACTTGCTGATTCGACACCTGCTGTTAATGCGGGTAAGGAGAAGGGTTCACTGCTTCAGGGGTGTGCTAACTTGTATACTAATGTCAATAGTCCACAGAAGGGTTCGTTTGCCTCGATATTTCAAAATGAGGGTGGTATGAACCAAACTATTCCTAAGACGGTGAAGATATCAGAATTACGATGTGATGAGCATGTTGAAGGAGCACGAGTTGCACTTCCATATGCTGCTGTTGAAGAGGTTGAATCCAGATTTAAGCACACGTTATACGGGCAGTTTATTGGTAAACGTTTAGCTTTTCCATTGGTGGAAAATTATGTTAAAAATACGTGGGCACGATTTGGCTTGATACGCGTTCAATTACATGAGGATTTTTTCCTTTTTCAATTCAAGACGAAGGAAGGAATGGAAGGAGTCCTTGAAAATGGCCCGTGGTTGATTAGGATGGTTCCCATGATTTTGAATATTTGGTCGCCTACTACTGATCTGAAAAAGGCGGAGATTAAGAAAGCACCAGTTTGGGTTAAGATTCATCATGTGCCGATTGTTGCTTATTCGGAGGTTGGTCTTAGTCTTATCACGACCCAAATTGGCACTCCTATTATGTTGGATTCTTACACGAGTAATATGTGTGTTAACTCGTGGGGTCGGAGTACATATGCTCGGGCGCTCGTTGAGGTTTCAGCTGAAATGGAGTTATTGGATTCGATGGTAATTGCAGTCCCTAAAGGTAGTGGAAAAGGGCATTCATTGGTTACTGTTGATATTGAGTACGAATGGAGACCTCCAAGATGTGCTACATGCTTGATCTTTGACCATAATAGTGATATGTGTCCGAAAGTGCATAAGGAAGTGGTTACTCATGTTACTAAAGATTTGGTGAATGATGGATTTGAGGTGGTCAAAAACAAGAAGAATAAAGGAAAGAAGAAGCAACCTCAAGTTGCAGGTATTAAGTTAACAAAACCAGCCCTTAATCTTCAGTTCCGTAATGTTGAGAGAGGTGAATCCTCTAAAACAAATGTAACGGGTCAGAATCCTAAGAAGGCAGATTCTTTGCTTAAGAAGGGTTTCCTGAATAACAGAACCTCGAGTTTTGTAGCTAAGACTAATGATAAGGATAAGAGGTCTCATAATTCTTTTGGTGCTCTTTGGGATAAGATGGATGATGGTACAGATTGGGAGGATGGTCTTAAGACCAAGGAAGGTGTAGTCAATGAGAGTGATAGTGAGGTTGAAGAAGTCATATCGATTGATGATCGGCATGGTTCTCATCAGCCTGGTCCATGATGATGTTTTACTTTCATTGTTCATGCACCTTTAGGTGGTTTTTTCCTATTGGTGTTATTTGTTTTGTAATCGTTTAGTAGGTCATATGGCATGTCATATGATGTAGTGGTTGTTCAGGCATTTGCTTGAGGTTAATGTAGCATTGCAGCTACATTCCATTGTACTTCAATGTTTTTGGGAATATATTTTACCGGGGTTAGGATTCCCCTTTACCCAAAAAAAAATGACATATAATTAATGAATTTCCATGACTTAGGTTATATTAATAATAAATATTAATACATGTTTTAACCTAAGTATTATTTACACTTAAATTTAATTAAATCATTCTATATTTAATTAAATCTTATAACATATAGTTTATTTAATTTACATGTATTAATTAATAAACTATACTATTAATCACATGATTTAGAATATTAATCAGTAATCACTTAGGCTTATCTTTTTAGCTTAATAATCCAGCTTAATTCTATTTATAGAAACTTTCTATTTTCAGAAACTTATTTATTTTAAGCAGCTAATCTATTTATGGAAATTTTCTATTTTAAGAAACTTATCTATTTTAAGCAGTAAATCTATTTTTGGAAACTTTCTATTTTGGAAACTTTCTATTTTTGGAAACTTTCTATTTTAGGAAACCTGCTATTTTTAGAAAGTTACTTATTATTACACAACAAGTATAATAATACAAGAAATACAAGTAATACTTGATCAGAATAGCCAGAATACATGATAAACACAGCATAATGATAAAATCAGTAAAACATGACATGAACATATAAAACAAGCTAGGACATGATATACAACTAGTTACGTACACAATAATCAGAATACTTATACACGTATATTATCTATGTAGCATTAGTGAGATCTAAGAAGGACTCTCTTTCGTTCGTCTTCTTCGTTCACTAGAAATAAGGTACGGATTCTCAGTCCTTTCAGTATGGACATTCTTTCCTTATTAGGATTTCCCGTATGCAGCCAACTGTTTTCCCAGTATATGTTTTATATGCTTTGATTTGCTTATGTTTAATTTAATGCCTAAGCCATATACATGCATGACCAGTTTCACCTAGTTATGGAGGTACCATAACTGTTGTCCCTTTTATATGATGATTGTAATACACGAATTTAAAGAAAGAAAGGTAGAATGAGAAGAATTCTAGAGAGAGAAACTAGAGAGAGAAAAGAGAGAGAAGGAGAGGATTAACTTGTGAATATTAGATTAAGGAATGAGAAAATGAACCACCAACCATCCTAACATGCTAGGAGGGTGGTATATATAGTCCACCCACATGCGGGCTTCTTTATGGACTATATGGTTTGGGCCGGGCTTTCCTTTTGGGCTTTAGTTACTTATTAATGAACTTTAGCCTAAAGTTAAGCCCGTATAACACGACTAATATACTACCTATTACAACGTTCTAAATATATGATACATAATAAACATATGACCGAGCATTCTTGTTTGGCTCAATATTTTGAGGCTAACAATCTCCCCCAATGAGAGGTCATAAACCTTGGTCATTTAGGAAATTTGTAGAGATTACTAATCTCGCCATAAATGAGTCTTGAACGTGTAATCGTAGTCTTGTTCCTTCATGCTGTGATCTTTGAGCCTTTGTCGTTGTCTTTCGACTTTGTCTTTAAGCTTGAGATCTTCAAATCATCCTTGACTTGTCTTTGCCATCTTGCGATCTTGTGTCTTCATCCACATGCTCATACTATTAATTGATGAATATGTCTTTAGGCATGAGTATGTGGTTTCTGAATCTTTGACTTTGCTGAGTACACCGTGACGCCACCTTCTCGAGACAAAACATAGACACGGACTGAATGGCTTTGACATTCGTCCTAAATCGGTAGCGTTTTACCTCCGGTCGGTGAAGACCGTTATACGATTTTAAATACCGTACCTGTGATCAGGTAGATTCAATTAAGAATCTCCTTGACAGGGTTTCGCGGCTGTACTAGCCGTTCTCTTTACTCGACCGTCTCAAAGCAAGACTGTGAACATAAAGAGTGAATCAATTGGATAGATATCCGCTTGATTAAAGTCGTCAATTCAAATTCCTGGAACAAGTTTGATTCTTAACAAATCTTACCATTGTTGCTTTCCAGTTGACACAAGTTTGATTCACAAGAATCTCACAAGTCACCTACCGTAGCGCTGTTTGAGGTTGACGCTAGAAGGATTTCCATTCGTCACTGTGGATATTAATGAATATCACTCTGAATGTTCTGGCAAGACCATAAAGATATTGCGTAGAAACCTGAAACGAGTTTGAATCAATTCAGAATCAAACCACTGTTGCTTTTTAGTTTTGGACATGTTCAATTCATAGAGAATCTTGCATATGACCTACCGCAGTGCTGTTTGATGTTAACACTGGAAGGATTTCCACTCATCATTGTGAATACTAAGTAGTATCACTCTGAGTGTTCTAGCAATATCACAAGGATATAGCGTAGGACTCTCTTGATCGTCATCCGTGTGTCCTAACGAGATTTGATTGATCTCTTGGCTCTAGACTCGATTTGTGCACTTTTAGTGGTCGGAGGCTGGAGCAGATGCCACCTATTCAATATCAACTATCTCGAAGTGAGAAAGTCAATAGTAGTCATGTTGTTCTCCGTGACAATAAAACAAACTTCTTTTGAGAGAAGCCTGAGTAGCTAGGAAAGGGTTGTGCTTCACATCACTGGGTCCATGATGAGTTTGTCTTCATGATGAGTTGACCCGGTTTCTGCCTAAGTTGTATGGAGGGCTTCTTTCTTTACACCCTTTATCCTTACATTTCTTTTTCATTCTTCAACCCCTTCAATGCTTACCAAGACATCATTACTAGCACCTTGTTGTGATTGTTCCAGTGCTAGCATCAGTACTTAGTCGGCATTCAGCTACGTTCACATTCTACTCCATCTTTCCTAAGGACTTCTAATAATCTTTTGGATTGTCCCTGGGAAGATCCCTCCGGTTCTGGTTGGATCATAGGACTTAAACCTAACCACCCTTTTGACACCAATAACGTCGTGAATTAAAGATGTTGTGGGTATTTGATCGTAACCATGAAAATCACTTTAAATTCTAACAAAGTGTTTGAAAAACATTTAACACCTTGCTAGTTTTTGTCGTTTAAGAAATGCTCCCCCTTCACATGTGCATCGATAATCGAAAGTGTTTCGCACATGTAGGTAAGAGTTAAAGTGCTTGAGTCATATATTAGATCACATTTTAATCACATTTTCTCCCCCTATCTCTAATATATAAAATCTTTTGATATTAGAGATACCAAATTTGATTAAAATATATTTTGAAAAAATAGTCTTGAAATCTCTGGGAGAAAGATGTGTTAATCTTTTGCATGAAGTTAAAATGCTCCCCCTCAAAAATTGATCCAATTGAATTGTCATTGTGAGGATATGATCCACATTTCGCTTTTTGAGGATGGGAGTTGTTGAACACACAATTTTTGAAAGATTTTGAATAATCATTGAGAAATTCTTGAAAAACTTGTGTTCAACGCTTTTTGAAAAATCCTATTTCTTTTTGTCGAAGAAGTTTTTCTTAAGCATAAACTTGAGTTCATAGACTTTGAATGTCTTGACGAATCCACTCAAGTGTAAGAAGATTTCTCTTCTTTTGCTGAGGGTAAGAGCACGAAATCGTACACTCCCCCGTGAATATAGATCCGGGTTGCAATCTGAAAGTGATTACAAGCCATTGTGTTGAGCTCAAAACGTTGAATGTTTTGTGACAAGCTCAACCCGTGATAGATTGCTCTACCCGTTGTTTGGAAATATTTGTCCAAAATAGACAATTTCCTTTATTAAAAGAAGAAATGACATGATTTGAAAAATATTTACAACTTTCATTCGAGCTTTATGTACACACCCGTGTCGTTATTGAGCGACATTTCTAGGCACGTCCATATTATCGATACTGAAAGACATGTCGAGAAGAATATTTTTGGATTTTGAAAGATTTTATAATTTTGTGTTTTGCTTTTATGTGTTTTATATTTTTGTATTTTGCTTTTTCAAAGATATTTACAAGTTGATGTTTGATAGATAAATCAAGCAGGCACCTTTGCCAGAATCTCCAGGTCTGCTGGAGTCAAACATCTCATACCAATTTGCCTAACGAGGTACTCAAACCTATCTTTCGACAGAGCTTTCGTAAACAAGTCGGCTAATTGGTAATCCGTTCCAACAAAGTATAATTCAACGATACCTCTTTCAACTTGTTACTTTATGAAGTGGTATCTGACATCAATGTGTTTCGTGCGGGAATGCTGTACCGGGTTGCAGGAGATGGCTATGGCAGACTTTGAGTCACAGTACATAGGTACTTTATCAAAGTGGAAGCCATAATCCGTGAGTTGTGTTCTCATCCAAAGAACTTGAGCACAACACGCAGATAGAGACACATACTCCGCTTCGGCTGATGAAAGTGACGTGCAATCCTGCTTCTTGGAAGACCATCCCACAAGCTTATCTTGACCTAGAAATTGTGCACCACCAGAAGTACTTTTTCGTGTATCAAGACACCCTGCATGATCAGAATCTGAATAGGCCGTTAGAAAGAAACCAGTTTCCCTCGGATACCAGAGTCCCAAATGAATGGTATTCTTGAGGTACCGAAAGATCCGTATAACCTCCTTGAGGTGCTTTTCAGTGGGTCGTGCTTGATATCGTGCACAATAGCATGTAGCATGATGAATATCTGGTCTGCTTGCTGTCAAGTACATGAGGGACCCGATCATGGAACGATATCTCGTTTGATCTATGGGTAATCCCTCCAAGTCAGCATCTAGGGATGTGGTTGATAATGGTGTCCTAACGGGGTCACATGAAGTCATACCATGCTTTTTGATTATCTCTTGACAATATTTAGCTTGGTTTATAAAGATACCACTTGGGGATTGGTGAACTTGAATTCCTAGAAAGAATTTTAGTTCGCCCATCATTGACATTTCAAATCTGCTGTGCATTACTTTTTCAAACCATTTTGAAAGTTTTGGGTTTGTAGACCCGAAAATAATGTCATCAACATAAATTTGCACAAGCAGAATGTCATCCCCATATTTATAAGTGAACAAAGTTAAATCAATGGAACCTTTTGAGAAACCTTTGGAGACCAGAAATTTCGAGAGCTCGTCGTACCACGCCCTTGGAGCTTGCTTGAGTCCATAAAGTGCTTTGTGGAGACGATACACCTTGTCAGGATAATGAGGATCGACGAATCCTTCCGGCTGCGTGACATAGACTTCTTCCTTCAAAGAACCGTTAAGAAACGCCGTCTTTACGTCCATTTGATATACAATGAATCCCTTATGTGCAGCATAGGCAATGAAAATCCTGACCGCTTCCATACGAGCAACTGGTGCAAATGATTCATCAAAATCAATTCCCTCTTTCTGGCCATACCCCTTAGCCACTAGCCTAGCTTTGTTTTTGATGATCGTATTCTCTTCATCCATCTTGTTTTTCCAGATCCAACGAAGATTTAATGGAGTCACATCGTATGGTCTGTCAACAAGTTCCTAGACTTTAAGTCTTTCAAATTGGTGAAGTTCATCCGTCATCGATTCAATCCAAGCATGATCAGCCATGGCTTCTTTGATGTTTTTCGGTTCAGCAGTACTCACGGCAAGTACGAAGATACAAACATCGCCATCGGTGGCTAGTTGTCGTCTTGTACGAACGGGCTGTGAAGGGTTTCCAATTACATGAACCAAAGGATGATCTCGGGTCCAGTGGTGTGTTGAAGGATGTCGTTGATAAAACGTATGCATATTTGACGGATCAACATGGTGAGTAGAAGACTCTCCAGTTTCGTGTACCGGTGTACCGAATGGGTTGATAAATTCGTCTTCGTCAGATAATGCATCGTCTGCTTGATGTGTGTTCTCTGGAGCAATGACAGTAGTTGTGGATGTTGTAGGATTGATTGTTAATGTGATATTCTGAGGAGGTAAATCTGCAACAACCCGTGTTGAAGTATATGAAGTTGTATCCTTTTGTTGATGATGAACGGTATCATCATTATTATCATGAGTGACAGCGGAAGACTTCGATGCAACTTGTTTCTCCCCCGTGAAATATTCATCATACATTGGTCCATATAACATTTCCAACTCTTCAAGTGTCATGTCCACTGTCATATGTGCTCTAGGAACATGTTCAAGAACCAGCTTTGAACTTGACGGTTCATTGCTGTGGTCTTGAGTTCCGAGTTCCGTGCGGTTGTGAACGGAAGTCGTTTGTCATTGTGGATCGGGACTTAAACTGCTTTGTTCAAGTTCCATTTCTTGCAATTCATCAAATCTGATATGAATAGTCTCGACTATCAATTTTGTTCTCTTATTGTACACTCTGTATCCCTTAGATTGAGTTGCATATCCCACTAAAATGCATGCATCACCTTTCTCTTTCATCTTGTCCAAATTTTCACCATCTCGAATAATGTAACACGTACATCCAAAAACGTGAAGGTGTTTGAGTGAAGGTTTGCGATCATTAATTATGTGATATGGTGTCTTTTCGTGTCTTGGGATAACTAAGGAGCGGTTTTGTGTGTAGCATGCGGTTGACACGGCTTCGGCCCAAAAGTATAGTGGAAGTTTTGAAGCGGATAATAATGTTCGAGCAGTCTCAACTAAAGTACGGTTTCGTCTTTCAACAACGCCGTTTTGTTCGGGTGTTCGAGCAATAGATGTTTCATGTTCAATTCCCTCGGCTTCAAAATAGTTTCTCAGTTGTGAATTCAAAAATTATGTACCTCTGTCAGTACGAACCACTTTAACTTGAGCTTGAAGACCACGTTGTATCAATTTAAGGAAGCTGATGAGAACATCGGGTGTTTCATCCTTGGATCTCAAGAAGTGAGTCCATGTGTACCTTGAGTAGTCATCGACAATTACGATAACGTATTTCTTCCCATTGATACTTTGAACACGCATGGGACCACACAAATCTATATGAAGAAGATCTAACCGTCCTTTAGAGCTAGGTGTAGTCTTTCTCTTGAAACTACTCCGTTTAGCTTTACAAAGCTCACAAGAAGAACAAAGATGATCTTTGATGAATTTCAAGTTAGGAAGGCCTCGCACAATATCTTTCTTAGAAAGCAAGTTGATGGTATCGAAGTTAAGATGAGATAAACGTTGATGCCATAACCAAGCTTGAGTCGTTGAAGCTTTAGCCATGAAGCAGATTGGAGTTGAAGATGTGGAGTCTTGTAGTGAAATAGTGTAGAGATCAGTACCCCGTGTTCCGGTAAGTAAGTCATTCCCATCATAATCACGAACAAAACATGTCTTCTTTCTAAAAGCAACCTCCAAATCCGCATCACAGAATTGACCAACCGAGAAAAGATTATGATTGAGCCCTTCGACGTAGTAAACCCTTTTGATAGTGATATTCCCCTGAACCAAGTCTCCATATCCTAGGATCGGTGCAAATTGATCATTTCCGAATCGGACCGTACCCAGGAACTTCTCCACGAAGTTAATTAGAAGCTTGAGATTCCCCGTCATGTGCTTCGTGCATCCGGAGTCCATTATGAAGAGAATTACTTCGATCACCTGCAGAAGAATTAGAACACGATGGAGCATTTGCTAAATTGGATTCCATGTTAGTTGTGATTTCCGATTCATTAGTTTCCCTAGTTTCATCATTTAGAGGCACACTAACGCTCGTAGTCACATTTTCTGTCCTAACCTTAGGCATCCATTTATATCCTGGAGGACATTGATTAGCAAACCACCATTTCCAAGGCTTGCTAGCAGACTCATATAATTCCCTAATTATGCTTCTAGGGTTCTTAGTGGTGGAGTCTGATGCAATACTTTTTTTAGGGGGGGTTACACCAGAATGGTTCACTTTGCGTTTGGGTTTTCTAGCACTAATAGGCATCACAGTTTGCTTCTTAGTTCTAGTTTCTACGCCTTTGACATTATTCAAAACACACATAGCATGATTAGCATTAGCACACTTTCCACATTTCACACAAACAAACTTAACTTTCATAGCATTCAAAGTCGAATCATTCAAATCGTCATTAACGCGATTACAGACGTTTTATTCTTAGAAACATTGAAAATCCTAGGGTGGTCTTCTACTTGCTTCATCTTCCCTTGACTTTTGTTTTGCCAGACCTTTTCATTCATGCGAGTGCTCTTAAGCTGGGGCCGGCTAACACTAGCAGTGGGGACTACTCCTGTAGTAAAAGACACACGTCTATTAGTGTTTCTAGAAGTCTGAGGTGATTGACTTTCTTTGTTTTGTGTGGGTTTAGTGGTCAATCTATACATCCCTGGTTTAACCACATTTGTGTTCTTAATGCTTTGTGATCGAATATTTGTTTTGGGAGTGTTTTGTGGTAACCTATCCTTCCCATCCGTCTTGGGGGCAAACGCAGGTTTTGCAAATGCAGAATTAGAGAAAACAGATGGTTTTCCCAAGACAGAGGGTCTAGTCACTTTTTGAGCATTGGGTTGTCTTACAACAGGTTTCTTAACACTAGGTTCCACAATCTTCCCACCCATCTTAGCAATGAGTTTCTGCAACTCTGCTATCGCTCTGTCCCTGTCTTGTAACTGAGCTTTCAACCCTTTAATTTCCAAATTCTGTTCGTTCATTTCTCGAAACGTTTGGGAAAGTTTTTCTTGCAATTTATTATTATGTGGAAAACTACCAACGTCTTTTTGCAAAGCAAGTTCAAGAGAATGACAATGTTTTTGAAGGAAATCAGTTTTGTGTTGAAGTAACTCAAAAGCCTTTTTATCAACATTTTCTTTATGTTTCGAAAGCTCAAGTTCAAGACGCTCACACTCTTTGATTTTATCAAGATATTTGCATGCAACATCAGAATATTCATCGATATCAGCACAAGATTGAAGAGTAACACACAAAATATCTTTGGAGAGACATTCTTCTAAGAGTAGATCATATTCGTTTGAAAATTCTAATTTGTCATTTTGAAGGTCATCAATTTCTTTTTCAAGAGACTCAACATATTTCAAATCATCAAACATTTCAGACTAAATTAAATTCTCAAACTCAAGAACATGTTCTTTTATTATCTTCGTATTTGGTATTAAAAGTTCTTTCACAAGCACAGTTATGTCGTGAGAAATCTCAGTTTTCCACTTATCCTTTTGACGTTTCTCCCAATCGCTTTCAACAATTGATTGAACATTATTAACGTGGTGTTTAAGAAAACCAAGTATTTTTCTACTTTTGCTTTTAGAAGCATCTAGAGGCAAATAGTTAATATATTTAAAAACATTAGTTTTCCTCTTAGTGGCAAAAGCTTTTTTCCATTGAATTCTTTTTTGTTTGCATTCTAAAAATAATTCCTCACGAGACTTCTGTTTTTGTGGAGTGAAAAGACCATAAAGACTGTTTTCATATGCATAGTTATATGGTTTCACAGAATCTTTATTGACCTGTGATCTACTCTCCTCATCCCAAAGGGACGTCTCTTCCCTATCGAGGTTAGTAATTGGACAGTCATTATCAGTCCATTCGGACTCATCAAGATATAAGTGAGGGTTAGCAGCTTGAGCTTTTTCGAGGTACTTGGGTGTGGCAAAGCTAGGTTGACCCTTGAAAAACGACCGAGGTGCTATCATTCTAACGGTTTGAATAGAGTTATGTGTATTATAAACAACTTTTTTCAAAAATTCGACTTGTTCTTCGAGATCCTTTACTTTTTCAGTATCTTTGCTTTGTCTATTTTTGAAATCTTGTTTTAATGTTTCAACCTCTTGTTTCTTCTCGTCAAGAATTTTAGCAGAATCGGTGGTGTTCATAGAAAGCCTCTGTTCAAGTTCATTAACTTTTGTTGTGACAAGGTACGTTTTTTGACGTTCATCACTTAATAAAACATTAAATTGACGTTTTTCTTTAGTTAACAAAGCAAGAGCTTCATTGTATTTATTTTCAAAATCGTCCTTTTTAACGTTGATGACACGACTTTTGTACCCCTCAAGCTCGTTGGTCTTTTGAAGAAGCTCAGCCCTATAACTATCAATTGTCTCACTAGATTTTATAAGAGCGGCTTTGCATTCTTCAAAGTTTTGAGTGAGCGCTGCGTTTGCCTTCTTTAATTGCTTTTGATTCTTTCTATTTTCATTGACATCTTTTTGTAAACTAGCAATTAAATTAGCAAGCGCGACACGCTCCTCGTCATCATACTCATTTGCATGTTGATCATCCTCAAACTCATTATTGCACATGTTTGATGAATCGGGTGTGGTATGACTATCAACCGTTTCCATCATACATGTGTCAGTAATTGTTGTTGGTAGATCACTATGCTCATGTGTATCACCAAACACATTATATTCAGCATCATCTTGTACCTTATCAATTAGCTCGGTATCAAAGATAGGACCATTGTCATCTTCAGTGACGTTAAGGACCTCATGAATCTTTGCCATGTATGAATAATGTGCCTCGAGTTCTTGGTCGGAGAGTTCATCATCTGTGTCGTCAAGCATTTCTCCTTCCTCAGCTGATAACTTGATTCCAGCTTCCATTTTCTTGCACAACAGCATCTTTTCCTTATGATAACCATAATCTTTAACCCTCTTTGGCTGCCTGCATTCTTTAGCCAAATGCCCAAAACCTCTACAGTTAAAACACTGAATCCCACTTTGTTGCACAATTTGAGTACCAACAGTTTCCCTATTTCCAACAACAGTAGCCACCCTCTGATTATCATACTTAGGTTGTCGATCATACTTTGGAGGACTCTCAGCACGTCTTCGTGTGTCATACCTTGGAGGACTCTGTGCATGGGTGTTCCTCGAGTTTGAAGATGTTCGAAGGTTGTTGTTGGTGGGTTTGTAGATTTTCTTATATTGCTTCATAACGAAAGCCATTTGTTGCTTGAATTCCCTATCCCTTTGAGCTACTTCTTCATCACTGTCTTCTTCGGATGATTGCTCAGGTATGGGTGATGGTGCTCTTGCAACTTCTTTGCCTCGGGATCGTGTTGGAGCATGTGACTTAGAAACAATGGATGATCGTGGTGATGATGATTGAGTAGAGTATGTCTTTGAAGTACGGGAGTGATAATCTGGGTAATGTTGAGTGGTAGACACCAAAGCAAGTGGATTGGAAATCTTTGCAACTCGTTCAGCTCGAAGTTCATTTGCCTCATTTTGAAATTGTTTCAAGATGTCAAAGAGCTTGTGATATGAAACTTCGTCTAACTTTTGTTGTTGTTTCACCAAGGTGACAAACCGTGTCCACTCTGGTTGAAGTTGCTGTAGAAATTGGACATTGACTTGCATGGTGGAAACTTGCAAGTTGTTTCGGGTCATATCATTCATCATCTTGTAGAATCGGGAGTAATAAGAATCAATTGATTCCCCATCCTTTGATGTAAACTTGCCAAAGTTCCAAAACATCTTAGTTTTCACATCTTGTTTGTTAAGTGATTCACCTTGTTGCAATCTTTCAATGGCCGTCCACATTTCTTGAGCAGTAGGACATGCGTCAACCGTAGAGTAAATTTCATCTCCAATGCCACTGAGAATTAAGTAGATTGCTTCCTTCTCTGCATCAAACCACGCACGGTTCTCTGGTGTGAGGTCGGTCCTCTTTTCATCACGTTCATATGCGGGTTGTGCGTCACTTGTGTCTGTGGCTGGTACTGCAGGAACTTGAATCCTTGAGAGTTTATAGGGTCCTTCCAAGATACATTGCCTTAAAGCATCACCGTTAGGTTTTGTGTCAAGGTAACGTATAAAGCGAGATTGCCATTGATCATATCGACCCGATACAAGCATTGGTGGTCTTTCCTTGTTACCTGCCACCATTATGTTGTTCTTCGTCACACGATATTCGGCAGTAGAATCCATCTCAATATTCTCTGAAATGATGAATCGAATGTGGATCTTAAGTAGATTTGTTGTGATTGGTTGGTTGTTGAATTTCCAAAAAATGCGATTTTTTCTCAGTCCGACAATTAATTCCTCAGTCGGACAAAACGGTAGACGTAAAAAGTTTGTAATCACCAAATTTTGAAATCGAGCTAGAAATAGCCTAAAACTAGTATGGAAAAAATTTGATTTTACTTGACCTAACACGTTCTGAGACTAGTCTAGATAGTGGCTAAGTCTAAAAAATACTCGAACAAAAAATTAGATGTCCATCGCACTCTGATCGTAGTCTGATCGCACTCTCATCGTACTACTAGATCGCAGTCGGATCGTACTGAACAATCGTGCCCTGATCGTACTATGATCGTAATCCTTGATCGCAGTTGGATCGTACTCTGATCGTGGTCTGATCGGACTTACCTATCGTACTCCAGATTGCACTCTGATCGTGGTGATGATCGTAGCCGGATCGTGGTGATATGATCGTAGCCTGATCGTGATACTAGATCGCACTGATGGATCGCACTAGGTAATGAACAACAGATCGGACCTATAGATCGAAGCTGGATCGCACTGATGGATCGTAACTCAGGATCGCAAGTAGAAACCCCAATGGTTTATGCAAACACAGAGTTAGATCGTACTCCTAAAATTAAGCCGAGACTTAGAACAACAAGAAAGATTGGATTTTTACCTTGGATTTCGTGATTCAATCCAAACCAAAGTAACCAAAATCTTACCACACGTATGAAAGATGTAGAGATTAAAGGAGGAAGATTTAGAGTACGAAAAACATAAGAAAACACTTGAATCCGAGTAGATTTTTATGGTAAAATCACACGAATTAAGTAGAAAATCAACAACGAATCACAAAAACTACCCCATGGCGATTGATACCAATTGTTGTCCCTTTTATATGATGATTGTAATACACGAATTTAAAGAAAGAAAGGTAGAATGAGAAGAATTCTAGAGAGAGAAACTAGAGAGAGAAAAGAGAGAGAAGGAGAGGATTAACTTGTGAATATTAGATTAAGGAATGAGAAAATGAACCACCAACCCTCCTAACATGCTAGGAGGGTGGTATATATAGTCCACCCACATGCGGGCTTCTTTATGGACTATATGGTTTGGGTCGGGCTTTCCTTTTGGGCTTTAGTTACTTATTAATGAACTTTAGCCTAAAGTTAAGCCCGTATAACACGACTAATATACTACCTATTACAACGTTCTAAATATATGATACATAATAAACATATGACCGAGCATTCTTGTTTGGCTCAATATTTTGAGGCTAACAATAACCATAACACTAGAGGCACCAGTGTTATGTCTTCACCACGGCGGAGTGATAGCTCGTGGCGTCCCTTTCAGCTTTTGGCCATATTATTATGTTATCATGTGGGGCATATGGGTGCATCCTAGGTTACATGTTTGTACAGATTATTCAGGTGAATGTGGTGTGTGCCTTGCATCCTTCACAAGGAGCTGATCCCTCCAACCCAAAACTTATATTAATTAGAGGCAGCCCCTCTAATTCCATGATGAGTTCACCCCTCCAAGTATTCATGCACGTTGATATTTCATGACCTATATTGGCTAATGGTAAACATGTTAAACCGTTTGTATAAGATAAACATAAGGCTTTTCAAACTATAAAACCAGTTTTACTAAGTTACGTCAGATTTTCCAGGACTTAATCTATTCCGCTGCTATATGTTGTATATGCTTAATGTTATTCATTCTATGCTTGTATATCCGTGCACTGATCGTTATGCTCAGCCCTTTTTCCTTTCATGTTTCCAAAATGGAAGGTACTCAGGGACGCTCGTAGACTTTAAGCGTACGTGCATATGGATTGGAAGCTTCCTAGCCTTCATTACTTTATGCTTATCTTCATACTTTTGATACTCATTTCCATGGACATTGTTTAGTCCTTTTCATTTACAGTACTTATGTTTGTGTGTGATGAGCTTTACTTTCGGGTACCGTGTTTGTTTCCGGTATTTCCTTTATGGTCATGTAATGTTTAATACATTTATCCTTGTATGCTTTGCTGACACGCCATAATCACGCGTGACATTCCATTTACTAAAATATGGTGTTACAATTATGGTATCAGAGCCAAGGCTTCGACCTGTAGGCTCTCAACACACAACCTGTGATTAGTGGGTAGTCACTATGGTCTTCCTAGAACTGACAGTCGGTTTTCATGCATTCATTGTTTTCATGCATTCATATATATGTCATTGTCGCAGGTTTATGACTAAGTAATGGTTGGTACAGGACTGGCCCTATTTTGTCGCATGTGCATTTATCGAAACTTTTAACTTTGGGACCGACCCATTGGCGTCCCTCGCCATGTCTTTTGTTTTGAGTGAACTGACCATGGGCGTTCACTCTCGCTCATATAAAAGTTTTTATAAAACTGCATCATGCATTCATGTACTAATTTTCCTGCATAAAATTTTTCTCATGTTTTATTGGTATAAATTTTTTTCATGTATATATTTTATGTTTTAATTAGTTTAATCATGTATTTTTATGTTAGATTGTCAGATGATTTTCACACGCGACCAGGAACAACTCAATGTAGCAGTCCAAGCTACAATGCAAGCTATGCTTCCTCAGCTGAGGAACGAAATCAGGGCTGAGGTGCAGGCTGCCAACAATCAGCAACAGCACCCAGTACCTCCTCCTCCTCCAGCAACATTGGTCACATGGCTGGAGAGAATCAATAAGCTACGCCCTCGATATTTCGAGAAAACAGATAGCCCTAGTGAAGCTGAAAGCTTGTTGGATCACATTGAGAAGATCTTCGATGCAATGGGCTGTGACCCCGTCTTCAACTCGAGGTTGGCCTGTTACCGGTTCGAAGGTGATGTGCTATCATGGTGGAAGGCACTGAAGCAGTCTGAGGGAGGTGATAATTGGGTGGCTGGTTTGACTTGGGCTCAGCTCAGGGATTTGGTGATGGGACATTTCTTTCCCAAGGCTAATCAAGACAAGTTGAAGAGAGAGTACCATGGAATCAGACTAAGAGCTGGAGAGAATAGCAACGAGTTCATACAGTGCTTTCTTCGCTTGGCTGGTTTTCTTGGTGCAGCAGTAGGTACTCCCGAAGAGCAAGCATATCACTTCCGGTGGGCTCTTCGTACATCGGTCGCAAACAACTTGGTGTGTGCTACGTTCAACAAGGTGGCACAAGTGGCCGATGCAGCACGTAAGCTGGAGATGCTGCAAGAAAGAGAAGAGTTCGGGGAAGCAGAGAGACTTGAGAAGAGGCAGAAGACTAGGGACCGGTCTCAGCCGGCTACTCAACAACAGCCTACTCATCCCAAAGGAAACGGTCAGACTCACGACCGTACTGCTACGGATAGGCGTGGCGGTAATGATAATTACCGTAATAACGCTGGAAACTCCAACAGCAGCATGTCCGTATACTTACTCATTTTTCTTATGATTACATGAAATAGTTCATAATTCTAACACATTAGAGAATCTTCTACCATGAATCATGGTAACGGGAGAGACCAGAACCAAAGAGGTTCACAGCCTAACCGTCCAGCTTTCACTAGTATTCTATCTTACGAATTTTCCGCATTGTCCTTTGTACTTATTATCATGTCTCATGTATACTGTTCTTATCAGTCTCTCAGCCAGCAAGGACACCTGCTGGAGGATATACTCATCCTCTTTGCACTACCTGCAACCGTAGGCACCCAGGGCCATGTCGCCTCGACAGCGACGCATGCTTCAAGTGTGGTCTTCCTGGTCATCGCATGAAGGACTTCCGCAAGGGCGAGATGAAGGGCACATCAGGACATGCTGATGCAAAGCCGCCTCCTACCAGTGGACGCGTTTACACGACTTCTCGCGATCAGGCCAACAAGTCTACTGGTATCATCACTGGAATCTTGTATATGTATGGTCAAGCTGCATGTGTTCTATTTGACACGGGTGCTACTCATTCGGTCATTTCTATTGCTTATGCTAAGAATGTTAGGATATCCCCCATGCCTTTAGAGAACGTACTGAACATTTCCACGCCTTTAAGAGACTCTATACGCATAACCCATGTGTACAAGAGCCTTCCCCTAGAGTTTGATGACAAGATTCGTCCTGTTGACGCACTTCCGCTGCACATGAATGATTTTGA
The DNA here is from genome assembly GCA_025667525.1 of Glebionis coronaria. Taxonomy (NCBI): domain Eukaryota; kingdom Viridiplantae; phylum Streptophyta; class Magnoliopsida; order Asterales; family Asteraceae; genus Glebionis; species Glebionis coronaria. The sequence goes on along the minus strand of CM046874.1, from coordinate 348,525,624 downwards.
CATGATATTGGGCATGGACTGGCTATCCAATCATCATGCTACCATAGACTTCCATTCATATCGCGTCATCTTCGGTGATATTAATGCACCAGAGTACATTCACAATGGGTTCGTACCCGGAAGGTCTGTACAAACCATATCAACCCTGCAAGCACGTGCACTACTTTCACATGGTTGCGAGGGTTATCTAGCTATTGTTCATGACATGGATGCTGAATATCCATCAATTTAGAATCAGTCGATAGTGTCAAAATTTCCAGATGTATTTCCAGAAGAACTTCCGGGCATACCACCTGCACGTGAAGTAGAATTCAATATCGAGCTCATCCCAGGAGTTGAGCCAATTTCCAAGGCTCCTTATCGCATGGCTCCCATAGAGATGAAGGTGCTGAATGATCAATTGCAAGAACTTCTAGAACGAGGCTTCATTCGACCGAGCGCATCTCCATGGGGCGTACCGGTCTTATTCGTAAAGAAGAAAGATGGAAGTATGCGTCTTTACATAGATTATCGCGAGCTCAACAAGATCACCATCAGGAATAGGTATCCGCTACCACGCATAGACGATCTGTTTGACCAACTCCAAGGGGCCAAATATTTCTCCAAAATTGATCTGAGTTCGGGCTATCATCAGCTACGGGTTAAAGAGCAGGACCTTGCCAAGACTGCTTTCCGTACACGCTATGGCCACTACGAATTTGTAGTCATGCCATTTGGCCTTACCAATGCTCTAGCAGTGTTCATGGATTTGATGAACAGAATCTTCCATGAATTTCTGGACAAGTTCGTCATTGTCTTTATTGACGACATCCTGATATTCTCTAAGTCCAAGGAGGAACACGAAGACCATCTTCGTACAGTGTTACAGATTCTTCGCCAGAAGCAGCTGTATGCTAAATTCTCCAAGTGTGAGTTCTGGTTAGAGAAACTAGCATTCTTAGGTCACACTGTATCAGTAGAAGGAATCACTATGGATCCAGTAAAGGTTGAGGCTATTACCAAGTGGCCAAGACCGACATCAGCGACTGAAGTTCGCAGTTTCCTATGCTTAGCTGGTTACTACCGTAGGTTCATGGAGAACTTTTACCGTTTAGCACTACCACTGACTAAACTGATGCGAAAAGGGGAGAAATTTGTCTGGACTGAAGAAAGAGAGAAGAGCTTTAAAGACCTAAAGCAGAAGTTAGTATCTACACCGATTCTTACTCTCCCATCTGGTACAGGTGGATTTCAGATCTACAGTGATGCATCGGGGAAGGGACTTGGCTGTGTTCTCATGCAACATGGGAAAGTGATCGCGTACGCTTCACGGCAGCTTAAGCCTTATGAGGAAAATTACCCTACGCATGACTTGGAACTTGCAGCAGTCGTGTTTGCATTGAAGATATGGAGGCACTACTTGTATGGAGAATCATGTGACATTTTCACGGACCACAAGAGCTTGAAGTACATCTTCACTCAACGTGAATTGAACACGGGACAGAGGAGATGGTTAGAGCTGTTGAAGGATTATGACATTAATCTGCAGTATCATCCCGGCAAGGCGAATGTAGTGGTAGATGCACTTAGCAGAAAGTCCGGAATGATAAACGGCATTAAAATTGAAGAGGAAAACATAAGAGACTTGGAGCGACTAGACATTGAGATCATGGTACGTGGACAGCACGATTACTGGGCTAATCTTAGAGTAGAACCCGAGTTACTCTATAGGGAAGCTTAGAAAGATGATGGTGAAATCTGGGCGATAATTCAGAATTTGGAGAAGCAGACAGAATTTCAAGTAGACGCAGACGGTATCTTATGGCAGGGCACGAGAGTTTGTGTTCTTGATGATCAGGAACTCTAGGAAGAATTGTTAGTTGAGGCTCATAGCTCCCCATTCTCTATTCATCTTGGTTCGACCAAGATGTACCATGACATCAAGCAATACTTTTGGTGGAGTGGTATGAAACAGGATGTTGCAACTTACGTCTCCAAATGTCTTACCTGCCAACAGGTCAGCGATCTGGCGGTCTTCTACAACCGTTAGATATTCCAGAGTGGAAGTGGGACAAGATCACCATGGATTTTGTTACCGGTCTTCCGCAGACAAAGAGGAAGCACGATGCGATTCTGGTTATCGTTGATCGACTTACTAAGTCAGCTCATTTCTTACCGATCCGCAAGGAAGATTCGGTCAGTAAACTCGCCGATACTTACAAGAAGGAGGTCATGAGACTTCATGGTGCTCCATCCAGCATCGTCTCAGACAGAGATCCTCGTTTCACTTCGCGATTTTGGAGGAGTCTGCAGAAAGCTTGGGGCACAAAACTTAAGCTTAGCACGGCTTTTCATCCTCAAACAAACGGGCAATCGGAGCGAACGATTTAGACATTAGAAGACATGTTGAGGTCATGTGCGTTGGAATGGACGGGAGATTGGGACGATTACATCTGTTTGGTAGAGTTTGCATACAACAACAGTTGGCACGCAAGTATTAAGTGTGCTCTATTCGAGATTTTGTATGGCAGGAAGTGTCGCGCCCCAATCTGCTGGGATCAGGTTGGTGAGCGAACACTTGAAGGACCAGAAATGATAGAGTTGACTAACGAGAAGGTCGCAGTAGCTAAGAAGAAATTGCAAGAAGCACGGTCACGTCAGAAGAGTTATGCCGACAAGCATCGTAGGGACTTACATTTTAACGTAGGAGATCACGTCTTCCTTAAGGTATCACCGGCACGTGGTGTTAGACATTTTGGAATCAAAGGGAAACTCAGTCCTCGATTCATCGGACCGTTTGATGTCATTGAGCGAGTCAGTGAAGTATCTTACCGTTTAGCGTTACCTTTGCAGCTTTCTCATGTTCATGATGTTTTCCATTTGTCCTTACTCAGAGGGTACAAGTATCATCCCCTTCACATGGTTCAGTATCCACTGGAACAGATTCGTGAAGATCTTACCTTTATAGAAGAACCCGAACGAGTTCTTGATAGACAAGAACGAGTCATGAGGAGGAAGACAATTCCATTCGTCAAAATCCTTTGGAGGGATCATAGCGAGCGGGAAGCCACTTGGGAAACAGAGGAGTCTACCCGAGCTTCTTACCCTCATTTCATATTTTGAAATCGGGTATGTTCTTCTTTTCCAGTTTACATTATCTATAATTTGGGGACGAATTATTCTTTTTAGGGGGAAGAGTTGTAAAACCCGCATGTTTTTACCATGAATAGTACCCTCATGATCGTACGTACAGGATTGAAACTTTCCTTTTATAGCACGTTTACATTTCACGAATAGTAATTACATGTATTACGTACGTGTTATTACACGATAAGTATTTAAGCATATTAATACACGATAACTATTATCAACAATAATTATAATCACGAACATGAAATCATGAACGTAAATAAACACGAACCTATTATTATGTATTTACGTAATAATTATTACGATCACGTATAAATATATATATATATATATATATATATATATATATATATATATATATATATATATATATATATATATATAACATGAACAATAGATAAATAAATCACGTAATCACGACACTAGAACACGTAAATAATTAGAACACGGAAAAACAATGGGTTTCCCCTTGTGGGCCCCACATACCCGCAGCAAGAAACAAGTAAGGCGCCAAGCCCACTTTTGTTTTAACTAAAATAGAAAAAGAAGGGAAACATATTTTCATAATTGCAGAAAAGTTAGAAAAACACAAAACCCTAGCCTTCTTTTTCTCCCCTCTTGGCCGCCGGTTAGAACACACAAGGAAGGGATATTCTTTTATTTTTAGTGATCCAATTCTTGCAAGATCATTCGTGTTATTATTCGTTTTTGTTTCACGCATTCGGTAAACCTTAAACCTTTTTCTTTTTAGTTATTTGTTAATTCAACAACATATGAAATCAAGGGTTTATTAAAAACTATTAATAAACATGTTAATTAAATCATGGGGGGTTAAAAACATGTGGTTTAGGGGTGTTTTGGTTCGGCCGATGCACACAAACCGAGAGCCGAAGCTCTCGGTGTCTCTCTTGTGACCACAGCCGAGACCTACGGGTCTCGGTGTTGGCTTCGTGGTTCGGCAGCGGGCAAAACAAGGGACCCCGACGTATGTCGGGGTGGCCTTGTGGTCGTTGGGGGTCTCGGCTAAAAACAACAAGCACCACCGACATAAGCCGGTGGCTAATATTAACAAGCAGGGGGAGCCGCGGCATGGGCAGCGACTAGCCAAGGACCAAGGGACCACCGGCTTAAGCCGGTGGCACCTTTATACAAACAGTGGAAACCGGCCAAGCCGGTTCGCCACTGTTAAGGGTGTGTTTATTTGGCCGGTTCAAGGGGTTTCACGGACCGGTTTACGACATGTTTAGATTTAAAACACGGGTTCGGTTCATGATTTATTTTTACAAGTTAATTATTTTTACAAGATAAATAATTACAAGATTTATTAAATTAATTTAACATGCTATATAATTAATTAATTTAGTCATGACTTAGGTTAATTATTATTAGTAATAATACATGATTTTAACCTAAGTATTTTATGATTTAATTTAGACTAAAGTAAGTAATTAATTATTAAAACATGACATATATATAATTAATTTCCATGACTTAGGTTATATTAATACTAAATATTAATACATGTTTGAACCTAAGTATTATTTACACTTAAATTTAATTAAATCATGTTGTATTTAATTAAATCTTATAACATATAGTTTATTTAATTTACATGTATTAATTAATAAACTATACTATTAATCACATGACTTAGAATATTAATCAGTAAACACTAAAGCTTATCTTTTTAGCTTAATAATCCAGCTTAATTCTATTTATGAAAACTTTCTATTTTTAGAAACTTATTTATTTTAAGCAGCTAATCTATTTATGGAAACTTTCTATTTTTAGAAACTTATCTATTTCAAGCAGTAAATCTATTTTTGGAAACTTTCTATTTTTTGAAACATTCTAATTTTGGAAACCTGCTATTTTTAGAAAGTTACTTATTATTACACAACAAGTATAATGATACAAGAAATACAAGTAATACTTAATCAGAATAGCCATAATACATGATAAACACAACATAATGATAAAATCAGTAAAACATGACATGGACATATAAAATAAGCTAAGACATGATATAAAACCAGTTGCGTACACAGTAATCAGAATACTTATACACGTATATTATCTATGTAGCATTAGTGAGATCGACGTAGGACTCTCTTCCGTTCTTCTTCTTCGTTTACTGGACATAAGGTACGGATTATCCGTCCTTTTAGTATGGACATTCTTTCCTTATTATGATTCCCCGTATGCAGCCAACTGTTTTCCCAGTATATGTTTTATATGTTTTGATTTGCTTATGTTTAGTTTAATGCCTAAGCCATATACATGCATGACCAGTTTCACCTAGTTATGGAGGTACCATAACCATAACACTGCAGGCACCATTGTTATGACTTCACCACGGCGGAGTTATAGCTCGTGGCATCCCTTTCAGCTTTTGGCCATATTATTATGTTATCATGCGGGGCGTATGGGTGCATCCTAGGTTACATGTTTTTAACAGATTATTCAGGTGAATGTGGTGTGTGCCTTGCATCCTTCACAAGGAGCTGATCCCTCCTACCCAAAACTTATATTAATTAGAGGCAGCCCCTCCAATTGCATGACGAGGTCACCCCTCCAAGTATTCATGCACCTTGATATTTCATGACCTATATTGGCTAATGGTAAACATGTTAAGCAGTTTTTATAAGATAAAATAAGGCTTTTCAAACTATAAAACCAGTTTTACTAAGTTACGTCAGGTTTTCCAGGACTTAATCTATTCCGCTGCTATATGTTGTATATGCTTATGTTATTCATTCTATGCTTGTATATCTGTGCACTGAGCGTTATGCTCAGTCGTTTTTCCTTTCATGTTCCCAAAACGGGAGGTACTCAGGGACGCTTGTAGACTTTAAGCGTACGTGCATATGGATTGGAAGCTTCCTAGCCTTCGTTACTTTATGCTTATTTTCATACTTTTGATACTCATTTCCATGGACATTGTTTAGTACTTTTCATTTACAATACTTATGTTTGTGTGTGATGAGCTTTACTTTGGGGTACCGATGTTTGTTTCCGGTATTTCCTTTATGGCCATGTAATGTTTAAGACATTTATCCTTGTATGCTTTGATGACACGCCATAATCACGCGTGATATTCCATTTACCAAAATGGGGTGTTACATGATTGCTCATGGCGTCCCTTTTCAGTTTTGCCCATTATATTATATTATCATGTGGGGCGTATGGGTACATCCTAGTTACATGTTTATCAGTATTATCAGAGTAATTGCGATGTGTGCCTTGCATCCTTCACTAGGAGTTGATCCCTCCTACCCAGACTATTTAATTAGAGGCAACCCCTCTAATTACATGACGCGGTCTCCTCTCCAAGTATTCATGCACGGTGGAACCTCATGACCTATTTGTGCTATTTGGCTAATCAAAACTTTTTTTTCATAAACATAAGTATTTTCAAACTATAAAACCAGTTTTATGAACATGAATCCAGATATCTTAGAACTTATGTTATCCCGCTGCTATTAGTCTTATTTATGTTTTAGCCATTCATAGTATGTCGTATATCCATGCATTGAGCGTTATGCTCAGCCGTTACTTTCCTTTCCATGTCCCAAAACGGCAGGTACCTAGGGACGGACTCGAGCATTTGGAGGAAATGCATAGGATGAAAGCTGCCATAAACTTCTTCTCCTTTTTGCCCTTATACTTATGCTTGTTTAGTCTTTCTTCATTCATTTTCTTTACCTATGTTTGGGGCTTATGTGTTGGGAACCGATGTTTGATTCTGGTTTTTCCTATGGTCATGTATGTTTAACTACATATTACCTTGCATGCTTTGTTGACACGCCATAATTACGCGTAACGGTCCACTTATCAAAGTGGGGTGTTACAACACATCTTTCTCTCCCAACGATTTTCAGACTTTGTCATATTTTAATCAATTGTTAATATTAAGTTTTTATATTAGAGATAGGGGAGAAAATGTGATTAAAATGTAATATATCGCAACCTGTGATCTTAAAGACTCAAGTGCAACTCTTTCTTTCACATGCTAAACTATTTCGTATAACGATGCATGTGTGTAAGGGGAGTATTTTGGAAATGTAAAACTCTCAAAGTGTTAAAAGTTTTGATTCTTATCAAACACTTTGATTGGTTTTTCAATGGTTTTATGGTTACGATCGATACCCTAACAACCTACTATCCACGACGGAACGATGAAAACAAAAGGTGGTTTAGGATAGGAAACTAAGTCCTATGATCCAACCAGAACCGGAGGGATCTACCCAAGGACATTTCATAGATAGAAATAGTTGTCCTTAGTAAAGATGGTGTGGAATGAAGTTGAATGCGGACCAATTATTTAAGTTAGCACTGGAACAATCACAACAAGGTGCTAGTGATGACGTATTGGTAAGCATTGAAGGAGTTGTATATTCTATGCAACTTAGGCAGAAACCGGGTCAATACATCTATTGAAGACAAGTGTCATGGACCCAGTGATGCAATGCACAACCCTTTCCTAGCAATTCGGGTTTCTCTCAAAAGAAACTTGTCTCATTGTCACGGAGATCAACACGTATCTATTGACTTTCTCACTCCGAGTTAGTTAATATTGAAAAGGTGGCAGTCTCTCCAGCCTCCGACTACTAAAATGCACTTATTGAGTCTAGAACCAAAAAGAGATTGATCTATCATCTCATTAGGACACAATCGAGTCCTATGCATTATCCCTGTGATATTGCCAGAACATATGAGTGATACGATTCATGATGAAGATGGAAATCCTGCTTGAGTCAACATCAAACAAGCTCATTGTAGGTAACTTGTGCGATTCTACACGAATCAAACATGTGATAACTGGAATGAAACTAAGTTTAGATTCTTAATTGATTTAAACTTTGATTCCAGGTCTCTTCGCAAAATCCATGTGATCTTTCTAGAACATTCAGAGTGACACTATTTAGTGTTCACAGTGACAATTGGAAATCCTTCCAGTGTCAACCTCAAATAACACTGCGGTAGGTAACTCGCAAGATTCTTTATGAATTGAGCTTGTGATAAACTGGAAAGCAACAATGGTGCGATTCTTATTGAATCAAACTTGTTCCAGGAATTATGAATTGACGACTCTAATCAGACGGATAATTTATCCTTATGATTCACTCTTTACGTTCGCAGTCTGCTGTGAGACGGTCGAGTAATGAGAACTAGCTATTACCGCCAAGAAACCCGGTCAAGAAGGTTCTTAATTGAATCTACCCGATCACAAGTACGGTATCTAACACCGTCTAACGGTCTTCACCGACCGGAGGTAAAATGCTACCGAGTTAGGGTGAAATGTTCAAAGCCATTTCATCTGTGTCTATATATGTTATTGCATATCAAGAAGGTGTCGTAGCTGTGTACCAACCGAAGTCGTCTTCACATGTTCATACTAAAATTTAAAGTCTTTCGCAAATCTGATGGATATTTAAAGGACTAACTACAACTATACTTGTATGGGAGATTGTTAGCCTTTCGAAATCAACAAAGTATGAATATGTTCATTCCGAAGTCACAATAGCACAAGATGGCAATAATCAAGATACTTAAGAATGTAACAGGTCATCTTAGTCACAAGGAGCACAAGATGAAGAGTATCAGGAATAGATTGAAGATCTCAAACGCTCAAAGTCAAATGACAAAAGCTCAAGATAAAGATCACAAAAGCATGAAGGAACAAAGCCGTTACAAACAAGATCAAGACCAAGATACAAGACCCAAGAAGGAAGATCACCTCCACAAGAATGTATTCACTCAATCATCTTATGCATTTTAAAGATGACCGATACATTTACTTTCTCTCTCTAATAGTAATTAACCTTCCACCATCTCTCTACTTTCTCTCACTACTTTCTCTCTCTAAATCTTGTGTTATGGATTGATTTGGGATTAACAGTTATGATAGGTTGTATTCGTCAGGTTCACTCGTTGTTTTAAATTCATTAAGCTTATCTTATTTAAGAAGGTTGTGTATTCTGTTTTTAAATTGTTGGAATGTGGCAGGCTATGACGAGTGTAGAACCCTCTGAAAACAAGGGAAGGGTTAGTCGTGCGGCGAGGTAACCAACAATGGTTGCAACCGCATCGAACCCCTTCTATTTTGCTTGAATATTGGTAGCCAACAGATGGTTCCTAAACCTTTGGGGTTTTCAGTTGTTATTATGGAGTTCAGAATTATGTATGCTTTTTTTATTATTGCGCTCATCAGGCGAGTCTGTGTGGTGTTTCTACGGATCTATCCTGTCAGATTGTTTGTGCCTTTTGTGTGGGCCTGTTTTGGTCAACTAGCGATAACATGATGAGCGTAAGCCCTTTTGAAAAACTAAGCTGGTTCGTCGCTTGGCGTGGTAACCGAATACGGTTGCAGCCGCGACGAACTCTTCCTTGAATGGGGTAGGTGGCGTGTTGTGTTGCCAACTTTGTAAGGTTGTTGCTGCACCTTATTGCACATCACGTGTGCATTGGCTTGCGAGTCTGCCCTTATGAATGGGATAGGCTGTATACTTACTCCGTTAATTCTTGGAACATAATAGGCTATGATGAGTATACGTCCCTCTGAAAAGGCTGAGATGGTTTGGCATTTGGCGTGGTAAACAACTGCGTTTGTAGCCACAACGAGGCCATCCAATTTTTTAAACAACGGACTACCTGGGCCACCAAATGCTTAAGCGGCTGCAACTTTTCATTATTACTATTATTATACGTTTATGGAAGCGTTGTTGCCTCACAACATATACAATAACCCATAGTTTATTATTATCGTTGTTTTTTGGTGGGAGAAATAATCTACCACGTGTCCTTGGCGTGCTTAGCATTGTTATTATCGGTGTTTTGGTATAAAGCAAACGAATTGTTATTACCCTCATTTGACAAAAAAAGTTGGAATATTGGAAATGAAACTTTCTTTTATCAATGGAGCATACTTTCTATTGGTTGGGTGACCTTCTCAGGTTGACGTCATGCTCTTTATTGTGAGTTCTGGAATATAACGAACCACGCGATGAATGTATATGTGTTTTGTGTGGATCTATTTTGGTGACACTATGATAACAGCGGGCTATGATCTTATGAATAAAATAGGTTCTCTATTGGTTGGTCGACTTTATGAAGTTTCACATTAACATGGTTTTTCAATGATAGGAAAAAATAGAATTAAAGCATTCTGCACGTTGGCGTGACAACTTGCAAAAGTTGCAGCCACGGCCGATAGGCGCTGTTTCTCTAAATCCCTACCAATCTGAGCCAATAAAAAAATTATGTCTTATGTATGCTAAAAGTCACTCCATTTATTTCTGACCACGGTCACAGTTGAATTCGATGACGAAAACAGTTTGTCTTGGAAACGCAGGTACACGACTATTCTGCCTTGCTATCTATATTGTACACACACCCAGTAAACTTACACACTTTCACAGTTATGCAGACCTAAGATTGAAAGGCATGGGTTAGCCCAGTAAGCAAAAGTAGGGGTGAGTATATGGACCGAGAATCGAACCGAAACCGAGAACTGAACCGGAACAGACCCAAACCGAACCGCATTTTAGAACCTCGGTTCGGTTCTCGGTTCCTAAATTTATCAAATTGCGGTTCTCATTTCGGTTCGACTCGGCTCGGTTCGGTTCGGTTCGGTTCGGTTCGGTTCGGTTCCGAAGAACTGTTCGAATTTCAAGTATATAGGAATTTTTTTACGGAATTTTTCACATATCGAAAATCTTAATATATGGGTTCATCTTTATTGCAACATAATGTTTATATTTATACATAATAAATTATATGATATTTTGTAATCTATAAACAACAACAAAAAAGTAATTGAATACATACGATTTGAATGAAAATTGAATTTTTTGAAATAGTTTTATATTAAAACTATTATTTTATATCCTCTTATAGTTTAGTAGCTAATTTGTTTTTGGTTTTTAGAAGTAAATATGCGTAATAACATAAAAAATATTGAATGTTTAGGTGTTTTCAAAATTTTGCGGTTCCAATTGGGTAAGACCCGAAATACCGAACCGGACGCGAGAACCGAGTGGAACAGAAAATGGTATTCGGTTCGGTTATCGGTTCCTAAATTTTACATTTTTCGGTTCTCGGTTCTTGCGGTTCCGGGTCGGTTTCGTGCGGTTCCGGAACCGCGCTCACCCCTAAGCAAAAGAGTCAGAAAACATGTGGTTTACCATCAAAGATTCAACATATCTTAGGATGTAGCCAACCGCATACTTCAACTCCTCGCTATAGTAGACTCCTATAAACTCACCAGTTGGAAAGATTAGAGTACCCGTCTTAGAACGATATGGCAGAAAGGGCTTCTTGATTGTCTTCTGACATACCACATATGCCTTAATAAAGCCTAACATGATATCAATGTCGATGTTTTCCAGATTTGAATACCATACAGGTGTACCACAAGGCATAGGATATTCTTTCATTACAATAGGATATAGTAAGTTCACATCATAATAGTAGAGATTCTCACCATATGGATTATAAGAATCAGTATGACCTCCATAGTAAGCTTTCCTAATGAAGGTGTCTTTATTTTGGTTAGGAATGTGTATTGGAAAGATCTCATCATTTTAGTATCTCACGGAGAGGTAGGATAAGCAAGAAATAGAGAGAGATGTGATTAGATTAGCAGTTTTTGAATCAGTCTCATTTGGCGTTCAATATAGATCGACCCAGATCCCTTTCTTTTCCGGTGCACTCGCTTTATATCTCCGACACACAAGGAAGGACGCGGTGGAAAAGTGGATAATGGCAACAACAAGTGGAGAAACGAAAAGCCCCTCCGCGAAGCGCGGGTGTGACCTACTTGTTACAAGTAAATGTGGGTAACTTGTAAAATATTACTTTGCATTTATAATCTTCTACATCATTTATTGACAAAAAAGTATGTTGTACCTCGCTTCAGTAAACTAAAGGTACGTTTGTTATTTGGGGTTTGCCAGCCACGTATGGACTAATGTCTAAAAGATGTTGTTTAGTAACTTAATCTGACCAAATTATCGGGATTCAAAGGAGTAAAGTGAAATCAAATCGAGTTAGTGGGTTTTGGTAGGACTTTGAGCATTTATTTCTCAAAACTATTCTCAGCTACAATTATTATCATTTTAATATTTATATAATGTTTTAAAATTTAATGTATTATTATAAAGTGATATAAAAATATTTTTTATTTAATTATATTTTATATTTTTTCTCTCTCTCATGTCAAATCAAAATTCAAATCTAAATTAAAATCCAAACCAGAATCATAAACTTAAACCCATTTACAAACCAAACGGGTTGTAGGTATTTATTATTGTACGACTATCTATACTACTCTATAAAGTATTTTGTAAAACTTAATCACAAGACTAACCAAACACGAATAACATGATGAAAATTAAACCAAAAAAGAAAGATTAGATTAAGATGAAGAAAAGAAATACAAAGTATTGGTGTTTTCCTAGTGAGAGAAACAAACACACTTTCTCTCTCTAAAACTATAAAAATGGAAAAGCACGCACACAAATGAGGTGGTGGAGGCATTTTATACTAAGTGAGAAATGTTTATGAGGCCTTCCTCATTTGTGTGTTCGGGACTAAATCCTGTTACATAAACAATAATAACTAAAAACTCTCGACATCATTAAATAACATTTTTCACAAGCTTCACAAAGATATATTATATGACTATTACTTTAATTACTTCTAACACATTTACCTCCTTTCCATATTTAGTAGTTAAGAAATTAATATAAAACCCAAAGTAGTAAAGACATTTACCATGACGATTCATACAGTTTTTTTTCAGACCAAATTTAATCTAAATATTATAATGAAATTTTTTAGTACAAACGTTTGTTATAAAACTCAATAGTAACAATTAAAATTTTAAATGTCTTTCATGTACAACTAATTTCGTAATAGTTCATCCGTAACAGCCTAAAACCATTTTGTAACTACTTTCACATATAACACACACAAAATAACGCCACAATCATAAATATTTTTTAATTCAATTTTTCAGTCTATACTATTGATATGAGTGTATATACTCATATCATTTGTAGCTTAAAACAATGAAATAATGCTATTAATGTATCAAAAATGCCTTGTATATGCTTGTTTCTTGTTTGAATGTGTGTAGGTACTAAGTTCGCAAAAACTGGCAAATATCGACACGAGTTTGAAGGTAAAGATCAAAGAAGCCAAAATCGAGCTCGACTTTAGCGGATTTAATCATTTATTGAGAAAATGGGTCAGGTGGGTCCCATAATGAACTAATGGGCTCATAAGCCCATTATCAAATCAAGTATTTAAATAAAGCCAAATCAAGTGGCCCAAATTGGAATAATGAATAAACGGTTTACATTTGGGCCAAGCCCAGATTGAAATGAAACGAAGTTAATATTGAATTGGGTTTTAGGTTTCGATTTTGTCTGACGTGAATACACATGTTACATCACTCAATAAATAAACCGTCCCACTCATATACACTCCCACACGTTTTCACATTTAATAAATTAAACCGACCCCCCCATTTACATCCTAACACGTTACTCTCACCCAATTTTTATCCACTCTCGGTCAAACTTTTACCTCACCCACTCATAACTTAACCACTCGTTTTCCCCTTCTCTCACACAATAAATAATTGAGTCGATATAACCAAAGTTCTTTTCATCTCTCCTTTCTTCATCATCCCCAAATAACCTGCAAATACTTACTGTTCACTCCAAACCCTAGATGGGTAAAAAGTTAATTAAACATGGGGATTTTGATCCCACGTGCTAATCACGTGTGGGGGAAATAAAACCCACAATCTTTAAGGAAGAGAAGAGATGGTATGCTAAGGATACGTGGCTGCTTTTCAGTGGAAGATACACCTCAATCTTCCAAATCAACCAATCAAATGGCTTCAAAGAAGCACAACTAGCACACACGGATGCCACGTTGGCAATCCGTGTGCTAGTTGTGCTATATCCACCATCCGATCAAAGAAAGAAAGAGAAAGAGAAGATCAAAGGCCAAAAATAAAAGGGAATATACTCCAAGAGATGCGAATATTCTTCATCAGAAAGCCCTGGGATAGGCTATAAAAACCCCCAAATTATCTTGTAAATTTATCCTTTTCTTTCTTTAAAGTTATTCTGCAAAAATAGGTTTAGGGTTAATGTTGTATTTCTTTTATTGAATCTTGTAATATTTCTGAGTTTAATGAAAAATCAGTCATTTATTTTAATTCGTGTCTTGATCTTTTTACTGCTTAAATTGATTTAACAAATTAATTCTTATATCTATTTTTCATTAATAATGTTTGTAATGTTGGATTCAAGCCAATTAATAGCTCGAATTTAATATTTAAAAGAAGAGATTTGGATTAACATTTATCCCCACTGGATAAGTAAAAAAACAAGTTGGTAAGGTGATGATTTATGGTTCGAATGGTGGATCGGTTGATAAATAATGGTGGATGATGGTGGTTTCATGTCCAGTTTATAGGTTGCTCATCGCAAACCTACGTCTCAAAGGTTATCCCATAAGGTGCTCATTTTCTTTTAATATTTATGTTATTTAAGTGATTTAGATTCATGTTTGAAACTTAATGATGTTACTGTTAAACTTGTTCTTATTTGCTGATTTTATTTCCTTAAGTTGATATCAGAAAGTTATTAAAGTTGATTATCTGTTAGTTTTCTTTGTACTGTTTTCAATTTACATTTTTATAAAATTAATTCGTATGCAGTTTAATGACTTCTTATATTCTTGTTTAAGTATTCCGAATGAATAATACGATTTGAGTAGTGTGTTTGATGATGTACAAGTTTGGATAATCAGCTATTAGATTTTATGGTTGTATGTTAATAGCTGTATTGTTTGCTGATCTGATTTGGATGAGGATTGATACTGTTTCCTGTTGAAATTATCCGAGTTTATTTTAGTTTGAAAGTATATTACCTGCTGGATGCTTTATTCGATTTGGCTGTTAATAATTTTAGTAACTGATTTGAAAGGATGGACAAGTCAGATACAAGGTAACTGATTTAGTACGTTTGGCACGTGATCTGCTGATGAAATTGTATGATTTGGTTGTTCATTGCTGTTATAGTTTTTTTTCCTTTACTGAAAGTTGCTGAAATTTGCTCATGAGTCATATTGCTATTTGGGAATTGTAGGCTTTGTTAATCTGATTTATAAGATTTATCTTTGTTTTGTTTATTTATTTGATTTGCTGATTTATAAGTGTTAGTTTAACTACTTGTTTGCTGAATATTTGAGCAATGATTTACAATGCTGTGTTTAGATTTAACTGACTTAATCTGTCTGTTAAGTCTCAAAATCTGATATCCTTATCAGATTAATCCAAAAGGGCTGATTACTATCAGCTTATAGCTCATAAGCTCAAAAAGTCTCTCATGAGACTGTTTTCTTTCATATCTGTTAAAAAGAAATAATTCCAAAATTTTGTCCATGTCAGGACTCGAACCTGTGACCTCCTGGTCACAGACATAAGGTGTTAACCAACTGGGCTACTTGTTGTTTTGATTGTTATATCAGGAAATTAATTAATATAGTTAAGTTGTAGCTTGGCAGATTTCAATTAATTAAGCTTTGATTCGTTTAAATTTCGTTTTAAATAAACTTTTAAAAATGTTTTTATTAAAGTATTTTATTTTAGTTAAATATAAATAAATCAAAACAAATAAATATAAAAAAAATAAAAATGTTTTTATTTAAATAGTTTAATTAGTCTATTAATTAGATTTTTATAAAAGTGGATTTAAAATAGTTTTTAATTAGATTTGTTTTAAAAGTAATTTTTAATAAAGTAAATTAGTTAGTTTTCAAAAGTTTTATTGGATTTTTTTTTAACAGAGTAAAAGTTATTTTTATTAATTAGATTTACTTTTATAGATTTTTAAATAGTGTTAATTTTCAAATAGTGTTTATCTTTAAATAATTAATTATTTGTAGATTTTTAAATAGCGGGGTTTACGATTCATGCACTTTAGGCTTATTTTAAATAGTTTAAAATTAGTAGATTTTAATTTTAGTCTAAAAACCGAAAACCAATTCAAATCAATTGTCCAAATCAAAACAAAACGTCTCAAATTCATAAGATCTTCGTGTACAACGAACTCGAGTCACCAACGTGTTTAATTGAATTCGTCATTGGTATTATTAGTCTATTACTTTTTCCTAAAGGTAATTTTCTAATTTACCCTATAACGTAACATCAAATTATCACTATACATATCTCCGCACATCAAAAAATTTGGCGCCGCTGCCGGGGATCTTGTGTACGATTCGTCTTTGTGGAGATTTGTTGATCTTTGATTTGAAGACCCTTTCCGTCCTCGGAAACTTTTGTTATTTTTTCTATTATATAGTATGTATCGTTTTTCTCGTTTTTTGTGAATAATATATTGTATTACGTAGCACAATAAATTTACATATCTTTCAAATAAGCCTTAGTTAGGATTTCATCACCTAGCTATTGTAGTCGAATCCAAAACAAAAATAAAAGGCAAAATAGATAAATACTAATAAGAAGTTTGAGCTCGATTTATACAAACTATAAGGTGGGTATAAGGCGACGTGCTATAAAAGGTCGTCTAAGGAAAAAGGTTTTTAAGTGCTTTGTGCCACCTCGTTTCCCCGCTTGCTTGTGCGTATATTGAGAGGGACGACCTATTATTGGTTTGCCAACTCAAGTAGTAATAAATCTTATTTTTATTGTTTACTTATTGAACCTCGAGACGTTTAGGTTGTCACATATCGTTTCAAAGTCGACCGAGGGTAATTTACTTCCATAGTTGTTATCCTTATTCCTTGTTTTTTATCGATCATTATTGATTGAGCAATACCAAGTAAAATACCAAAAATAATCTTCTTCTTGTCTTAATTCTTTTCTTCAATCCTCTAAATTCTCGTCTTTGTAGTGTATGCAATTACGTTCTTCTCGTCTTGTGATTGATTTTAATAGGCTTGAAAATATTCCTCGTAGAAATAGAAATTGTCAACAACGAATAGTGGAACCCGAGCTTCCACTTATTGTTGTAGAGATGGCCGATAACCGAACAATGGAGGAATTGCTCCGTGCACCCACCGAAGGGTATGGGGAAGCAATCGTTGTGCCGGCTATTTTGGCGGATCATTTTGAGATTAAGACGGGTCTCTTATCGCTCATTCGTGCCGACCAATTTCGTGGCAATGAGACCGATAGCCCGCATTCTCACATTCGGAATTTTAATCGAATTACCTCGACTCTCAAGTTTAGAGATGTGCCGAATGACGTGATTAAGCTCATGCTTTTTCCGTACTCGCTCGAGGGCAATGCTAAGCTTTGGTATGAGAAAGAACCACCGGGTTCGATCTTAACATGGGATGATTTAGTGTCTAAGTTTATGAATTATTTCTTTCCACCATCTAAGACAACACACTTTAAGAATGAGATCACTAGATTTGAACAAAAAGTGCATGAATCGTTTGGGGTTGCATGGGAAAGATTTAAAGATTTGTTGAGACAATGTCCACACCACGGTTTCTCGGAATTGCATCAAATAAATACTTTCTATAATGGACTAAATATGATTGGACAAGATTCTTTAAATGCCGCCGCGGGTGGTAATCTTTTAAGAAAAACTCCGAGAGACGCGTGGAGAATAATTGAGGATAAGTCTAGAGCACAATATTCACGAAACACACCGGTTGTTTCCAATGTGAATCCCGAGATTGCTAGATTGGACTCTAAGATTGATAGTGGATTTGCGACTTTGTTGAGTGAGATTAGGAAGAATCCTCATGGATCCATTAATATGGTTGAGAATGTTTGTGTATCATGTGGTGGAGCACATCCTAATTATGCTTGTTTAAACCCGGGGTTTGATCAAGCTAGTGCTTTTGCCGCGACGGGAACTTATGGTTCCAACAACGGTCAAGTTCCTCGTCAAAATCATGTTGCTCCACCGGGTTTTCCACCGGTTCAAAATAGGTACAACAATTGAAATAATGGGAATAATTTTAACCGTGGTAACCAAGGGAATTATAATCAAGGAAATGGGTTTAACGCTAATCAAAACAATCAAGGTTTTCAAGGGAATAATCAAAATGATTTGTCAAGCTACATTAAGACGAATGAGGCAAATTTGAAAGCTTTTCAAAATAATCTTCAAGGACAAATGGCAACTTTGAAAAACGAGTTTCAAAATACGATTAAAGGGCAAAACAATAAGATTGAGCTTAATCAACAAAGGCTAGAAAACCAAAACCGTTTTGAGCAAAGATTAGAGCAAAGTCATAATCGTATGCAACAAAGTTTGGAGCAAGATCAAAATAAATTGCTTTCGATGTTTGAGGGATTTATGTCTAAACCGTCATCTTCTTCGAGTTGCTTACCTAGTAATACCATTCCAAACCCGAAGGGAGAGCTTAAGGCCATAACCGTTTATAATGATTGTGAGAATTTAGATGAAGATGAAGTGATTGAGTTTAAGCCTCCACCTAAGGAAACTTTTCTAGAAGTCACTAAGGCTACTTTGAATGTGATTAGTACCTCGATTTTCTTTGATTTCTTTCCCGAGAAATATAAAGATCCGGGTCAATTCTTGATACCTTGTGTTTTCAATGAGCTTGGGGTTTACAAAGGCCTAGCCGATCTAGGAGCTAGCATTAACATAATGCCCCTAGCCCTTTGGAAGACCATTGATTATGCACCACTTAGTACCACTCGTATGATCATTGAGCTTGCTAATGGAACCACCACTCGACCGGTTGGTATAGCGAAAAATGTCATTATGAAAGTGGGGAATTTCTTGTACTTAGCCGACTTTGCTATAGTCGATTATGAGACCAATCCTCGTGTGCCTATTATTTTAGGAAGACCATTTTTGTGCACGGCTCAAATTCAAGTTGATATGAGGAAAGAGGAAATTAAATTGTTTTATGGGGATAAAAGCATTGTTTTTAAACCGGAAAAGATTCCAAGATTTGCTCCTAAGAATGTTGAAAGTGTTAAACTTGTTGAAACAATTGAAAATAATAAGAAAGCTCTTTTTGATAAAGGTGTTTTCCAATTTTGGAAACTCCATTTTGTGAAAGTAAAAAGTTAAAATCAAATGAAGAAGCTTGCTTTGTTGAAACATGTTGTAACCTTTCCTCATCTACACTCACTCCACACGAGGATGCTAAGATTGAAAAACAAATAGATGATTACTTGAGTGAGCCTTTTGATGCTAGTAAGTTTGTTAGTGAGAATTTTGATCCCGAGAGTGATATTGCTTTAATTGAACAATCTTTGAAAATGGACTCATTTTCACTCTCTTCTAAGGATCATGTTGATGTTCCTAAGGCACAATCTTCAATTGAAGAGCCTTTGATTCCTAACTTCACACCGAGTGAGGTTAGTGACTATTCATGTGATAAGTTCATCGATGAACTTTTTGCTATCATTGATCCACTTCCACGGGGAAGTGAAGACGTTTCTGATCTCGAGATCGAGCGTGATTCTTGTGTTTTACCTACCATTCTCGAGGAATTCGCCGATGAATTGCCTTCAAATGAGAATGATGATCTTGTATCCGAGTGTGATACACTCGATACTTTGTCGGATATTTCTTGTGATGACAAGGATGACGACACTTTTGTGACTTACTCAAATCCTCTATTTGAAGCTTCATTGAACAATAATCCATTGTTTCAAGAGGATTTTGAGAGCATCATACCTCCTACATCTCACAATCTTTGTGATGATGATCTTCTTATGAAGGAGGTTGATGAGTTTCTTTATATAGACATTCCTTCGGAATTTGAGGAAGAGTCTAATGACGGTGATGAAGACTCTTGGTTTGATCACCCGATTTATGATGATGACAATGTTAACCCAGAGGGAGAAATTACTTTTTCTCCAATTATCCTTCCCACTCGCTTTGATCTTAATGTGCGGGTTTTTCATGCGACTCGTTTTGAGTACCATGACCCCTTTGTTCACATTCATAAGAGTGACAAGGTCAACAAAGTCATGCAAGTTGAAACCACTAGTGTTGAAACTTTTACACCACCATTATTATGTGCTTCATATGATTTAGGGTTAGCATAGGGGGACGACACCTTGTTGTCTATTCCTTTCTCCACCGAGGACGAGGTATTCGATCCCGGAATCATTTATTTAGGGAAATCTCGGCCTTTCACCGATGCAATAATTGAAAGACTTTTTAATCATCTTGGTGCGAGTTTACCTCGGGGAGCATGCTACATCCATACCATGCAAGTTGAAACCACTAGTGTTGAAACTTTTACACCACCATTATTATGTGCTTCATATGATTTAGGGTTAGCATGGGGGACGACACCTTGTTGTCTATTCCTTTCTCCACCGAGGACGAGGTATTCGATCCCGGAATCGTTTATTTAGGGAAATCTCGGCCTTTCACCGATGCAATATATGAAAGACTTTTTAATCATCTTGGTGCGAGTTTACCTCGGGGTGCATGCTACATCCATACAATTAGTTGTGACTACCATCTCTTGTTAGAGATTTGTGTTAGAGTTTTATCCTTTCGCTTGTCATCCGACAACGAGGATGAGATCTTTGACCCCGGCATCGTGCTTTATCATGGATTCTATTCCATTATGCCGGTTTTCACCTCTTTCCCTAAGGACCAATGAATGCGGGGATCGAGTCGAGCTCATGACTCGGTTAACAAAAACGAGTGCATTCTATCTTCTATCTATTTTCTTATAACTAATAAGGCTTGATCTTTCAAGCTCGTGCTCGTGTTTTGTTGTGTTGTGATCTTAGGTATGACCCTAATATTTGAAGACTCTCGTGTTCGGTTTTTGCCGGTCCACTTGATCTTCCATTCTTTGATTGCCATAAAGGGGCACACTTTTTCCCTTGATTTTTATCGACTAATGTTTTTCTTGAGGCATAATTAATAAACAGCTTATAGATTTGCGTGCTCTTTCCATGCTAGAAATTTGCATTAGACTCTTCGTGTCTTAGCAAGGGGGTGTTACTCTTGAGCTAAGAAACATTGAGGACAATGTTTGGTTTTAGCATGGGGGAGTCAATCGATATAATCGCTTGCAATTGCTTTTGTCGTGTCCAAACGTATTGTTTTTCTCATTTTTCAATAAAATTTTAAATTTTAGTGTTATGTTTAAGTTTTAATAAATAAAATAAGTGTTTTTGACACAAATGTAGGCTTTCCATTGGTGAAAATAAGAATAGTTTTTTACTCGACTCGGTTTTTAACCTTAGCTTTTCCTTAACGTATTTGAATTAAGTGTTGCTAGGCTATTATATAGGGAGCTTTAAAACGCGAAAGTCTTAATTCATACGAGTTAAGAACAAGAACTTTTCGCAAGCTCCTATAATTGATCCTAGAAAGTCGTCTATCAAGGGAACTTTAAAACGCAAATTCTAAAACTTGAAAGAGTATAAGAAGATGCAAGATCCTATAGATGACTTGAAAACCCAAAACTTTGATTTAATAGGCTAAGTATCCATTGATTTCACATTTTTGAAATTTTACATTATGGAGAACAAGAGATGATAGAGCCAATTATAAGTTTGGTATTCTTTCGGGAATTTATGTGAGTTAATTATAAGCCTATTCTCCCATCGCTTGTTAATAAATTTATTTGCAATAAATAAGGTTGAACGATTTGAAAAGTTACTTAACTTCTAGCCCAAGATCGTTTAAAAGTTGCTCGGTATGGATTAGAGTTCATAGCCAAGGCATAACTTATTGAAGCGGGATGCGAAGATTGGCGAGTCCAAAAAGGTCCTAACAAGACATGAGGGCTATGTTTTATTGCTAAAGATCTCAAGTGATGTGAAGAATCATTTATCAAAAATCAATATAAAGGATCAAGACACACGACGAAAAGCAAAATACTCCCAAAAAGTCATGGAGAAGTCTATCCAAAAATACCATAATAAGGTATGAGGATAAATGAAGCCAAGTCCAAAAAGGAGGCGGATCGTTGTATATAAAAATCCCAAATAAAGATTGGAGAAAAATGAAGAAGTCGTGGTCCAAGTATGAATCTCTCAAAACTTCAAGTGAAGAAATTCCTATATGAAAAGAAGACCATTATTTCATGAACGTCTCTCAAGGTTGGAAGTATAAAGTCACTGCCAAATATCGGTCCGAGAAAGGTCTCAAATCGCGAAGCAAGTTATGCCAAGATTTGAACTTTATGAGGTCCCGAGAAGCAGTTTTAAAAGATTTTGTCCTTTAGCTAACTATTGATTAAATCGTTTACTTTATTTTCGGCCTAAATGATTATCGAAATAAGTCAACAATGCATCTTCGTGATCATTCAAGACAACAATAAAATATAAGAGATACACCTAGGAATAAGGGAGTCTAAGTAAGTAATTGGCCCACATGAGTTCGTGTTAGTTTGCTAACTTATAATAACAATGATCTTGTTTTTGCACTTGGCATGGAAAAGTGAAAAGTCGAGGACGATGAATCTATTTGAGTTTTATGATCCTTAAAGTTATTTTTCAAATAATGAAAGCAATATATTATGTCTTTGCTAAATAAGTTGTCAAAAGTTGAATAATGGTGTAGCTAATGTTTAATTTTATCATTGCGTGAGGACACGACAATTGCTTAGCATGGGGGAATTTGATATGAGTGTATATACTCATATCATTTGTAGCTTAAAACAACGAAATAATGCTATTAATGTATCAAAAATGCCTTGTATATGCTTGTTTCTTGTTTGAATGTGTGTAGGTACCAAGTTCGCGAAAACCGGCAAATATCGACACGAGTTTGAAGGTAAAGATCAAAGAATCCAAAATCGAGCTCGACTTTAGCGGATTTCATCATTTATTGAGAAAATGGGCCAGGTGGGTCCCATAATGGACTAATGGGCTCATACGCCCATTATCAAATCAAGTATTTAAATAAAGCCAAATCAAGTGGCCCAAATTGGAATAATGAATAAACGGTTTACATTTGGGCCAAGCCCAGATTGAAATGAAACGAAGTTAATATTGAATTGGGTTTTAGGTTTCAATTTTGTCTGACGTGAATACACATGTTACATCACTCAATAAATAAACCGTCCCACTCATATACACTCCCACACGTTTTCACATTTAATAAATTAAACCGACCCCCCCATTTACATCCTAACACGTTACTCTCACCCAATTTTTATCCACTCTCGGTCAAACTTTTACCTCACCCACTCATAACTTAACCACTCGTTTTCCCCTTCTCTCACACAATAAATAATTGAGTCGATATAACCAAAGTTCTTTTCATCTCTCATTTCTTCATCATCCCCAAATAACCTGCAAATACTTACTGTTCACTCCAAACCCTAGATGGGTAAAAAGTTAAATAAACATGGGGATTTTGATCCCACGTGCTAATCACGTATGGGGGAAATAAAACCCCCACTCTTTAAGGAAGAGAAGAGATGGTATGCTAAGGATACGTGGCTGCTTTTCAGTGGAAGATACACCTCAATCTTCCAAATCAACCAATCAAATGGCTTCAAAGAAGCACAACTAGCACACACGGATGCCACGTTGGCAATCCGTGTGCTAGTTGTGCTATATCCACCATCCGATCAAAGAAAGAAAGAGAAAGAGAAGATCAAAGGCCGAAAATAAAAGGGAATATACTCCAAGAGATGCGAATATTCTTCATCAGAAAGCCCTGGGATAGGCTATAAAAACCCCCAAATTATCTTATAAATTTATCCTTTTCTTTCTTTAAAGTTATTCTGCAAAAATAGGTTTAGGGTTAATGTTGTATTTCTTTTATTGAACCTTGTAATATTTCTGAGTTTAATGAAAAATCTGTCATTTGTTTTAATTCGTGTCTTGATCTTTTTACTGCTTAAATTGATTTAACAAATTAATGCTTATATCTATTTTGCATTAATAATGTTTGTAATGTTGGATTCAAGCTAATTAATAGCTCGAATTTAATATTTAAAAAAAGAGATTTGGATTAACATTTATCCCCACTGGATAAGTAAAAAAACAAGTTGGTAAGGTGATGATTTAGGTTCGAATGGTGGATCGGTTGATAAATAATGGTGGATGATGGTGGTTTCGTGTCTAATTTATAGGTTGCTCAGCGCAAACCTACGTCTCAAAGGTTATCCCATAAGGTGCTCATTTTCTTTTAATATTTATGTTATTTGAGTGATTTAGATTCATGTTTGAAACTTAATGATGTTACTGTTAAACTTGTTCTTATTTGCTGATTTTATTTCCTTAAGTTGATATTAGAAAGTTATTAAAGTTGATTATCTGTTAGTTTTCTTTGTATTGTTTTCAATTTACATTTTTATAAATTTAATTCGTATGCAGTTTAATGACTTCTTATATTCTTGTTTAAGTATTCCGAATGAATAATACGATTTGAGTAGTGTGTTTGATGATGTACAAGTTTGGATAATCTGCTATTAGATTTTATGGCTGTATGTTAATAGCTGTATTGTTTGCTGATCTGATTTGGATGAGGATTGATACTGTTTCCTATTGAAATTATTGGAGTTTATTTCAGTTTGAAAGTATATTACCTGCTGGATGCTTTATTCGATTTGGCTGTTAATAATTTTAGTAACTGATTTGAATGGATGGACAAGTCAGATACAAGGTAACTGATTTAGTACGTTTGGCACTTGATCTGCTGATGAAATTGTATGATTTGGTTGTTCATTACTGTTATAGTTTTTTTTTCCTTTACTGAAAGTTGCTGAAATTTGCTCATGAGTCATATTGCTATTAGGGAATTGTAGGCTTTGTTAATCTGATTTATAAGATTTATCTTTGTTTTGTTTATTTATTTGATTTGCTGATTTATAAGTGTTAGTTTAACTGCTTGTTTGCTGAATATTTGAGCAATGATTTACAATGCTGTGTTTAGATTTAACTGACTTAATCTGTCTGTTAAGTCTCAAAATCTGATATCATTATCAGATTAATCCAAAAGGGCTGATTACTATCAGCTTATAGCTCATAAGCTCAAAAAGTCTCTCCTGAGACTGTTTTCTTTCATATCTGTTAAAAAGAAATAATTCCAAAAATTTGTCCATGTCAGGACTCGAATCTGTGACCTCCTGGTCACAGGCATAAGGTGTTAACCAACTGGGCTACTTGTTGTTTTGATTGTTATATCAGGAAATTAATTAATATAGTTAAGTTGTAGCTTGGCAGATTTCAATTAATTAAGCTTTGATTCGTTTAAATTTCGTTTTAAATAAACTTTTAAAAATGTTTTTATTAAAGTATTTTATTTTAGTTAAATAAAAATAAATCAAAACAAATAAATATAAAAAAAATAAAAATGTTTTTATTTAAATAGTTTAATTAGTCTATTAATTAGATTTTTATAAAAGTGGATTTAAAATAGTTTTTAATTAGATTTGTTTTAAAAGTAATTTTTAATAAAGTAAATTAGTTAGTTTTCAAAAGTTTTATTGGATTTTTTTTAAATAGAGTAAAAGTTATTTTTATTAATTAGATTTACTTTTATAGATTTTTAAATAGTGTTAATTTTCAAATAGTGTTTATCTTTAAATAATTAATTGTTTGTAGATTTTTAAATAGCGGGGTTTACGATTCATGCACTTTAGGCTTATTTTAAATAGTTTAAAATTAGTAGATTTTAATTTTAGTCTAAAAACCGAAAACCAATTCAAATCAATTGTCCAAATCAAAACAAAACGTCTCAAATTCATAAGATATTCGTGTACAACGAACTCGAGTCACCAACGTGTTTAATTGAATTCGTCATTGGTATTATTAGTCTATTACTTTTTTCTAAAGGTAATTTTCTAATTTACCCTATAACGTAACATCAAATTATCACTATACATATCTCCGCACAAAACTATGGTATATAAATACCCACATACACACAAGAAATTTTAAATCATCCTCATTATCTACCAGTAAAACAACCCCTTCGCCTCAACTACACCAACCACTTCTGACACCCTTCTCCACCATCACAACCTTTACTGATAGTCGTTGCCACTGCCACCACCATCGACCGCAACTATCATAGTTTTATTGTGCTTTGTTGATTTTGGTGTTAGATCTGGAGGACTTGAGGATAGATCTTGTTGTTTCGGTAATATACCAGGTGGTTTTGGTTACGTCAGTTTTGTTTTCGATTTTGGTGGTTCATGTTGTTATATGAATCTGAAAACTAAAAAGTAAAAACCAGGATTTAGCCTTGATATCACCGAGAATTATTATTGTAGATGAAACTTGAAAAAGATTCATAAAAAATATGAGAGGGAGTGATTTAGTACATATTAAATAGAGAGAGTGAGGTGTGCAGGCTATTTTATACGTATCATTTATTTTAGCGTATTTTCGACATAAAGGTTGTAAATATTCTAGAGCGAGTGTCAATCATAATTGACATGGATTTTTTTTGGTGTTTATTATTTTCAACTATAAACTTGTTTAAATTTTATTGTTAAGAAAACTCAAACACAAATAAATTATACAAATCTAATAACGACCTTATTATTTTTTAGCCTCCAGCTTTTTAGACAGAAATTAGGATATCGTAGTTTGTTCCATTTTGAAAATTGAGTAAATACAAAATAAAAATAGGTATTATATCTTATCAATTTAAATTAATATTATAAGAGTTGTGATTATCTATACTATCTATTAAAACACATTTTTAGCTGACCTCATTTTGATGAGGTGTCATTCAATCAAGCTATCACTGAACCAATTTATGATGTCATGTGTGCATTTTTTTTATTGCAACTAGAAGGATATATACCTTATCAAAAAGAATACTTCAAAAACTTATTATACGGGTATTTTCTTTAGTCAAATACGAAAGGCACTTTTTTGCAGACACTTTTTCTGCTTCTAAATTTCTCTACATCCAAGAATTCAAATTCAAAGTTACTTCACATGCTTCCATAACATATACAGTACAATCAAAAATATTTTTGTACAATAGGTTTTTTCTTAAATTTATCTTTCAAGCTGGTATTAATCCTTCTTCCTTTGGATACTTTTCTTAAATTGTTGTAATACTTTTCTTAGATTGTTGTAGATAAGGGTTAGGTTAAATTTGTTTTAAAAAAAACAATTATGTAGGGGTTTCTCTGAAGTGTTTTTTTTCTTTATTTATGTTTGAGGATGCAACCTTCAAGAGTGAATAACTTCGGCCAATCTACTTATGCTCCAAATGTAAGTTTTCAATTTTGTTCTATGTCACTTGATATGTTTTTTTAGCTCGATTTATATATGTTTTTTAGCTCGATTTATATAGTGTCTTGAAGCTTTTCAGTATCTTATGATTGTTTAAACATCTACCTTATGTCTAAAATCGTTAATGTTTGTGTGTTCTTCAGGTTCAAAAGCAAGATTATGGGTTTCTGGTTTATTTCTAAAGGTTAGTTTTATTATATACTAAAATTAGTCTGCTGCATTGATAAAAGTTGAAATAAAAATGAAAAAAGTAATGCACACAAATTTCGCAGTTTGTTCAGTGTTTTTAATGACTACTATATTGTGGTTTTTGCATGTTTCACAAGAAAGCGTTGGTTGTCTTAAAGCTACAAGTTTGAATGTTCGTAGGTAAAAGTTTATTAATTTCATTTTAGATGTATTAGGTATGTGCATGTTCAAACAAAATCGCTTCATATACCGTACATGTTTATGCACACATAACTGATGTGAGCTGAGTTTTGTTAATAGAGATATACATTCATGCACCATTCTAAAAATCTTACTAATATCCTTACATCACTGTGAAATAAAGTTCATGTTTTTGATGATGTTATTGAGGAAAACATAAAGCTACTAGAGTCGCAATGCTACAGTAATTTTTTGCTTTTGTGAGTCTCAATGCTTTAGCTTTACCAAGAATTCAAAATTTAAACATCAAACTAAATAGTATGTCTTCAATAATAATGTATCTCTTCAACAATAACGTAATTTGAGTTATTTGTTTTTGTTTAAGCAGGTGCCTTTTTAGATTAGTATATACTGTATCTCTTCAACAATAATGGTCTATGAATTTCTTAATTTTGGGTCATAAATTAACATCTCTATGTTTGCAGGACAAACTATGAATGTGTGCAAAAACCAGTACTACCAATCTACCATGCACCAGAAGTGTTGCTTAATTAGTACGCGTTAATTCCTAGACGTAAGTACGTGTTGTAGTCTTGCAAGGTAGTATTAGTTGTAGGCGAAAGGATTAACCAAATAAATATGGATCCGACTTAATTATTTGTGTAACATAAAGGGAGCATGGAATGTAGGTTTGGCCATTGACTTATTTTGTACGTAACATAAAATGGACCTATATAAATTGGTTTACTTTTGAGACATTTTTTTATCTCATCCAGGTTGGTGTGTTGATTATTTGTATCTATTTATCAAGTTGTGTTGATGCAATGCTTATCAAAGATTATTTTTAGAAGATGGGATGTTCCCTTTACTGCTTAATCATAAAAATGGATATAATTGAGCAAGTTAAAATATCTGTTCAAGTGGTATGTTGCTTTATTATTTCAAGTTAATTTGGTGTAGTTCAATACTGAATTCAACCCGTTTGAACTAGAAGTTTTGCTATGTTCCGAGTAACTATTTCGTGGCCATTTTTAATGCCTTTTTATGAACTAAACAAACATGTTGCATGGAATTATTTTTATTTAATATTTTTGGGTTTATGCATCACCACTTAATCCGCTATTCTAAGTTCAAATTTTATCAAATGACTTAAATACTGTCCGTGTTGAACACGGGTTATGAGCTAGTTTTGCAAATGAAATTCAGCTCAATTGGATGGATGTATCCAGTTATATTCTTCATGTGTGGGAGGTCAGGAGTTCGATTCCTGCCATTTCTTGTCGGGGATTTTTTCAGAATTGGCAGTCGGGTTTGAATCCCAGCGCAATGCTTTGAACCTATTAATGAGAAACTTGATTACTAGCATGGAGGTTGATATTTTATTCGTGATATGATTCGAATTCGGATTGGAAGATTTGGTGCCTCAATAACACGCAAGATCCTTTGCAACACCAAAACTACCGTTTAAAAAAAGGAGTTGTGATTATTTCAACGAGTAAGTTGTAAATTAAATCCACTCTATATAAGTGTTTAGTTTTTGGCAATTGTCGACATAATTTTGAGGTATTACTTATTTCAAGCTTTTTTTTTCTTTTTTTGAATATGAATTCATTTCATATCACTTCTCACAAACGGAAGTAATTGTACAAAACAAGTTACATCGAACATAAAGGGCAAAATCAAAACCGATTTGTCAAACAAAATACACGAAGTAACAGGTTGATCCAAACCAAAACATACCTCGTAAACGTTGTCACACATGAGAGCAACACAATACAAGGGTGAGGGGGAATCACCAATGTGAGCTTTTAGTAGACACAATCATACAAAAGTGTAGTTTAAAGCAAAAGTACATAAAGTACATAAAAGATAAAACCTAACCTCCTTAAAAGATCCAAACCTAAGCCAAACAAATCTAAACCCAAAATACAAAGTATCTTCAAACCATCGGCTGGAGAACTGCACACATTCGAGCAGAATAGAAGTAAAACCGTAGAAACAAGCCTTGAGATGGTGGAGTGGAGACGGATGGCGGGTAGCAGTGGAGGATGACATATCTGAAGGCAAAAGGTAATTATTGTGGAAGGTAGGAGCGGAACAAACCCTAACAAAAAAGGAAAATATATACAAATATAAAAGGATAAAGGAGGTCCGTACAGCTGGCCGAAACCAACCGCCGAAAAAAATAGATCTGATCTAAAAGTTAGTCAAAGAAACTTTATAGTTGAGAGAGAAAGATAGAGAGAGTTCTCCTTATTTCAAGTTAATTATGTTATAAAATCATAAAATGAGTGTCCAATATTATATTTTTCATAAATATAAACATTTTAATATAGTTATTGATAAAGAAATGTTAAATCGAATAACATTGGTTGTCGTAAAATAAAATCGCATGGTATTTGTTGTTGTATTACGCGAATATTTTGTTAGTATTAATTCATGGAGATCGACCAATTAGGGTGAAGATAGTCTTAGAGCACAGGGTACGGGTAGAAATACCCTCGCGTTGTGCGAAAACGCGACACGAAAACGCGAGAAACCACACCCCTGCTCGCGTTTTCGTGTCTCGCGCCGAGGGGACGGCGCGCGTTTTCGCACGAAAACGCGAGACACGAAAACGCGAGACCGTACCCCAGTCTCGCGTTTTCGTGCATAATTTTTTTTTTTTTTTTTTTGAAAAGTGGGCCCAATGTATACTCCATGGCTCAAGCCAACCAAGGAGCATCAAAATGTGGTGTTTTCGTGTTTGTGGTGTTGTGGGATCATTTACCCATCACTCACCATACCCTTGAAAATTTTAGTGTTTTTTTACGGCTCAGCACGAAAACACCAAACTATACCCTGTGCTCTTAGTGGTGGTAGCGTTGATACGATTGCAAGTGGTAGATAATTCATGAAATGGCGTACTCGTTGTTTTATTTTTTGCTTGAAGAGAAAGCGACATTAAAGTAATCGTCAATCAATCGTTTCTTATCCTCACATTTTCATTTCATTTCATGTTTAAAAAGCCACCTAACCTAACCCACATGTCTCTTGTGGTGCTTGTCTACATCAATTTTATCACACTACCAATACATTTAACATGCGAATCTAGTGGTATCGAACCATAACCAGGGTACAAACATATTGCGCTAGTGTGTTTATACCATGTCGAGCTGTAGAAATCAATAACCAACTAAAACCTAATCACATGCAACCGTTTAATAATCCAACTTTTAAAACTAAATGTTTGATTAACAATGAAAGATATAATGTTTAATTATTATTTTGGTATGAATAACAATTAGAAATCCAATCAAAACATAATGCAAAATATCTTGCTTTAAGCCATTGTTTTTTAAGCTGGAACCTTGTACTTTTTAACTGCTACTCATAAACGAAGTCGAGATTTAATATGACCGATAACATAAATGTTTTTTAATTTTAATATAATATAGTTAAAAAGTAAACTAACACAAAGAGTTTAAACATATTTTGATAAACTGGATGTATTTTATATTCATTTAGAAAAAATCGATGTTTTTTCAAAAATAAACATTACATGAAAAAAATCAATAGATGTTCCAGGCACCCGCAGAACAACCTTGGCTTCGTCCCTGCTAATATTGCGTATGTTATTTGCGGCTAGCAAATATAAGTGCGTGTGAGAGTGCAGTACGTGTGTGCAGTGGCGAACGCAAGAAATTGTATTGTGAAGGGATTTTTTTTTACAATATCAAGACGAAAAAATTAAAATTCGAATACAAAATCGAGTATTATAACTTAAAAATATGAGATTTCTGGGTTTTTAGAGTTTTAAATAATAGATTTTAATTTGTGAGTGGAGTTTGAGTTTCGAGTGAGGGCAATTTAAAAAAACGTTCAAAACTAAAGAAAAAATACAATATAATATCGTGTTTTTGTCTAGCCATGAGAAACGCCGCCACTCTGTACCAAAAACCAAAAGGTATATCCGCCCCTGCGTGCATGTGTCGGAATGTTATACGAACGATATGTGGATTGTTACACACTTACACATGACATTCAAATGTCTGCAACATGAAACTGTAATTTCATATCAAAGTGTCTTCTTCGGCAAGCTTTCACTTGTATGCGTTGATTTACTCTAGAGAATCAACTTTCTCAAAAGCCTATTTACTTTTATACGCCACACACCATGATGGGTTCGCTTTGTTCAATTGCTTTATGCCATTTTCTCTTATATTTTCTCTTTTTCTTTTTGTTACTACTCTGTTTCTTCACGTGAGGAATACAT
Source organism: Glebionis coronaria (assembly GCA_025667525.1). Classification (NCBI taxonomy): domain Eukaryota; kingdom Viridiplantae; phylum Streptophyta; class Magnoliopsida; order Asterales; family Asteraceae; genus Glebionis; species Glebionis coronaria. The sequence continues at coordinate 348,493,645 of CM046874.1, read as the reverse complement.
AGGCAAAAGATTTAGTTAAAGGTACATGAAATAATGCTCTCTAACAGTTAATGTACGTACTTGTCATATGAATATTACTTCTTTGAACATACAAAATGTTCATCTTAGAATGAAACTCGAAGAGACAATCAAGATATAAATGAGCTTTTCTCAAAAGGAAAAAGAGAAAAAAATATATATAATCAACTATAGAAAGATCAATGATAACTAATGAAAAAAGCAAAAAAAAAAAAAAAAAAAAAAAAAAAAACGAACTAACAAATCCCTTGAAACATTTGGCCCGGATCACATCGTTTAATGGGCTATCTGGACATCATTCAACCAATACTGGATTCGATTTAGTTCTCACGAACAAAAATAAGATAATGTACCATTATGATTTAGGAATATGACACTTCAATTGGTCCATATAATATAGCGAGCCTGGGCTAATTTGGGGTCTTATCTCCCATATAATTTCTATTAGGGTGCAGTGGGTGTTTTCGATTACATAAGATGTAATACATTTCCGTCCGTTACATAAGTCTATGCAAATTCACATTCTATTTTGCTTCTACATCTTTCTTTGCAACGGATTCTTTAACTTGCAGCCTCAATAGCTTCATTGTCAGGGTTTCTATAATTGTTTGATACAATTCTTTCGCATTCTTCTTTATGTTAATATTCTAGTGTTTTCTTTCCAAACACAATAAATAGCAGCAGCTCCACAAGCTAAGTTTGTCACAATGTTCCAGATTTTATTTCCAACTTTTATCCCAGAAAATTTCATCACAATATCATTGCTTTAAGTATGTTGAAGGTCATCTTTGTATGTGTTTTTTAATCTAATGCTTTGGTTAACATCTATCAAACAATTTATGAATCAGTGGCGAACCTTAATAGAAGCAGAGATGTTCCCGGCCTCCTAAAAAAAGTAATGTAAATATATTTTATTTTACTGTCTTTTTTAATTGTTTTGGTATTTCAAAAATAATTCGGCCACCTCTATGAATCTAATAGTTAATATATACTTTCTTCGTCTTAAAACAAAATTTCGAACCTTTTATGATTAAAGTTTCAAAATGATTGTCAATTTTGTCTTTCAATCAATTGTCTTGAAGTTTAATCTTTTATATAATGAAGGAATTAAGTTATTTTAGAGTTTTTACAAAAAGTAAAAGCCGGAGAATTTTTTTTATCCAATCAGATTGTTTGATTCTAGGGGTGGCTAAATGGGTGGACTGGACGAGTATGGCAGTGGGTTAAATGGACGTTGGTCCATGGACGCGGACTAAATAGGCAATTTTTAATATTTAAACTAAATGGACTGGACTAAATGGACATTGGACCAAATGGACATGAGTTAAATGGACAATATTAAAAGAGAAATAAATAGACTCAAGATTAATTTAACCAAATGTTTTTATGTTGTCCGAATAGTCCATAATACCCATTTTTTTAACAAATGTTTTTTATGTTGTCCAAATAGTCCAATTAAAATAAAAGTAATTACTCATTTAGTCAATTAGTTCAAAAAATGGTCCAAATAGCCCAAATTTAAGCATATGGACATGATTTGCCACCTCTATTTGATTCTGACACGTATACAAAATTGAGCGATTTGATTCATTGAAAAAAAATTAAAATTGAATACAAATTGGTCAAATTAAGACTTTTGGTGAAAGAAATTTTATATAGACAAAAAAATGATAAAAATATATGTCTTAAACTAGTTTTAATGCCCGTGCTCGCATGAGACTTAACATGAAACATAAATTAAGTAATAATTTCGTTATTGCGATTTTATGAATATTATATATTTTTTTAAAACATCTAATGTTTATATATTTAATTATATTGTTGTTTTATTGTGCACTGTGTAAATTAATATAAACTCATCTCAATTTTTATTTTTCGAATTTCATAATCTTTTTAATTTTAATATTTTTATTCTTAATAGTTATATCTTAATTATTAATTAACAAACCATTTACATCAACTTTACACGTACACAATTTATAAATTCATGATATTATAATGCTTAATATTATTATATAAATCAATATTAAAATTTTAATACTTAAATATTAAAAAAACAAAACCCTAATTTCTCTCCAATGGTTGCCACCATCTTCCTAATCTAAACGCCATCAATCTCTTGTTCCTCCTCCAATCACCTGAATAACACTCTTTTAATTTCTATCCTACCGAGCGGGATTGATTTTATCGTTTTTTATTTTGGCTTGACGAGGTTTGTTAAGTAACGTTTAAAATTAGAGTTTTGGTGTGTTTTGCTGTTGATAAGGGTTTTGTTTATTGGTGCTTTATTTGTGGGTCAGTTGGGATTCCAATATTTTATATTATTTTTGCTACGTCCATCATGGCGACAGGTTGAACGTGGGAGTGGATCTAGTTTTGAAACCCTAATTAGGGTTTCGTTTTGTTTGTACTAATTTTAGAGAGATGGATTCGGCTGATAATTCTAAGCATAATAAGAATGGCAGTGGTGGTGGAGTGAAGAACAGTTTTGCTAGTAAGATTCGTAATGTGGATGGTAAGATTGTAGGAAAGAATGGTAAACCGATGCGGATGCTATCGAAAACTGTGGGTTCACAAGAACTAAATGACCAAGCCAAGGTTGATAATGCTAAGGTTGATTTAAATGATTCGCAAGGTATGAATGTCAATGACAATGGTGGTATGCAGTTCGGTGGGGATGGCATGAATAGAAAGATTGTTGATGATGTGACCACGAAAAAAGAACAACGCAATGATAATCCATAGAATAAAGCTTCTTTTGCGAGTGTGGTGCAAAATTTTACCAAGCGAATAGTGAAGATTGACGTATTGTATAGCAAAGAAGTTGTAGAAGGTGCTAGGGTGGCGTTGCCGTTTGAGGCCATGGAGGAGATAAGTAGTAGGTTTAGTAATACTTTATGTGGCTACTTTATAGGGAAGAGATTAGCTTTTTTGCTAGTTGAGACTTATGTTCGTAACAGGTGGTCGAAGTATGGATTGAAACATGTTATGTTAGATGATGTTTTTTCCTTTTTTAATTTGAGACTAAAGAGGGAATGGAGAGTGTCATAGAGAATGGGTCATGGCTCATCCGACTTGTACCGTTATTTCTTAACATCTGGACTCCAGATACTGTATTGAAGAAGGAGGAAATCAGGCATGCCCTGGTTTGGGTGAAGCTTCGTCATGTACCTATTGTTGCTTATTCTGAGGTGGGGCTTAGCTTAATCACGACGCAATTGGTAGACCAATAATGGTGGACACTGTAACACCCCACTTGGATAAGTGGACCGTTACGTGTATTTATGGCGTGACATCAAAGCATATAAGGTAAATGTCCTAAAACATTAATTGACCATAAAGGAAATATCGGAATCAAAATCGGTAATCCAACATAATCTCAAAACATGAAAAGTAAATACTAAAAGAAAGGTCTGAACAATGTCAAAACAGGCAAATAATGTATGAAGTGCATAAAGTAAAGAAGTCTTGATAGCTTCCATCTAATGCACGTACTCTCAGAATCCTAAGAGCGTGCTGTTGTACATGTCGTTAGAACATGAAAGGAACTACGGCTGAGCATAACGCCCAGTGAACGGATATAATGCATGATAAGAAATATAGAAATGAAGCAGATAATAAAATAATGAAGCTGTAAGACTGACAAGTAAATTTCAGCGGGAATCTGTGTACAATCTAAAAAGTCTGATTTATAATTAGTAAATGAACTGTTATCTGTTAAATCTGAAAACATGCATTTACTGTATTTTAATTGCCAAGAGCTTATATAGGTCATGTGATGTAACAACGTTTGCATGAATACATGGATGGGTGACCTCGTCATGCTGTAGAGGGGTGACCTCTAATTAATGTGTTAGGTGGAGGGATCAACTTTAATGTGAAGGATGTAGAGCACACATCACATTCACCTGATAAGCTGTAATCTGATAACTTAGGATGCATCCATACGCACCGCTGATAATACTGATAAAATTGCCAAGCTGAAATAAATGGGACACTGCGAGAAATCACTCCCCCGCAGAAGAGTCATGACACCGGTGCCTCAAGTATCATGGTTACGGTACCTCCGTAACTAGTATATAACTGGTCATGCTTGTATATAAAGCTCATGCAAATTTTACTTAGTTATTAAGATAATTACTGTAAAACTTATAACATATACTCGGGAAAACATTTGGCTGCAGACAAGAAATCCTAATCATGCATAGGAAAAGAGGTCTTTACTGAAGGACGGAAATTCTGTACGATTAATCGAAACGAAAGAGACAAATTGTGGTAGAGAGATAGGAATATCCGTACCTTCAAGGTCACACTGCTTATTCGATGTCTTAACTTATAATATCTCCGTTAGTGATCTACATACGTAAAACGTATTATTGTTATTAGCTATTATTAATGTAAATGTCATCTTAAATCTTTAATTTAACAAGTAAAAACAAGTAGTAGTAGTTCCTATATGTATTAGTTAATATACATGATTTATGTTCTGACTTTTTTTAAGACGTCAACCAAAAGTGGCATTTAAAAGACGACAACCCAACATCTTACCCAACATATTATGCACATCTATTATTTTATAAGCAGATGGTCTAAAACAAATTACTCATAACTACTAAAGTATATGATTTATATAAAAGTAACTTGAGGATCAAGTTGTACCTCTAAACTTAAACGTGCATAGATCCAAGTCGAACACCAAAATAATCGAATGACTTATGTACTAGGCTTAAACCAAATAATGATCGTGAACCCCCAGCGGACAAAACCGAAACCTTTTACATAAACCCGAACTGGTCATCTTTGGCTCAATGAAATGAACTGAACCCCTAATAACTACATGTATACGAACAGTTGTGCCAAGACATTACTGTCACACCCCCAATTTATCAGAGTAATACAACACAATGGGGTGCGACGGTCATGACTATCACAAGACATAGATACAAAGAACGACTATTTTAAAGCCGTTTAATTTAATTAAAAGCATAAAACTTGTTTCGGAAGCGAATTTACATAAGATCATAATAAAACATTGTTTCAAAAGACTTTAACATCGGTCCAAATATCCATACACTAGTCACGACCATTTTCATTTAAAAATCTCCCACGCATAACCACGTCACTCCTCCGTCTTGATACCTGAGAAAAACATTGCTAAAGCGTCAACACAAAGGTTGGTGAGTTCATAGGTTTATGTTTAAATAGTGTGATGAACCATAAGATTTTCCAAGGCAACCGGCATATAATCTTATAACAAATACAAGATTATAATCAAAAGTATACGTTTTAATCACCTACGCCTAAGCTCGTGACACCGAAGCGTTAACCTCAACCAACAAGAAATAATAAGAGCCCGAGCAAATGCCTATCCCGAAGCATTTGTAAATCCTCAAATGTAAGTGTATCTAACTTTGGCCACACAACCAAATTAGATAGGGAGGTTAGTCCCGATAGATCTATCCATAACATTCGCGCTTACACAAAGTAATTAACGGTTCACGATAGTGGGCTAAAGCATCTAGGGATATCGCTACTTAGACATCATGTAGGCAAACGTATCAGTTTAAGGCACTTATGTTCATCCGTTAAAAACAAGCAATGTTCTCACCCCAAAATAGTTAAAACAATTAAAAGTGGGGCTATGAAACTCACCTCAATGAATGGCAAATACGATCAATAGAGATTGCACGGAAAATCAGGGCACGCAAAACGATGCGCAAAGGATCTACTCGTAAGCTAAGTAAAATATCCATACTTAGGCTAAGCACGTAAAATAAAATATACAAGGCACTTGGTTGATATTATATACTTGCATTCAATTTAATAAAGCGTTTTACTCATTTTTCAAGTTCATGAAATATGGTCACGGGGTCAACTTTGAGGTTCAATAACTCGTTAAATAATAGTCCGAAAAATAAACGAGTTATCAATGTTAAGACTAGGCCGCAAAGTCATTAATTACTGATAAATATCGCTCTATAGTTTAGTTTCTGAGTGCATCAAGTATTCGCTTTGATTCCATTTATATTATTTCGTTTAAGTGGTTCTTCCATCATTTTTGGGAATAAATATCGGGTTCCATAATCATCCATAGACTGAACAGAAAATAACATTACAAACTATGTCGTGTTGAGATTATCACGGTATATTTTATTTTTTTAGTTTTAAGGGGCAAGCTCGTTTGATGCGTCAATAATGGGCATAAAGTGAGGACAGCGAGTCGGGGACAAAACAATGACACCAGACAGTAACTTGTTTTTGCTTGCCCTGCCTTCCCACGTACATGAACAATCTCTTTTATATAAATTTTGTATTCACAATTTCACACCACTCAAACTCTTAATTTTTGCTACACATGACTTCTATACATACCAGAATATTTAATTTCGTTGTTTGCATCCACCCTCACCAAGGTCACAAAGAAAAACAAAGAAGGTACTTCGATTAGCTATTACTTTTAGTATACACTAAATATCTTATTATTCATACTACTATTATACATGGCTAGTTCCCTTTCATTTCTGGCCGTCGTAAGCAGGCACACGCCAAGCCTGGTGCCATAGTGTGAGGTCTTATCTTGTTTCTTGTCAGTTAGCCATTGTACACTCTCTCTTTTCCTTGTTTGTTATCTTAGACCCTATTATCTATACATACATACGCGCATAGTCCCTCCTATACTTTATCTTAGTCATATTCTTGTCTCAAGGAAACTCACACGGTACACACATGAAATATTTTAACCATATCACTAGAAGTTACAGAATTACTCGTGAAAAAAGAAGATGTTATTTTGCATTACTTGTTTCATGCGTTCCACATTTATCATTCTTTTTACTTTCAATTTGTGTTCACACTAGTAACTACATTGTCTTCCTTATATTGGTACACACACTCTTTTCAAAAGGCTGGTACACATCCTGACACAAGACTCGATCATCCACTATGTATACACGTTTTATAATTGGAAAAGGGTTAGGAGTACTTTTGGTTCTCCTGACATGTGTTTTACTCATATACACATTACTTATTCATTTGAAAGAATTGAAGAATACTCCCCTTTACTAACACAGTGCACACAACTGCTTCCCAATACAAACATGCATCAGGCCATCGTTGTTTTCTTGTTTACTCGCTGCAACACACACACGCACACCATTCCTATACTCACACGTTTAGTACATACATCAAACACGCACGGCGGCTGTTGGTAACTTATAATAAATACATCCCAGTTGCTCATTTTATTTTTTGCAAGGATACCTTTAGCTTAATCACGAAAGACTTTATCATTTCATTGTTTAAGAATATCCATGCATTTGAAGTTTTTCCTTACTGACGCAAGTACTCATTTCCTATATTCTTGTTATTAGCTTGTCTTAAAACACACACATTTACACAAAATAAAACCACGCATAAAATCGCGTCATCGTCCATGCACATAAATACGTTTTCTATTTTCAAGAGAAAAGTTCCTGATGGTTGTACATATAAGGTCATTGTGATAAGTTCATGCACACACAAGCATAGCCACTTACTCGTTTCATGTCTATTTTTATGTGAATAGTGAACGGGTTCCCTTGTTTGGTTGAATGCACAAATTGATACATATAACATTTCGTACACCTACTCAGGCAGCCATGGTCTCACTTGACCTACCTTATTTTGAATATTTTTACGACTAGCATGTTTTGGGTACACATAAAATCATACAACTTAGGGTTTTCATCTTGTTGGTCACACTTACACGCACGCTATAAGTATTCCAACACCTTGATCGTTTTTACCATCTATACGTATAGGTTTTTATCATCAAATATTCATACATGTTCTATTCTTTTATAAATAGTTTACATTTTACCATCCCACACCCATGGTTTCCCACGTACACTTGTTTACCAAATTTAGTTTAGCAATCTTTCTTTATGCAAGTATATATTTGTTCATATCAACCAAAGCGAAAACTTAAGACAAGACCAAGATGGAAAATGCTTACAAGAGTCCATAGAAATCGAAAGGTTGATAGGGTGAGCAAGAACCAAGATTTATAAGATCTATACTTGGCTTAAATCATTCACTCCTTGTTTCTTCCTTCTTGGCAGCGGCAAAGATGATCACACGAAGGTGTTTTTGTAGCTTGTGAAGTGTGTGTTTTAGATGGTGATATGTCAAGTATTTATAGGGGAGGTTAAGTATTAAAGGAGTAGTTAGACCTAGTTAGGGTTTCCAAGTCTCCTAGTTGGCTTCTAACTAAGGAGCAAGTAAATCAAGTACACTAGGTAATTGGAATAAGTTGGGGAAGAGTGAAAGCTGGAAGGGAGCACGTGAAGTAGCAGGAAAAAGGAGAAACAATGTGGTCTTTATTATTAAGTATTAATAGAGGGTTTGGTACAAGTTTAAGTTCCAAGAAACTATGGGGAAAATAGATTCATCCGATGGGTATAGGAGCATGGGGGAGACAATTGGTACAATTATTAAATGTGGGAGATGTACAAGGTTGGAAGTCAACCCATGAGAGAGCATCACACAAAAAAAAACGTGGGTTTACATTGAGGTAGGGGGGGACCGGTTTGAAAAGGTGAAAAAAAGAAGGAGAACTTGTTTCCTTTTTATTTTGGTGTACTAACATTGTTTAATTTGTGTAGAGTTGCAATGTATTATGTGTAGCTTTGTGTTTAAAGGTATATTTAACTAGTAGTAGTCTCTATAATGTTTGTAAAAAGAGAAAATAGATATTATAACTGTGTCAAAATTGTATTGTGTAATATATCTAACGTAGCGAAGCTCTTGATGGAACTTAGTGTTGTTTCTTAAAATAAAAATCTTAGCACGCAATGTAGCAAACAATAGTAACTCAAGTAATAACTCATAATTGTCATTCATAAAATTTTCAATAGGAATTTTATTCATAAAAATTTAATTTCGTACACAAAATACGCGTAAACAATCGGGAACATCAATAGACACATAAGTCTAACCCGAACTATAGCGTTTCACGTAAATTAAATAGATTCCAAATTCACGTGTGTGACATTCGTAATCCCTTAAATTGAGTTTTGTCCTCAAAACTAGCACGTCGATGTCGTTATCGAAACGAGAGGTCAATTATATTTTTATCTTCCTTTCATGGTGTTCAATGCGTTCGTTTTTCTTTAGTTTATTGCTAAGATTAAAATTACTATAATCTTGTTAGGATCAAAATGAACGAAATTTCTTCCGACTTGTACATGATTCTATAGCGTTCCCCATGTCTTTTCTTGTAAGTCAAACTTTTCTTGATGACGTCGGTTTTGTTTGACGAGTTTTCTTATTATTAACTTTCGCGTCGTCCCGCGTATTACTTCTACTTTGAAGTTCCGCGTATTGTCATTTTTCGCCTAGATGACTAGATATCGCACTTTTGAAAATCGTTCCACATAGTTCGATTTAGTCCCGTTCACATTAACCGTCTACTTGGTGGTGATAAGTAGCGTATGCGTCAAGGTTTCTTGAATCGGTTTCCCAAAATCTAGAACAATTGATCTTCCTAACACATGGTGGTCAAGACGTTTCTTCTTTTATATGACATTTAATATTACATAATTTTGTCAATTATCAATTTATTTTGTGTCCCGATTCATTTATCTCCTTTTTCATGGAGAGGAAAACGGACGCACAATTTATAATATACTCAAATCATAGTTCGTTCGGATTCCTTCTATGAAGGAAGTATATAATATCTTTTAAGCTTATGAATATGTTCTGATGCTCAAACATCGTTAGATAAAATAGATTTTTGTCCGAGTGGTTTTGGTATTCCAATTATATACAAAAGCATGCTTATCTGGACCCAATTGTTCGTTTACATAGGTTAAGTTACAGCGATTTCTCAATATCCGTTAATTTTGGGTTTTACTCAAATGACGTCTCGCTTCTTTACATTAGTATTCATAATTTGCTTTAGATTTTTTTTTCCGACTCTAATCTATTTGAGTTTAATTTTCGTCAAAAACAAGTGGCCCTCTTAGTATTTGCGTGTCATATACGCTTTCGTATGTAATAGCGAAGAAAATAATTATATTAGGTTTACTCGTATCGCGTACCCGAAGCTTTTACTTAAGACGGTATAAAAATGTTCGACGTTAATAGCACATAATAAATTTTTCTTTATCGAATAGGGAAACTTGAATATATATATCATTTTTAAAATGACTACTATGAGCATACTCGCGTTCAACCACGATCATACGTAGTTGATCAGGCTACGTACGTCTCGAGACAAACGGTTGCATCCTTCTTTTCATCAAAATTTGACTCTTTGAGGTTGTAATTATATATTGATAGTCCACAATGCATTTTGTTCGTTACCATTATCCAATTTTCATAACCAACAAGTTAGTTCATAGTGCATTTCATTTGTTACCAATGCTCACTTTTCACAATCGACGAAATAATTCCCATAATTATTCGTACTAGTTCCCGTCGAGTTTATCAATAGTTTTTGTTCTCCACATTGAGTTGGTCGTCAAACCAAGTTCCAAAACTTTACATGGTAGTTCTTACCAAAAATATTTCGTTATTAGTTGCGGCGTTTGATTAATAATACCTTTATTAATCTTCTACATTACAATTGTTATTATCCCCACTAATAAGTGTTTTCGATGGTGATTTCTTATAGTAAAAATCAATTTTGATATTTTCTAAAGAATATTTTTCAAAAATCTTTTAGTGAAAATTTACTTTATTTATTTCTCTTCGATAGGTAAAGAAAATATTGTTGAAGAAATCTTTTTTTTTTCTCAAATAACATTTTTGATGGATGAATTTTTCTCCGACACATTAAAATAAAATTTTCTCGTTGGTTAAACAAAAGATGATTTAAAGATAAAACAACACAATTTAATTGAAGACATGGAGTACGATTACATAATTAAGTTTGTTGGTGGTAACATCGACGGACGTCGAGTCACTTGATTTGCATAAGAGTAAAATAGTTCCTAATCCATGAATTTTTCACGCTCTATCCATGACGAGGGTAGAAACCCTTGGGTTGATACTTGAAGATTGTTGGCGCATTTTCCGTGAAAGACAACCGGTGTAAAACGTTGGTGGGGTATTGGACGCTCTTTGCCCCCGAGCTTCCTTCTTGGGCAATTCAAGTATTTCTTGTCTTAAACAACGTTCCTCCATGTAGCGTTCCTTCATTTTCTTCTCATGGGACTTTACCATTCGACAATCACCCTCCAAGTGCCCAAATTCATCGCAAAGCATGCAATGGTTAGCGCAACTACCATGGTGGTGGTAGTCACACTTGCGGCAATATGGAAGGTTACCGAGATACTTCTTGTTCAAGATCGGAGTTGGTTTGGGAACATCCTCCGAGAAATTTGTTCTTGCACAACAAGTAGAGGGTGGTAAGGTTATTCCCTGATGGACACATGGCGTTTTCCACGTGTGATTCTTTGGTTTAGTCATAGGGTGAGGTTTAGGTCTTTCGACACTTTGCTTTATGGTGTTCAACCTTGAGTGGTTCTTCAACATATAGCACCGCCTCTCTTAAGGACCTTTTCTTCCACTAACGGGATGATTTACCTTAGTTTTTGAAAGGGTCCTTCGAGGTCCAAAAGTGTTAATCGGAGTAGCACTTGTTTCCTTAGCTTTTTCGTAAACACTAAGATCCATGGTTCGGTCAACCGTGCGGATACTAACTTCGAACGCACCAACGACCCTAATGGCATTTTGGTATTGACGAGTGATGACCTCTTTGAGGTCCTTGCAACCTTGTTCTGTCATTTCAATTTTTCTGTGTACATTATCGCACAAACGATGTATATTTTGTTAGTTCTTTCATTGTTATCAATTCTTACGATTGTTCATATTTGACCAAATTTTCTCACAATTATCGTAATACAATTATCAAGGGATCGTATCATAAAATTCGTACATTTCATTCTTGAACTACGTTCGATACATAGTTTTGGAGCTTAGAGTACAAAATTTCATTCAACTAATGAATGGCTTCTTTTAGTCTTGACAACACGTCATATATTTATTACAAAACATCATACTTTTATTAGAAAGGAGAGATAATCCTAAAGGCCTAGGTGGCGTAGGATCTCTTGGATTTGGGCATGATCCGCGGCTTGCCTAGCCTCGGTATCAGCGTTCCTCATTTGTAAAATTGCAATCTCGGACTCAGCAGCCTCAAGAGACTCTCGTAACTCGGCTATCACTAAGTCCTTGTCTTCATCTTGCTCGATAAGGTGATCCACATCACCCTCTACATCCTCCAGACGGCTTATCAGGTGTTCTGCATCGAATCCGAGTGCTTCTGAAGTAGGCTCGTCTCTTGGGGAATGAGTAACATTAGGTGGTGGTGATAAAGAACGGTTTCTTTTTCTATAAGTTTCGGGCATTGTTGAAGGTATAGGAGTGGGGATTGGCATAGTGGTAGTAGTAGAAATATTTGGGACGATGGAAGGAAATCCCGTAGTGACATTTGGCATCATGACTGGCGAATCTTGCTCATCCTCCGAATTTATTGTGATTATGCTCCGGATGGGGGTAATTTCCTTGTCGGATTCGGATTGCAAAATGACAAACGGAATGAGAGGCATTTTTCCTTTTTCGCCTGTCGCCAAATGTAAAACGACGGTTATTAGATGGGTAAAAGTGGAGTATTTTTCTAACTTCTAAAAAAAAAGAATTGAGTTGTATGATGTCTTGTAAATTTTCTTTTATTTAGAGTAAGCTCTCGTACATAGATCCATAAGTTTACTTAAATGTCCAAGTAGTCCTTACATGGTAAACAATAAGTGAATCGTGGAATGTTAAAGTCCTCTAACATGCTCTTCCACATACTTATTATTTGTACTTTCTCTTAGTAGTGATTATGCACGAATGGATAAATACAATTATCCTTAATTAATTCTTTCCTCAATTTAGGTCTATTCTGACGTTTATTTTTGTGCAATTTCCTCTTGTCAAACGTCTATTACTTGCAACTCGGATGAGTAAGTATGTTTTGAGGTTTAGTCGGCTTATGGCTATTACACAGCCCGTACTAGTTCTTGTTTATTCGTAAGTCTTTCCTTAACTTAGTATTGCTAGTTCGTACGCTTTCGACAATTTTTACACCTTGAAAAATTGTTTATTTGATTTAAACGAGTCGAGTACTAAAATTTTATCACAAAAATATCATCACAAGAATTGTTCCATATGTTTTTAATCCGTAATCTTTAAAATGTTCAATTCGAGCAATTACTAAATTTTATCACAAGAATTTCTCTAATTTTGGAATATGTTCCGTTATATCTTATATGTTTCGTTTATCTTGCTCTCGTCTAGCGTTTTGCTCGCAATCTTAGATAAACTTTATAGTCATTGTTATATATTTATACCTTGTATTTAAGATATCAATATAGGCCCACATTTCCCATCTGGGGTTCTCAAATATCGCGCAACGCGATAATCCCTTTGATGTAGAAATTGGCATAATTGTTTAACCCAAGGTAAACCCTTTAATTTATATCTATATCGTAACTTCAAAATTTTTAATAATTTCATGATAACTTACTCGCAACCAATGGACTTGATTCGTAATTTATTTCCAATAAAAATTTTCTTCGGTATCCGTTTGACTTACGCGTCTGCGTATTTATGGATAGTTCATATATCGCGAAATTTGTTCCTTCTTTGAATTGTAGTATTCTTTGGAGCATTACAAGAGTAATACTTGTAATAAGTGTTTTATCGTCATATGTCATCTTAAATAGTGACGTCGTCGTCGTTCTTCGGTCGTGTTCAAAATAATAATTTTATATGATAACTTGCGCATTCAATTTCAATTTCGAAACCGTTAATTAATGTAGGTCACTTTTCCTCAACCGAGTCTATTATAAATGTTTAGTGGAGTAACAATTTACCGAACCCAATAAATAGTTGCTCCTCTCGACATTTATAATAGTATCGCTTGATTCAAGTATTACTACAAATTAACATACTACCAAACACATGGTAACTAAACATATTCATATAGTTTTCGTTCTAGGAATCGTGGTGATATTTTTAATCTGGCGTATAGTGATATGAAACACACAAATGTTTCGATAGTCGATAATAGTCTCGCGGACTATCTAAAATATGTTGAGCATAAGTATGCGTACGTTTAATCCCAAAGGAAAATATATATATATATGGCACAAACCATTCAAATAAATATGGCACAAACCATTTAAATAAAGATGGCACAAACCATTCAAATGAATATGGCACAAACCATTTGCGTATCGTAACAATCCATACAAGGATGTTAGGACTTTTATTTCAACTTAAAAATCGTTTTATTACATATCCCTATGGGTATCATTTAAACATGGGAAGGGGATACCTAATGCTAATAACACGTAGCAATCAAATTCAAAGCTTAGCATTAGAAAAATCATAAACTATCTCAAGTCACAACTTACTTGTATCGAAGACGTGGAGTGAAGTGGTTCTTGGAGATTTTTGAGAGTTAGTTATAGTCTAGAATTATTTCTCAAACAATTAAATTTTTGACTCACGTTTATAAAAATAATTTTGTAAAATAACCTAGTTCTCTATAACTACATCTCTGATACCAATCTGTCACACCCCCAATTTATCAGAGTAATACAACACAATGGGGTGCGACGGTCATGACTATCACAAGACATAGATACAAAGAACGACTATTTTAAAGCCGTTTAATTTAATTAAAAGCATAAAACTTGTTTCGGAAGCGAATTTACATAAGATCATAATAAAACATTGTTTCAAAAGACTTTAACATCGGTCCAAATATCCATACACTAGTCACGACCATTTTCATTTAAAAATCTCCCACGCATAACCACGTCACTCCTCCGTCTTGATACCTGAGAAAAACATTGCTAAAGCGTCAACACAAAGGTTGGTGAGTTCATAGGTTTATGTTTAAATAGTGTGATGAACCATAAGATTTTCCAAGGCAACCGGCATATAATCTTATAACAAATACAAGATTATAATCAAAAGTATACGTTTTAATCACCTACGCCTAAGCTCGTGACACCGAAGCGTTAACCTCAACCAACAAGAAATAATAAGAGCCCGAGCAAATGCCTATCCCGAAGCATTTGTAAATCCTCAAATGTAAGTGTATCTAACTTTGGCCACACAACCAAATTAGATAGGGAGGTTAGTCCCGATAGATCTATCCATAACATTCGCGCTTACACAAAGTAATTAACGGTTCACGATAGTGGGCTAAAGCATCTAGGGATATCGCTACTTAGACATCATGTAGGCAAACGTATCAGTTTAAGGCACTTATGTTCATCCGTTAAAAACAAGCAATGTTCTCACCCCAAAATAGTTAAAACAATTAAAAGTGGGGCTATGAAACTCACCTCAATGAATGGAAAATACGATCAATAGAGATTGCACGGAAAATCAGGACACGCAAAACGATGCGCAAAGGATCTACTCGTAACCTAAGTAAAATATCCATACTTAGGCTAAGCACGTAAAATAAAATATACAAGGCACTTGGTTGATATTATATACTTGCATTCAATTTAATAAAGCGTTTTACTCATTTTTCAAGTTCATGAAATATGGTCACGGGGTCAACTTTGAGGTTCAATAACTCGTTAAATAATAGTCCGAAAAATAAACGAGTTATCAATGTGAAGACTAGGCCGCAAAGTCATTAATTACTGATAAATATCGCTCTATAGTTTAGTTTCTGAGTGCATCAAGTATTCGCTTTGATTCCATTTATATTATTTCGATTAAGTGGTTCTTCCATCATTTTTGGGAATAAATATCGGGTTCCATAATCATCCATAGACTGAACAGAAAATAACATTACAAACTATGTCGTGTTGAGATTATCACAGTATATTTTATTTTTTTAGTTTTAAGGGGCAAGCTCGTTTGATGCGTCAATAATGGGCATAAAGTGAGGACAGCGAGTCGGGGACAAAACAATGACACAAGACAGTAACTTGTTTTTGCTTGCCCTGCCTTCCCACGTACATGAACAATCTCTTTTATATAAATTTTGTATTCACAATTTCACACCACTCAAACTCTTAATTTTTGCTACACATGACTTCTATACATACCAGAATATTTAATTTCGTTGTTTGCATCCACCCTCACCAAGGTCACAAAGAAAAACAAAGAAGGTACTTCGATTAGCTATTACTTTTAGTATACACTAAATATCTTATTATTCATACTACTATTATACATGGCTAGTTCCCTTTCATTTCTGGCCGTCGTAAGCAGGCACACGCCAAGCCTGGTGCCATAGTGTGAGGTCTTATCTTGTTTCTTGTCAGTTAGCCATTGTACACTCTCTCTTTTCCTTGTTTGTTATCTTAGACCCTATTATCTATACATACATACGCACATAGTCCCTCCTATACTTTATCTTAGTCATATTCTTGTCTCAAGGAAACTCACACGGTACACACATGAAATATTTTAACCATATCACTAGAAGTTACAGAATTACTCGTGAAAAAAGAAGATGTTATTTTGCATTACTTGTTTCATGCGTTCCACATTTATCATTCTTTTTACTTTCAATTTGTGTTCACACTAGTAACTACATTGTCTTCCTTATATTGGTACACACACTCTTTTCAAAAGGCTGGTACACATCCTGACACAAGACTCGATCATCCACTATGTATACACGTTTTATAATTGGAAAAGGGTTAGGAGTACTTTTGGTTCTCCTGACATGTGTTTTACTCATATACACATTACTTATTCATTTGAAAGAATTGAAGAATACTCCCCTTTACTAACACAGTGCACACAACTGCTTCCCAATACAAACATGCATCAGGCCATCGTTGTTTTCTTGTTTACTCGCTGCAACACACACACGCACACCATTCCTATACTCACACGTTTAGTACATACATCAAACACGCACGGCGGCTGTTGGTAACTTATAATAAATACATCCCAGTTGCTCATTTTATTGTTTGCAAGGATACCTTTAGCTTAATCACGAAAGACTTTATCATTTCATTGTTTAAGAATATCCATGCATTTGAAGTTTTTCCTTACTGACGCAAGTACTCATTTCCTATATTCTTGTTATTTGCTTGTCTTAAAACACACAGATTTACACAAAATAAAACCACGCATAAAATCGCGTCATCGTCCATGCACATAAATACGTTTTCTATTTTCAAGAGAAAAGTTCCTGATGGTTGTACATATAAGGTCATTGTGATAAGTTCATGCACACACAAGCATAGCCACTTACTCGTTTCATGTCTATTTTTATGTGAATAGTGAACGGGTTCCCTTGTTTGGTTGAATGCACAAATTGATACATATAACATTTCGTACACCTACTCAGGCAGCCATGGTCTCACTTGACCTACCTTATTTTGAATATTTTTACGACTAGCATGTTTTGGGTACACATAAAATCATACAACTTAGGGTTTTCATCTTGTTGGTCACACTTACACGCACGCTATAAGTATTCCAACACCTTGATCGTTTTTACCATCTATACGTATAGGTTTTTATCATCAAATATTCATACATGTTCTATTCTTCTATAAATAGTTTACATTTTACCATCCCACACCCATGGTTTCCCACGTACACTTGTTTACCAAATTTAGTTTAGCAATCTTTCTTTATGCAAGTATATATTTGTTCATATCAACCAAAGCGAAAACTTAAGACAAGACCAAGATGGAAAATGCTTACAAGAGTCCATAGAAATCGAAAGGTTGATAGGGTGAGCAAGAACCAAGATTTATAAGATCTATACTTGGCTTAAATCATTCACTCCTTGTTTCTTCCTTCTTGGCAGCGGCAAAGATGATCACACGAAGGTGTTTTTGTAGCTTGTGAAGTGTGTGTTTTAGATGGTGATATGTCAAGTATTTATAGGGGAGGTTAAGTATTAAAGGAGTAGTTAGACCTAGTTAGGGTTTCCAAGTCTCCTAGTTGGCTTCTAACTAAGGAGCAAGTAAATCAAGTACACTAGGTAATTGGAATAAGTTGGGGAAGAGTGAAAGCTGGAAGGGAGCACGTGAAGTAGCAGGAAAAAGGAGAAACAATGTGGTCTTTATTATTAAGTATTAATAGAGGGTTTGGTACAAGTTTAAGTTCCAAGAAACTATGGGGAAAATAGATTCATCCGATGGGTATAGGGGCATGGGGGAGACAATTGGTACAATTATTAAATGTGGGAGATGTACAAGGTTGGAAGTCAACCCATGAGAGAGCATCACACAAAAAAAACGTGGGTTTACATTGAGGTAGGGGGGGACCGGTTTGAAAAGGTGAAAAAAAAAGAAGGAGAACTTGTTTCCTTTTTATTTTGGTGTACTAACATTGTTTAATTTGTGTAGAGTTGCAATGTATTATGTGTAGCTTTGTGTTTAAAGGTATATTTAACTAGTAGTAGTCTCTATAATGTTTGTATAAAGAGAAAATAGAAATTATAACTGTGTCAAAATTGTATTGTGTAATATATCTAACGTAGCGAAGCTCTTGATGGAACTTAGTGTTGTTTCTTAAAATAAAAATCTTAGCACGCAATGTAGCAAACAATAGTAACTCAAGTAATAACTCATAATTGTCATTCATAAAATTTTCAATAGGAATTTTATTCATAAAAATTTAATTTCGTACACAAAATACGCGTAAACAATCGGGAACATCAATAGACACATAAGTCTAACCCGAACTATAGCGTTTCACGTAAATTAAATAGATTCAAAATTCACGTGTGTGACAATTACCATAAACGAACATTATCCGTCTTCACAGATATGGAACCGTATGATCAACCTTAACCGAAGCTCAACGCAGCCTGATGTTTTCACCTTGAATGTTCAACTTGCAACATGCACTCAAGTAAGACAAAGCCGATCGAAACCGAACACACGAACAGAAGATTCCGCGAGACACGAACCAAATCAACCACCGAAGGACGTAACCGAACAACTAAACGTATTAATAACGAAACCAACCTCAGTCAAACGTGAACTAGAAGTAAATTCAAACATATATAAACCACAACTTCGAACCAAACGAGACGACCCTCTCGACATGAATTTAGAACACGTGTATTAGAAACACTAACCTGAATCGATTTGTATAGACAGATTTGTTGTGTAACATTGAGGTGTTTTGAAAGGTAATAAAATAATAAATATGAGAGGTGATTGTATACTTGAAGAGTGGTTAAGTGATATTTGCTTAATATAAGGATAGGAGATTGACATCTTTGACTGATTATTTGGACCAGCAAATATTTCCAATGTGAATGTTTTATTTGAATCTTTAATACATTGATTAACTTGACTAAACCAGTTTATCATGATAAGAATGCTATTTAAAATGTCATCGGTGATAAAAGTCATCATTGAGGCCATTTAAAGTAAATTGGTTATAAGAAGTTGTTATTTTTATTAGTCAAATCACATTATCAAACGTTGCATAAAAATACAAATCATAGTGCGATTATATCTTTATTATTTTAGGGGTGTTATAATCTACTACTAAAAAAATCTAACTTCGTCTATATGTTGTCATGTCGTATTTAATATACGTTATTACATGTCGTGAATTACTTAAATATTAGAAGTTTTAATTTAAATCTGTATTTTCATGTCTTTAATATTTTCATTAATTTCATGCGGGTTTTACAACTCTTCCCCTCTAAAAGAATAATTCGTCCACGAATTAAAGATAATAAGCTGATGAAATTATAAGGACTGAAAGAACACGTAAGCTGAAAAGGCATGTAAGCTGAAAGGATAATCGTCCTCGAATAAGAACATAATGCTGCTGAAAGGGTATACACGTGATGTGACTGAAGTGAACATGTAACGTGACATGGCTGAAGAGGACATGGAACGTAACATGAATGAAAGAACTTAACTGAATTTATTGAAGGAAAAGGATGAGAGGTCCGGATGGACTCCTCCGTTCCGAGTGTCCTCCCGCTCGAAACGGCTCCTTCAAGGCCTAAACACAATGAAAATCTTGGTCCAAATGACCTTGTCCTGACGATGCTGAATAGTTTCTGGTTCCATACTTGGGATGGATTTTCTGAATCTGATCGGCTGAATAAGATATAACATGTAGGATACATGGAACGATACATACAAATAACATGAAACTATGACATTTATATCTCTGAGCAAAGTACTGAAGACGTATTAGGGCGAACTACGTGAACAATTGTGAACGTGCTACGTGAGCAATTGTGAACGTGGTTCGCGATCATCTGATGAACGTTGGACATAGAATATATCATGAACGTGATATGTGAAACATACTACGAACGTGATACTAGGACATATCATGAACGTAGGCTGACTGAGGAAAGAATGCCAAGCGATACGGCCTGAGACGTGAAACGTCTGTCTGGGTATGGAGAAGTTGTGCTAAACTTGAGTCTGGTCCCTTAGGTTTTCTGTAACCGTATTCAGTAACAAGCTGTGAAACGTATATCGTGAGATGGAACAAGAATCTGAGCGTGAACAATGTCATGAATGCGAACGTGAACTTAAATCATGAGATAACACAAAATATGGACTGAAACAACATCACAATATGGACGTGAGACGTAAACGTGAAGGTAAACATAACGTGAACGTGAACGTGAACGTACACGTGATCGTGAACATGAACATGAGCGTGATTCGAGAACGTGAATTTCTATCTGACATGATTGTTGATGGGATACCGTGAAATTGTATGATCTATTGCTGAATTTAGTACAGATCTGCTACCGCGTAATCCTTTCGGATGAAAGAACATGTATAGGCTGGTTTAAATGGCCGGCAATGACTTAGATAGCATTATACTTTTCTGAGGTCTGTGGTAAACTGATAACAATCTTCATGAAATCTTGTCTTATTTATGTTCAGAATTTCTAATGGTTGTAACAACTCACTAGCATGACGGCATTCTATCTTGAACCTGCGGTATGTCAGGCATCTAGATATCAACATAGCTGCATCCAAGTGTTATACTGCTTTTATCAAAATTCTACCTGGGATTATGGTACATTCTGGTGAAATCTGGGTGAATAGTCATGAAAGGATTATGAGTCTCGGTAAAATTAGATCTTTCCTAGCATAGGATCTTATGGAATACTAAATTTTTGTGTAGGTCCTCTCTTTTATGCGTAAGCTTAGCCATGGAAAGCTAATCGTGAGAACTGTTAGCAATTTCTGCGGTAGTAGTCAACTGAGTTCGAGAAACTTGTACTGCAGTCACAGACGTCGGTCTTGACCAATCTCGTGATGGCCTTCAACTTCGCAGTATTTATGAAATTTCTTTCTGCTGAAATAGGGTGGCTCAGGAATGCCACCTTGTTCAACTGGAATTCAGATCTGGGAAGCTGCGTATATAATTTTCTCCTAGTTCTTCTCTAGAATTTAGCAGGTCATAATGTTATCAATGAATATAGCGACGATCTTGTCTGAGAATTCATGGAAATTTTTATTCATCAAATTCGTACTATAGCTGGAGCATTTGGGAACTCAGGAGTAGGAATCAAAATTTTAGAGAGACCATAATGTGTGCAAAGGCAGTCTTGGAAATGTACTGTTCTGTCTCTCATCACTGATAGTAGCATAATCGTGAAGTGTTTTTGGAACCATGTTTAAGACCTTGTAACAGATCAGATAAACCTTCTATACGTGGAATGAATATTGGTTAAGAATGGTGATCTTGTCAAATTTTCGGTGGTCGATACATGATCTAATGTTACCGACCTTCGTCCTCATAGACTAAAACGGTTCACCTCCTGGTGGTATGCTAGGGAGAATAAAGCCTCGTTCTGGTAGCTCTTACAGCAAATGCTGCAACTCTTTTAACTCAGCTGAAGCCCTGTGATAAGGAGTTCTGAAAATAAGTTATGTTCTTGAGACAAGCTCTATGTTAAACTCCGTCTCGTGGTTGGGGAGGGATTTCTGGAAAACCTTCTAGAATTACATCTGGAAACTCTATAAAAGAATCTGCTGATCATGAATTTAAGGGACTTCAGAAGTGGATTTATAACTAGTAGCTATAAGTCTTCGTAGCTTTGGACTGATAAGTCACGCGCTGGTAAGGCAGAAACAATTTGTACTGACATTTTTCTGGCAGGAAATATAATGACTATATTTGGGAATTATTAAGACACATCTCGTCTTCAACTGGAAGGAAAACCTTTATAAATATGGGTGATATTATGGAGTCTTTTCTGGCTGGGATGTAGGTAAAACACTGATTTAAGATAAAGCTGACATAGGAATACATGAAGTAAACGTGGAGACTTTCACTGAATGTGTTCGTCTGTAATCTCATAGAATGAACACCGCGTGTCTAACCTGAGTAATACTCCAGTGGTGGTAAATGAATTTTTAATGGTCTGATTAATGCGTGGCATGACAAAACGGGTATACCCCCTTGGAGGGTACCCTGAATTACTGAGGACCTGGTTTAGCAGTCATACTAGAGTTATGAGTCTTGACTCGTGCCTTGAGAAGAGGTTGGTATGACTTGTATCATGACTGGTATCCTGACAAGTGTCTTCTGAACTAATACTTGAGACTTGTGTCTTAACTGATGTTTTGACACGTGTTTTGGTAGGTCGATACGAATGAGGTTGAAAAATTTTGGTAACTGCTAGGATTGGCGGACCGGTTAGACTGCTGACCTCTGTATCTCTGGTCAAGTCCGTTCTGGAGTTTTGATGGCTACTGACTGGTTAATATAAGCACCGTGGTTGTCATTACCACTTTGTCTGTCAGTTTTATGACGATCATTATTATGACCATGATTTCTGTAACTATTCTGCTGAGTGGCCGGCTGGGTACCGGTTCCTACTCTTCTGAATGAAAGGTTAGCTGAGTCAAGTGTGACATCTAGCTGAGAAGGTAAAAGCATGGAATGGGATGGTATTGTCTAATGGTTGAAGTTTATTCTTGTCAGAAATTTCAAATTTATAGTTTTCGTCCTTATTCTGAAGAGTCTTCATAGTATAAACAGCATCAACATCTTGTGGAATCTCCAACGTATTAGCAGCATCAACATTCGTGAGGTCTTCGAAGTGTTAGCAACATCAGTATCTAGTAAAATCTTCAACTCACAATCAGCATCAGCATCTGGTAGAATATAGACAAGTGGAAACGCCTCAGATGATTAAGGATCGATTAACAGTACCCATGGAGTAAGGTATATGGAGTACACCTGAATACTATACGTGAAGTACACGATGAATACTGTACATGTAGTACCGCTGAAAGTTTGCTGATATGATCGATATTGGTGTCAATCGTCTGACATGATCAAAGAAAAGGATAAACTGATTTAACCGGTTAGCAAACTGAACTGAAATGAGTAACATGATAGGCTGACAATTTCTGCGTAAACTTAATGCTGGTTGTATAGAGGTTCAAAAGTATGATTAAACGGAGTTTCAACAATGGTCAGCATGAAGACATGATTGATGAAGACCAAACATGATATTATCCTGAAAACATGATTTTACTGAAATCCTTTTGTGTCTTAGCATGAAAACATTATCACTCTGCTGAAAATAAAACCCTCGTAAGGAGACATGAAACTGAATTGGCGTGTAAACGACATCAACTTGAGATTGCGAGAACTGGATTGTTACAAAGAATATAAGAGTATTACCAATTGAGGTTTAACACCAACTGCTATGGATGGCTGTGATCAATCCACAGGATTCAAAATAGAAAGCATGTGACTAAGTATGGGCGATTCTGGTTCGATCCATACTTCTCAAATTTTTATGAAATGTCATGATATGAGCAAAGGTGAACGTCTATGGTTCGGTTCACAAGAAAATATTCGACTAAAAGCATGAAAATCTGACCTAAGAAATGGTGAACGCATATAGGCCGGTTCACCAAGTAATATTCAACTGAACAACATGAATATGCCATGAGTAAGGATGAACGCATATGGGTCGGTTTACCTATACAAAAGCTGAACAGGCAAGGGTGAACGCCTATAGGTCGGTTCACCAAAACAAAATTTAAATGAAAAACACATGCAACTAATTATGGCCAGTCCTGTACCAACCTTTTACTTAGTCAAAAACTTTAAGAAAAATGACTGATAAATGAAGAAAACTGACTGATAAATTCATGAGAAACATAAAATATAACAACGCCAAAACCAGAGAAGTTCCTGGTGACTACCCACTAGTCACAGGTCAAGTTTTAGAGCCTACAGGCCGACCCATGCTCTGATACCATAATTGTAACACCCCACTTGGATAAGTGGACAGTTAGGTGTATTTATGGTGTGTCATCAAAGCGTATAAGGTAAATGTCCTAAAACATTAACTGACCATAAAGGAAATACCGGAATCAAACATCGGTAATCCAACATAAGCTCAAAACATGAAAAGTAAATACTGAAAGAAAGGACTGAACAATGTCCAAACAGGCAAATAAATGTATGAAGTGCATAAAGTAAAGAAGTCTGGATAGCTTCCATCCAATGCACGTACTCTCAGAATCCTAAGAGCGTCCTGGTGTACCTGCCGTTAGAACATGAAAGGAACTACGGCTGAGAATAACGCCCAGTGAACGGATATAAAGCATGATAAGAAATATAGAAATGAAGCAGATAATAAAATACCAAAGCTGTATGACTGATAAGTAAATTTCAGCGGAAATCTGTGTATAATCTGAAAAGTCTGATTTATAATTAGTAAAGCTGAACTGTTATCTGTTAAATCTGAAAACATGCATTTACTGTATTTTAATTGCCAAGAGCTTATATAGGTCATGTGCTGTAACAACGTCTGCATGAATACATGGAGGGGTAACCTTGTCATGCTATAGAGGGGTGACCTCTAATTAATGTGTTGGGTGGAGGGATCAACTCTAATGTGAAGGATGTAGAGCACACACCACATTCACCTGATAAGCTGTAATCTGATAACCTAGGATGCATCCATACGCCCCGCTGATAATACTGATAAAATGGCCAAGTTGAAATAAATCAGACGCTACAAGAAATCTCTCCCCCACAGAAGAGTCATGACACTGTGCCTCAAGTGTCATGGTTACGATACCTTCGTAACTAGTACATAAATGGTCATGCTTGTATATAAAGCTCAGGCAAATTTTATTTAGTTATTAAGATAATTACTGTAAAACTTATAACATACACTGGGGAAATATTTGGCTGCAGACGGGAAATCCTAATCATTCATAGGAAAAGAAGTCCTTACTGAAGGACGAAAATTCCGTACGATTAATAGAAACGAAAGAGATAAATTATGGTAGAGAGATAGGAATATCCGTACCTTCAAGGTCACACTGCTTATTCGATGTCTTAACTTACAATATCTCCGTTGATCTACATACGTAAAATGTATTATTGTTATTAGCTACTATTAATGTAAACGTCATCTTAAATCTTCAATTTAACAAGTATAACAAGTAGTAGTAGTTCCTATATGTATTAGTTAATGTACATGATTTATGTTCTGACTTTTTTTAAGACGTCAACCAAAAGTGGCATTTAAAAGACGACAACCCAACATCTTACCCAACATATTATGCACATCTATTACTTTATAAGCAGATGGTCTAAAACAAATTACTCATAACTACTACAGTATATGATTTATGTAAAAGTAACTTGAGGATCATGTTGTACATCTAAACTTAAAGTGCATAGATCCAAGTCGAACACCAAAATAATCAAATGACTTCTGTACTAGGCTTAAACCAAATAATGATCATGAACCGCCAACGGACAAAACCGAAACCTTTTACATAAACCTGAACTGGTCGTCTTTGGCTCAATGAAATGAACCGAACCCCTAACAACTGCATGTATACGAAGAGATGTGCCAAGACATTGCCATAAACGAACATTAACCGTCTTCACAGACATGGCACAGTATGATCAACCTTAACCGAAGCTCAACGCAGCCTGATGTTTTCACCTTGAATGTTCAACTGGAAACATGCACTCAAGAAAGACAAAGCCGATCAAAATCGAACACACGAACACAAGATTTCGCGAGACAGAACCAAATCAACCACCGAAGGACGTAACCAAACAACTAAACTTATTAATAACAAAATAACCTCAGTCAAACGCGAACTAGAACTAAATTCAAACATATATAAACCATAACTTCGAACCAAACGAGACGACCCTCTCGACATGAATTTTGAACACGTGCATTAGAAACATTAACCTGAATGGATTTGTATAGACAGATTTGTTGTGTAACATTGAGGTGTTTTGAAAGGTAATATAATAATAAATATGAGAGGTGATTGTATACTTGAAGAGTGGTTAAATGATATTTTCTTAATATGACGATAGGAGATTGACATCTTCGACTGATTATTTGGACCAACCAATATTTCCAGTGTGAATGTTTTATTTTAATCTTTAATACATTGATTAACTTGACTAAAATAGTTTATCATGATAAGAATGCTATTTAAAATGTCACTGGTTTATAAGAGTCATCATTAAAGCCATTTAAAGTAAATTATATCCTTAATAAAAGGGGAGAATCACGTTCCCCAATGAACAGTTCCCCCCTTGCCTCTCACACGCACATAACATTTTATTTTTTATTCATCCCTCTCACATATCACACACACCTCAAACCCTCGCTTTCACTGTAGAATGGCCCAAATCAAAGAGTTCCAAATCTATAACATCTATGATCTCTCGATCTTTTCTTGAATCTTCTCTCCCATCAATAAGAAAACACTCATAAACCACAATATTATCTAAAAAATGGCAGCCGCCTACTTTTTGATCTTTTCATCTACAAAAGAATTGATAAAATTAAGTGCTGTCAAAAGTTTCAGAAAAAGACTTCAACATCCCTAATCTATGTTGTAAGTTCATGAACCGGGGTATTTTTTTAGATTTTTTATTTGTTAAATATGTGGTAAGAATCTCTGTTTGGATTGATATATGTAATTTGGGTGTAGGTCTTGATTAAGTCACACTAGATTATTAGATGAAATAAGGGAAAAGGCTGGAAAAGATTCAATCTTTTTGGGTGGTGATTGATCTGATTAAACAAAGATGTAACACTTAATGTTTGGTAAATTTGTCTTTACTTAATTTTTGGTTTCGAATATCGTTTTTGGGTATTTTTGTTTCCGAGTAATTAGTTAGAAATTTGACGGGATTGGGTCTACTAAAGCTATAACAAAACTTCCTTTTGTGTCTTGGATTGAAGGTCTTGGTAGCGTGAATTTATATTGTGTGTGAAGTTTAGTGTGCCTTAGGTGACCCAAAACAGACGTGGCAGATAATCTTAGAAGCTTATAAGCCGCAAAATAAGTTGAAAAAGATCGAGTCAAGTTGTGGTTATAAGTTACGTGGGAGTTGTATAAGTTGTAGTTATAAAATGTGTGTAGGTTGTAGTTATAAGATGTGTATAGGCTGTGTTTATGATTATGTTAACCTATTTGACAGAGTTTGTCGGGCAAATGTTTATATGTATCCAGCTGATGGCTTGACTAATTTGGGGCTTATGTTGCAAAAGATAAATCTGATGATGTTACATTTTGATCCGGGTAATTTTTGGTTTTTTACTTTGTTCCCAGAAACTAAGATTCATTCATAAATTGTCGCTCATCGACATCAACACTAATTTCGATTGTTTAAGATCCAATTGTTCCCATGATATGCTCTAACTGATGCAATGGTTTTGCAGAGATAGCTGATAAGGATTTGGTTGCAGGGACCAATCCGTCCAAATATATCTCGCTTCTTGAGATATATTTGATTACGGTAACAACCTTTAATCTCCGCTAATTTGATTACGTTTTTATGAAATCTGTTACTGCTTTAGGAATTCATGATGCTACCTCTTTTTTGCAGCAGGATTTGTAGCTCCGCCCTGCAGCAGGTTTTTTTCTTTATTTATTCTAGCTCCGCCCCTGCAGGTAACATGCTTTTATTTCTGTAAATTTGATTACATTTTTATGAAACTGGCACCCACTTTATATTCATTATGCGATCTCTTTTTTTGCTGGAGGATTTGTAAATTAAGTTGACCATAAACCTGAAGTGAACTCACCCGGTGTGAATCATCCTTTTTGTTTTTATGGATTTAAAAACTACTTTGCTCAATGACGATGACAGAACAACAAGTGCAAGGTTTGCATACTTATTGGTTTTTTTAATTTTGCTTAACACTTTGCTCAAAGGCTTTAAGATATATTCATGTATTCACTTTGCTTTTGCAGCCTAACGAATTGCCTATTTTGAAAATTTTCATAAGAGGATGCCTTTGAGCGAGCTAAAGCTGGTACTAGAGTGGAGATACTTTGTTGAGGTCTAAAACTCTCTTAATGTCATTCCTGGCATGACACATAGACAACCGTTTGATCCATTAGTAAGTTCCTCTACAATTTACTATAGTTTTCGATATTATAAATTGTACGTAAAAGCTTAACATTAAAATGCGTGACCTCTAACAAAAAATGGCAGGATACTGTTTGATTTGATGTGGGCCAGGTTAGTCCAAAAAGGTAGAAATCGTAACGGTTCGTCCATATTCATCATTTTTCAATCGCTGTTGTCGGTTCTTGAAATTGCTCCTTATTTTTATTCATAGGTAGAATGAAACTAATTATTGAGACGTCGTTATTTAGGAGTCGTATCAACTGCTTTTAAATAAATGGGCCAGCGAACCTTATAATCATTGAATTAATAAGCCGATAACTTCAAATTTTAAAAGCTAGCAATTGGTTTGTGAAGGTTGGAACCGTGAATGTATGGGACATTTACAACATGCGGTTGTGATGGGTTTGTCAATGTATGGGACACAAACAACAAAAAGAGACTTTAACAGGTATATTTTGTGTGCATTGAATTTGTAAACTAACGCTTTTACATGTTCAAAATGCTTATTTTGCGCTCTGTCTTCAGTACTCAAAGTACCGTACAAGTATCCCAGCTTTATCATTCAGCAGAAATGGTCGACTGTTCGCTGTGCATCGAGTTACACATATGAAGAGAAACCCTTAAAGTTGCAATCTTTCTTAACGTGTCTCACGATGATGGTAATTACTCATATTTTTTTACCGATTCGTTAGAATTCAGTTACTCAAACAATGATGGTAATTACTCTTATATTTATCATTCGACTTTATATCATTTTAGGGAAGATTTGAAACTCTTGTAGTGATGCCTGTTTCGGTGGATTCTGCTTGGAGGAATTCTTGCAAAATTGTTTGAATTGATCTTAATGGTTTCTGAACGTGAAGAATTTCGTAGCCAGGTATTCACTCTTGCCTCTGTTAGTATACCATCTCCGTATATAATTTGCCCACCTTATCGGCTGGAAATTGTATACATGAAAGTTATCTTCTCCATCGCATTTCTCCAACAGATGGATATCTTATATTTGGGGTCTTTAAAGTGCTATTAGGGACTGCAATTTAAGCAGACATTTGAGGTATTTAACGTGCTATTCGGGGCTGCAATATAGCAGGAATTTGAGGTCTTTAACGTGGCATTAGGGGCTGAATTTTAACAGCCATTTGGGGTCTTTACTTCCTTTTAGGGGTTGTAGTTTCAATAGGCATTTAATGTCTTTAACATGCTATTAGGACTGTTTGGATTAAAGGGTTATATGTTATATGTAATAGTAAGACTTTTAGAGCTCTGTTAATCGTTACATATAGCGTATAACGATTTTAGTTAGATACATAAGATAGGTTTACCGAGCTATGGGTAATGACCTGATAAATGTACTAGATTAACTTGAGTAATCAGCTTATAAATGTATTATTAGAGTGGGATGAAAACATTAAATACTATATAGACATTTAAATATTATCACTTTAATAACGGTCGATGAAGATAATTTTCTGCAATCAGCTTATTTTGTGGCTTCTAAGAACTTTAAAATGAGCACGCCCACTTTGATTATTCGTAAATGCTTACTTTACAAGCGCGACTTACCACTTACTGCGGTCATAACCAAGTATGATATTGTTGTACAAGTATAAAATATTGTATGCAAATGTGACATTGTCTCGGCAGGGGTGCGATGTGTCAGTCCAGGAGCTGGACTTTGTCTTGGTCTCGACAAGGGTGCGATGTGTCAGTCCAGGAGCTGGACTTTTTCTTGGTTATGCTTGCTGAGAAGAAAAGAAAATTGGAGCAGAAAGAAGCGTGTGAAGTTATATCTAACTTCGGCAGTCACAGGCCAACTTATTGATTAAAAGTATTGTAGATTGTAAGCTGTTGGTAGTTCTATTTATACCCATCTACTCTATGGCAAGTCGAATGTTCTACCAATATCGGAATTTTTTTGTCTTTAAAAGCTGGTATATTCATGTATTTTGGATTTCCTTTTATGAGCCCGTTTGATATTTAAGCAATGACTTGCCTGTCAAAGATCCAGGATTGGAAATGGACTAAAAAAAACTACTAGATACCTTTAGATAGTTATTTTCTATTTAGTTACATTGTTTCGATTTCATATTTAACTCCTTTTTGCTTTTTCTATTTAATGAGGTAGTCGCCGGAACTGCATGGGAAGGCGGTGTTCTGATGAGGCGGGTAAGAAGCGACCAAGAGCATTGATCACATACTGCAGCCTCACCAATGCATCCTATAAATTGAAGCTGCAATATGGGTACCAAAAATAATCAGCAAATAGTTAGGAGTTGCAGCAAACTTACTTGCTGAAAAATCTTTCGATGTTTACCCAAAAACTGCACGAAGGTATGGCGCATATACATTTAGTCCTTGGTATGTGACATTCAACTTATAAGATAACGAAACTAATGGTGTGTTGCTAACCATGTTTGTTTTGCGTTACTGTTTATAATGGTGTGTGGACCTGTATTGTACACAAAAGGCTAAAAGGGTAGCTGCAAAAATGGGCCCAACAATAAACATAGAATGCCACCATATCGGACCCATCACATTGTAACATTAGGGGTTACGTGTTCCCAAATATATGCATACCCTTCAAGGGAAGCAGGGGGCATTTTGCGGTCTTAGTCTGTTCAGAGCACGCTAACATCTCAAACTACCCCCTGCTCACCTCAAAGGGTATCCAAATACTTGCGAACACAACTTTTGATAGGCCTATTTTTTTCAGCTACTTGTTCGCCCCTGAGTGTTATCATACTAAAATACGCCGCGGCGGAGCGCGGGCACAAAACCTAGTCCTTAATAAAAGGGGGGAATCACGTTCCCCAATGAACAGTTCCCCCTTGCCTCTCACACGCACATAACATTTTATTTTTTATTCATCCCTCTCACATATCACACACACCTTAAACCCACCGCCTTCACTGTAGAATGGCCCAAATCAAAGAGTTCCAAATCCATAACCTCTATGACCTCTCGATCTTTTCTTGAATCTTCTCTCCCATCAATAAAAAAACACTCATAAACCACAGTACTATCTAAAAAAATGGCAGCCGCCTACTTTTTGATCTTTTCATCTACAAAAGAATTGATAAAATTAAGTGCTATCAAAAGTTTCAGAAAAAGACTTCAACATCCCTAATCTATGTTGTAAGTTCATGAAAAAGTTTAAAAATCAAAATGATAGTTGAGTTTTTACCACCCTTTAGGAAAAGGGCAATAAATAGGGCAAGTGAGCACGACGATTTAGGAAAACCGTGTGTGAATGACCCAATTAAGTTCGTTCTCAAGGAGGCTAGTGTGTTATGTGTGTAATGATATGGATTAATTTGTGATTATATTAAAGAAAGAAAAATAGAAAAGGGATTAGAAGAGAATGACGGTTATGAAGACGGATTAAACTAAGTCTAAAAAGGCGTACACGTAAAGTCGTAAAAACTACCAAAATTAAAATTTAAACCAAAAAATTTCTAAAAATCACCAAAAAATCCCTAATAATATTCTAAGGGTTTACAAAAAATCAAAACTTGCAAAAACCTTTTAATTAATTAGATAATGACTTTTTAATGCTAATTAAAGCCCTAAAAATCAAAATTAATTATTAAAAAGCCCTACACAAGATTTTCAAGTTTGTAAACCTAAAAAATTACTCTAATTAAGCTAAAAACTATTTTTCAAAATTTTAAAACCAATTAAAACTATTTTTAAACAATTAAAAACTCCTAAAATCAATTAAATCTTAAATTAATTATAGAAAATAATTAAAAGACCTAGAAAATATTTGGAAAGTTGCAAAAATCCTAATTAAGTATTTAGAACCTAGGAAAAATATAAAACCCAGAAAATCAGACTTTTAATTTTTAATAATAAAATAATATTAAAAATCCAAAAATTATAAAAAATTCTAAAAACTTGCAAACTAGCTTAATTTAACCTAAATAACTCAGAAATGAAAGTGAAGTTACCTAAATACCCCTATTGGGCCTAGAAAATGGGCCAAACCCAAAACAGTCCCTTATTGGGCTTAATTAAGGCCCAATAAGAAAAAGTGTTCAAATTAAGCTCAAAAAGCACAGGTTGACTCAAAATTTGATTTTAAAAAACTTTTTCCAAAGGCCCAAAAGCTGAAAATGTGAAATAAGCTAACTTATAATAAGCAGCTTATTCTTAATGGGCTTTTTGGCCCATTAAGCCATAAGCTGATGCCATAAGCTAAAATTTAACACACAACCTTCTTTTGACCTAACAAAGACTTTTGCAAAAAGAAATTTCAAATAAGCCCACTAAATAAGCCAGAAACAAGTCACAAACTTATTCACAAAACGACAAAATAGTCGTTTTTATGATCTAGACCACCTCAGAAGCTGATTCAAGTTGCAAAATGTTTCTTTTGACAAAAATAAACTTAAAAACCAAAGACCTTTCAAATAAGCACACTCAATAAGCTGGAAAATCAAATAAGCACTTATGTTAAAAGTCAAACAAGTTGGTTTTCTAGTAAAAAGTCAAAGTCAAAGTCTCATAAGCTCCAGTTCACTTAAATGGGTCAAATAATGAAGATCTATCACAAAAAATAAGTTGTTGCAAGTCAGAATAAGCTAGAATAGCTTATTGATAAGCTGATGACAAAATTGCACTAGCAGGGGCTAGTTTTGGATGTTGAGCAGTGGAAACTTTTTCCACTGCTTGACTATTTTGACTTTTTGTCTTTAGTGACTTTTTCTTGGATTCAGATTTCACAAAGGCACCCAATTGTTCTTTGGATCAAAAGGAGTCAATCACAATCAAAATAACACAATCACTAACACCCAATTGATACAGTTTAATCAATCATTCATCAGACATTGCACAGACATGAATAATAAGCAGTTAAGCATTCAAGAGCAGTTTTAGCACAAATCAGCCAGCCAAATTCAACCAAATGCACACAAAAGCTATAATAAACTCCAATAAGCAAGTCTAAACAGGTTTCATGCACTGGTTCAAAGAATTAAGCAAGATTCAAGCAATGAAAGTTACTGATGAACACTAACACATGCAGTTTTCTACTTTTGCTGATGTATTTGACACACAAGCCAATTTCAACACCTCAAATCTTTCAAACAGGTTATGTTAACTTTGTTTAAACCACTTTTATCCCTAAGCATGCATACACACTAAGTGTTCCCAAAATCCTAGGTCAAAACAAGCAGAAACAAGGCCTATATAGCAGATTGATTGATTCAAGTGTTCAAACCCAAAAACTTGCAGCAAAACACTCTCAAACAAAGGTATAGCAGATACAAAGCATAAACAACACTTTCCCTTAACACAAAAACAGATTACAAGCATAAACCAGTAGACCCAAACACCCCATTAACTTTTTCAAATCAAAATTTTCAAAAGCAAAACAAGATTTCAGGCCGACCAAGCATCAATTAACACTAAAACAAGTCTAATAAACAGTTTCAAGCAAGAACAAGCCACAAAATTCACAAGAACAACAGTTTCATACAAATATCACCAAAAATCACAATTTAAGCAGATTTGGAGATTAAGTATGCAAACCTCATGGATGTACATCCACACCCACGAATTTTGAGCTTATGTGCTAGCAAGAACAAGCACAAGCTTCCACAAAAAGCCTGCTAAGATTGAACAAGGGTTAAGCACAATATCATGAAAAATCAGAAACTTAGGAAAAACTTGATTAATGCAAACCTGTTACCCTACACTTGATTATCCCCAAGTTATAAGCCTCACCACACCTTAACCAACTCAGTTAGGATGCTATGATCAGCCCTATAGCCCAAGAATTCCAAGATTGGAACAAGACTTAGCAAAATATCAAGAAAATGAGGAAAATATGCAAACTTGTGCACACTCCTCTTTTGAAAACAGGTTTTAAACTTCAAAAGCAGTAAACTAAGAACATAAACAAGCAGAATAAAGATGGCACTTGGTCTTTCTTCAAAGCACTTAACTCAAATTCATTAATTAGAAAGAGGATTTACAAGTGTTTGAACAAAGGAAAAACCAAAAGCAAACGTCTCAATGAGACCTAAGGGCTTTATATATAGCCTTAGATGTCCTAGAAAGCTGAAGAAATAAGTAAAACCCTAATACATGAAGTTCCTAATGTGCCCTTGGGATTTGAATATCTTCAAGATCATGTGATGTCTTCTTGGCTGTATATGTGAGTTGGCAAGTGTAGAATTTGATCAATGGCCCATAATAAGCTTAAGTTTGAAGCAAGGATGTGGGGCGTTGGATTTGCTTTACTGTTTTGTCTTCTTCTCCAAGGGGTAGAAAGCAGGGTAAAACATGTGACAAAGGAATGATGTGGCAAGCTGTTTGTGAGTTTGGTTGTGATTAGGGAGACCCTAATTATAATTCTGGAGGTTACTGGGTGCTAATTACAAACGGATTAAGAAAACCCAAATTTGTTCTTATGATGAATAGTGCATGTTTTGATCCAGATTAAGGTTTGAATAGGGTGTTTAGCGCGTGTTTTTGTAACTAATATTAATTAGTTATAATCTGGTTAAGTGGAAAGCTGAGGTGGAGAAATGGTGTGTGGTGATTGGTTGTTTTGGGTGAGTGGGGCACGTGTCTCTCCACCATTGGTCTAGGTTTCTTCTTTGTCTGCCAGCTTAACACCCCTATCTTTCAGAAACTTGCCAAATTCAATCCAAACTTCTATCAACGCCATAACTAGCTTTGTCAACTTTTACCTTTTTACACTTTTGGCCCAAAAACTTTTGCAAAGTGAAATCAGGGGTAATTCTTGCCATAATTGAATTCTTCAAGGGCTGGTTTTGTATTTTCTTCAATGATAATGGTCTAGACTTGCAATATTGACATTTTGGAGGACTGAAATTGCCAAGTCTTGATGATTGAGGGACCATTTTTGCCAAATGTTGAAAGTTAAGGGTCCTTTGTGTAATTTTGGATTTTTCAAAGGACCAAACTTGTCATTTCTTTTACTTTGAAGGACTTCATGATGTATTTGACTTTGTGGATGGTATTGGTTGACAATTTAGCTTTGCTGAGGGGCTAAACTTGCCAATTCTTCAAAGTTAAGGGTCATTTTTGTAATTTTGACAAACTTTAGGGACCAAACTTGTAATTATGAGGATACAAGGGTGTAAAGTGTCAATTCTTCATAAAAGGAGGACCCTTCTTCATAATTCTTCAAATCTTCAAGGGTTGATCTTGGGAAAGTCTTCACTAGGGCTTGGTTCATTGTGCGGCTTCGTTTCCCGTGTTCGTTTTTGCATGATTCTTGTGATCCTTTGTCATTATCTCAATATCCGTACCTAAAATACACAAGCAACAAACACAAGCATATATTTGGGTATTTTGATGATATTTAATGCATTTTAAGCCCTTTTTGGAAGATGAGACTATGTATAAAAGCAGTCTCATCACTCCCCCATACTAAACCATTGCCGTGCCCTCACGCAATGCTAGAATAAAGTATCAAAGCATCTCCAAAATTCATTTTATTCACTTTATTGAACGATAAACTAGCTATACTACTACTATTACTACTACTTGTGTTATAGACATAATGTATGATTTTCATCGCAAAATGGGACGTTTAGGTTCATAGAACAAGACCACGTGAATGCTTCGTTAGAAATAATTTCATCGTCCTCTATTTTCACTCCAATTTCATGCTAAGCGTGCAACGAGATCATTGTCATTATAAGTTAGTAATGCTAACACTACTCATATGCCCTAATCACGTACTTATCCTCCCATTATTCCTAAGTTGTATCTCTTATATTTTATTTTGTCTTGAATGTTTCACGAGGATACATAGTTTGACTTATGCGATAATAGAGATTTAGGTCTAAAAATAGAGTCCTAACGGTGTAACTAAGACCATCAAATCAATAACCCCTCCTAATAGACGACGATGTTAAAAAATTAAGTTGACAAGAAGAATCGATAAACACGGTTTTATAACGGTTTTGAACATGAGACTTATTACCAAGACTTTTATACGCCCCCTAACGGAAGGGCCTTATTATCTTTGGTTTACCTCCATATTTTATTCAACTTCGCCATGAAGCTTTTATTATGACTTCGGTCTTGCCTTGCCTTTTATTATCCGCCTCATCGGTGGTTTTATTAGCCAAAGACGTATATCCTCACGCTAAGGCGAATTTTGGATCTTTAAAGCTTCGAAGATTAAGGCTTGATTCACTTTCAATTTTTGCATAGATTTTAGGCCTTGTGGGGATTCAAATTGTTTGCTTGATTTAGGTGAGCACTTGAAATCTTATTATTGGGTGAAGCTTTCGATTATTCGGGTGCCAATACTTCAAAACCGTGACGCAGGCGATACCTTAATGTCTTCCCAATTTAATTACACGGAAGCTACTAGAAAAGACTAGAAACCCAACAATCCTAACTAAACCGCTAAGTCAATATTTATTAAGCAAAAAATATTTACATGCGAAGGGAGAATAAGCAAACAACGAGAACACATGAGTTTTTGAAAGAATACGAGTATTCTACGTTTAGCATAGTAACTTATAATTAACTCTATCATTTCTCGTCCTCATTTAAGAGACTTAGCCTAATGTGTAGTTAAGGAATCAAAGCTAAGTGCTCAACACACACGGTCGAGTCAAAAATTACTCTTATTCTCGCCATCGGAAAATCTACATTCGTGTCTTCAAACACTTATAAAACATGAGAAAAATTTAAAATTTGGCCATTTTTAGCCTTATTTTGCAACAAAAATGATAAACAAAACGATAAACTTTGGAAAGCGTGAAGGTTTGGCAAGGCAAGTATCTATTCACCCCCCATACTAAAGTTAAACATTGTCCTCAATGTTTCGAGTCTAGGGGTGCAAACACCCCCATATTAGAGACGTAGTCGAATGCCTAATCTAGCATGGAAAGGGTGTAACCAATAAGTAATAGCCGTTTATGAAGTGTGCTAAAAACCTAAGGTTAGAACATCAAAAGGATATATCATGGATATTGAGAAATGTCTCCAAAGCAAACGATCGAGTGCTCCCATAAAACGAACACGAGAGGCTCCAATCGTGAAGATCATGATCTAAAAACCACATATCACAAACAACCACGGAACAAAGGTTGGAAGGGCACAAATCCCCACACGTAAGCTACATTAGACTAAGAAAGCGATAATATGTACATAGGATAAGCATGGGACTCCCCCACGAGGCTCCTCGTTTTTGATTACCGAGTCATGAGCTCGACTCGATCCCCTCAATACTAATTATCATTGGGGAAGGTGACTTGGTCGAGGTAGTTCAAGGATGGAACTTCCCCACCAAAGTAGTGCTTCAACCTATGTCCATGATAGTTGAGTTTTTACCACCCTTTAGGAAAAGGGCAATAAATAGGGCAAGTGAGCACGACGATTTAGAAAAACCGTGTGTGAATGACCCAATTAAGTTCGTTCTCAAGGAGGCTAGTGTGTTATGTGTGTAATGATATGGATTAATTTGTGATTATATTAAAGAAAGAAAAATAGAAAAGGGATTAGAAGAGAATGACGGTTATGAAGACGGATTAAACTAAGTCTAAAAAGGCATACACGTAAAGTCGTAAAAACTACCAAAATTAAAATTTAAACCAAAAAATTTCTAAAAATCACCAAAAAATCCCTAATAATATTCTAAGGGTTTACAAATGATAGTTGAGTTTTTACCACCCTTTAGGAAAAGGGCAATAAATAGGGCAAGTGAGCACGACGATTTAGGAAAACCGTGTGTGAATGACCCAATTAAGTTCGTTCTCAAGGAGGCTAGTGTGTTATGTGTGTAATGATATGGATTAATTTATGATTATATTAAAGAAAGAAAAATAGAAAAGGGATTATAAGAGAATGACGGTTATGAAGACGGATTAAACTAAGTCTAAAAAGGCGTACACGTAAAGTCGTAAAAACTACCAAAATTAAAATTTAAACCAAAACATTTCTAAAAATCACCAAAAAATCCCTAATAATATTCTAAGGGTTTACAAAAAATCAAAACTTGCAAAAACCTTTTAATTAATTAGATAATGACTTTTTAATGCTAATTAAAGCCCTAAAAATCAAAATTAATTATTAAAAAGCCCTACACAAGATTTTCAAGTTTGTAAACCTCAAAAATACTCTAATTAAGCTAAAAACTATTTTTCAAAATTTTAAAACCAATTAAAACTATTTTTAAACAATTAAAAACTCCTAAAATCAATTAAATCTTAAATTAATTATAGAAAATAATTAAAAGACCTAGAAAATATTTGGAAAGTTTCAAAAATCCTAATTAAGTATTTAGAACCTAGGAAAAATATAAAAACCCAGAAAATCAGACTTTTAATTTTTAATAATAAAATAATATTAAAAATCCAAAAATTATAAAAAATTCTAAAAACTTGCAAACTAGCTTAATTTAACCTAAATAACTCAGAAATGAAAGTGAAATTACCTAAATACCCCTATTGGGCTTAGAAAATGGGCCAAACCCAAAACAGTTCCTTATTGGGCTTAATTAAGGCCCAATAAGAAAAAGTGCTCAAAATAAGCTCAAAAAGCACAGGTTGACTCAAAATTTGATTTTAAACAACTTTTTCCAAAGGCCCAAAAGCTGAAAATGTGAAATAAGCTAACTTATAATAAGCAGCTTATTCTTAATGGGCTTTTTGGCCCATTAAGCCATAAGCTGATGCCATAAGCTAAAATTTAACACACAACCTTCTTTTGACCTAACAAAGACTTTTGCAAAAAGAAATTTCAAATAAGCCCACTAAATAAGCCAGAAACAAGTCACAAACTTATTCACAAAACGACAAAATAGTCGTTTTTATGATCTAGACCACCTCAGAAGCTGATTCAAGTTGCAAAATGTTTCTTTTGACAAAAATAAGCTTAAAAACCAAAGACCTTTCAAATAAGCACACTCAATAAGCTGGAAAATCAAATAAGCACTTATGTTAAAAGTCAAACAAGTTGGTTTTCTAGTAAAAAGTCAAAGTCAAAGTCTCATAAGCTCTAGTTCACTTAAATGGGTCAAATAATGAAGATCTATTACAAAAAATAAGTTGTTGCAAGTCAGAATAAGCTAGAATAGCTTATTGATAAGCTGATGACAAAATTGCACTAGCAGGGGCTAGTTTTGGATGTTGAGCAGTGGAAACTTTTTCCACTGCTTGACTATTTTGACTTTTTGTCTTTAGTGACTTTTTCTTGGATTCAGATTTCACAAAGGCACCCAATTGATCTTTGGATCAAAAGGAGTCAATCACAATCAAAATAACACAATCACTAACACCCAATTGATACAGTTTAATCAATCATTCATCAGACATTGCACAGACATGAATAATAAGCAGTTAAGCATTCAAGAGCAGTTTTAGCACAAATCAGCCAGCCAAATTCAACCAAATGCACACAAAAGCTATAATAAACTCCAATAAGCAAGTCTAAACAGGTTTCATGCACTGGTTCAAAGAATTAAGCAAGATTCAAGCAATGAAAGTTACTGATGAACACTAACACATGCAGTTTTCTACTTTTGCTGATGTATTTGACACACAAGCCAATTTCAACACCTCAAATCTTTCAAACAGGTTATGTTAACTTTGTTTAAACCACTTTTATCCCTAAGCATGCATACACACTAAGTGTTCCCAAAATCCTAGGTCAAAACAAGCAGAAACAAGGCCTATATAGCAGATTGATTGACTCAAGTGTTCAAACCCAAAAACTTGCAGCAAAACACTCTCAAACAAAGGTATAGCAGATACAAAGCATAAACAACACTTTCCCTTAACACAAAAACAGATTACAAGCATAAACCAGTAGACCTAAACACCCCTTTAACTTTTTGAAATCAAAATTTTCAAAAGCAAAACAAGATTTCAGGCCAACCAAGCATCAATTAACACTAAAACAAGTCTAATAAACAGATTCAAGCAAGAACAAGCCACAAAATTCACAAGAACAACAGTTTCATACAAATATCACCAAAAATCACAATTTAAGCAGATTTGGAGATTAAGTATGCAAACCTCATGGATGTACATCCACACCCACGAATTTTGAGCTTATGTGCTAGCAAGAACAAGCACAAGCTTCCACAAAAAGCCTGCTAAGATTGAACAAGGGTTAAGCACAATATCATGAAAAATCAGAAACTTGGGAAAAACTTGATTAATGCAAACCTGTTACCCCACACTTGATTATCCCCAAGTTATAAGCCTCACCACACCTTAACCAACTCAGTTAGGATGCTATGATCAGCCCTATAGCCCAAGAATTCCAAGATTGGAACAAGACTTAGCAAAATATCAAGAAAATGAGGAAAATATGCAAACTTGTGCACACTCCTCTTTTGAAAACAGGTTTTAAACTTCAAAAGCAGTAAACTAAGAACATAAACAAGCAGAATAAAGATGGCACTTGGTCTTTCTTCAAAGCACTTAACTCAAATTCATTAATTAGAAAGAGGATTTACAAGTGTTTGAACTAAGGAAAAACCAAAAGCAAACGTCTCAATGAGACCTAAGGGCTTTATATATAGCCTTACATGTCCTAGAAAGCTGAAGAAATAAGTAAAACCCTAATACATGAAGTTCCTAATGTGCCCTTGGGATTTGAATATCTTCAAGATCATGTGATGTCTTCTTGGCTGTATATGTGAGTTGGCAAGTGTAGAATTTGATCAATGGCCCATAATAAGCTTAAGTTTGAAGCAAGGATGTGGGGCGTTG
Organism: Glebionis coronaria; assembly: GCA_025667525.1. NCBI lineage: Eukaryota > Viridiplantae > Streptophyta > Magnoliopsida > Asterales > Asteraceae > Glebionis > Glebionis coronaria. Next base: position 348,452,504 of record CM046874.1, on the reverse strand, counting down.
GATTTGCTTTACTGTTTTGTCTTCTTCTCCAAGGGGTAGAAAGCAGGGTAAAACATGTGACAAAGGAATGATGTGGCAAGCTGTTTGTGAGTTTGGTTGTGATTAGGGAGACCCTAATTATAATTCTGGAGGTTACTGGGTGCTAATTACAAACGGATTAAGAAAACCCAAATTTGTTCTTATGATGAATAGTGCATGTTTTGATCCAGATTAAGGTTTGAATAGGGTGTTTAGCGCGTGTTTTTGTAACTAATATTAATTAGTTATAATCTGGTTAAGTGGAAAGCTGAGGTGGAGAAATGGTGTGTGGTGATTGGTTGTTTTGGGTGAGTGGGGCACGTGTCTCTCCACCATTGGTCTAGGTTTCTTCTTTGTCTGCCAGCTTAACACCCCTATCTTTCAGAAACTTGCCAAATTCAATCCAAACTTCTATCAACGCCATAACTAGCTTTGTCAACTTTTACCTTTTTACACTTTTGGCCCAAAAACTTTTGCAAAGTGAAATCAGGGGTAATTCTTGCCATAATTGAATTCTTCAAGGGCTGGTTTGGTATTTTCTTCAATGATAATGGTCTAGACTTGCAATATTGACATTTTGGAGGACTAAAATTGCCAAGTCTTGATGATTGAGGGACCATTTTTGCCAAATGTTGAAAGTTGAGGGTCCTTTGTGTAATTTTGGATTTTTCAAAGGACCAAACTTGTCATTTCTTTTACTTTGAAGGACTTCATGATGTATTTGACTTTGTGGATGGTATTGGTTGACAATTTAGCTTTGCTGAGGGGCTAAACTTGCCAATTCTTCAAAGTTAAGGGTCCTTTTTGTAATTTTGACAAACTTTAGGGACCAAACTTGTAATTATGAGGATACAAGGGTGTAAAGTGTAAATTCTTCATAAAAGGAGGACCCTTCTTCATAATTCTTCAAATCTTCAAGGGTTGATCTTGGGAAAGTCTTCACTAGGGCTTGGTTCATTGTGCGGCTTCGTTTCTCGTGTTCGTTTTTGCATGATTCTTGTGATCCTTTGTCATTATCTCAATATCCGTACCTAAAATACACAAGCAACAAACACAAGCATATATTTGGGTATTTTGATGATATTTAAAGCATTTTAAGCCCTTTTTGGAAGATGAGACTATGTATAAAAGCAGTCTCATCACTCCCCCATACTAAACCATTGCCGTGCCCTCACGCAATGCTAGAATAAAGTATCAAAGCATCTCCAAAATTCATTTTATTCACTTTATTGAACGATAAACTAGCTATACTACTACTATTACTACTACTTGTGTTATAGACATAATGTATGATTTTCATCGTAAAATGGGACGTTTAGGTTCATAGAACAAGAACACGTGAATGCTTCGTTAGAAATAATTTCATCGTCCTCGATTTTCACTCCAATTTCATGCTAAGCGTGCAACGAGATCATTGTCATTATAAGTTAGTAATGCTAACACTACTCATATGCCCTAATCACGTACTTATCCTCCCATTATTCCTAAGTTGTATCTCTTATATTTTATTTTGTCTTGAATGTTTCACGAGGATACATTGTTTGACTTATGCGATAATAGAGATTTAGGTCTAAAAATAGAGTCCTAACGGTGTAACTAAGACCATCAAATCAATAACCCCTCCTAATAGACGACGATGTTAAAAAATTAAGTTGACAAGAAGAATCGATAAACACGGTTTTATAACGGTTTTGAACATGAGACTTATTACCAAGACTTTTATACGCCCCCTAACGGAAGGGCCTTATTATCTTTGGTTTACCTCCATCTTTTATTCAACTTCGCCATGAAGCTTTTATTATGACTTCGGTCTTGCCTTGCCTTTTATTATCCGCCTCATCGGTGGTTTTATTAGCCAAAGACGTATATCCTCACGCTAAGGCGAATTTTGGATCTTTAAAGCTTTGAAGATTAAGGCTTGATTCACTTTCAATTTTTGCATAGATTTTAGGCCTTGTGGGGCTTCAAATTGTTTGCTTGATTTAGGTGAGCACTTGAAATCTTATTATTGGGTGAAGCTTTCGATTATTCGGGTGCCAATACTTCAAAACCGTGACGCTGGCGATACCTTAATGTTTTCCCAATTTAATTACACGGAAGCTACTAGAAAAGACTAGAAACCCAACTATCCTAACTAAACCGCTAAGTCAATATTTATTAAGCAAAAAATATTTACATGCGAAGGGAGAATAAGCAAACAACGAGAACACATGAGTTTTTGAAAGAATACGAGTATTCTACGTTTAGCATAGTAACTTATAATTAACTCTATCATTTCTCGTCCTCATTTAAGAGACTTAGCCTAATGTGTAGTTAAGGAATCAAAGCTAAGTGCTCAACACGCACGGTCGAGTCAAAAATTACTCTTATTCTCGCCATCGGAAAATCTACATTCGTGTCTTCAAACACTTATAAAACATGAGAAAAATTTAAAATTTGGCCATTTTTAGCCTTATTTTGCAACAAAAATGATAAACAAAACGATAAACTTTGGAAAGCGTGAAGGTTTGGCAAGGCAAGTATCTATTCACCCCCCATACTAAAGTTAAACATTGTCCTCAATGTTTCGAGTCTAGGGGTGCAAACACCCCCATACTAGAGACGTAGTCGAATGCCTAATCTAGCATGGAAAGGGTGTAACCAATAAGTAATAGCCGTTTATGAAGTGTGCTAAAAACCTAAGGTTAGAACATCAAAAGGATATATCATGGATATTGAGAAATGTCTCCAAAGCAAACGATCGAGTGCTCCCATAAAACGAACACGAGAGGCTCCAATCGTGAAGATCATGATCTAAAAACCACATATCACAAACAATCACGGAACAAAGGTTGGAAGGGCACAAATCCCCATACGTAAGCTACATTAGACTAAGAAAGCGATAATATGTACATAGGATAAGCATGGGACTCCCCCACGAGGCTCCTCGTTTTTGATTACCGAGTCATGAGCTCGACTCGATCCCCTCAATACTAATTATCATTGGGGAAGGTGACTTGGTCGAGGTAGTTCAAGGATGGAACTTCCCCACCAAAGTAGTGCTTCAACCTATGTCCATTCACCTTGAAGTTAGGACCATCATCTTGAGCTAGCTCGATGGTCCCATAAGGAAACACTTGAGTCACGGTGAATGGACCGGACCAACGGGATTTCAGTTTACCGGAAAAAATTTTCAATCTTGAATTAAAAAGCAATACTTGATCCCCAATGTTAAAAACCCGGTTTTTAATTTTTGAATCATGCAACTTTTTAGTTTTCTCTTTGTAAATCAATGAATTTTCATAAGCAATGTCTCTCAATTCATCCAATTCTTTTAATTGCATTTTCCGGTGTTTTCCCGCGGTCTCCATGTCATCATTACAATGCTTTAGGGCCCAATAAGCCTTGTGTTCTAACTCGATAGGCAAATGACAATTCTTTCCATACACAAGCTTATAGGGAGTGCACCCAATGGGTGTCTTATGAGCGGTCCTAAAGGCCCATAAAGCATCGTCTAACTTATCCGACCAAGATTGTCGGTTTTCTCCTACGGATCTCTCCAAGATCCTCTTCAATGCTCGGTTTGAAACCTCGACTTGCCCACTCGTTTGTGGGTGATAAGCCGTAGAAAGACGATGTGTAACCCCATATTTCCTTAGAACCCTTTCGAATTGGTCATTACAAAAATGGGTTCCACGATCGCTTATGATCGCACGAGGGGTTCCAAACCTAGCAAACAAACTTTTCAAGAACTTAACTACCACACGAGCATCATTAGTGGGCAAGGCCTTCGCCTCCACCCACTTAGATAGGTAGTCAACCGCAACAAGGATGTACTTATTACCACGAGATGATGGGAACGGCCCCATAAAGTCTATACCCCAAACGTCAAAGATCTCACATACTTGAATGATATTTTGTGGCATTTCATCTTTTTGTGAGGCTTTTCTTTGTCGTTGGCATGCATCACAAGACTTCACAAGAATTTGTGCATCTCGGTAAATAGTAGGCCAAAAGAAGCCGGCATCAAACACCTTCTTAGCCGTGAGATTAGCACCGTGGTGACCACCCGTGGGTCCCTCATGGCAAGCTCTAAGGATGTTAGAAGCTTCGGTGCCAAAAACACAACGTCGGATGATTTGATCCGCACAAGTTCGAAACAAGTAAGGGTCGTTCCAAAAGTAGAACTTGACGTCACGAAAGAATTTTCGTTTTTCTTGAGTCGTCATACCCTTAATGATGAAGTTACCCGCATGGTAATTTGCAAAATCCGCAAACCATGGGGTAGAAGAATCAAGCTTAGAATTCACTACACCAAGTGTCTCGAGCGGAAATGTTTCGGTGATTTCCTTAGGCTCGTAAACACTTTGGTGAGGATCTTCCAAACGAGAGAGATGATCGGCCGCTAGATTCTCGGCTCCTTTTTTGTCAACAATGGTGTGATCAAATTCTTGAAGGAGGAGAATCCAACGAAGTAATCTTGGCTTAGCATCTTGCTTTGCCATGAGATACTTAATAGCCGAATGGTCCGTATACACTATGCATTTCGTCAAGACGAGATAAGGTCGGAATTTCTCAAATGCATACACCACGGCAAGGAACTCCTTTTCCGTTGTAGTGTATTTAAGTTGAGCCTCGGTCATTGTCTTGCTAGCATAGTGAATAGGCAAGAAGTGCTTATCATGAAGTTGCCCCAAAACGGCCCCTATAGCGTAATCACTAGCATCACACATGAGCTCAAAGGGAAGGTTCCAATTGGGAGCAACAAGAATGGGAGCTTCGGTTAGTTTCCTCTTAAGGATCTCAAAGGCTCGTACACAATCTTCGTCAAAGACAAAACGTGCCTCTTTTTCAAGAAGATGTGTAATGGGTCGAGAAATCTTCGAGAAATCCTTGATGAATCGTCGATAAAAGCCCGCGTGTCCTAGGAAACTCCTAACTCCCTTGACGGTTTTGGGATGAGGTAATTTGGCGATGACGTCTACCTTAGCTTGATCTACCTCAATCCCCGCTTTCGAGACCTTGTGCCCTAAGACGATTCCACTTTTAACCATAAAATGACATTTTTCCCAATTGAGCACAAGGTTGGTTTCCTCACAACGTTTTAACATTCTCTCAAGGTTCGACAAACACGAAGTAAAGGAATCACCAAACACGGAAAAGTCATCCATGAAGACTTCCATCGTCTTCTCGATCATATCATGAAAAATAGCCATGCATCGTTGGAAAGTTCCCGGTGCATTGCAAAGTCCGAATCGCATTCTACGATAGGCAAACGTTCCATATGGACACGTAAACGTAGTTTTTCTTGATCATGACGATCGATGGGAATTTGGAAGTAACCGGAAAAACCATCTAAAAAGCAATAGAAATCGTTTCCCGCAAGACGCTCCAACATTTGGTCCATGAAGGGCAAGGGAAAATGGTCTTTTCGAGTGGCTTCATTCAACTTACGAAAGTCAATGCACACTCTCCATCCGGTCACGAGTCTAGTGGGAATCAACTCGTTGGCATCGTTTGGCACAACGGTCATCCCTCCCTTTTTAGGGACACAATGGATAGGACTCACCTAAGGGCTATCGGAAATAGGGTAAATCATTCCCGCGTCAAGGAGTTTAAGGACCTCCTTTTTGATGACGTCGTGGATTTTAGGATTCACCCTCCTTTGACTTTGGATTGTTTGCTTGAAATCTTCCTCCATTAAGATTTTGTGGGTACAAAACTTGGGATCGATCCCCTTAATGTCGGATAACTTCCACGCAATCGCCCCTTTGTGAGCCTTTAGAACATCGACAAGTGCGGTTTTTTTATCATTCGAAAGATCCTTCGCAATAATAACCGGCAACTTGTCGTCCTCCTCCAAATAGACATATTCGAGGTGAGGAGGTAAATCTTTCAACTCGAGAATAGGTGGTTCCTCAAGTGAAGATTTGGGCTCGATACTCATAACCTCCTCGGGTGGAGGAAATGGGAAATCGTTAAGAAAATCCTTGATAATCGAGAAGTCCTCATCGTTGTCGAGGTCTTCGTCACAAGTACGTGGAACATTGCATTCTTCCAACGTAAAACCACCACCTTCAAATGGAGTGAAGGTCGGTGTCGAATTATCAAGAATTGGATCCAACATAGTGGGATTGCCACTAGTTTCTTCATCACCAAAACCTAGAACTTCTTGTGAAAATTCCTCGCAAACCACGTCGATCATATCAACGAGGTTTATGGTTGCAACAGAATAAACATGAGAAATTTGAGAGTTTTGAGTTGCGTTTATAATAAGTTCCTCGTCGTTGAAACGTAAGGCGATCTTTCTAGCATGCACATCGATCAAAGCCATAGACGTATCTAAAAACGAACGACCTAAAATGAGAGGAACTTGAGGATCCGTGGGGATATCAACAACAATGAAGTCTACGGGATAGTAGAACTTCCCCACTTTCACAAAAACGTCTTCCGCCAAACCACATGCGGGAATTGTGGAATGGTCGGCCAACTCGATAGACATTAGTGAAGGAGTAAGATTAGGAAGATTGAGCGACTTGAAGACTGCAAGTGGCATCAAGTTAATGCTAGCACCAAGATCGGCCAAGGCGAAGCATTCTTCCATGTCTTGGATTTCACAAGGGATCAAAAATTTACCGGGATCACCGACTTTTTGAGGTATGCGATTAAGATAAACCGACGAACAACTAGACAATTGGTGCAATTTCTCCTTGTTGTTCAACATACTCTTAAAGTTAGCGGCAAATCGAGGCATCATGACCAAAGCATCGGCGAAACTCACATTAAGGTGCAAATCACGAAACATTTTCATAAAAAGCTCAAATTGGTAATTGTCGCGCTCTTGACGTTTCTCCTTCCTAAGTCTCGATGGATAGGGCAAAGGTGGTGTGGGTTGAGGCATAGTAGGCATAGCCTCTGGAATCTCGGGTTCCAATGATGGTAATGGGTCAACCGTAGGTGTGGTATGAGCGGTACTTCGTGGGATTGGGACATGCTCCTTTTGGACCACCACCTCGGGTTCTTCCTCAATTGCTTCCTCCGTAGGAGCAATTGGTTGAGGAATCGGCTCCTTATGTGTCTTACCACTAAGTGTGGTAATCACTTTCATCTCACCCTTAGGGTTGGATATGGTGTTGCTAGGAAGACCACTTGACGACGGTTTACACATTATTGCCTCAAACATAGACGAGATTTTATCTTCAAAATTAGATTGCCTCAATACGGCTTTGGTTTGCCTTTTCTCGGCCTTAAGCATCTCTTGTTTAATCTCATGTTGCCCTTGTTCCATTTTTTGTTGGTTTTGTTGCAACCTAGTGACATTTCCTTCCATCTTGTTGGTGTGGATTTTAAGTTCATTGGCTAACTCATTTTTCAACTCTTTCTTCAAGTCGTTTTTAAACTCGGATCTTAGGCTAATGATTTCTCTTTGTATGTTGTCAAACCTAGCATCATTACCACTAGCATATTCAACAAACTCACTTGGAAGATCTTTCAATGTTTGCAAACTTTTGTTGTTATTTTGAAAATCATTTTTGTTTGAAACTTGATTATTAGCCCCTTGATTCCTATAGTTTCCCTTGTTGTAATTGTTCTTAAAACCAACTTGATTGTTGCGATAGTTGTTAGCATTTTGATTTGTTCCAAAACCCGGTGGAGTCATTTGATTAGAGCGGGAAACTTGACCGTTTTGGTTGTAATTTCCCGTGGCCGCGAAGGCACTCGAAGTGTTACCACCGTTGGTAATGCACTCGGAGAAATCATGACCTCCACCACAATACATGCAAGAAACCTCAACCGCTTTAGCCGTAGCGGGAGCACTTGGTTCACCAACTTTAAACTCAATCAAAAGTCCTTTCAACTTATCAAAAATCTTGTTTTCCAAGTTTGCCTCAATTTGGCAAGCATCGATGGTATTAGACAAAGAAGGTGAAGCCGAAGACGAAGCCTTACGAACACTAGACGTGCTACGAGGACTATACACCTTAGATCTATTTTCAATTATCACCAAAGCTTCCTCAACCGTTTTACACAAAAAATTACCACCCGCGGCGGCATTCAAATAATCCCTTTCATGATCATTAAGTCCATTGTAAAACGTGTCAATTTGATGCAAATCGGAAAAACCGTGATGAGGACATTCATGTAACATTTCCTTAAACCTATTCCAAGCCGTTGAAAAACTTTCATTAAATTCTTGTGAAAACTTTGAAATCTCGTTTTTCAAGTGCGTAGTCTTAGAGGGCGGAAAAAATTGGTTCACAAACTTAGACACGAGATCCTTCCACGTCAATATAGAATTGGGTGGCTCTTTCTCTAACCAAATTTTTGCGGGCCCCGCTAAGGAATACGGAAAAAGCATCATCTTAATCGAGTCGTTAGAGACATCCTTAAACTTGCAAGTAGCGGTAAGACGATTGAATTGGCGGATATGGTTGTGGGGATTGTCCTTCTCATCACCACGGAATTTGTTGTTTTGAATCATGGACAACAAACCCGTTTTAACCTCAAAATTCTCCGCAAGGATAGCGGGAATCACAATAGCCTCTCCATAACCCTCGGTGGGTGCTTGAAGTAACTCCATCATAGTTCGATTCGCCATGGTTGGTGCTTCTCTTACAATGGGTTCGTCAATAGGAGACTCCTCACTAGAATTGTTGGGAGTGGGAGTTTTGTTCTTTCGTTTACGAGCACGTCTTGCTTGATTTCGAGTTAGCATAAACGTCACGTACAACGAGGGGATGAGCAAAGAAGATTCTTTTTGGTGTTTTGTATTGTTTCAATTTTTTTTTGTGGTTTCTGATTGTATTAACCTTTTTGGAGTTGGTGAAATGTATTAAGTAGACAAAAAGTCCACAAATCTCCTCCTTAATCAAATCTCTTGATTAACGAAGCCTCAAGGAATGAAAACGAACACGTGGAGTGAACGCCTTCGATGACTTTAGAACGATGGTGGAACACCAAATCGTTCAAGAGGGTTTAATCAATAGAAACCAAGAAAATATATATGATACTTAGTAATACTTTGGGCGGCAAAACCCTCGATTCACTCTCACAATCAAATACTCACAAGCAAGCGGGGAAACGAGGCGGCGCGAAGCACTTAAGAGCCTTTTTCCTTAGGATATATTTTATAATATCCGCCTTATACCCACCTTATAGTTTGTATTTTCAAGATTAAGCTTCACGAAAGTATTTATCTATTTTTGCCTTTTTCTTTGGTTTGAGATTCGAATACAATGATTGGGTAATGACCTCCCAAGTCAAGGTTGTGATTTCTCACGTATTTGGAGTACTTGTGTATTTATTGTTCTACGTATACAATATAGTAATAATATTCACACAAAAACCGAAAAACGATAATACGTATTAGTAGAGTGCTACTAATACAAATACTAATTATGGTTAGTATAAAAACAACAATGCCAAATCAAACCACAACACGCCTCCCCGGCAGCGGCGCCAAAATGATAGTTGAGTTTTTACCACCCTTTAGGAAAAGGGCAATAAATAGGCCAAGTGAGCACGACGATTTAGGAAAACCGTGTGTGAATGACCCAATTAAGTTCGTTCTCAAGGAGGCTAGTGTGTTATGTGTGTAATGATATGGATTAATTTGTGATTATATTAAAGAAAGAAAAATAGAAAAGGGATTAGAAGAGAATGACGGTTATGAAGACGGATTAAACTAAGTCTAAAAAGGCGTACACGTAAAGTCGTAAAAACTACCAAAATTAAAATTTAAACCAAAAAATTTCTAAAAATCACCAAAAAATCCCTAATAATATTCTAAGGGTTTACAAAAAATCAAAACTTGCAAAAACCTTTTAATTAATTAGATAATGACTTTTTAATGCTAATTAAAGCCCTAAAAATAAAAATTAATTATTAAAAATCCCTACACAAGATTTTCAAGTTTGTAAACCTCAAAAATACTCTAATTAAGCTAAAAACTATTTTTCAAAATTTTAAAACCAATTAAAACTATTTTTAAACAATTAAAAACTCCTAAAATTAATTAAATCTTAAATTAATTATAGAAAATAATTAAAAGACCTAGAAAATATTTGGAAAGTTGCAAAAATCCTAATTAAGTATTTAGAACCTAGGAAAAATATAAAAACCCAGAAAATCAGACTTTTAATTTTTAATAATAAAATAATATTAAAAATCCAAAAATTATAAAAAATTCTAAAAACTTGCAAACTAGCTTAATTTAACCTAAATAACTCAGAAATGAAAGTGAAATTACCTAAATACCCCTATTGGGCTTAGAAAATGGGCCAAACCCAAAACAGTTCCTTATTGGGCTTAATTAAGGCCCAATAAGAAAAAGTGCTCAAAATAAGCTCAAAAAGCACAGGTTGACTCAAAATTTGATTTTAAACAACTTTTTCCAAAGGCCCAAAAGCTGAAAATGTGAAATAAGCTAACTTATAATAAGCAGCTTATTCTTAATGGGCTTTTTGGCCCATTAAGCCATAAGCTGATGCCATAAGCTAAAATTTAACACACAACCTTCTTTTGACCTAACAAAGACTTTTGCAAAAAGAAATTTCAAATAAGCCCACTAAATAAGCCAGAAACAAGTCACAAACTTATTCACAAAACGACAAAATAGTCGTTTTTATGATCTAGACCACCTCAGAAGCTGATTCAAGTTGCAAAATGTTTCTTTTGACAAAAATAAGCTTAAAAACCAAAGACCTTTCAAATAAGCACACTCAATAAGCTGGAAAATCAAATAAGCACTTATGTTAAAAGTCAAACAAGTTGGTTTTCTAGTAAAAAGTCAAAGTCAAAGTCTCATAAGCTCTAGTTCACTTAAATGGGTCAAATAATGAAGATCTATTACAAAAAATAAGTTGTTGCAAGTCAGAATAAGCTAGAATAGCTTATTGATAAGCTGATGACAAAATTGCACTAGCAGGGGCTAGTTTTGGATGTTGAGCAGTGGAAACTTTTTCCACTACTTGACTATTTTGACTTTTTGTCTTTAGTGACTTTTTCTTGGATTCAGATTTCACAAAGGCACCCAATTGATCTTTGGATCAAAAGGAGTCAATCACAATCAAAATAACACAATCACTAACACCCAATTGATACAGTTTAATCAATCATTCATCAGACATTGCACAGACATGAATAATAAGCAGTTAAGCATTCAAGAGCAGTTTTAGCACAAATCAGCCAGCCAAATTCAACCAAATGCACACAAAAGCTATAATAAACTCCAATAAGCAAGTCTAAACAGGTTTCATGCACTGGTTCAAAGAATTAAGCAAGATTCAAGCAATGAAAGTTACTGATGAACACTAACACATGTAGTTTTCTACTTTTGCTGATGTATTTGACACACAAGCCAATTTCAACACCTCAAATCTTTCAAACAGGTTATGTTAACTTTGTTTAAACCACTTTTATCCCTAAGCATGCATACACACTAAGTGTTCCCAAAATCCTAGGTCAAAACAAGCAGAAACAAGGCCTATATAGCAGATTGATTGATTCAAGTGTTCAAACCCAAAAACTTGCAGCAAAACACTCTCAAACAAAGGTATAGCAGATACAAAGCATAAACAACACTTTCCCTTAACACAAAAACAGATTACAAGCATAAACCAGTAGACCCAAACACCCCTTTAACTTTTTCAAATCAAAATTTTCAAAAGCAAAACAAGATTTCAGGCCAACCAAGCATCAATTAACACTAAAACAAGTCTAATAAACAGATTCAAGCAAGAACAAGCCACAAAATTCACAAGAACAACAGTTTCATACAAATATCACCAAAAATCACAATTTAAGCAGATTTGGAGATTAAGTATGCAAACCTCATGGATGTACATCCACACCCACGAATTTTGAGCTTATGTGCTAGCAAGAACAAGCACAAGCTTCCACAAAAAGCCTGCTAAGATTGAACAAGGGTTAAGCACAATATCATGAAAAATCAGAAACTTGGGAAAAACTTGATTAATGCAAACCTGTTACCCCACACTTGATTATCCCCAAGTTATAAGCCTCACCACACCTTAACCAACTCAGTTAGGATGCTATGATCAGCCCTATAGCCCAAGAATTCCAAGATTGGAACAAGACTTAGCAAAATATCAAGAAAATGAGGAAAATATGCAAACTTGTGCACACTCCTCTTTTGAAAACAGGTTTTAAACTTCAAAAGCAGTAAACTAAGAACATAAACAAGCAGAATAAAGATGGCACTTGGTCTTTCTTCAAAGCACTTAACTCAAATTCATTAATTAGAAAGAGGATTTACAAGTGTTTGAACAAAGGAAAAACCAAAAGCAAACGTCTCAATGAGACCTAAGGGCTTTATATATAGCCTTACATGTCCTAGAAAGCTGAAGAAATAAGTAAAACCCTAATACATGAAGTTCCTAATGTGCCCTTGGGATTTGAATATCTTCAAGATCATGTGATGTCTTCTTGGCTGTATATGTGAGTTGGCAAGTGTAGAATTTGATCAATGGCCCATAATAAGCTTAAGTTTGAAGCAAGGATGTGGGGCGTTGGATTTGCTTTACTGTTTTGTCTTCTTCTCCAAGGGGTAGAAAGCAGGGTAAAACATGTGACAAAGGAATGATGTGGCAAGCTGTTTGTGAGTTTGGTTGTGATTAGGGAGACCCTAATTATAATTCTGGAGGTTACTGGGTGCTAATTACAAACGGATTAAGAAAACCCAAAATTGTTCTTATGATGAATAGTGCATGTTTTGATCCAGATTAAGGTTTGAATAGGGTGTTTAGCGCGTGTTTTTGTAACTAATATTAATTAGTTATAATCTGGTTAAGTGGAAAGCTGAGGTGGAGAAATGGTGTGTGGTGATTGGTTGTTTTGGGTGAGTGGGGCACGTGTCTCTCCACCATTGGTCTAGGTTTCTTCTTTGTCTGCCAGCTTAACACCCCTATCTTTCAGAAACTTTCCAAATTCAATCCAAACTTCTATCAACGCCATAACTAGCTTTGTCAACTTTTACCTTTTTACACTTTTGGCCCAAAAACTTTTGCAAAGTGAAATTAGGGGTAATTCTTGCCATAATTGAATTCTTCAAGGGCTGGTTTGGTATTTTCTTCAATGATAATGGTCTAGACTTGCAATATTGACATTTTGGAGGACTGAAATTGCCAAGTCTTGATGATTGAGGGACCATTTTTGCCAAATGTTGAAAGTTGAGGGTCCTTTGTGTAATTTTGGATTTTTCAAAGGACCAAACTTGTCATTTCTTTTACTTTGAAGGACTTCATGATGTATTTGACTTTGTGGATGGTATTGGTTGACAATTTAGCTTTGCTGAGGGGCTAAACTTGCCAATTCTTCAAAGTTAAGGGTTCGTTTTGTAATTTTGACAAACTTTAGGGACCAAACTTATAATTATGAGGATACAAGGGTGTAAAGTGTCAATTCTTCATAAAAGGAGGACCCTTCTTCATAATTCTTCAAATCTTCAAGGGTTGATCTTGGGAAAGTCTTCACTAGGGCTTGGTTCATTATGCGGCTTCGTTTCCCGTGTTCGTTTTTGCATGATTCTTGTGATCCTTTGTCATTATCTCAATATCCGTACCTAAAATACACAAGCAACAAACATAAGCATATATTTGGGTATTTTGATGATATTTAATGCATTTTAAGGTATTTTTTTAGATTTTTTATTTGTTAAATATGTGGTAAGAATCTCTGTTTGGATTGATATATGTAATTTAGGTGTAGGTCTTGATTAAGTCACACTAGATTATTAGATGAAATAAGGGACAAGGATGGAAAAGATTCAATCTTTTTGGGTGGTGATTGATCTGATTAAAGAAAGATGTAACACTTAATGTTTGGTAAATTTGTCTTTACTTAATTTTTGGTTTCGAATATCGTTTTTGGGTATTTTTGTTTCCGAGTAATTAGTTAGAAATTTGACGGGATTGGGTCTACTAAAGCTATAACAAAACTTCCTTTTGTGTCTTGGATTGAAGGTCTTGGTAGCGTGAATTTGTATTGTGTGTGAAGTTTAGTGTGCCTTAGGTGACCCAAAACAGACGTGGCAGATAATCTTAGAAGCTTATAAGCCGCAATATAAGTTGAAAAAGATCGAGTCAAGTTGTGGTTATAAGTTACGTGGGAGTTGTATAAGTTGTAGTTATAAAATGTGTGTAGGTTGTAGTTATAAGATGTGTATAGGCTGTGTTTATGATTATGTTAACCTATTTGACAGAGTTTGTCGGGCAAATGTTTATATGTATCCAGCTGATGGCTTGACTAATTTGGGGCTTATGTTGCAAAAGATAAATCTGATGATGTTACATTTTGATCCGGGTAATTTTTGGTTTTTTACTTTGTTCCCAGAAACTAATATTCATTCATAAATTGTCGCTCATCGACATCAACACTAATTTCGATTGTTTAAGATCCAATTGTTCCCATGATATGCTCTAACTTCATATTATTGATGCAATGGTTTTGCAGAGATAGCTGATAAGGATTTGGTTGCAGGGACCAATCCGTCCAAATATATCTCGCTTCTTGAGATATATTTGATTACGGTAACAACCTTTAATCTCCGCTAATTTGATTACGTTTTTATGAAATCTGTTACCGCTTTAGGAATTCATGATGCTACCTCTTTTTTGCAGCAGGATTTGTAGCTCCGCCCTGCAGCAGGTTTTTTTCTTTATTTATTCTAGCTCCGCCCCTGCAGGTAACATGCTTTTATTTCTGTAAATTTGATTACATTTTTATGAAACTGGCACCCACTTTATATTCATTATGCGATCTCTTTTTTTGCTGGAGGATTTGTAAATTAAGTTGACCATAAACCTGAAGTGAACTCACCCGGTGTGAATCATCCTTTTTGTTTTTATGGATTTAAAAACTACTTTGCTCAATGACGATGACAGAACAACAAGTGCAAGGTTTGCATACTTATTGGTTTTTTTAATTTTGCTTAACACTTTGCTCAAAGGCTTTAAGATATATTCATGTATTCACTTTGCTTTTGCAGCCTAACGAAGTGCCTATTTTGAAAATTTTCATAAGAGGATGCCTTTGAGCGAGCTAAAGCTGGTACTAGAGTGGAGATACTTTGTTGAGGTCTAAAACTCTCTTAATGTCATTCCTGGCATGACACATAGACAACCGTTTGATCCATTAGTAAGTTCCTCTACAATTTACTATAGTTTTCGATATTATAAATTGTACGTAAAAGCTTAACATTAAAATGCGTGACCTCTAACAAAAAATGGCAGGATACTGTTTGATTTGAAGTGGGCCAGGTTAGTCCAAAAAGGTAGAAATCGTAACGGTTCGTCCATATTCATCATTTTTCAATCGCTGTTGTTGGTTCTTGAAATTGCTCCTTATTTTTATTCATAGGTAGAATGAAACTAATTATTGAGACGTCGTTATTTAGGAGTCGTATCAACTGCTTTTAAATAAATGGGCCAGCGAACCTTATAATCATTGAATTAATAAGCCGATAACTTCAAATTTTAAAAGCTAGCAATTGGTTTATGAAGGTTGGAACCGTGAAAGTATGGGACATTTACAACATGCGGTTGTGATGGGTTTGTCAATGTATGGGACACAAACAACAAAAAGAGACTTTAACAGGTATATTTTGTGTGCATTGAATTTGTAAACTAACGCTTTTACATGTTCAAAATGCTTATTTTGCGCTCTGTCTTCAGTACTCAAAGTACCGTACAAGTATCCCAGCTTTATCATTCAGCAGAAATGGTCGACTGTTCGCTGTGCATCGAGTTACACATATGAAGAGAAACCCTTAAAGTTGCAATCTTTCTTAACGTGTCTCACGATGATGGTAATTACTCATATTTTTTTACCGATTCGTTAGAATTCAGTTACTCAAACAATGATGGTAATTACTCTTATATTTATCATTCGACTTTATATCATTTTAGGGAAGATTTGAAACTCTGTAGTGATGCCTGTTTCGGTGGATTCTGCTTGGAGGAATTCTTGCAAAATTGTTTGAATTGATCTTAATGATTTCTGAACGTGAAGAATTTCGTAGCCAGGTATTCACTCTTGCCTCTGTTAGTATACCATCTCCGTATATAATTTGCCCACCTTATCGGCTGGAAATTGTATACATGAAAGTTATCTTCTCCATCGCATTTCTCCAACAGATGGATATCTTATATTTGGGGTCTTTAAAGTGCTATTAGGGACTGCAATTTAAGCAGACATTTGAGGTATTTAACGTGCTATTCGGGGCTGCAATATAGCAGGAATTTGAGGTCTTTAACGTGGCATTAGGGGCTGAATTTTAACAGCCATTTGGGGTCTTTACTTCCTTTTAGGGGTTGTAGTTTCAATAGGCATTTAATGTCTTTAACATGCTATTAGGACTGTTTGGATTAAAGGGTTATATGTTATATGTAATAGTAAGACTTTTAGAGCTCTGTTAATCGTTACATATAGCGTATAACGATTTTAGTTAGATACATAAGATAGGTTTACCGAGCTATGGGTAATGACCTGATAATTGTACTAGATTAACTTGAGTAATCAGCTTATAAATGTATTATTAGAGTGGGATGAAAACATTAAATACTATATAGACATTTAAATATTATCACTTTAATAACGGTCGATGAAGATAATTTTCTACAATCAGCTTATTTTGTGGCTTCTAAGAACTTTAAAATGAGCACGCCCACTTTGATTATTCGTAAATGCTTACTTTACAAGCGCGACTTACCACTTACTGCGGTCATAACCAAGTATGATATTGTTGTACAAGTATAAAATATTGTATGCAAATGTGACATTGTCTCGGCAGGGGTGCGATGTGTCAGTACAGGAGCTGGACTTTGTCTTGGTCTCGACAAGGGTGCGATGTGTCAGTCCAGGAGCTGGAATTTTTCTTGGTTATGCTTGCTGAGAAGAAAAGAAAATTGGAGCAGAAAGAAGCGTGTGAAGTTATATCTAACTTCGGTAGTCACAGGCCAACTTATTGATTAAAAGTATTGTAGATTGTAAGCTGTTGGTAGTTCTATTTATACCCATCTACTCTATGGCAAGTCGAATGTTCTACCAATATCGGAATTTTTTTGTCTTTAAAAGCTGGTATATTCATGTATTTTGGATTTCCTTTTATGAGCCCGTTTGATATTTAAGCAATGACTTGCCTGTCAAAGATCCAGGATTGGAAATGGACTAAAAAAAACTACTAGATACCTGTAGATAGTTATTTTCTATTTAGTTACATTGTTTCGATTTCATATTTAACTCCTTTTTGCTTTTTCTATTTAATGAGGTAGTCGCCGGAACTGCATGGGAAGGCGGTGTTCTGATGAGGCGGGTAAGAAGCGACCAAGAGCATTGATCACATACTGCAGCCTCACCAATGCATCCTATAAATTGAAGCTGCAATATGGGTACCAAAAATAATCAGCAAATAGTTAGGAGTTGCAGCAAACTTACTTGCTGAAAAAGCTTTCGATGTTTACCCAAAAACTGCACGAAGGTATGGCGCATATACATTTAGTCCTTGGTATGTGACATTCAACTTATAAGATAACGAAACTAATGGTGTGTTGCTAACCATGTTTGTTTTGCGTTACTGTTTATAATGGTGTGTGGACCTGTATTGTACACAAAAGGCTAAAAGGGTAGCTGCAAAAATGGGCCCAACAATAAACATAGAATGCCACCATATCGGACCCATCACATTGTAACATTAGGGGTTACGTGTTCCCAAATATATGCATACCCTTCAAGGGAAGCAGGGGGCATTTTGCGGTCTTTAGTCTGTTCAGAGCACGCTAACATCTCAAACTATCCCCTGCTCACCTCAAAGGGTATCCAAATACTTGCGAACACAACTTTTGATGGGCCTATTTTTTTCAGCTACCCTGCTGTTCGCCCCTGAGTGTTATCATACTAAAATGCGCCGCGGCGGAGCGCGGGCACAAAACCTAGTCCTTAATAAAAGGGGGGAATCACGTTCCCCAATGAACAGTTCCCCTTGCCTCTCACACGCACATAACATTTTATTTTTTATTCATCCCTCTCACATATCACACACACCTTAAACCCACCGCCTTCACTGTAGAATGGCCCAAATCAAAGAGTTCCAAATCCATAACCTCTATGATCTCTCGATCTTTTCTTGAATCTTCTCTCCCATCAATAAAAAACACTCATAAACCACAGTACTATCTAAAAAAATGGCAGCCGCCTACTTTTTGATCTTTTTATCTACAAAAGAATTGATAAAATTAAGTGCTATCAAAAGTTTCAGAAAAAGACTTCAACATCCCTAATCTATGTTGTAAGTTCATGAACTGGGGTATTTAGATTTTTTATTTGTTAATTATGTGGTAAGAATCTCTGTTTGGATTGATATATGTAATTTGGGTGCAGGTCTTGATTAAGTCACACTGGATTTTTAGATGAAATGAGGGAAAAGGCTGGAAAAGATTCAATCTTTTTGGGTGGTGATTGATCTGATTAAACAAAGATGTAACACTTAATGTTTGGTAAATTTGTCTTTACTTAATTTTTGGTTTCGAATATCGTTTTTGGGTATTTTTGTTTCCGAGTAATTAGTTAGAAATTTGACGGGATTGGGTATAGTAAAGCTATAACAAAACTTCCTTTTGTGTCTTGGATTGAAGGTCTTGGTAGCGTGAATTTTTATTGTGTGTGAAGTTTAGTGTGCCTTAGGTGACCCAAAACAGACGTGGCAGATAATCTTACAAGCTTATAAGCTGCAAAATAAGTTGAAAAGGATCGAGTCAAGTTGTGGTTATAAGTTACGTGGGAGTTGTATAAGTTGTAGTTATAAAATATGTGTAGGTTGTAGTTATAAGATGTGTATAGGCTGTGTTTATGATTATGTTAACCTATTTGATAGAGTTTGTCGGGCAAATGTTTATATGTATCCAGCTGATGGCTTGACTAATTTGGGACTTATGTTGCAAAAGATAAATCTGATGATGTTACATTTTGATCCGAGTAATTTTTGGTTTTTCACTTTGTTCCCAGAAACTAAGATGCATTCATAAATTGTCGCTCATCGACATCAACACTAATTTCGATTGTTTAAGATCTAACTGTTCCCATGATATGCTCTCACTTCATTTTATTGATGCAATGGTTTTGCAGAGATAGCTGATAAGGATTTGGTTGCAGGGATCAATCCGTCCAAATATATCTCGCTTCTTGAGATATATTTGATTACGCTAACAACCTTTAATCTCCGCTAATTTGATTACGTTTTTATGAAATCTGTTACCGCTTTAGGAATTCATGATGCTACTTCTTTTTTGCAGCAGGATTTGTAGCTCCGCCCTGCAGCAGGTTTTTTTCTTTATTTATTCTAGCTCTGCCCCTGCAGGTAACATGCTTTTATTTCTGCAAATTTGATTACATTTTTATGAAATTGGCACCCACTTTATATTCATTATGCGATCTCTTTTTTTTGCTGGAGGATTTATAAATTAAGTTGACCATAAACCTGAATTGAACTCACCCGGTGTGAATCATCCTTTTGGTTTTTATGGATTTAAAAACTACTTTGCTCAATGACAATGAAAGAACAACAAGCGCAAGGTTTGCATACTTATTGGTTTTTTTACTTTTGCTTAACACTTTGCTCAAAGGCTTTAAGATATATTCATGTATTCACTTTGTTTTTGCAGCCTAACGAAGTGCCTATTTTGAAAATTTTCATAAGAGGATGCCTTTGAGCGAGCTAAAGCTGGTACTAGAGTGGAGATACTTTGTTGAGGTCTAAAACTCTCTTAATGTCATTCCTGGCATGACACATAGACAACCGTTTGATCCATTAGTAAGTTCCTCTACAATTTACTATAGTTTTCGATATTATAAATTGTACGTAAAAGCTTAACATTAAAATGCATGACCTCTAACAAAAAATGGCAGGATACTGTTTGATTTGAAGTGGGCCGGGTTAGTCCAAAAAGGTAGAAATCGTCACGGTTCGTCCATATTCATCATTTTTCAATCGCTGTTGTCGGTTCTTGAAATTGCTCCTGATTTTTATTCATAGGTAGAATGAAACTAATTATTGAGACGTCGTTATTTAGGAGTCGTATCAACTGCTTTTAAATAAATGGGCCAGCGAACCTCATAACCATTGAATTAATAAGCCGATAACTTCAAATTTTAAACGCTAGCAATTGGTTTGTGAAGGTTGGAACCGTGAATGTATGGGATATTTACAACATGCGGTTGTGATGGGTTTGTCAATGTATGGGACACAAACAACAAAAAGAGACTTTAACAGGTATATTTTGTGTGCATTGATACATTCTCCAAATTTGTAAAATAACGCTTTTACATGTTCAAAATGCTTATTTTGCGCTCTGTCTTTAGTACTCAAAGTACCATACAAGTATCCCAGCTTTTTCATTCAGCAGAAATGGTCGACTGTTCGCTGTGCATCGAGTTACACATATGAAGAGAAACCCTTAAAGTTGCAATCTTTCTTAACGTGTCTCACGATGATGGTAATTACTCATATTTTTTACCGATTCGTTAGAATTCAGTTACTCTAACAATGATGGTAATTACTCTTATATTTATCATTCGACTTTATATCATTTTAGGGAAGATTTGAAACTCTTGTAGTGATGCCTGTTTCGGTGGATTCTGCTTGGAGGAATTCTTGCGAAATTGTTTGAGTTGATCTTAATGGTTTCTGAACGTGAAGAATTTCGTAGCCAGGTATTCACTCTTGCCTCTGTTAGTATACCATCTCCGTATATAATTTGCCCACCTTATCGGCTGGAAATTGTATACAGGAAAGTTATCTTCTCCATCGCATTTCTCCAACAGATGGATATCTTATATTTGGGGTCTTTAAGGTGCTATTAGGGACTGCAATTTAAGCAGACATTTGAGGAATTTAACGTGCTATTCGGGGCTGCAATATAGCAGGAATTTGAGGTCTTTAACGTGG
Source organism: Glebionis coronaria (assembly GCA_025667525.1). Classification (NCBI taxonomy): domain Eukaryota; kingdom Viridiplantae; phylum Streptophyta; class Magnoliopsida; order Asterales; family Asteraceae; genus Glebionis; species Glebionis coronaria. Next base: position 348,431,548 of record CM046874.1, on the reverse strand, counting down.
CATTAGGGGCTGAATTTTAACAGCCATTTGGGGTCTTTACTTCCTTTTAGGGGTTGTAGTTTCAATAGGCATTTAATGTCTTTAACATGCTATTAGGACTGTTTGGATTAAAGGGTTATATGTTATATGTAATAGTAAGACTTTTAGAGCTCTGTTAATCGTTACATATAGCGTATAACGATTTTAGTTAGATACATAAGATAGGTTTACCGAGCTATGGGTAATGACCTGATAAATGTACTAGATTAACTTGAGTAATCAGCTTATAAATGTATTATTAGAGTGGGATGAAAATATTAAATACTATATAGACATTTAGATATTGTCACTTTAATAACGGTCGATGAAGATAATTTTTTGCAATCAACTTATTTTGTGGCTTCTAAGAACTTTAAAATGAGCACGCCCACTTTGATTATTCGTAAATGCTTACTTTACAAGCGCGACTTACCACTTAATGCGGTCATAACCATGTATGATATTGTTGTACAAGTATAAAATATTGTATACAAATGTGACATTGTCTCAGCAGGGGTGCGATGTGTCAGTCCAGGAGCTGGACTTTGTCTTGGTCTCGACAAGGGTGCGATGTGTCAGTCCAGGAGATGGACTTTTTCTTGGTTATGCTTGCTGAGAAGAAAAGAAAATTGGAGCAGAAAGAAGCGTGTGAAGTTATATCTAACTTCGGTAGTCACATGCCAACTTACTGATTAAAAGTATTGTAGATTGTAAGCTATTGGTAGTTCTATTTATACCCATCTACTCTATGGCAAGTCGAATGTTCTACCAATATCGGAATTTGTTTTGTCTTTAAAAGCTGGTATATTCATGTATTTTGGATTTCCTTTTATGAGCCCGTTTGATATTTAAGCAATGACTTGCCTGTCAAAGATCCGGGATTGGAAATGGACTAAAATAAACTACTAGATACCTGTAGATAGTTATTTTCTATTTAGTTACATTGTTTCGATTTCATATTTAACTCCTTTTTGCTTTTTCTGTTTAATGAGGTAGTCGCCGGAACTGCATGGGAAGGCGGTTTTCTGATGAGGCGGGTAAGAAGCGACCAAGAGCATTGATCGCATACTGCAGCCTCACCAATGCATCCTATAAATTGAAGCTGCAATCTGGGTACCATAAATAATCAGCAAATAGTTAGGAGTTACAGCAAACTTACTTGCTGAAAAAGCTTTCGATGTTTACCCAAAAACTGCACGAAGGTATGGCGCATATACATTTAGTCCTTGGTATGTGACATTAAATTTATAAGATAACGAAACTAATGGTGTGTTGCTAACCAGGTTTGTTTTTCATTACTGTTTATAATGGTGTGTGGACCTGTATTGTACACAAAAGGCTAAAAGGGTAGATGCAAAAATAGGCCCAACAATAAACATAGAATGCCACCATATCGGACCCATCACATTGTAACATTAGGGGTTACATGTTCCCAAATATATGCATACCCTTCAAGGGAAGCAGGGGGCATTTTGCGGTCTTTAGTCTGTTCAGAGCACGCTAAACATCTCAAACTACCCCCTGCTTACCTCGAAGGGTATCCAAATACTTGCGAACACAACTTTTGATGGGCCTATTTTTTCAGCTACCCTGCTGTTCGCCCCTGAGTGTTATCATACTAAAATGTACCGCGACGGAGCGCAGGTACAAGCCCTAGTTGGTTATAAGAAGTTGTTATCTTTATCAGTCAAATCACATTATCAAACGTTGCATAAAAATACAAATCATAGTGCGATTATATCTTTATTATTTTAGGGGTGTTATAATTCTACTATTAAAAAAATATAACTTCGTCTATATCTTGTCATGTTGTATTTAATATACGTTATTACATGTCGTGAATTACTTAAATATTAGAAGTCTTAATTTAAATCTGTATTTTCATGTCTTTAATAATTTCATGAATTTCATGCGGGTTTTACAGACACATACACGAGTTCAATGTGTTTGAAATCATGGGGGAAAAGGAATATGCCCGGGCTCTTATTGAAGTATCGTCTGAGGCTGAGCTTATGGAATCCATTGTAATTGCTTTACCTAAGAGAGATAGATCGGGGCATACCCTTGCCACGATTAACATAGAATATGAATGGAAACCACCACGTTGTTCGGGATGTAACATTTTTTATTATAATGATGACATGTGCCCTAAAGTGATTAGGGAGGATGTAAAAGGTAAGGAGAAGATTAGTGACGGATTTACAGAAGTCAAAAGTAAGAAGACTAAACCCAAACCAGTTGTCGTCAGTGGTTTTTGACTGTCAAAACTGACACTAAATCTTCAGTTTAAAGAAGTGGAGAATGGTGAATCCTCTAAACAAGATAATAAAGCTTCCATGGGGTCTGGGGCTGGTCACATGAGTAATAAAGGTATGAATGAGAAAGTTATTAATGTGACGTATAAGGCTTCCAATGGTAAGGATGTAGCTCTTCCGATTAAGAATTCATTTACTACTTTGGAAGATGATGGCGATGAGAGATGGAATGATGCAAGTGAGGCAGTTAACCTAAGTGATGATGAGCATATTGAGGAGATAATTGTTGAGGAACGCCCTAGTGGTAAACCTCAGCCTGTGTCTATTGTGGGGGCAAGCACTCCCAATGTCGATGGTACTCATGATTAGTGTGGCTGCATGGAATATTAGGGGTATGAATTTCTCCTCTAAACAAGATGAAATTTGGCAAGTGGTCCTTGAAAATAAACTTTCTGTGTGTGCTATTCTGGAAACTCATGTAGTGCATTCCGATTTGATGCGGTTATGTTCTTATGTCTTCAAACATTGGGATTGGACTTCCAATAGCAGCTTGTGTAGTAAGGGTACTCGTATTATTATTGGATGGAACTATAACGATGTAGATGTTACAGTCTTAGCCCAATGTGATCAGGTTATTCATACGCGTATTTGGCTTAAGGTTGAAAAGAAGAAGTTATTTGTTTCGTTTGTGTATGATCATAATAGGTATATTCAGAGGCGTGATCTTTGGCATAGCTTCATGCTCTATATATTCGCAGCAGACCTTGGTTCTTACTTGAGGATTTCAATGTTGCCTTATTCTTAGATGATAGTGCAGCAGGTTCGTCCAAGGTTGAAATTGCTATGCGGGAGTTCAAGGATTGCATTACTGATATTGAGGTAATGGATGTTCAATATTCAGGGTTGCACTATACTTGGAATCAAAAACCTACGGGCCATGATGGATTGCTAAAGAAGATTGATCGAATTTTATGTAATCTTCCATTTAGTGATGCGTTTAGAGGGGCGCATGCTTGTTTCAAGCTGTACAGGATGTCTGATCACTCGGCTGCTGTGCTTAATATTCCAGCCATTACTAAGGACTAACCGAATCCATTTAAATTTCCTAATATTCTTACACAACATGAGTTGTTTAAGGAAACTGTTAAGGTGGGTTAGGCGATTCCAGTAAGTGGGTTTTACATGCTTCAGTTAGTTAAGAAGCTGCGATGTCTTAAAAATCCGTTACACAAACTTTTATATGCTAAAGGTAATCTCCATCAAAATGTTATCAGTTACGCACGGAGCTGGATAGAATTCAGGAAGACTTGGACAAGGATCCCTTTAATGTTGATCTTCGAGATGAGAAGGCTACTTATGTCAAGGCTTTTAATGAGGCTTTGATTTTGGAGGAACGTTTTTTGAAGTAGAAGGCTAAGATACAATGGCTTAGGGATGGTGATTCTAATACTACATATTTTCATAAAGCGGTCAAGAGTCGGTTCAGCCGTAATCGTATTAACTTGGTTACAAATTTGGAGGGGGCTGTTTTTGAAAATGAACATGTTCCTGAGGCTTTTTTTGCTCATTATGAGGTTTTTCTTGGTCAAACTGGGAAGCTAATGGGTCGGAGATATGATCGTTATTTGGTACTAAGCTGGATGGTGTTAAAGCGGTGGAGATGGTACGACCGATCACTCCTGAAATCAAAAGTGCTATGTTCTCTATGGGTGATGACAAATCGCCGGGTCTAGATGGATACACGACTGCTTTTTTTAAGGAGTCTTGGGATATCATTGGTTCAGAGGTGGTTAGGGCAGAGGGTGAGCTCTTTATTAATGGAAATTTTCTTAAAGAGCTTAACCATACAATTATTGCGCTTATACCTAAAGTCAAGACTCCTATGCGAGTTAACGATTTCAGGCCTATTTCGTGTTGCAACGCGCTCTTTAAATGTATTAGCAAGATCATTGCTAATCGTATTAAAGAGAGCTTGGTGACGTTAGTCAGCCCAAACCAGTCGGCATTTGTTCTAGGAAGAAGTATCTCGGATAATATTCTACTAACTCAGGAGCTTATGCATAAGTATCACTTGAATCAGGGTATTCCTAGAAGTGCTTTTAAAGTAGATATCCGAAAGGCTTATGATACGGTTGATTGGATTTTTTTAAGGAAGGTTCTTATTGGTTTTGGTATCATGAAAAGATGGTTATGTGGATTATGGAGTGTGTGACGACGACATCATATTTTATATGTATCAACGGCTCTCTTCATGGTTATTTTAAGGGCAAGCGTGGTTTGTGACAAGGAGATCCACTCTCTCCCTATTTATTTACGTTGATTATTCATAAGAAAGTCGAGGAAGCTGATCAGTTCATTTACCATCGTCATTGCTCTAGATAGGGTTTGATTAACTTGTGTTTTGAAGATAACTTATTTATCATTGTGCATGGGGATCCAAATTCTGCTCAAGGTATTTGGGAAGCTTTAGAGGAGTTCAAGAATATCTTGGGCTTAGCGCCTAGTCTTCCGAAAAGCACGACATATTTTTGTAAATGTGCTTAATCACACTAAGCTTGCTATCTTACAGATTTTACCTTTTGAAGAAGGAAGGCTTCCGGTTAAGTACCTTGGAGTTCCTTTGATCTCGTCTCGTCTTATTTATGATGATTGTAAAGAGCTTCTTGAGAAAGTGGATGGGCGTCTCAATGATTGGAAGAATAAATCATTATCGATTGCGGGTAGGTTGCAGCTTATTCAATGGGTTCTTGGGTCCTTACATGTTTAATAGGCTTCAATGTTTATTCTTCCTAGTAGAATTCTTATGAACATTGAGCAGCGTATGCGGGGTTTCTTATGGTGTAAGGGTGCTCTTGGCAGGGGTAGGGTGAAGGTCACGTGGGATACTGTGTGTCTTCCTAAATCAGAGGGTGGTCTTGGTATTCGAAGACTTGGGGATTTTAACAAGGCTCTTATGACGTCTCAGATTTGGAATCTGCTTAACTTGAAATATTCTTTGTGGGTGAAATGGATTCACATGTATAAAATTAAGGAGCGCAATTTTTTGAGCATTCCCATTCGTGGTAATATGACGTGGGGGTGGCGGAAGATTTTATAGCTTAGACCTCTCATTCATGCGTTTGTTTGGTCACTTGTGGCTGATGGTAGGAAGGTTTCCATCTGGTATGATAAATGGTGTGAGATGAGCCCGCTTGCTGATCTTATTACAATCCGTGACATGTATTCTTCGGGTCTAAATCCTTCAGCTATGATGAATCAAGTCAAGGATAATGGTACTCTTAATTGGCCAGTGCATTTGAAAGATAAGCATCCTTTTCTACTGAATATTGGGGTTCCTAATCATAATGGGCTTGATAAATTAATGTAGCGGTCTTCGTTGGGTCAGTTAAAGCCTTTTTCGGTTTTGGAAGCTTGGCAGGCTATCCGGCCTAGGGCTGCTAATGTTCCCTGGAATCATATAGTGTGGTTCCCTAAATTTATTCCGTATCACGCGGTTACGTTGTGGCTGATCATTTTGAAGCGTCTGTTGACGCAGGATTTGCTCCATAGCTGGAATATATCCAGTTCCATGAGTATGGTTTGTACGTTATGTGAGACCCATCCGGACTCACATGAACATTTATTATTTGATTGTAAGTTTTCTAAGTAGGTATGGGGACACGTTTGCAAGCAGGCAGATCTTAATTTGGCTTCGTCCATTTCTTTGATTGTTGCGGCGTTGGAACCGACGGCTAGAAGAAGAACATCTCGCAACCTCATTGCTAAACAAGCTGTGGCTGCTAGTGCTTATTTCATATGGCAGGAGAGAAATAGTCGTTTGTTTAAGGTGGCTAAACGATCCAGTGATCAACTTGTGGAGTGCATCTTGGGGTGTATTCGATCTAGGCTTATGTTGTGTCGTCTCAAGCGAACGAATGATAGTCTACTGCTTCTTAAGAAATGGGACATCTCGGAGGATATTTTGTTATAATTATTGTTTTATATCTTCCAATCTTGTATTTGTAGGTGGTTCTTCCCTATTGGGGTGATTGGGTTTGTAATGGGTAGTGGTTAGTCATATGGCTTAGTATTTTCGACCTTTGCTTGAGGTTAATGTGGTATCTCAGCCACATTTCATTTGTACTTCATGATTTTTTGGGAATATATATTTTACCGGGGTTGTTTCCCCTTTACCAAAAAAACCCAAAAGATTTACATGATTTTTCAATATGTGATAATGTTAGTTTATATTTTGTATAAATATTTGTTGCTTAAAGGATTTGAATTTATTTAACTAAAATGTTAGCTATCTTTTTCTAAACATTGTGTGTTTAGTAACACATAACGACCTTAAAAAAATATATTGTTGTAATATGTAAAATCTCGTGTATTTATTTTCATCTCACACCGATGTCTGAGAAGCTGCATTCATTTTGATATTTATATTCATGTTAATAATAATTTACGTAGATTGCATTACATGACTTTCTTAAGTGTCCAAATAGAAACAGATAATAATTTGTGTTTTTATTTGAATATTTACATTCATGTGATTTGCAAATTTCATAATGTCGTATTTTTAAAATATAAAGTCTAAATGGTATAAAGTTTAAGGGGATATTTTGTTTATTTTATAAAGTTACTAAAAAATATGGAAAATTATAAATTTACATTTATGTCCATTTAATTTATTTAAAATTCAACTATTAAAGTTTTATCAACCCCTTCCTCTTTTTTTTTAAGTTTTTATTTTCACAAATTTGACACATATATCTTTGTGTGTTTTCATCAAATTCCTCCATCAAAATTTTTAATTTTGACTAAAGTGAATTCAATTATGATTTTTTCCACCAATCACATCACTCAATTTGGCTTATGTATCAAAATCAAGTCATTTTATTGGTCGAATTATTTTTTTTACAACCTCTACTTTTAACTAAAATTGCCAAAAAATCTAACTCTTTTATTATATAAAAGATTCGTAAAAAATAAAAACTTAAAAGAAAAAATGGAGTAATTAATATTCCCTTCGTCCCATAATAAGTGTCTACTTTTGACTAATTTTAGTCTTTCTTATCTAAGTTTGACCATAAATATCTTTATGATTGATATGAGTGAAATCTCATATCAATTATATCATATTTAACCCTAAAACACAAAGTAAAATACCAGATTTTCTGTGTAAAAGCAGTATTATAGGGTATTCTTTGTTGTTTGTGCTTGTGTAGGTAAAAAGATACAAATTTGATGGAAACACAGATTCCAAGGCATTTATGATGAAGAAAAGACAAAAGAAGAACTAAAGATGACAAGTCAACATAAGTCAAAGGACCTTTCTTGACAAGTTACAAACTTAAGGGACTAAGAGTGTAAACTTGGAAAAGTCAAGAACAAAGTCAAATCTGGTCAAATTTCAAAGTCAACAAGTCAAAGGGTCAAACCTGATCAAGTACAAATTCAAAGGGCCAAGAATGACAAGTTTTGGAAGTTTAAAGCTCAAAGTACAAAGCTGATTATCAAAAGGACTGAAATTACCAATTATGAAAGTATAACCAGACATGAAAGTATAACCAGACATTCTCACTCTATAAATACCCCATTGTATCTTCATTTTAGCTTAAGTGTGAAATCACACACACTTATCATTTCTCTCTCAATTCTGTTAGTAGTTAAGCTTCTAAAAGTGATTGACAACCACTTTTAGAAGGCTTATTAGTTAGTTAAAACTTTTGTAACTGAATTCTCCCATTCATGAAACTTCATTTCACTAAATTCACCTCTCAAACTCATTCTACTTAAATTCTCATTCTTACCTACTGTTCAAGCTTGATTATGTTGTTCTCATATGAACAATGGAGTTATTGTGATCGTTTTTGGAAGCTTTGTTAAGAGTTCAAGCAATTACAGTTCATTTCCTAGCATAGACTTTGCCAAAATCCATTGCAGACTAGTGTAGCAGGGAAAATGTGATGATGTTGATAGCTGTTGATGTTATGGTGATTGGTTGATGATTTTTTAGTGTTGGTTAGGTCACAAGTGAGCTCAGCGCTTATTTCTGCATCAAAGGAGCCTTCAATCTTTCTCATAAGCTATCTTTAAGTATTCCACTAAAAATCAGTTTGCATGCTACTTTCTATGTCTTAGTGTAATTATAATTGCCTTTGCCTGCTATTTGTTCATTTTGAGGTCTTTGATAAGTTTTGAATGTTTGATAGCTTAATCTGTTGGTTTTGAGTGTATCTCATAGCTTATCTTTGCTTACTTTCAGTAACTAGTGTTTGGTACTAGTCACAATCACTGATTTAGCTGTTTAAAGTTGTTGTTTGGTGTTGGTTCCCACTTAATAACTGATAACAAGTAAACGTGCACAGTTTTGGAGTCAAACTCCAAGTCAAACTAGCAAAAGGTTTATAAAATTTATTGGGTCAGTTTTCAAGCTTAGAACATGCCTTTTTCAAACAGACCTCAAATCTTCATTATGTGAATTAGAGTTGGATTTTTGTTTATGAGTATATCTTAACATCTAAGCTTTGTACATATATAAGCTAGAACATACAGTTCTCTGATTTGAGTTAGAAATAAGCCCTAGAATAAGCACTTGAACCAAGTGAAGTTTCTATGATAAATCCTTAACTGGATTTCAATATTAGCTTATTCTTTTCATAAAAGTGCCCATTTTATTTCACAAAACATTATAATAAGCTTAGAAAATAAGCTTGGACCAATGTCAAACTTGGTCAAACTTGGTCAACGTTTGGTCAAAATAAGCTCAATTTAGCTTATTTGATTTTCTGGCTTATACCTTGGTGCTTTTTGGAATCTTCTTGGATAGGTGTTTCTTATTTGGCCTCTAGATCAGATTTTGAGAAGTAAAGCTTTAGTGCTTATCCCAATAAGCAGATTCCTTAAAAGTGGTTTATTCTAAAAGTGCTTATTGAGCTTATAGGGCATTTTAGTTGAATTCCTTAATACTTGCTAGGTAAATTTGGATTAGAAATCTTTTGGAACTTATCTCAGCTTATTTGGTGGCTTAAAATTCTAGAACCAGCTTATCAAACTAAAGTGCCCGTTTTTGCTTAAATAGTTTTAAAAATTGCAAATTGGTCCCTGGTGATTAAGAGTTTGTTTAAGCTGTTAAAATAGTTAAGACATTCTAGGTTTTCCAATTAAGTCCCTAATCTTGTTAGGCAGTTACAACTTCAGTTTGGAAGTTTGTTACTTTGTTACAATTTCGTTAATAGTTTGTTATAATTTCATTTTCAGTCTTTTAACTTTTAGAATTTACATTTCCAGTCCTTAGACTTTTATAAATTTTACATTTTGAGCAATTTTACATATTGTGCATCACTTACTTGTACTTTTGGCTTTAAATGTTGTATGTGCACTATGTTTTAGCTTAGTAGGGATACGTAGAGATCATCTTTTTACCTTTTTACGTGAGCTGTGATAATTAGACCAAGATTACCAAAATTTTATAAATCAAACACCAAAAACAATTAGGTAACCTGATTTCTTTCGATTGATCAATTCGTATTGAGTCGAGAAAAATGAACTTAAAAAGACAAATATTAAATGGCGTCGCTGCCGGTTCTTTACGTAGAGATTGATGATTGATTGACGGTTACATATTGGATTTTGGGATCCGTTCACTTGTGGACGTTCATTTTATGTATCATAAATAAAAAACGTAAAAAAATCTCAAAGGTAAAAATATAAAAAATAAAAAAACCACAAAAATAAATTCTTCCTAAAGAATTGAAACAAAAAAATCAAAAATCAAAAAGTAATCTTTTTCCTAAAAGATAACACCAAAAATATATTGTATATATTGGATTCACTCGTTTTTACGTACATACTATATTTTCATAAGAAACAAATAAATACAAAAATATTTTTGATATATTATTATATGTAAATACATATATGTAGATACGAACAACCAATTTACCTACTTCCATAAATATTGTCGAGGTAATACACCGTACTTGGGGGTGTTCCTGTCCCATTTACGTGTATCATTTAAAGTAAATTAAAGGCAAAAATTGATAAACACTTTCAATAAGCAAGAACTCGAGGAATACGAACTATTAAGTGAATAGAAAGGCAGCTTTGCTCTAAAATGCAAGCCTAAGGGAAATAGGTACTTAAGAGCTTAGCACCACCTCATTCCCCCCGTTCACTAGTAAGTGTTCTAAGAAGGAAGGCTTGTTGGGGGTTTTTGCCTCCCAATTAGTACTACATATATATTATAATTTCTTGTGGTTTTCACTATTGAACCTCGGAAGAGATAATATATTCTTTTCCAAAGTCGATCGAGAGCTTCTCTCTCATTCCTCGAGTTGATTTGCATGCGCACTCGAGCGCGTGCACATATACCTATTGGTGTACAACCCCTTCCTCCCAAAAGGAAGAAAAAGAACAAGAACAAACCGTCCATCAAGCCGATCACGAGCATCGCGCTTTCGACATCGTAAACGAAGTCATGGTCGCCGTTGACAATCGACCATTGATTGAGATTCTACAATCTAACGTGGATGGGAATGCGGATGCTATAGTTATTCCCGAGATAGCCACTAAACATTTTGAGCTTAAGACATGCATGATTACTATGGTTTCTTTTATCCCCTTCCTAGGGAGACCTATGGATGACCCTCATGACCATATCAAGAGATTCATGTCCCTTTGTAATACCCTTAAGTATAATAGGGTCCCTCATGATGCGGTTAAGATGATCTTATTCCCTTTCTCTTTAGAGGGAAATGCTAGGAATTGGCTAGATAAGAAACCTTCTAGTAGCATTTTCACTTGGGATGATTTAAAGAATAAATTTGGAATCAGGTCTTTCCTCCTTCACGAACCACCGCCTTGAGAAACCAAATAATAGGTTTTCAACAAAAGAAAGACCAAAACTTTAGTGAAGCTTGGGAAGAGTTCAAAGAGTTGTTGAGAGAGTGCCCAAACCATGGTTTTGACCAAGTTCACCAAATTAACACCTTCTACAATGGTTTGAGACCTCACCATCAAGATTCCCTTAACTCGGCCGCAAGTGGAACATTCTTTCAAAGTCTACACAAGATGCATGGGATATCACTGAGACAAAATCCATGGTTCAAAGTAATAGGGAGAGAGATGAGGTGGTGCATGTTGTTCAATAGAGTGCTCATACAACAATTAATCATCAAATACTTACACAACTTCAAGAACTTAACCAAAATCAAAAGATGAATCAAGAGATGTTTCAAGACTTTATGAAGGTTTCTTTGAACAATTCTTCTACCAACAATGTCAATGCCATCACCCTATCTTGTGAGACATGTGGAGGCCCTCACTCATACTTGCAATGTGATAAAGTTTAAAACTTTCAAGGAGAATGCTATGCTTATCATGATGAGGGAAGATAACACTTTAAACCCAACATCATCCTAATCACCTTTCATACAAGTCCAACAATTACCTTGCTCCACCCAGTTTCCCTCCCCATCAACCCACCAAAAACCAAACAAACACTCCACAAGTGCTCAATAGAAACCAAGGGCCAAGGGGAAATTACCAAGGAAACAACAAAAATAGAGGGCCTAACAATTTTCAAAACCAAGGGAAGAATTTTCATGGAAATAACCAAGGGTTTCACCAACCACCTCCACCTTTCCACAACCAAGGATATAATTAAAGAAATACTATTGACCCTCAAATTGAGCTTGTGCTTCAAAAGATGAATCAAATTAAAGAAGAAAACAATAAGAAATTTGCTCTCTTACAAACACAAATCTTGCAAACCCAAAGACCACAAGGTGCTTTACCCTCCAACACTCAAACCAATCCAAGGGATAATGTAAATGTAATCACTACACGAAGTGAAAAAACAACCATTGATCCTTCAATTCCTCCTACACCCCCTTTGGTGACTCCTACTACGGTTCCTCCTTGTGAAAAGCCTACACCTTCAAAGCCTACACCTTCCAATCCTATACCTACTAATCCTTCACCCACCACACCTATCATTGAAGAAACCAACAAAGAGAGTCCTTCAACAACTACCACTCAACCTTCACCAAAACCAAATCTTCCATATCCTTCTAGATTGAGAAAAGAGAAGCTTAAGAACAAGGATGACATTCAAGTGTCTAACTTTTTGAGGATTTTTAAGCAATTGAATATTAACATATCCTTTGCGGAGGCTTTAGCTTACATGCCCAAGTTTGCCAAAATGTTTAAGGACCTTATCTCCAACAAAGAAAAGTTGATTGATATGCCTAACACATCATTGAAGGAAAATTGTTCCGCGTTGTTGTTGAAGACTTTACCAATTAAAATTGGTGATCTGGTCCGGTTCTTGATTCCTTGTAATTTCCCGGGGGTTGAAATTTGCATGGCACTTGCGGATCTTGGTGCAAGTGTAAATTTGATGCCTTTGTCGGTTTGGAAACAACTCTCTATTCCTGAGCTCACACCTACTAGGACGACACTTTAGTTAGCAAGCCGTTCAATAGCTTATCCGGTGGGGATTGCGGAAGATGTTTTTGTAGGAGTTGATAAGTTCACATTCCTCGCGGATTTTGTAGTTGTTGACTATGACATGGAACCTAGAGTTCCTCTCATTGTAAGAAGGACTTTCTTAAGGATGGGTCGCACTCTTATTGATGTGGCGGAAGGTGAACTATTTATGAGGGTAGAGGATGAGAAATTAGTGTTTAAGTTGGGGAAAGTAACTAAGAAATCTCAAAGTTGTGAAACCGTTAACATTGTGGATGTTCTTGATGAGGTTTGTAATGAACACTTTCATGAAGCTTGCAAAAGTGATAATGAGGACATTCCACATGTTGAAACCATTGCCTCAATTGCTCCCTCTTTAACATCATTTGGAGAGAGTGATTTCCTCTTAGAGGAATTTGAGTCTAACTTTCTTGTAAATGAAGATTCTCCCATCAATTGGGAATAATATATTCTTATTATCCAAAAGTTACTCAATGAGGATCCTATTCCTTCACCTACTCCACAACAAGTTACTAATGATGATCCCACATTAATTCAACCTTCTATTGAGAGTCCACCTTCCCTAGAGCTTAAGGATCTTCCATCATACCTTGAGTATGCTTTCTTAGAGGGAGAAGACAAATTACCCTTTATCATAGCCAAAGACTTGAAAGGTGATGAGAAGGAAAAGCTTATAGAAGTTCTTAAGAAGCATAAGAAGGCCATAGCTTGGAAAATATCCGACATAAGGGGGATTGATCCTAACTTTTATACACATAAATCCTTATGGAGGATGATTATAAACCCGCCATCTAAAACCAAAGACGGGCTAACCCAAAAATCTATGAAGTCATCAAAAAGGAAGTTATCAAACTCCTCGATGCGGGTATGATTTACCCAGTTTCCGACTCACCATAGGTTAGCCCGGTGCATTGTGTGCCTAATAAGGGTGGAATCACCATTGTGCCTAATGAAAACAATGAGTTGATTTCCACTAGACTTGTCACGGGTTTGAGAGTTTGTATTGATTATAGGAATCTTAATGATGCTTCTAGGAAAGACCATTTCCCATTACCTTTCATGGACCAAATGCTTGAACGCTTAGCGGGAAATGAATACTATTGCTTTCTAGATGGATTTTCAGGTTATTTCCAAATACCCATTGAACCAAAAGATCAAGAAAAGACCACATTCACTTGTCCATATGGCACATTTGCTTATAAGAGAATGTCTTTTGGCTTGTGCAATGCCCCGAGGACATTTCAAAGGTGTATGATGGCAATCTTTCATGACATGATAGAGCACACAATGGAAGTGTTTATGGATGATTTCTAAGTCTTTGGAGATTCATTCACTTCTTGTCTCTCCCATTTAGAACGTATGCTAAAAAGGTGTGAAGAAACACGTCTTGTTCTAAATTGGGAGAAGTGCCATTTCATGGTCAAAGAAGGGATAGTTTTGGGGCATAAGATATCTAACAAAGGTGAAAGGAGTTAGAAGCTTTTTGGGATATGCGGGTTTCTATAGACGTTTTATCCAAGACTTTTATAAAATAGCTAGACCCATGACCCACCTCTTAGAAAAAGAGGCTCCTTTCATATTCACACAAGAGTGTTTAGAGTCTTTTGAGATCCTTAAAGAAAAATTGACTAAGGTTCTAGTTTTGGTTTCACCAAATTGAGATTTGCCTTTTTAACTCATGTGTGATGCTAGTGATTATGCCGTGGGGGATGTTTTGGGGCAAAGAGTTAATAACCATTTTCAACCTATACACTATGCGGGTAAGACAATGACGGGTGCTCAATTACATTACACCACTACAGAAAAAGAATTGCTAGCCATTGTATATGATTTTGAGAAATTTAGACCCTATCTTGTGCTTTCGAAGACCATAGTGTATACGGACCATTCCGCTCTCAAATACCTTATGACAAAGCAAGATGCTAAGCCTAGACTTTTGAGATGGGTTTTGTTACTCCAAGAGTTTTCCATAGAAATTCGTGATAAGAAAGGAGCCGAGAATTTAGAGGCGGATCATTTGAGTAGACTTGAGCATCCTTTTCAAGGAGAATTACCTCATAAGGAAATCAATGAATCTTTTCACTTGAGGAACTCATGTCTATCTCTTCATAAGAGGATGCCACCCCTTGGTTTGCGGATATTACAAACTATTTTGTGGGAGATGTGCTTATTGAGGGTCTTACTTCCCAACAAAAGAAAAAGTTTCTCAAGGAAGCTAAATATTACTTTTGGGATGACCCTTACCTCTTTAGGCAATGTGCGGACCAAATCATAAGACGTTGTGTAGATGGGCCCGGAGCATTTAAGATCTTAGAAGCTTGCCATAAGGGACCCATGGGGGGCCATTTTTGGCCTAACTACACGGCTAAAAAAAGTCTTTGATTCGGGTTACTATTGGCCTTATATTTACAAAGATGCCCAAAAAATGGTGAAATATTGTGATGTTTGTCAAAGACAAGGAAATATTAATCAAATAGATGAGATGCCATAAAATTTCATACAAGAATGTGAGATATTTTATGTATGGGGCATAGATTTTATGGGACCTTTCCCATCTTCCAAGGGATATAAGTACATACTCGTAGCGGTGGATTATGTTTCTAAGTGGGATGAAGCTAAGGCTTTGCCTACTAATGATGCTCAAGTTGTAGTAAAGTTCTTGAAGTAATTATTTGCTAGATTTGGTGTACCTCGAGCCATTATAAGTGATCGTGGGACTCATTTATGTAATGATCAATTTACAAGGGTCATGAAGAAGTATGGTGTTAACCATAAACTTTCTACCGCGTATCACCCTCAAACCAATGGGCAAACTGAGGTCACAAATCGTGGTTTAAAGAGGATTTTAGAACGTACGGTGGGAGAGCATCAAGCTTCTTGGTCAGATAAGCTTGATGATGCTTTGTGGGATTTTAGAACCGCTTTTAAGACACCAATTGGTTGTACACCTTATAGACTTGTTTATGGAAAAGCACGCCACCTCCCATTCGAGTTAGAACATATGGCTTCATGGGCTCTTAAATGGGCTAACTTTGATCTAAACCAAGCCGGTTCACATAGGAAAGACCAACTTAATGAGATGAATGAGCTTAGAACCGATGCCCATGAAAAATCATTGCTTTATAAGGAAAAGACTAAGCAATTGCATGATGCTAAGATCAAGAACCGTGAGTTCAAAGTTGGAGATTCGTTTTTACTCTTTAAATCATGATTGACGCTTTTTGCGGGCAAGCTTAAGTCACGATGGTCCGGTCCATTCACTATTGCTCAAGTATTTCCATATGGGACTATTGAGTTGTCTCAACCAAATGGCCCAAATTTCAAAGTGAATGGTCATTGTGTCAAGCATTACTTTGGGGAGGACATTTCCGTTGACATGATCCAAGAGATCCCCGTTTTCCCCATGAATTAATTCATTGTGGGAAGAGTCGAGCTAGAGACTCCTTAAATCAAGCTTGAATAACTAGGATTAGATCATTTAGCTTAGAGTGTGGTAAGATAGGAATAAAGGGTATATAGTTGAGATGAAGTGTAGGGGGGTGCCTATATTTTGTCTTGTTGGTGTTTGTCGGGTTGCTCTCTCTCATTGCATGCATTGGAGCTTATGGAGGAGGCCCTTGTATCGGGTTCACTTTGCTACTTTTGTGATTCAAAACTGACTCTTAATAATGTCTAAAATGAATTCACTTTAGTATACCTTTCTTTAGCTCGAGTTAAGCAAAGTTATCAATGTAATAAGTGTAGGGGAGTTTACTCCAATACTCTTAAACATTGAGGACAATGTTTATCTTAAGTGTAGGGGGTCTTCTATCGAAGTGACCTTACCTAGAACATTGTCATTGCCTTCATGATAATTGGGAAATTATTTTTCAACATTTTTCAAATTTTTGATCTACTTTGGCCACCAAAATATGCATTCATAATTTTTTCATTAATCGTTTTTCATTTGCATAACACATTTGCATTGTATATATTTCTTCTTTTATTTTTCATCAAAAATATATAAAAAGAAAAAAATATAATAAAGGATATGGTTTAACAAGTTTAGAAGTCTTTGACATATTAGGCCCGCCATGAATATTTTAACTCAACCCGAGTTTGCTTATCCAAGCTTACTCTAGCTAGTATCCTTAACCATGTAGACCTTTATTGGTTTATTAGGCTAAGCATCCACGAGTCTCATTATTTGAGATTTTAAACTGTTGAGAACGAGAGATGATTGAGTTTGAAGTAAGTGTAAAGGGATAGATAAACCTCATATTAATTACTTGTGGCTTTTATATCCCTTTCGTAACCTTTACTTTCTTGTCAACACATGTATATATGTTAATAAATAATCAAGAACGGTTTTAATCGGTTTGTAGTCTCTTATGCATTTGTGACTAATCATTCGTGGTTGGTATAAGTACGTCTTAAGATTCTAAGTTAGAACGTTTTATGTGTATTAGACTTATGTCATGCTTAATACTTAGGGGGTGTTTTTCCTTTTATTCTTTTCCTTTTATTTGTGAGGAATAAAGAAAAATAAGAGCGGCTTGAAAAAAATGAGTGGCTAGAAAAAAAAAAGAAAAAAAAGAAAAAGAAAAAGAAAAAGAAAAAAATTATACAAGACTCCCAAGAGGGGCAGTGAAGTGTTAATTATAGTAGCTATTGAATTCCAATATTACTCTCACAAGGGTTGTGGGGAGTTAATAGTTTCTCCAATCCAATATTACCTAGACGGGTTACGGGCTTGAAGATGTAAGGTCTCAAAAAGGCGGCGGATATAAATTATTGCGTGAGTTTTATTTTTCTTTCTTTAACGTGTGTGTAGCTACTTATTAATGCATGACATAAGGATCTTACACATAAGGCGAATGACTTATTATTTTGTGTCGGACTTATATTAATTGTGGGCGGTTTTTCGAGTAATGGATAAGATGGTTACTTAGGATTAAAACCGTGCTTCCTTATTTTCAGATTTTACATTTCTTATATTTCCCGCTTTAAATAATGGCAGATTTTCCCAAAATCAATTTGCTCAAATAATAACCGGTCTTAGAGGCATAATAAGTAAGGGTATAATAGTAACACAATTAATTTGTATGAATAAGTCGATGCACTTTCACTTATCAATAACAATGATCTCGTTTTTAAGCTTGGTATGGGGAAAGTGAAACTTGAGGATGATAAGTGTCATGGTACAAAAGCCCTAATTAAAGTCAATGATTTCTTTATGAGTTATTTCCATCAAAACCATTTCAAGAAAAATACAAAAATATATAAATAGAATTATATTCCTTGCATTGCATTGTAAAAAATCAAAATCATACATCATATAGTGTAGTGTAGTGTAAAAGCATTTCATCATGGCCAAGGTAGATTAATTATGAGAAAAATGTAATTTAGAGCTTTGAAATATGGCATTGCATGAGGTCATAACAATGATAAAGTGTAGGGGATTTGATATGAGTGAAATCTCATATCAACTATATCATATTTAACCCTAAAACACAAAGTAAAATACCAGATTTTATGTGTAAGAGCAGTATTATGGGTATTCTTTGTTGTTTGTGCTTGTGTAGGTAAGAAGATACAAATTTGATGTAAACACGGATTCCAAGGCATTTATGATGAAGAAAATACAAAAGAAGGACTAAAGATGACAAGTCAACATAAGTCAAAGGACCTTTCTTGACAACTTTCAAACTCAAGGGACTAAAAGTGTAAACTTGGAAAAGTCAAGAACAAAGTCAAATTTGGTAAAATTTCAAAGTCAACAAGTCAAAGGGTCCAACATGATCAAGTACAAAGTCAAAGGGCCAAGAATGACAAGTTTTTGAAGTTTAAAGCTCAAAGTACAAAGCTGATTATCAAAAGGATTGAAATTGCCAATTATGAAAGTATAACCAAACATGATCCGTGTGATAGCCCAAAGGACCAATCAGAAGCCAGTAATTGAGATCCTTGGATTGCTAGATCAAGCAATTAATGAGGAGAGAGTTAGCTGGAGTAATAACTTAGCCGAATCTTAACAGTATAACACACTAAGCAATTTCCACCAATCACAAAGTCCCGCTTCATATCCTTCACTATTCAAATGGATTATGATCTGCGTCAAGATTAATGGGCCATTCATAACATGTCACGTTGACCTTTCATTCCTAGATCGAAGAGCAAGATTTATACACTTTCATGGAAAACTTTCAACACCAAAAGTAATCGTCATCACTTGGCGAACTCAACCCAGTTGGTTAATTGGCATTTCATCCAAAGAATAACTTTTCCCCAAACTGGATCATGAACTGAGAATTTCAATTAAGCAAGTGAAGACACCTGGCAATTTCCAATTGGTTGGAACATGTCATTATCCTCACAAACACTCCATTCTCACTCTATAAATACCCCATTGTATCTTCATTTTATGTAATTAGCTTAAGTGTGAAATCACACACACTTATCATTTCTCTCTCAATTCTGTTAGTAGTTAAGCTTCTAAAAGTGATTGACAACAACTTTTAGAAGGCTTGTTAGTCAGCTAAAACTGTTGTAACTGAATTCTCTCATTAATGAAACTTCATTTCACTAAATTCACCTCTCATACTCATTCTACTTAAATTCTCATTCTTACCTACTGTTCAAGCTTGATTCTGTTGTTCTCATATGAACAATGGAGTTATTGTGATCGTTTTTGGAAGCTTTGTTAAGAGTTCAAGCAGTTGCAGTTCATTTCCTAGCACAGACTTAGCCAAAATCCATTGTAGACTAGTGTAGCAGGCAAAGTGTGATGATATTGATAGTTGTAGATGTTATGGTGATTGGTTGATGATTGTTTGGTGTTGGTTAGATCACAAGTGAGCTCAGCGCTCATTTCTGCATCAAAGGAGCCTTCAATCTTTCTCATAAGCTCTCTTTAAGTTTTCCACTAAAACATCAGTTGCATACTACTTTCTATGTCTTAGTGTAATTCTACTTACCTTTGCCTGCTATTTGTTCTTTTTGAGGTCTTTGATAAGTTTTGAATGTTTGATAGCTTAATCTGTTGGTTTTGAGTATATCTCATAGCTTATCTTTGCTTATTTTCAGTAACTAGTGTTTAATACTAGTCATAATCTTTGATTTAGCTGTTTAAAGTTGTTGTTTAGTGTTGGTTCCCACTTAATAACTGATAACAAGTAAATGTGCAAAGTTTTGGAGTCAAACTCCAAGTCAAACAAGCAAAAGGTTTATAAAAAGTATTGGGTCAGTTTTCAAGCTTAGAACATGCCTTTTTTAAATAGACCTCAAATCTTCATTACTGTAAATTAGAGTTGGATTTTTGTTTCTGAGTATAGATTAACATCTAAGCTTTCTAGATATATAAGCTAGAACATACAATTCTCTGATTTGAGTTAGAAATAAGCCCTAGAATAAGCACTTGAACCAAGTGAAGTTTCTGTGATAAATCCTTAACTGATTTTCAATATTAGCTTATTCTTTTCATAAAAGTGCCCATTTTCTTTCACAAAACAGTATAATAAGCTTAGAAAATAAGCTTGGACCAAAGTCAAACTTGGTCAACGTTTGGTCAAAATAAGCTCAATTTAGCTTATTTGATTTTCTGGCTTATTCCTTGGTGCTTTTTTGGAATTTTCTTGGATATGTGTTTCTTATTTGGCCTCTAGATCAAATTTTGAGAAGTAAAGCTTTAGTGCTTATCCCAATAAGGAGATTCCTTAAAGGTGGCTTATTGTAAAAGTACTTATTGAGCTTATAGGGCATTTTAGTTGAATTCCTTGATACTAGCTAGGTAAATTTGGATTAGAAATCTTTTGGAACTTATCTCAGCTTATTTGGTGGCTAAAAACTCTAGAACCAGCTTATCAAACAAAAGTGCCCGTTTTTTCTTAAATACTTTTAAAAATTGTAAATTGGTCCCTGGTGATTAGGAGTTTGTTTAAGCTGTTAAAAATAGTTAAGACTTTATAGGTTTTGCAATTAAGTCACCAATCTTGTTAGGAAGTTACAGTTTTAGTTTGGAGGTTTGTTACTTTGTTACAATTTGGTTAATAGTTTGTTATAATTTCATTTTCAGTCCTTTAACTTTTTAAATTTACATTTCCTGTCCTTAGACTTTTAAAAACTTTACATTTTGAGCAAATTTACATATTGTGCATCACTTACTTGTACTTTTGGCTTTAAATGTTGTATGTGTACTATGTTTTAGCTTAGTATGGATACGTAGAGATCATATTTTTACCTTTTTACACGAGTTATGATAATTAGACATAGATTTCCAAAATTTTATAAATCAAACACCAAAAATAATTGGTTAACCTGATTTCTTCGATTGATCAATTCGTATTGAGTCGAGAAAAACAAACTTAAAAGGACAAATATTAATGATTTAATTTCATTTGGATACCATACTTTTATTTGGATATGAGGGAACTCATCCGTACCATCCATCTCCTTTTAATCTAATAAATAAGATTAAACACAAAATATATTTTCACCCACTTTTTTCCAACATTACTATCTCTTAAACCGTTAATCGTTATTCGAAAAAAACATACCGTTACGGAGAGCATTTAATTATCTTTCAATATATATGTTATATGATACACTTTCGACAAAATTTTTTTTTCAATTTTTTTCACGTTTTCGAAAATTATCATATAGGATACTAATATCATATATGATGTATCACCAGTATCATATATGATATAACCTATCATATATGATAGAAACCCATATCATATATGATTTAAAACTGTTATCATATATGATGAAATAGTGTTATCATATATGATATTTCACGTAAATTTTAACAAGAAGAAAAAAAGGAATTTTTTTCTTTAAAAGTATATCATAATGCATATTGGTAGAAAGGTAATAAAACGCTCGTCGCAATGGTATAATTATTTTCGTTTAACACTTAACGGTTTAGGAGATATTTAAATTATAAAATATAAGTGAAAAATAAAATATATTTAATCTTATCAATTAGGTGAAAATGAGATGGATGGTGGGGGTGTGTCCCCTCATATTCAAAGAAAAAATATGGTATCCAAAATAACTCTTCTCTATCTTTATTTATGTTACATACTACTTTATAATAATTATATCATTTAAAATACTTTTGAAAACCAAATCTATTCATATAACGTTCATAGAGTATTTTATAACATAATTATAAATATTTATGGTCAAAGTTCAATAACAAAGACTTATAATATATGGACACTTAATATGAGACGGAGGTAGTAAAACTTTTAGTAGTAGAATTTTAAATAAATTAAATGGGTTTAAATATAAACTTATAATTTTTTATATTTTAAATAACTTTGGAAAATAAACAAATAACCCCTTAAACTTTACACTATCAATAATTTATACGTTAAAATACAACATATATTCAACTATTATAAATACCAAAATGAAAACATAGGTTATTGCTCAATTTTTATTTAGACATATGAGAAAATCAAGCGACATAAACTATTATTAACATGAATATAAATATCAAAATTAAGGCGCAACCTCAGACGTCAGTGTGAGATGAAAATAAATAGATAAAAGTTTACTTATTGCAACGACACATATTTTTTTCAAAGTCGCCATATGAAACTAAACAAATAATGTCTAGAATGGGATAACTAAAATTTCAATTAAACAAAGTCTGATGTTTTATGCATGAAAAAAATATACAAAATATCAACTGATATTAACACATCATGATAAAATTACGTAAAACTCGTGCGTGCATGAGTATTGTAACTATTTAAGTATTAAAGTTTCAATATAATTGTATAGAAATACTACGAAATCATGAATATATAGATTGTAACAATATTTAACTTCAATACAAACTTGACTCAAATTGTGTGTGTAGGGTTGGTGTGAATAATTTGATGTGAAAAATTTGTTGATTAATAATAATATGCCTATTTCTAATAAAAATGTTGAAAGTAAAATGAGAATGAGTTTATATTAATTTACACGTATTAAAGTAAAAAACAACATAATCAAACATACACCCTCCATCCCATAATTATAGTCCACCGAATAATGTGACAACTGTGATTTTTTGGAGGGTTACTTATAAACTATAATATGATAATCTTGCGAGATTAAAATACATGATTGTGGATCATGGTGCTAATGGCGGTGAAATGTTATGAAATAAGATCACATTGACGTTTCATTTCAACGTTGTTATCGTTTATTTATCTTGCGTGTACGTATTATGTACAATATATATTTATTATATGTACTTATTATTTATTTATTAAGTTTTTAAAAACATGTTATTTATGAAAACTTTTGCAAATAAAACGTGAGTCGTAGGATTATTAGAAAGTCGAAGGTTTTAAGTTTAACGTTTGAGGTTTTACATTAGAGGGTCTAAGAAGTAAACTGTTGATCCCAAACTTAGATCAGTTAGCTTTATGTTAACGAGATTGAATCAAGATTAACACAAAGAGAAACTTTGTGTTAACAACAATCTAAGTGTTATGCGGAATTAACACTCAGAATCACAATGCTAAACACAATATAAACCAAAATTTCACTTCGATTAATGAAACTTGCGTACAATGAAAGTATAGGAAAACGTATATCAAACCTAAACCCTAAGACCTCCTTTTTTAATATAAGGAGTCTTGTACAATAAGCAAACTTGTCAACTATTTTAGGAAGATATATTAAGATAAACATAAAAATACAATATACAGTGTATATCTACCTAACATATAAAAACGTGTTGACTAAGTATTCTGGGATTTCTCTTGTCAGCACTTGAATATTTCTTGTCAGCGTCCAATCTGTCAGCGCCTAAATAACTCTTGTCCGCGGCATTGTGATGTAGCTAATTTTATTCCCAACATACACCAAATTTGTAATAAATAACTAGAGGGTCAAAATTGAACATATTGTGTAGTAAAGGGTATGGATCGGCCAACTGTAAAGAAAAGGGAAGGACGGAGGCCCAGTTTGAGCCCAAGAATGAGTGTTAGGACAATTTATCTATAAAGATATATTACCTAACACCCTAAAATATTTCCAACCCCCCAATAACCTTAAAATTTGGTCGACTAACATCCATGGAGGAAGAAGAAACCCAAAATCAATTAGGGTTTAAGGTAATTAACTAAACTATCTTCGATTATACTTAAGATGACGTATGTAACAATTACAATTATGGAATTATGTTTAATTAATTAGGTATTTGGTTAATTAGGGTTTACAGTTTATAATTAATATTAGGGTTTCATAAAACGTGATTAACTATTAATGGTGATTAATCATGGTTTGAATATGCTAAAATTGAAGGTAAAGTCTAGGAAGATTTTTAGGTCAACCTGTTTTGATCATAACTTGATCAGACGGATAGCCTTTTGAGTGATTCAAAAGCCTAAAACTATCCATAAAAAGTCTACTTTCAAATGGTGGTAACTAGATATTTTTATTCAGTTTGTCAGTAAAACATTTTTTAAAAGATTCGGAGTCAAACTGTGTTTTAGATAGCAAGTGTGTTATAACATCTAGTAGTTTTGACGAATGTAATATCTATGTTTATAAATAAAGAGGTGATTTTACTAAGAAGTTTTTGCTTTTTATTATGATGTGTGACTAAATTGTTGAATGTATGAATACTCACTATCTCAATTATCACATCCACATATGCCAATATGTTACATACTCTATATGTATATCAAGTCTGAGTTCTAAAGATAACTATATGTACAATAATGAATAAGAACCACTCAAATACAACAAAGATACCCTAAATAGCCATAGACACTATAGAAATCCCTTATAAACTAATATTTCAAGCAATATAACTACAAAATAACTATGTACTTTTATTAAACACTTTATACTAGTTCTAGTCTACCATATAAAGAAAAGGTAAATAATCACAAAACACTAATATTCACTAATCACAAGTTAATTACAAGAAAATGACCTAAAATCAAGATTAGCATATAAAATACAATCTATAATGAATTAGACTCTAATCTTTTGAAACAAATTATACAACTCAACTAAGTATCACAATATAATCATACATTTATCGTAAACTAAGTTACAAATTATTAAAGCATAAAGTACAAGTTTTCAAAGCATAGAACCTTAAGCTTACTTAAATAACCCTAGAATATGATCAACCTATATAAACCCTTAAACTAAGAATGTAGAACCCATAGAAGTCATAAAAATATCATATAAGACTTAGTAAAAGTTTACATTAAGATACAAAACCTAATTACCCAAAATAGAAAGTCATTAGGCTTTATGATATAGAAACCCTTATATTAAGAAATCTACATGGAATCATAACATAGTCTTTTAGGATAAGTCTACAAACACTCATAGGACTTGTTGGAAATACGTTTTACGTATATAGAAAGTCTCGGTCACTCCAACAATGTAGTTATAGGCTCGTAGTAATGTTTAGTTTCATTTATTAAGTAGCCCGACCCATGAGCATGTTCATGGGCCGGAGGCCCAAGTCCATTAAGGACTTGGGGTATTTAAACCTCTTTCCACCATGGAAAGAGGTGTTGGTTGTTTCATTTCATGTTTTCCATATAACAAAGTTCTTTCATTTCTCTCTCTAAGTTTCTCTCTCTAGAAAACATCAACCCCCTTGTTTCACAAAGATTATCATTGTTCTACAATTGGTATCAAGAGCATGGGATGAAATATGGTTTGTTTTTAGTGTTGCGTATGTTTTATAAACATTTCGTAGGGTGTTGAGTATTTCTTGCCGAATCTTCAAATTTTTTTTTTGTGTTTGATCGTGATTTCAAGTAGTATAATGTAGTGATTCGTGTTATAGTGTTTTTGGTATCTTGGTTTTGGTTAAAACACAATCTTTCTTGGATCAAAAGTGCAAAAAGTTCTTGTGTTCTTCATTCCGAAATTCAAGCAAACATCACCATCGGAAAGTACAAGTGAAAATGGGCTTCCATCGCAATAACCATCACCATCGGAAAGTGATTGGTTCCACTTTGTGATATTTGGATTTCGATACTTATTCCGATCTGGATATTCCGATCGTTCATTGCGATCTGGATTCCGACGGTTATAAGGAAGTTTTAAGTCGTTACTCTGCCTAAATTTTGTCAGCTATATTCCGATCTGAATCATTCCGACATTACTTTGCGATCCGAGCATTCCGATCTGAATCATTCCGACAGCACTTTGCGATCTGAATCATTTCGACAGCTTTGCATTGCGATCTAGGCATTCCGATACCATCATCATTCCGACAAGGTTACATTGCGATCTGAGCATTCCGATCTGAATCATTCCGACAGCACTTTGCGATCTGAATCATTTCGACAGCTTTGCATTACGATCTAAGCATTCCGATAGTAAGACATTCCGATCTGGGTATTCCGACAGAAAGAACATTTCGATAGAACCCGTTTTGGATACTTAGTGGATTTCTTCTATTTGGCATTTAATTTGGTAATTTGGTAAATTTCAAAAGCAAACACAACAACAAGATAACAACATCTTTTAGTTAACAACACAAAAAACTCATAACCTTATTTCATTGTTCGATCATCTTTGATAATCTTTTTTTTCAAGGGATCACAAAATGAATTCACATTAATTTATGCCAACTATGACTTCACTCACCGATATATCGATCATTTCGGGTACCGATACTCGCCCGCCTTTGCTCATCAAAGATTTATTTGAAGCATGGCAAGGCCGTATGAGAACGTACATCATGGGCAAACAAAATGGTCGACTTATGCTTCAATCAATTGATAAAGGACCATTAGATTGGGGAGAGGTCACCGTCAACAATGTGACAAGGCCAAGGGAGTATCATGAGTTAACCGATGCCAATAAAATCATTGCAGATGCCGATGAAAGGGCTGTTCAGACAATTCTTCAAGCCCTTCCACCCGATATCTTTCGAATGGTAAGTGAACATACAGTGGCAAAGAATCTTTGGGATCGACTTGCGGTTTTGCTACAAGGGACATCTCTCACTAAGCAAGAACGAGAGTGTCAACTGTATGATTTATTTGATAGGTTCACATACCTTACAGGGGAGACACTTCATGATTTTTACTGGCATTTTACCACTTTGATGAATGACATGAATGTCTATAATCTAAGGATTGAACAGTTTCAATTAACACCAAGTTTTTGAACACACTACCCCCTGAATGGAGTCAATATGTGACTGATGTCAAGATGATTCGTGATCTACACAAGTCCAATTTAGATCAACTCTATGCTTTCTTACAACAACATGAGAAGCATGTGATCCAAAACCGAATTTCTCAAGGACCTTATCATGAACCAATGGCATTATTGGCAAACCATCCTACACTATCATACAACAACTCTCAGCTTGCTCTAGGACACAAATCTTCATATCAACTTGTGTATCAAACACCAAGCTTCCCACAGTACTCGATTCTACCACCGCCACCTACATCTTATCACCAACCAGCAACATCATCATCACAAGGAGATTCACACCCATTACCTTATTCTTCACACCAGTATTCACCGTATCAACCTCCCACCAACCTTGCTAATACTGAAGGCCTACGAATTCTAAGGATTTGGTAAAGGATGGATTAGATCTATGGATTTGGTGGAAGAGATGGGGAAGAAGGAGATTAGGTGTAGAGAGAGAAAGGAGAGGGAAGAAAAGTAGAGAGAGAAAGTGATTAGATTAATGATTATTGTTAATGAATGAATGACCAACCCCCTCCTAACATGCTAGGAGGGGTATATATATAGCCCACCCTACATGTGGGCTATATGGACTATACATAACTAAAGTGGACCACGAGCCCATTACATAATTATCGTTGGAGCGACCGATCCTTCATAAATACGTAAAACGTATTTCCAACAATCTCCCCCTAAGGGAGGTCGCTCCAAGTTACAAAGTTCTAAATATTCTATGGCTCGTGATCTATGCTAATAATGATGTGACCGAGACTTTCTTTGGGAAAACACATTTCCAACAATCTCCCCCTAAGGGAGGTCACACCATTTTACAAAATCTTAAACCTAGCATCTATGCTTGAGTCTTCGATCTTGTTCTTGTGAATATGCTTGATATGATCTTTGACTTTAGTCTTGAGCATGTTTCCTTGCCTTGACCTTGTGCATTCATCACTTGTGAAATTTGCCTCTTCGTGACTTCATGTTCCACATACTTATACCTTTAAATTCTTGAAAGCTTCAGAGTTTGATACAGCGGAAGACTTGACCTTCAGACTTTCTTGAATTTGTTGAAGTACTAAGTGTATGTAGTATAAGCATGTGGTGACGACTTCTTCTGGATTGTACACCGCAATGCCACCTTCTTGTTACGCTGCATAAGACAGTTAGCAACAAACAATATACACGGATGAAATGGCCTTGAACATTTCATTCTAATTCGGTAGCATTTTACCTCCGGTCGATGAAGACCGTTGGACGATATTAAATATCGTACTTGTGGCAGGTAGTTTCAATTAAGAACCTCCTTGACAAGATTTCGCGGGTAAACCCGTTCTCTTTACTCGACCGTCCAAAGCTGACTGCGAACGTAAAGAGTGAATCATTTGGATAATATTATCCGTATGATTTGAAGCCGTCAATTCATGTTCCTGGAACAAGTGAAGTTCAATTAAGAACCGCACCATCGTTGCTTTCCAGTTGTCACTAGCTTGATTCATAAAGAATCTTGCAAGTTACCTACCAAGTGCTGTTTGATGTTAACACTAGAAGGATTTCCACTCGTCACTGTGATCAAAAAAGAGTCACTCTGAGTGTTCTGGCAAGATCATATGATAATGCGTAGAGGCCTGGAACGTGTTTAAATTCATTTAAGAATTAAACCACTGTTGCTTTCCAGTTATCACAAGTTTGATTCATAAAGAATAGCACAAGTCACCTACCATGAGCTTTTTGATATTCGCTCAAGAAGGATTTCCATCTTCATTGTAAATACTTTCGTATTACTCGGATGTTCAGGCAAGATCATGAAGATTTTGCGTAGGACTCTTAAGAACTTTCTTACTTTTCACAGTGTGTGAAGAAGCAAGTAAATATGAAAGTGTGTCCTAATGAGATATTTGATGATCTCAAATGGCTCTAGACTCGATCGTGCATTTTGGATTTTTAGTGATCGGAGGCTGGAGAGGAGTGCCACCTTTTCAATACCAATTTATTCGGAGTGAATAAATCAATAGATAATATGTTGATCTCCGTGTGATTAAAACAAATACCTTTTGAGAGATATTTGAGTTAGCTGGGAAGGGTTGTGCATTGCATCACTGGGTCCATGATGTCTTTCTTCAATATCAAGAATCATTAAAAATGATCTCAATAGCATATGAATTGACCCGGTTTCTGCCTAAAGTTGTAAGGAGGGCTTCTTTCTTTACACCCTTTATCTTTACAATTCTTTTTCATTCTTCAACCCCTTCAATGCTTACCAATACGTCATCACTAGCACCTTGTTGTGATTGTTCCAGTGCTAACTTAAGTACTTGGTCGGCATTCAGCTACGTTCACAATCTTTCTCCATCTTTCCTAAGGACTACTAATTCTAGCTATGGAATGTCCTTGGGAAGATTCCTCCGGTTCTAGAGAAATCATTGGACTTTAACCTATCCTACCATCCTTATGTCACCACAATCTTCACCGTCGTGAATAGAGATGTTTTGGGTAAGTGTATGTCACCATGAAATCCATTTTGAAGTGCAAATCCATTTTGCTCCCCCTTAACATATGCCACGATATCCGAAAACATTTCGCACATGTCGGGATGAGCTAGCACGTTAAGTCAAACCATTTATGATTGATCATATCCCATATTAAATCACATTTTCTCCCCCATATTAAAAATATTAACCCAATCGATGTTTTTAATATCAATTGATTTAATAGCATTTGAAGAAAATTTGGGAACAAAAATGCAAATCCAATTATCTTCATGATTTTAACAAGCTCCCCCTCAAATTAATGAGGGTGTACTTGAAACGTAAATTAAATACCTTTTAAACACAAGTGTAAGGTATTTATTACGTGCAAAGATCAGATATAATAATAAATTCACAAGATTAGCAATGTACGAGGTTGGACCTGAATAATGGAGAACATCATATGAAAGAAGCACATGGTTCTTGTTCATGAATGTTGGTCACCTCGTCACGTCCCCGAGAAAATTAATTCTCGTTGTTGAGTCAAAGCTTTCCGGTGAAATGCTTGACTTGATTATGAAAAGCGGGTTGCTATCTGAAATAATAGCAAACCATTTTGAGCATGTTTTAAAAAATTTGAACTTCTGCTCGAACTTTATTTACAACCCCGTGTCATTATTGAATGACATTTCTAGGTTCGTAAATATTATCGATTCCAGAAGACATGCTCTTTTTATCAAAACATTTTTGAACACACAATTTTGAAAGATTTAGAAAAACCTTTTGAGAAATTCTCGAAAAATTGTGTTCAAAGTTTTTGAAAAACAATTACTTGAGCTTAAGATGTTGAATATCTTATAAAACTAGCTCAAGTCCGAGAAGTTGTAAACTTCCCGTTGTTAAGGATAAGTTTATCATCGGCGATAAACTTTCCTTTTATCTGAAGAACGAGTCCTAAGCTGACATTTACTTAGAAGTCGTGTACACGAGCTTAAAACCTTTGAATGGTTTTAAATGTAAGCTCGTGTCCGAGAAAATTTAATTTCTCGTTGTAAGGATAAGTTTATCATCGGCGATAAACTTTCCTTTATTTGAAGCACGGGTTACCATCTGATATTTAATGATAAACCATAATGCATGAGCTTAAAAACTTGGAATGTTTTTGATATAAGCTCATGCCCGAGAAAAATGAATTTCTCGTTTTTAGGATAAGTTTATCATCGGCGATAAAACTTTCCTTTCTTTGATGATCGAGTTATAGTCTGTGATGCGACTATAAGTCCTTGTTTGCAGCTTAACCATGAATCCCCTGAGACATTTGTTTCTCTGATATCTGCTTCTTCAGCAACCAAACTCTAAGAGTATCCTTAGTTGAACGGTATACAACGATTTGACCGCTTCGTTCTTTTGGAACATCAACTTTGGTACCTGCATTCTCATTAGAAGTTTGTATACTTTTGCATGGGTTAGAGATATCTATTTTTGAAGCACGTGGGGGTTCACAGTTGGCTTTACTTGTGTCAGAGGTGGCCTGAGGGGATGATTCACTTGTCTTAGTTTGCAAACGTTTCCTTTTATAGAAAATCTTAAGTTCAGGCTTAAGTGATGTATCATCCTTTGCAATTTCCTCCCTAGTAGTCTTCGTAGAATCAGAGACTATCCTAGTTAAAGGGCACTCGTTTCCTACAAGAGTAAAAGTTCTACCAGTGGGGCGCCAAACTTTACCAAAGGGTTTGATTTTAGCTATCCACTGGGACTTAATTCTAGCACGGGAGTTCACCTCATCAAGTAATTTCTTGACACAAGCATCATGATTTGCCGTAAAGACACATTTTCTACATGTTTTACAAGTAGCATATTTAATGTCTGAATAATTCCTAGATGATTGATCGATGCTCCTAGAAGATGGCATGCTACGGTTAGCAGTGTTGGGTAATCTAGAAGGCATCTGACTAGGTTGGACATTGCTATCTCTTACATGTGTCTTTTGAATAGCTTCCCTTTGACCAGATTTATGGCAAACGTCATTTGAACTAGTTCTAGACGTGGTCTTGGTATTTTTAGGGAAACTAGAGGCAATCATATGATTTGGTCTTGCTAAAGCTGGAGTGATCACATTGGGCCTAGTTGTTGGAGTGACAGTTCTAGAAATATGACCCAAATCAACTTGGGAGGCAAGCCGCGGTCTCGAGGATTGTGGTCGCTCGGATCTAAATGCAGTAGGTTGTCTGACAGTCGGTTGTCTGACGAACTGATTTGTAGGCGGTTTCCCCAAGATTGATGGTTTTTCAAGCTTAGTGTCCACACTAGGTCCTTTACTTTTCCTTAACTCGTTTTTCAACGCAGCTATAGCAAAGACCTTTTCCTGTACTTGGGCCTTTAAAGTCTCATTTTCTTTGAGCACGATATCTTGGGATGCCAACTTAGATTCAAGCAGTTGAATTTGTTTCAAAAGATTATCCTTTTCAGTTTTAGAATCTAGAACAGTTTGATCCAATTTTCTTTCAAGAACAACGTTTGACTTTTCAAGTTTTTCAAAGTATGTTTCAAATTTGTCCGTTTTCTTAGAAAATTCAAGTTTGGCATCCTCAAGATCTTTTGATTGCTGAGCTACGATCGTTTCGAGCTCTTTAATCTTGGAATCAGAATCAGTTAACGAGGCAGTTATAAAGCATTTATCATGATGAACTATAGCATTTTGAACACTTTCTCCCCCATTATGACTCACATCGGATGAATCATAAATGGTATTTCTATCACTCTTGTCCATCCCATGTTTGTCATAATTAGGTTCAGAATGCTCAATATGCGGCATGTCATCAGCATATACATCATAAACCACATTACATTGTACCATGTTTGCAGGCTCTGCGTCATAAATGGGTAAGGTGTCATCAAGAGAAATCTCGTGAACATTCCCTGACGTGCCACCGGCATCATGTTGTCCTCCTGATTCTGTACTCGTACCATCGTTAGGCTCCAAGTTGTCAACCGTATAACCAGTTTCCTCTTGCATCGAAGAGTCATGCACTCCATTATCATATCCTTGCTGAAGTCGAGATCTTTCATAAATCGAAGACGAGACCGATGTCATGAGTTTCAAAATTGTATCACGGAAAGCTCTAAACTCGGTATGTGTATCTCGAAGAAAAGATTGGCAAAGCATCGAACTTTCAGACGTGATGATATTGAATTGGAGGAAAGGCGTGAGTTGTGTCACAAGAGCCTTATAAGCAAGTGCCGATGCAGAGTGATTAAAGATTTCATTGTTGAGTTGCTCTGCCAGTTGGGGCAAGATGGTAAAAATTGAGTTGATGAATATATGACGATCTTGTCCAAAGATTGTCACAAATTCGCTCCCTCCTTGAATCCCCGAAAGAGTGACAAGATGAGACTGGAGTAGTTGAAAGGAGGTGATGCCACTTTTCTTAACTTCGTTTTGCATTAAATACGAATCTCCCTTTTGACATGTCGAATCGAACGAATCCATTAACTATTGATTAAGAATGACGGGGATGTTGTCGTTGTTGGGATTTTAGAGTTCGTGAAAAAACGAAAGACCCGTAAAGAACACTTGACTCGTCACGTTTTTCTTGAAATCCGGCCACAAAAATTGTTTTAACCCGTCAAATATTTTACGACTTTCAATAAACAAAATAACCTTTACTAAAAAGTTAATTTTAAAAATAAAAATAATGAAACTAAAAGAATAGAAAAATAAAAGTAAAGAAAAAACGTTTAAAGAAAAAACGTTTAAAGACAAGAAAGTAAATTAGAATATGAGTTGTTTTCTAAAAAATAGACGGATATATTAAAAAAAAATAAACGTTACTTATAAACGTTCTAAAAATAACTTTGTTCACTCCGTCCACAAATACGTGGCCCAATGAAAACACATTCACCGCCCAACCCACTTACACCTAGTTATATCCGCCCCATAATTTAATATCTATTGGTCTCTCTCTCAGATAAACTTTAACAAACCTTCGTCTTCTTCAAAAATCTCTCTCTCTCAAAACCGTTCCATTCAACTCCCTCTCTCCTAAATCTAATCTCAATACTTGCTCTAATCCTCCTCTCAAACCAATCACTTGATTATCTTCTTCTCAGTTCCACGTCGTCAAGATCTCTTTGATTGAGGTCTCGGGTAGGTCACTTAATTTTATTGCATGTTTATTTAATTGAGTCCTCTCTTCATCTGTTGTATCTTTCTTGTGTGAATCGAGTCTGAAAGAGTGTGTTTGATTTGTGACAGTTTTGTTCAAGTTTTGGTGTGTATCGAGGGTTGAGTAGAAGTGTTTGGTCTTATGAGTTTAATGTTGAGTTTGTTGTTTGTGGGAGTCGAGGGGTGAGGGTGGTGTTCTTGTGGAGGGTGTTGTGAGTAAGTCTGTGTGGGTCTTGAGTCGGGTTCTTTGGTCAGTCGGTTTTTGATAGTTTTAGAGATGTGTTCGAGGGATTGTGTTTAAGACTTGATGGTGTTATCGAGGTTCTCGAGTCAAACGGGTTAGTTTTCAAGAGGACAGTTTGTTTTGAAATGAGTCTTTCGAGTCTAGTGTCTTTGGTGTGGTCATGTGTGGTTCTCGAGTCAAACGTGAGTTTTGATTTGTTGAAGAGTCGAGTCGGACCAGGGTGAGGGTAAGGATGGTGTGAGGGTGAGTCGAGGGTGAGAGTCTTGGTTTCTGTTTTAGTCGGTTCGAGGGAGGAGTGGGGATGTTTGTTGGGAGTGAGATGTGTTGTCAGTCGAGTAGTGATGTTTTTGGGGATGGGTCGAGAGGGTGTTTAGTTTGGGGAGGGTGTTCTGTTGAGTCGAAACTGATTATCGAGAGTGAGAGAGGGTTGGAGTGTTTTGGACAAAAATTTTGTCGAGAGGTTTGTTTGATAGGTGTGATGTCGAGTGTGGGAGTCGAGTTTTCGAGGGTGAGGGTCTAGACGAGGGAATATTTGGGGTTGTGTTGCGAAGGTTTGATCGAGTCGTTAGAAAAGCCTATTCGGAAGTTTATCCTATTCGGAAGTTTTTTCCTATTCGGAAGTTTTTTTTCCTATTCGGAAGTTTTTCTTATTCGGAAGTTTTTCCTATTCGGAAGATTTTCCTATTCGGAACTTTTGGTCTATTCGGAACAGTTGGTCTATTCGGAAAATTTGGTAAATTTGGTCTATTCGGAAAATTTGGTTTATTCGGAAAATTTTGACTACTCGAAAAATATGACCATTCGGAAAGTTTTGTCCTATTCGGAAAATATGACCATTCGGAAAGTTTCGTCCTATTCGGAAAATATGACCATTCGGAAAGTTTCGTCCTATTCGGAAAATATGAAATCGCTCGATCTCAAAAGTAGATGGAAAAATACAGATCTTTTGATAATTTTTGGACTGTTTGGACTGTAGACAGATATGACAGATTGACTAATGGACTGAGTTAACAGATTGGACTTTTTGACTGTTTTGGACTGTTAAAAAAAATGAAAAAGAAAACTGAGAAAAAAATACTGATTAAGAAATTATATAAAAAAAATGACTGATTAAAAAAATTAAACAAAATATGATTATAAAAAACTGATTATTGAAAAAGAAAAAGACTGATTATTTTAAACAAAATTGATAAAATGAGACTAAAAAACTGATAATCAAAAACTGATGGTAAAAACATACGAAGAAAAAAAATAGAACTGATAAAAAATAAAAATAGATAAAATTTATAAAAATTGATAAAAAGTTGATAGAATGATGAAAAAATTGATAAAAAATTAGAAAAGAAGGGATTTTTACCACCAAATCAAAAGATAAAAAATAAGCAAATCCTAAGATTCAACCATGGCTCTGATACCAATTGAAGGCCTACGAATTCTAAGGATTTGGTAAAGGATGGATTAGATCTATGGATTTGGTGGAAGAGATGGGGAAGAAGGAGATTAGGTGTAGAGAGAGAAAGGAGAGGGAAGAAAAGTAGAGAGAGAAAGTGATTAGATTAATGATTATTGTTAATGAATGAATGACCAACCCCCTCCTAACATGCTAGGAGGGGTATATATATAGCCCACCCTACATGTGGGCTATATGGACTATACATAAATAAAGTGGACCACGAGCCCATTACATAATTATCGTTGGAGCGACCGATCCTTCATAAATACGTAAAACGTATTTCCAACAAATACCTATCCACAACTTGAGGCTCCTCAACCTCATTACTCACAACAAGTCAGTGCTCCAACCAATCAGATTGTAGCTCCAGCAGCACCAGCATTCTACTGTGAAGATGACATCCCTGTCCCTGAATTTAGACAAGGAGATAGCCCCACTGATATCCTTGCTCTAATGTCTGCTTATTTAAGTCAAACATTAAACAAACGAGGTTACAGAGCTCCAGCAACAACTAACAATCAGTTAAGGAACTCGTCTAACTCTCGACAACAGGCAACAATTCAGGACGGAAGAGTCATGGTGCAACCACTTCAAGGGAGATCTAATTCGTCTACTGCTGGTGCACGTTCATCCAATACTACTTCTACAAGAGCAAACGACACTGGTAACATGAAGATGGTTATTTGCTACAACTACAGAGGGGAAGGGCACATGGCCCGAGAGTGCAAGCAGCCTAAGAGGAAAAGGGACGGCAGATGGTTTCAGGAGAAGATTTACCTGGTGAATGCTCAAGCCCAAGGTCGTGAACTTGATGAAGAAGAATTGGCATTCCTTGCAGATCCGGGAGTAGCGGAAACTGATGGTCTCACAACAGTCATCACCAACAATGCTGCATATCAATGTGATGATTTGGATGCATATGACTCTGATTGTGACGATCTTAACACCGCCAAAGCAGCTCTTATGGCAAACCTTTCACTATATGGAGCTGATACAATTTCTGAGGTACCACATACTGCTACAGATACTAGTATTGTACCTTATCAAGTTGAGCAAATGTCTGAGTATTCGGAACAGCCTCCGGTGGTTAGTAACTCAATCGACGAAACAAACAATGATAGCATTATCAGTGAAAGTCCTCAGACTTTGAGTGAACCACAACCGGGAGCTATTACGACTACCAATTCGTCTGCTCAACCTGATTTGGTTATGGTCCCGACATCTTTGCTTAGCCAATTGAATAATGCGGTCCTTGAAACCCTTAATGCTAATCAGACTTTATCGGCCGAGCTTGCTTTCCATAAGGACAAGGTTAAAACCCTGGAAATGACTCCTGTGTCCACTACCTTAACCAATCCTAAATTTGATAGGTTTAGGAAAGTTCAAATGGACAATCTGCTAGAAATTGAGAGTTTAAGAACAAATCTTTCGAATGAACTTAAAGAAAAAGAGTCAGTCGTTACTAATTTTCAACAACTTCAAACGGATTTTGAAATTCTTGAGTCCAAACAGATTGAAATGGAAATTAAGACGTCTGAAAGAATAAAGGAAACGAAACTTAAGCTTTTAAAACAATATGCCGCTTCACATCTAGTACACTTGTTTCATGCATCATTTAAAGAGTTCAATCTATCGCGTCTTATAGACTTACCACCTAACCCGGGGTATGCAAAGCAAGCGCTTAACCACAACTCACGACTTTATGATGCAACCAAGTTAGGATTGGTATTAGATCCGATTGTGTTCTCAAATGATTCTGAGAGTATGACACCATATGATGAAAAACGGTTAAAATTACTTTCTACATATCTTGAATATGATTATGCTCAAATGAATGAAAAAAATGCCACAATAGATCTTAGAATTCGTTTTAATATGCAAAAGAGAACTCCCCAAACATCCAATTTCATGCCTACTAGAGAATGCCTTAGTATAATTCCTACACTCGTTAACTCGGACCAACCAAAGGAAATTCCTAACAATCTTCCACCGGTTAGTACGGTAAAGCTCAG
Source organism: Glebionis coronaria (assembly GCA_025667525.1). Lineage (NCBI taxonomy): Eukaryota > Viridiplantae > Streptophyta > Magnoliopsida > Asterales > Asteraceae > Glebionis > Glebionis coronaria. The sequence continues at coordinate 348,394,288 of CM046874.1, read as the reverse complement.
CTTGGAAGAGATTGGGCAATACCTTACCGAGTTTGACAAGGTCATTCTGGAATGTACGACTTCAACGGCTCAAACCGCTGGAGAATGGGCGTTCGAACACATGAAAACGGTGTTTGAGAAAGAGATCGTTCCGTTTGTGGACCATATTAAACAAGGAGTCTATGATCTAGCGTGTAATTTAAGTTTTGAAATTGGTGAAGTTCAAAAAGTTTTCAATAAAATGGATGATGCTTATGAACAACACTTAATTGAAAAGGAAAAGATTTTATTCGAATATGACAGTTTTTTAGAACATATGGTGTCTCTCGAAGTGATGCAAGTTGTTACTGTTAAATATACTCATGAAATCTCATCTACTGTGAATATTTGTGATGATGTCCATGAATCTGTGAATACTGTTGAACATGTGGATACTACAGATAATCATTCTTGTCATGAATCCAACGTTGAATTTTTAAAGCTTCAAGATTCGTATAATACACTTTCAAAAAGTTTTAATGAGCTTCAACAACATTCTATATCTCTTGAAATTGAGAATCAATCTAAAAATGAAACTCTTTCAAAACTAAATGATGGTGGAAACTCCGTTGAGACAAGTGACAAGATGATTCAGATGGTTCAGAATTTAGAGGAAGAGATGATGAGAATTAAGAGAGAATTACTAGAAACAAAAACGGAAATAGAGGCCGCAGAGACTAAGAATCATGCCCTAGAAAATAGAATTAATTCTATAATAGGAGAGCGTGAACAAGTAAGGCAGGTTGACTCACAAAATTCTGGTTCATTAGAAGAACGCCTCGCTTTTAATGCGACAGAACAAAAGTCATTAATTGACAACTGAACAGGAAATGTGAGGAATCCTCTGACCTAAAAATTCAGCTCATAGAAAAAAACATGGTTATAGCAGAATTAAAGGAGACACTTCAACTCAAAGGACGAGAAAGTGTTGATAATCCAGCTACTTTCTCTGCCTCAACCTCTAGTGCTCCCAAACCCAACCCATGTGTGCTATATCGGGATCCAAAATTTAAGAAAAGTCCCACTAAGTTTGCCACATATATGAAAAATGCCTTAGAACATGCAGATCTCGCTAGAGAGATTGTTGATGAAATGCGTGAACGTGATCCCACAAGTCATAGTGTATATGAGCTTTTATTATATGTGGATCGCGTTCAGGATTGTTTAGCAAATTTAGAGTACATTGGGAAACCGATATCTGTACCATCTAATCAACAAACCACCATTGTCATTACTCCATTCAATAAGACCCCAGGAGCTAAGCCTGTTCTAAACACACCCATCAAGGCTAAGTCAAAATCTGTCACTAATGTTCCCTTGGCTTCTACAGGAGTAACTGTATCCAATAAGGCTAAAGGATCTCAAGACAAGAAACATAGGATCAAGCCTTCCACTAATAGGACTGAGAAGAAGAAAGTAGATGTGCACCCTAGGAATGTTATTTCAGTTTTAAATAAAAAGAATCATGTAGCTAAGACAAAAGGTTCTCTTTATGAGTGGAAACCTAAGCAAAATGTGAATTCTAATGCGAAATGTTGGAATTGTAATGAATGCATGTTTTCTCAGCGTCATGATTTATGCCTTGTTGGTCACGTGAATGAAATGTATGCTATTAAGAACAATCTTGAATGGATTCCAACGGGGAAGAAATTCACCCAAGTTGGGTGGCAATGGAAACCCACTGGTAGGACCTTTACTGCTAATGGAACTAAGTGCCCTTTAACTAGGATCACATCCACGGAAGTTAGGTCTAAGCGTCCTTTAAATAGGAACACTAGCACTAAGAAATGGAAAAAGCGCCCTTTAACTAGGTCTGCCCCCACTATTGTGCCTACCAGTAGTAATGTCCCCAGTCAAAAAGTACCTCAGAATACTAGACAACTAGAATCTAAGCCAACCACTAGTAAGCAAATCTGGAAGCCTAAAGTTTCGTCTGATATCAAATCTAAGATAATTATATATGTACCTGCTAACTCAGAGGAACAATTAGAATCCTATACATCGTCTGTGTTTGGTAATATTTTCAGGTCGTCCAAATTATTCTTTGGTATTTGGACTCGAGGTGCTCCAAATATATGACTGGAGACCGCTCGATGCTCAGAAATTTCGTCAGCAAGTTTCTAGGAACGGTTAAATTCGGCAACGACCATATTGCAAAGATTATGGGTTATGGTGAATACCAAATTGGGAATGTTACGATTTCAAGGGTTTATTATGTGGAGGGACTTGGTCACAATCTATTCTTAGTAGGACAATTTTGCGATTCAAACCTTGAAGTGGCCTTTCGACAACATACTTGATTCATTCGCGATCTTGCAGGAAATGATTTGTTAAAGGGTTCTCGAGGGGATAATCTCTATACTTTGTCTATTCAAAACATGATGGCCGCCTCTCCTGTTTGCCTACTCTCCAAAGCATCTAAGACCAAGTCATGGTTGTGGCATCGACGGTTATCTCCTCTTAACTTTGATGTTATTAACCATTTGGCTAGAAACGAACTTGTTCGTGGTCTTCCAAAACTTAAGTTCGACAAGGATCACTTATGTTCCGCATGTTCTTTGGGGAAAAGCACCAAGAAATCTTACAAACCTAAAGCAGAAGACACCAACCAAGAACCACAGTATCTTTTGCACATGGATCTTTGCGGGCCAATGCGTACGGCTAGTGTGAGTGGTAGAAAATACATCCTCGTCATAGTGGATGATTTCTCAAGGTTTACATGGGTAAAATTTTTAGCATCCAAGGATCAAGCACCAGAGTATATCATTACTTTCATAAAGATGATCCAAGTACGTCATAATGCTATTGTTCGCCGCATTCGGACTGATAACGGCACTGAGTTCGTTAATCAGACTATTCGAAATTATTATGAAAAGGTTGGTATTTCTCATGAAACATCTGTGGCTCGCACTCCACAACAAGATGGTGTCGTTGAAAGACGTAACCGTACACTTATAGAAGCTGCTCGAACTATGTTGATTTATGTGAATGCTCCTTTATTCTTATGGGCTGAAGCAGTGGCAACCGCATGTTATACCCAAAACCGCTCCATCATTCGCAAACGTCATGGTAAAACTCCATATGAGCTACTTCATGGACACAAACCCGATATTTCATATTGATACAAGGCTTTTGCCCGTATAAAAATTAAAGTTCGAAGTAGTGGTCTAATCGAATTGACCTGGTTTAACTATGCGACTCAGTCGTCTTTTGGTGGAAACAAAGGTTTGTCGTTGTAGTATATTAAAATGCAAAGACTTGAAAGTAAATGACATTAAAGTAATTCTAACTCTACTTTAGAATAAATGACGAGAAATTAAAACTTAGAAAAGTAAATAACGAGAAATTAAATGACGGGTAATTAAAGCGTGACGAAAATTAAAATTTGACAAAGTATTAAAATGTAAACTTAAAAATTAAACAAGACGAAATAAATAAAAAAATAACCCTAATCGGAATACATTCCGATCAGAATATGATCGGAATGTTAAACCTACCTTCCAATCGGAATGTTGATCGAAATACACTTACCTTTCTGATCGGAAAGTTGTCGGAATTACCAATCGGAATGCTGTCACCAAACGCTTAATCGGAATATCCAAACAAACCCCAAATCGGAATGTTTACTTACCTCCTGATCGGAATAACAAAACAATCACCCTGATCGGAATGAGGAGTGGACTCAGATCGGAATGCTGTCACCTAGACCTGATCGGAATACCAAACTCACCCTAGATCGAAATATCACAAACCCTTTTCCGACCAAGCTAAGGAGTGCTGGTCGGAATAATAAACCCTTTTCCGATTGGTAAGATCGGAATACAGTAGAAATAACACAAAATAAGCACAACTAATAAGCTATTAATCAAATAAGCACACAACGAGAAACTTAATGAAAACCGTATGAGAAAAAGCTAATAAGCTAAAATTTAAAGACTTTTGAAAACACAAAATGAAAAAAAGATGTACGAGAACAAACTTATATATAAAAATAACTTTTATAAAAACTTTAGAAACTTAAAGATAAACACAAATAAGCTATAAAAATCAATAATCCAAAACAATCAAAAGCATAAAAACATAACCTTTAATCAAATAAGCAACACGATAAGCATGTAAACAAAGATTAAAGCTTAGAAAGAAGGGTAGATGAGAGATTAAACAAGAAAAGTAAAGGTGCAATAAAAGTAAACTTACTTGGAAATTAAAGGAATTTAAGGTGCAAGACAAGGTATTTAAATTGACATGAAAAGTAAATGTGCAAAAATTAAAGGTGGAAGAACTAGTGTCACTCTAGCCAACCAGTGTAAAATGAAATGATCCTAAACTATATATAGGGGAGATTAAGGAGTGCTTAGGAAGCTTCCTTCCTTTTTCCTCTTTTCCTTAATTGCACACTTAAGTCCTTCTCTTCTTAATCTTTTGTTAATCTTGGACTTTAATGACTTTTGGCTCGGGATTTCTTTAAACTCGTCTTTAATTTTCTTCATAAATAAGACTCGAGTTCTTCGGCTTTAGTAAACTTCCGTCTTTTGACTTTTTCTTCGATAAATATTCAGAATTGGTCTAGGACTTCCGTTCTTTTTGCACTCTTGACTTCTTGACTTCGTCTTTCATCTTTTTCTTCAATAAAAGCCCGTGAGTGCCCGTGTTTTCTCCACTTTTCACCTTTTCGTCCTAAATCACAACAAAAACACAAACCACGCATAATTCCGACATAAATGACATAAAATACACGTTTTGGCTCAGTTATTATTGTAATTAAGTGGTAAAAAGGATGGGTGTTTACACACCTATCAAATCCCCTACACTTGACCATTGCAATGTCCTCATGCAATGCATTTGTTACAAAGCACGTTTACACTTTTCATCATAATCAATCCACGTTGGCCTTTATTTAAAGAGATAGAAAATTATAAACATTCAAAGTAAAGAAATCAAAAGCATACCTTGGGTTTTCGAAATGTCATGAATGATCATCATTCTCAAGTTTTCACTTTCTCCAAACTAAGCTTAAAAACGAGATCATTGTTATTATAAGTTAGCAAACTAACACGAACTCATGTGGGCCAATTATTCACTTAGACTCCCTTATTCCTAGGTGTATCTCTTGTATTTTATTGTTGTCTTGAATGATCACGAGGATGCATTGTTGACTTATTTCGATAGTTATTTAGTCCGAAAATAAAGTGAACGATTTAATCAATAGTTAGCTAAAGGACAAAATCTTTTAAAACTGCTTCTCGGGACCTCATAAAGTTCATATCTTGGCATAACTCGCTTCGCGATTTGAGACCTTTCTCGGACCGATATTTGGCAGCGACTTCATACTTCAAACCTTGAGAGACGTTCATGAAATAATGGTCTTCTCTTCATATAGGAATTTCTTCACTTGAAGTTTTGAGAGATTTTTCATATTTGGACCACGACTTCTTTATTTTCTCCAATCTTTATTTTGGACTTTGATATACAACGATCCGCCTCCTTTTGGACTTGGCTTTATTTATCCTCATACCTTGCTAGGGTCTTTTCGGATAGACTTCTCCATGACTTTTGGGGAGTTTTTGCTTTTCGTCGTGTGTCTCGATCCTTCATATTGATTTTCGATAAATGATTCTTAACATCACTTTGGATCTTTAGCAACAAAATATAGCCCTCATGTCTTGTTATGACCTTTTTGGACTCGCCAATCTTCGCATCCCGCTTCAATAAGTTATGCCTTGGCTATGAACTCTAAACCATACCGAGCAACTTTTAAACGATCTTGGGCTAGAAGCTAAGTAACTTTTCAAATCGTACAACCTTATTTATTGCAGATAAATTTATTGACAAGCGATGGGAGAATAGGCTTATAATTAACTCACATAAATTCACGAAAGAATACCTAACTTATAATTGGCTCTATCATCTCTCGTTCTCCACAGTTTAAAATCTCAAGGAATGAGACTCGTAGATACTTAGCCTATTAAATCAAAGTTTTGGGTTTTCGAGTCGCCTATAGGATCTTGAAAAATCTTAGACTTTTTCAAGTTTAGAAATCGCATTTAAAGTTCCCTTGATAAACGACTCTCTAGTATCAATTATAAGAACTTGCAAAAAGTTATTGTTCTTAACCCGTGAGAGTTAAGACTTTCGCGTTTTATAGCTCCCTAAATAAAAGCCTAGCAAAACTTGACTTAAACACGTTAAGGATACTAGCTAGAGTAAACTTAGACAAGTAAACTTGGGTTGAGTCAAAAGATTCACAACGTTTGAAAAATTAAAACCACTTTATTAAAAATTTATTCTAATAAGAAAAGAAAATAACTATACAAAAGTAAAAACTAATAGGCCAAAATAGATCAAAAATTTTGAAAAATGTCGAAAAATTGATTTTCCGGTTAAAATGAGGGCAAATACAAGGAAAAGACCACTTAACTTCAATAGAAGTCTCCCCTACACTTAATATAAACATTGTCCTCAATGTTTAAGCATGTGGGAGTAAACTCTCCTACACTTAGGACATTATGAACTTTGTTTAAATCTCGCTAAGGAAACGACAACTAAAGAGATTCCTATTGAATATTGAGAAATATAAAATAGTGAATCGAAAAGAGTTTAGGATAGAACCGGGAAGAAGGGAACACGGAATCACGGGTCGTCAAGAATCATCAAGAGTGGATCATTGAGCGCGCGAATCCCCGATTAAGAGAGGAGAGGAAATAGCAAACACCAACGGGTCTCCCCTACACTTAGGATAAAGAAAGCGAAAAGATAGATACATGGGTTGCCTCCCAAGAAGCGCTTGATTTTTGTTAACCGAGTCGTGAGCCTGACTCGACCTTGATTATCATAGGAAGCAGCATGAAACATATTGTAACACCCCATTTTGATAATGGAAATGTCACATGCAATTATGGCGTGTCATCAAAGCATACAAGGAAAAATGTCTAAACATTACTTGACCATAAAAGGAAAATACCGAAATCAAACATCGGTAGTCCAAAAGTAAAGCTCATCACACACAAACATAGTATAGTAAAGGAAAGGACTAAACAATGTCTATAGCAAATGTATCATAAGAAAGGAAATGCATAAAGTAAAGAAGGCTAGACAGCTTCCAGTCCATATGCACGTACTCTTAGTGTCTACGAGCGTCCCTGAGTACCTGCCGTTTTGGGAACATAGAAAAGGAAAACGGCTGAGCAAATACGCTCAGTTTACGGATGTACAATAAAGCATGAATAGGATAAGCATATAACATAATAACAGCGGAAGAAAACTAAGTCCCGAGTAACCTGGTTAAGTCTTAATAAAGCTGGTTTAATAGTTTGAAAGTCTTATGTTTATCTTATAAAAACTGTTTGTCATACTTTACCATTAGCCAATATAGGTCATGAAAATCCACCGTGCATGAATACTTGGAGGGGTGACCTCATCATGTAAATTAGAGGGGCTGCCTCTAATTTAATATACTGGTTTTTGGGTAGGAGGGATCAGCTCCTTGTGAAGGATGCAAGGTACACACCACATTCACCATGAAATCCTGAATAAAAACATGTAACTAGGATGCATCCATACGCCCCACATGATAAATATAATATAAATGGCCAAAAGCTGAAGGGACGCCACGAGCAATCACTCCGCCGTGGTGAAGTCATAACATCAGTGCCTCTAATGTTACGGTTATGGTACCTCCATAACTAGGTGAAACTGGTCATGCATGTATATGGCTATAGGTAATCTTAATTAAACATAAGCAATCAAACACGTAACTTATACTACGGGAAAACAGTTGGCTGCATACGGGGAATCCTAATAAGGAAAGAATGTCCATACTGAAAGGACGGGAATCCGTACCTTATGTCCAGTGAACGAAGAAGATGAACTGCGAGGAATCCTACTTCCGAATCACTAGTGCTACATAAATACGTACATGAATAAGTATCTACTTACTAAATACGTAGCTGGTTTTATGTCATGTCTTAGCTTATTTTACGTGTTCCTACCATGTTTTACTGTTTTAAAGCCTTAAACTTTGTTTTATCTTATATTCTGTTTAATCTGATTAAGTATTTCTGGTATTTCATGTGTTATAATACTTCTGTGTAATAATAAGTAACTTTCCAAAAATAGCAGGTTTCCTAAAATAGAAAGTTTCCAAAAATAGAAAGTTTCCAAAAATAGAAAGTTTCCAAAAATAGAAAGTTTCCAAAAATAGAAAGTTACCAAAAATAGAAAGTTTCCAAAAATAGAAAATTCCAAAAATAGAAAGTTTCCAAAAATAGAAAGTTTCCAAAAATAGTTTTACTGCTTAAAATAGATAGGTTTCTAAAAATAAAAAGTTTCCATAAATAGATTAGCTGCCTTAATTAAATAAGTTTCCATAAATAGATTAGCTGCCTGAAATAAATAAGTTTCTAAAAATAGAAGGTTTCCAAAATTAGAAATAAGCTGGTTAAATAAGCTAAGTATATAAGCCTAAGTGTTTTCATGATTATTTTCTAAGTCATATGATATAATGTATAGTTTAATAATTATTTCATGTAATTAGATTAAACTATAGGTTAACATATTTAATTAAAGTATAACATGTTTTTAATTAAATAAGTTAAATACTTAGGTTAAAATGTGTATTATTATATATTAATAATATAACCTAAGTCATGTTAATTAATTAATTATATCCATGGTTTTAAAATAATTAATTAATTATAAGTCTTAAATATATAAATACTTAGGTTAAAATAATTTCATGATCATAAATAATTAAATAACCTAAGTCATGTTATTAAATTAATCACATCATTTTATTAAATTAATTTTAACATAAGATCATAAACATAAAAAAAACTAACATACACCATGAACCGGATCTAGACTAAAAAGCATGAACCGGACATGAAATCGACACCGTACCCCGAACCAACTCGGGGTACCCCATGTTTTACTGCTGCCGTGGGACCCACACGCACCAACCAAGACCGTATGGTCTTGGTGGTGGTCGGCTTGGCAAACCGAAACCCATTCGGGTTCGGTGCAGCCTGCGGCTAAAAACAAACACCCCTTAAAACACCTTTTTGATTTTATTTAACACCAAATCATGTTAGATCCATGTTTAATTATTATGTTTTTATAAAAACAACACATGTTCTTGATTTATAAAAAGATTAAATCAAAAGAAAAGGTTTAAAAAGGTTTTATCGAATTCGTGGATCAAAAGGACGAAGAACCAACATGATCAATCACTAAAACTTCAAGATCCAAGATCACAAATCACCTCTTATGGTGGTTGTAGGGTGGCGGCACAAAGGAGAAGAGGAAGGAGGGTTTTTAGGTTTTCTTAAAAATCTTCTGTAAAGATTAATTGAGTAGTAAAAATAATAATAACCCCCTTTTAGTAAATTTGACAAATGGGCTTGGCCCATTTGTCCTTGTTGCCGGGGTAGGGACCCCACTTGGGGTACCCGTACCTTTTTCCGTGTCTCGTTATTAAGTTAAACGTTTGTGATTATTTGTGTTCGTGTTTTAAATGTTCTTGTTACGTAAATACCGTGATCTAATATATTTAATTACGCTCGTAATAAATATATATACGTAATTAATAATAGTTCGTGTTTTAATTACGTTCATGATTTCATGATCGCATGTTCGTGATTAATTATCGTCAAATAATTATTACATGATCGTGCGTAGTAACTACTTATCGTGTTCTAACACGTACGTAATACGTAAACTCCTAACATGTAATCGTAATCATGCTATATTAGGAAAGTTTTAATCTAGTACGTACGATCCTAAGGGTACTATGCATGGTAAAAGCATGCGGGTTTTACAACTCTTTCCCCCTAAAAAGAATATTTCGTCCCCGAATTATAGATAAAGTAAACTGGAAAAGAAGAACATACCCGAATTCAAACTATGAAATGAGGGTAAGAAGCCCGGATAGACTCCTCCGTTTACCGAGTGGCTTCCCGCTCGGTATGATCCCTCCATAGAATTTTGACGAATGGAATCGTCTTCTTTCTCATGACTCGTTCTTGTCTGTCAAGAACTCGTTCGGGTTCTTCTATAAAAGTGAGATCTTCACGTATCTGTTCCAGTGGATACTGAACCATGTGAAGGGGATGATACTAGTACCCTCTGAGTAAGGACACATGAAACACATTGTGCACATGTGAAAGCTGCGGAGGTAACGCCAATCGGTAAGATACTTCACCAACTCGTTCAATGATATCAAACGGTCCGATGAAACGAGGACTGAGCTTCCCTTTAATCCCGAAGCGTCTAACACCATGTGCTGGCGAAACCTTAAGGAAGACGTGATCTCCTACGTTAAAGTGTATATCCCTACGATGCTTATCGACGTAACTCTTCTGACGTGACCGTGCCTCCTGAATTTTCTTCTTAGCTACTGCGATCTTCTCATTGGTCATCTCTATGATTTCTGGTCCTTCGAGTGTTCGGTCGCCAACCTGATCCCAGCAGATTGGGGCGCGACACTTTCTGCCATACAACATCTCAAATGGAGCACACTTGATGCTTGCGTGCCAACTGTTGTTGTATGCAAACTCCACCAAACAGATGTATTCGTCCCAGTCACCCGTCCATTCCAACGCACATGACCTCAAAATATCCTCCAATGTCTGAATGGTTCGCTCCGACTGTCCGTCCGTTTGAGGATGAAAAGCCGTGCTAAGCTTAAGTTGTGTACCCCAAGCTTTCTGCAGACTTTTCCAAAAGCGCGAAGTGAATCGAGGATCTCTGTCTGAGACGATGCTGGATGGTGCACCGTGGAGTCTCATGATCTCTCGTCTGTACGTATCTGCGAGTTTACTTACCGAATCTTCCTTGCGGATCGGTAAGAAATGAGCTGATTTGGTAAGTCGATCAACGATAACCCAAATTGCATCGTGCTTCCCTTTGGTAGGCGGAAGACCGGTAACAAAATCCATAGTGATTTTGTTCCACTTCCACTCTGGGATATCTAACGGTTGAAGGAGACCGCCTGATCGCTGATGCTCGATCTTAACCTGCTGGCAGGTAAGACATTTGGAGACGTAAGTGGCCACATCCTGTTTCATACCACTCCACCAAAAGTACTGCTTGATGTCATGGTACATCTTAGTCGAACCAGGATGTATAGAGAATGGGGAGCTATGAGCTTCAGCTAACAAATCTTCCCGGAGTTCTTGGTCATCAAGAACACAAAGTCTAGTGCCCTGCCATACGATACCATCTGCATCTACTCTGAATTCTGTCTGCTTCTCCAAATTTTGTACTATCGCCCAGATTTCTCCGTCATCCTTCTGAGCTTCCTTGATCTTAGATAGTAACTCGGGTTCTACCCTAAGATTAGCCCAGTAACCGTGTTGTCCACGTACCATGATCTCGATGTCTAGTCGCTCCAAGTCTCTGATGATTTCCTCTTCGATTTTAATGCCGTTGATCATTCCGGACTTCCTGCTAAGGGCATCTGCTACTACATTTGCCTTTCCGGGATGATACTGTAGATTAATGTCATAATCCTTCAACAGCTCTAACCATCTCCTCTGCCTCATGTTCAATTCACGCTGAGTGAAGATATACTTCAAGATCTTGTGGTCCGTGAAAATGTCACATGATTCTCCATATAAGTAGTGCCTCCATATCTTCAATGCAAACACGACTGCAGCAAGTTCCAGGTCGTGCGTGGGGTAATTTTCTTCATAAGGCTTAAGCTGCCATGAAGCGTACACGATCACTTCCCATGTTGCATGAGAACACAGCCAAGTCCCTTCCCCGATGCATCGCTGTAGATTTGAAATCCACCCGTGCCAGATGGTAGAGTAAGAATAGGTGCAGATACTAGCTTCTGCTTCAGGTCTTCAAAGATCTTCTCTCGATCTTTAGTCCAGACGAATTTCTCCCCTTTCCGCATCAGTTTGGTCAATGGTAGTGCTAGGCGGGAAAAGTTCTCCACGAACCTACGGTAATTGCCAGCTAAGCCTAAGAAACTGCGGACTTCCGTCGCTGATGTCGGCCTTGGCCACTTAGTAATGGCCTCAATCTTTGCTGGATCCATAGTGATTCCTTCTGTTGATACAATGTGACCTAAGAATGCCACCTTGTCTAACCAGAACTCACACTTGGAGAATTTAGCATACAGCTGCTTCTGGCGAAGAATCTGTAGCACAGTACGAAGATGGTCTTCGTGTTCCTCCTTGGACTTTGAGAAAATCAGGATGTCATCGATGAAGACAATGACGAACTTGTCCAGAAATTCATGGAAGATTCTGTTCATCAAATCCATGAACACTGCTGGAGCATTTGTCAGGCCAGATGGCATAACTACAAACTCGTAGTGGCCATAACGGGTACGAAAGGCAGTCTTAGCGATGTCCTGCTCCTTGACCCGTAGCTGATGATAGCCTGACCTAAGATCAATCTTGGAGAAGTGTTTGGCCCCTTGGAGTTGGTCAAACAGGTCGTCAATGCGTGGCAGTGGATATCTATTCCGAATGGTAATCTTGTTGAGCTCGCGATAGTCTATGCAAAGACGCATACTGCCGTCCTTCTTCTTAACAAACAAGACCGGTGCGCCCCATGGAGATGCACTCGGTCGAATGAAACCTCGTTCAAGAATTTCTTGCAGTTGATCCTTCAGCTCCTTCAGCTCTATGGGAGCCATGCGATAAGGAGCCTTGGAGATTGGTTCAGCTCCTGGAAATAGCTCGATACTGAATTCCACATCTCATGCAGGTGGTATGCCCGAAAGTTCTGCTGGAAAAACATCTTGGAATTCCGACACTATAGGTTGATCCTGAATCGATGGGGATTCAGCATCCATGTCGTGAACCGTAGCTAGATAACCCTCGCAGCCATGTGACAGTAGTGCACGCGCTTGCAGGGTGGATATGACTTGTACAGACCGTCCGGGTATGAACCCATTATGAATGTACTCTGGTGCATTAACATCACCGAAGATAACTCGATATGAATGACAGTCTATGGTAGCATGATGCTTGGATAGCCAATCCATGGCCAAAATCATGTCGAAGTCATTCATGTCCAACGGAAGTGCGTCGACAGGTTGAACCTTATCGTCAAATTCTAGGGGAAGAATCTTGTATACATGGGTGATTAATACAGAGTCCCTCAAAGGCGTGGAAATAGTAAGCCTATTTTATAGTGGCAAGGGAGGCATCCTAATGTTCTTAGCATAAACAGTAGAAATAACCGAGTGAGTAGCACCCGTATAGAAAAGAACACATGCAGCTTGACCATACATATGTGGAAACCTTGGTTTCCGGATCTTTTAAGCTACTAGGAATGCATCATGTTCATATGATTAAACAATCAAAGCGGAATTAGAACATAACACATTAACAAGGTGTTTAGGCACAAACATGAATTAAAACACAATTGGATTGCTAATTATATTGATAATCAACAATCACTAGACGTGTATACATTGAATCCCACGTCTAGTCGACACACACTTTAGGTTTACATTGTGAATGAATTGAATGAATAAAACCTATGACCCTTGGTTCCTTTTATAGTGTAAGGATTAGGGTTTACAAGAGATAATGATGAATAAACAAGTAAATCTTCTATTTAAATAAACTTATGCAGAATATCTTTTGCATGTTTATCTAAATAGAAGCTTCCATAAGCTTCTTTGTCTATGTTTTGTTAATGCTTGAATTACATGTAACAATGCTTACATTGTACATGACAACTCTTGAGCTATCAACGCCTAAATTGTACATGTCAACGCTTGATTAACTCTTGACAACGCTTGGACAATTTTTTCATGTTTTCTTCGTTTTTGAGTTTCTGCCACATCAACTTTTTGACCCAACAATCTTCCCCTAGTTGATAGTGGCAAAACTCTATGTGTATCTCTTGTAAGTTGTACATGATCTTCAAATTGCTTCCCCTCAAGTGTAGCACGTATTTCTTCCCCTTTTTGTCACATCAACAGGAAAGTAAACAATGTTGCAATCTTTGAAGATTCTCCATATGTAGGCTCTGTGTAATGATCTTGAAGAACAATTAATATAATATTTTTGATGTAGAAGTAGAATAACCCAACCTTGTGTTCCATGTCTTGTACTATCCATGTGACTAAGAACTTATAGAGGAGGATATAAGTATACCTCGATCCCTTGTCAATATTCTCATCCTTTGTGAGACACTGAGCACGATAATGTAACTCCTTCAAGTGTTATGACAAGTCTTCGTCACCAAACATGTAAAGCATGAACAAGTTATCTTTAAAGTCTATGGCACTTTAAGATATGATAGAACACAAACTCGCGAAAATCTTCTTCAATCATCAAACTTATCATAAGAATTCTTCCCCTTAAGCTAACACCTCTTTATGACAAGTCAATATCTTCATATGTAAAAGGTTGTCAACGAATAACTCTTTCACAAGGCTATTCCGATTACATAATCCAATAAAATTCTTCATGAATCGTTGCTAACTCGCCTTAAAATCATTAATTCCATTTAAAAATATCCGAGCCATAAATATCACCTTGATATTCTAAATAAAAACGGAGATTCCATGTACCTTTGTGTGTATAATTCTCCTTTTTGTGTGCTAAAAACGTCCAATTTTCTCAACAGCAGCAATCATTGTGTTGTCCAATATCCTCTTCTGTCCAATATCTTTGGCAGATATATTGTCCGATATCGGACAATACGTGTCAGCGTTCAAAATCTCATATATCGGACGACACTGTCAATGCTATCAGCGTTGACTTATTCTGTCAGCGTCAAATCTTTCCTGTTAGCGTCTGGATTACAAACATCAGCGCCAATCATCAACCTTTTTAAAACTGCTAACAAAACGTGTAGACTTAAAAACCTTTCTTTTAGCATACGTGATGTTCACTGCATGTTTCTTTGGCCCACAATGATCACAAAACCACGTCAGATGATAAAGACTCCACTTTTGTAGCTGCTTCCATATTTGTTGAACATAGACACGCAGCTTCCACGTCTGATGATAAAGGAATCTAAAAATTAGGAAGAATGAAGCGATATATACGTCTGTATATTTTGATTCCACATATCTCGTTCATAATCAGTACAATCCCATGATATTCGCTTCGTTGGACTGATATGAAAGCTGTGACGTCTTCCTTGTTGCATCGTCCAATCACATGCGTAAATTCGTGTGAACAATAGCATCGTGTGAACAATTTTGCTCCACCAATAGAAAGATTTGAAACGTGTGAACACAAACTTGATCTTCACGTCACTAGCATTACTTTGATCGTGTGAACACAATGCTAAACAACCAATCATGATCCTTTTACCGTGTGAATGCATAAATATTCCACCAATAAGAAACGAGCTTCATGTGAATACTTGAGTTAACCCTAGGACCACAATAAGCTTGTATGGAAGAGCACTCATGTGATCAAACAATTTACGTCTAAAACAACAACTCCCGAAGATTCGCATGTCATCATGTGACTGAATCCTGAAGATCAGAAATCATTGTCCTTTTCCTTAGAGCAGCAACAATTAATACAATTACCAAGTAAAGATCGACATGCTATATTTGAGATCTAGGGTTTCATATAAAAACCTTAACTGGAATCGAAGAACACATATTCCATCATGTGCTTCCTTCATGTGTTCTTTTTCTTGCTGCTATATCCCTCAAATCTTCAATTTTTCTGCTTTTAAATTGATTTAGGGTTTAAAGAAACCCTAATCATGATTTTATGTGAAAGCTTGAAAAACTGAAAATCACCTCTGCTGCCAACTTCGACGCTTAATAACTTTTGCCTGGGGATAAAACTCGACAATCCCTCCGGTGGATGTTTAGATCTATCTATGTAGAACACACATATAAAATTTCGTGACGATCCAACGGTTCAATCAAAAGTTATGACCTTCTGAATACTGCTGCGCACACAAAAACATCCAGAAAAACCCTAGACGGGTTTTTCTTTTCTTCACTATATACGAACACCTTGTTGGTCCTAGCATCACGAGCCACGAGGCTATGATACCAATTGTGGAAACCTTGGTTTCCGGATCTTTTAAGCTACTAGGAATGCATCATGTTCATATGATTAAACAATCAAAGCGGAATTAGAACATAACACATTAACAAGGTGTTTAGGCACAAACATGAATTAAAACACAATAATTATATTGATAATCAACAATCACTAGACATGTATACATTGAATCCCACGTCTAGTCGACACACACTTTAGGTTTACATTGTGAATGAATTGAATGAATAAAACCTATGACCCTTGGTTCCTTTTATAGTGTAAGGATTATGGTTTACAAGAGATAATGATGAATAAACAAGTAAATCTTCTATTTAAATAAACTTATGCAGAATATCTTTTGCATGTTTATCTAAATAGAAGCTTCCATAAGCTTCTTTGTCTACGTTTTGTAAATGCTTGAATTACATGTAACAATGCTTACATTGTACATGACAACTCTTGAGCTATCAACGCCTAAATTGTACATGTCAACGCTTGATTAACTCTTGACAACGCTTGGACAATTTCTTCATGTTTTCTTCGTTTTTGAGTTTCTGCCACATCAACTTTTTGACCCAACAACATATACAAGATTCCAGTGATGGTACCTGTAGACTTGTTTGCCTGGTCTTGAGATGTCGTGTAGACACGCCCGGCAGTAGGAGGCGGCTTGGTATCAGCATGTCCCGATGTACCCTCCATCTCGCCCTTACGGCAATCCTTCATAATATGGCCAGGAAGACCACACTTGAAGCACGCATCAGTATTTCGGCGACATGGTCCTGGGTGCCTACGGTGGCAAGTAGAGCAAAGAGGATGAGTGTATCCTCCAGCAGGTGCTCTGGCTGGCTGCGAACCTGATGAAACATTTACATTAAGACATGATAGTTGGGTACAAAGGACAAATCGGATAATCGTAAGATTGAATACCAGTGATACCTGGACGGCTAGGCTGCGAACCTCTCTGGTTCTGGTCCCTACCGTTTCCATGGTTCCTGGTAGAAGTTTTGCTAAAGTGTCAGAATATGAGTTATAACATGAAATCATAAGGAAAATGCGCAAGTATTAGGACCTGCTGCTGTTGGAGTGCCCAGCGTTGTTACGGTAATTTTCATTACCGCCACGCCTATCCGTAGCAGAACGGTCGTTAGTCTGACCGTTTCCCTTGGGCTGATGAGGCTGCTACTGAGTAGCCGGCTGAGACCGGTCCCCAGTTTTCTGCCTGGAAGATACATTCACGAGATGAATTATTGACATATAGAAAATATACGGATTGGTCACCACTTGAATACGAAGGTTTACCTCTTGTCGGGTCTTTCACCTTCCCCGAACTCATCTCTCTCCTGCAGCATCTCCAGCTTTCGTGCTGCATCGGCCACTTGTGCTATAGTGTTGAACGTAGCACACACCATATTGTTTGCGACCGATGTGCGAAGAGCCCATCTAAAGTGATGTGCCTGCTCTTCAGGAGTACCTGCTGCCGCACCAAGGAAACCAGCCAAGCGAAGAAAGCGCTGCATAAACTTGTTGCTATTCTCCCCAGCTCTCTGTCGGATCCCATGGTACTCTCTCTTGAGCTTGTCCTGCTCAGCCTTGGGAAAGAACTGCTCCATCACCCTATCCTTGAACTGAGCCCAAGTAAAACCAACAACCCACTCATCACCACCTTCAGATTGCATCAATGCTAACCACCAGTTGAGTACATCGCCTTCGAACCGATAGCATGCCAACCTCGCCTTGTATGCGGGGTCACAGCCCATAGCGTTGAAAATCTTCTCGATGTGAGCCAACCAGCTTTCAGCATCGCTGGGGCTATCTGTCTTCTCAAAAGCTCAAGGGCGGAGCTTGTTGAATCTCTCCAGCCATACTGCTAATGTCACTGGAGGCGGAGGTGGCTGATTATGCTGCTGATTGTTGGCAGCTTGAACTTCAGCCCTGATGGTCGTTTCTCAGTTGAGGAAGCAAGGCTTGCATGGCAGCCTGAATTGCATCATTGAGCTGCTCCTGTTCGCGTGTGAGAACCATCTGACAGTATAACATAAAACATATGCTTAAACAGATCAAAACATAAAATATATATATACATGAAAAATTTTTATACTAAAATTTCACGAGAAAAATTTTATGCAACAAAATTTTGTGTATGAATGCATGATGCAGTTTTATGAAAACTTTTGTATGCTCGAGAGTGAACGCCTCTGGTCAGTTCACCAAAACAAA
This sequence comes from Glebionis coronaria, assembly GCA_025667525.1. NCBI lineage: Eukaryota > Viridiplantae > Streptophyta > Magnoliopsida > Asterales > Asteraceae > Glebionis > Glebionis coronaria. Next base: position 348,376,061 of record CM046874.1, on the reverse strand, counting down.
AGACATAGCGAGGGGACGCCTATGGGTCGGTCCCAAATCTAAAAGTTTCGATAAAACACATGCGACTAAATAGGGCCAGTACTGTACCAACCATTACTTAGTCAAAAACCCTGCAACAATGACATGTATATGTATGCTTAAAAATGATGAATGCATGAAAACAACTGTCAGTTCTAGGAAGACCATAGTGACTACCCACTAATCACAGGTCATATTTGAGAGCTACAGGTAATGTTAGGTTTTTGCAATGGGTTCTCTAAATTCTCTCGATATCCTCTCGAATTGATCTCGGTTCTAAGTGGAATGATTGTTCTTGGTACTAAAAAGGGGGTTTGGTTTTCTAATCTACTGAAGGATTAAATGCTCTAAAATGTAAACTTAAATTTAAAAGCAATTGTATTAATAACAGTTAATAAAACTTGAAATAAAAATATAAAATGAAGAAACAGTAAATAACACTCAATTAGATTCGAAATACTCAAAAGAAAAGAAATTTGATTCGGAAGTATACCTTGATCCGGAACTTTATCCGGAACTTGGTTCGAAAGTTCACCCGGAACTTGGTTCGGAACTTTCGTTCGCAACCTTCACTCGGAACTTTCACTCGGAAGTTGATTCGGAAGATTGATTTAGAAGTTTACCCGGAACTTCGTTCGGAAGTTATTGATCTGGAACTTCGTCCGGAAGTTTTGGTCCGGAAGTTTATCCGGAAGTTCACTCTAAACTTTTGGAAATAAAACTGATGCGGAACTTAAAAGACTGATTCGGAACTTTTGAGAAGAAAATTCATTCGGAACTTTTAAAAGGAAATTGATTCGGAACTTTTGAAAACACTTTCATCCGGAACTTTTTGTTCACTCGGAAGTTTTGTTCATCCGGAACTTGTTGTTCATCCGGAACTTTTTGTTCACTCGGAACTTTTGTTCATCCGGAACTTGTTGTTCATCCGGAACTTTGGAAAATTCAAAAACAGTAAGATACCGAAGAACAGGGGAATGCGATTTAAAGCCAAAATCAACAAGTTTTTCAACCAAAACTTAAATAAAACTAATCACTAAGCTTCTACTAACCATAAACTACAAATCCCATCAATAAAAACATAAAACCTAACAACTTTCAAAGATCAAATCAACCAAATAAGGACTTTAACTTTTAACCAAATAGATGAAGATGAACAAGATGAAATGGAAAGATCGATATATTGAATGATTAAGGTTTTAACAATCACAAGACAAAGATTAAACTACAAGATTGGAAAACAAGAATCAAAAATCACCAAACACCCTAGTGGTGTTGGTGATACCTACGAACAGAAAAGAGAGAAAAAGAGGGGAATGAAAAACTAAAAAACTGAATGAAAAGTGTGAAGGGATCCATCTATTTATATGGCTTGTCTTTTGGTTGGTGAGTGGGCTTTCTCCCGTTCTTCTTGACTTCTCGTCTTTTCAGAAAAGTTGACGTTTTCGATTCTGATTCGGGATTTGTCGTCGATTAAATTCAACTCGTCTTTTAATTTCTTCGTTTAATAGACTTGAGTTTCTTCGACTTATGTAAATCTTCCATCTTTGGTCCTTTTCTTTGATAAATCTTCGAATAGGCCCAGTGACTTCAAATCTTTTGCATCTCTTGGACAATAGACTTTGTCTTGAGTCTTTTTCTTCCATAAAACCCGTACAATCCCATGTTTTCTTCAATATTTATCCGGTTGGCTCTGAAAACACAATAAACACAAAAACCACGCATAATTCCAAACAAATGATATTAAATACGTGTTTGGTCTCGTTTTAGCCAGAATTAAGTGGTAAAAGGATGGGTGTTTACACACCTATCAAATCCCTTACACTTAACCATTGCCATGCCCTCATGCAATGCTTAGTGATAAAGCAAATTTACACTTTTCTCATAATCAATCAACCTTGGCCTTATTAAAATACTACTAAACAAAAATTTAAAGTACTAAGAGAAATTAAAAATCTTTAAAGTAAACAAGAGGATAGAAAACAATTTTCACTTGAAAATAGCTACATGGAAATAACTTGCAAAGAAATCAAGGACTTACATTAGGGCTTTGGTGCTGCGAATATTTATCACCCTCAAGTTTCACGTTCCCCAAACTAATCTTAAAAATGAGATCATGTTATTATAAGTTAGCAAATCAAACACTTACACACATGGCTTAATTATATGCTTAAACTCCCTTATTCCTAGGTGTATCTCTTATATATTATTTTTTTCTTAGAATGATCATGAAGATGCATTTTTGGACTTATTTCGATAGTTTATTTAGGCTGAAAGCAAAGTAGGACGATTTGATCAATAGTTAGTTAAAGGACAAAATCTCTTAAAACTGCTTCTCGGGATATCAAAAAGTTCATATCTTGGCATAACTCGGTTCACGATTTGAGACCTTTCTCGGGCCGATATTTGGCATGTACTTCATACTTCATATCTTGAGAGACGTGCTTGAGATAATGGTCTTCTCATCGTTAATAGAGTTTCTTCACTTGGAGACTTTTGAGGGAACTTTGTTGACCACGACTTCATGATTATTTCTTCAATCTCTAATTGGGATTTTGAGATACAACGATCCGCCTCCTTTTCGGACTTGGATCTATTTATCCTCATACCTTGTTAGGGTCTTTTCAGATAGACTTCTCCATCATCTTTATGGGAGTTGATTGCTTTTCGTCGTGAGTCTTGATCCTTCATATTGACTTTGGGAATAATGCTTTTCACATCACTTTGGATCTTTAGCAATAAAATGGAATCCTCATGCCTTGTTAGGGCCTTTTCGGACTCGCCAATCTTCGCGCCCCGCTTCATAAGTTATGCCTTGGCTATGAACTCTTATCATTACCGAGCAACTTTTAAACGATCTTGGGCTAGAAGCTAAGTAACTTTTCAAATCGTACGACCTTACTTATTGCAGATAAATTATTAGCAAGTGATGGGAGAATAGGTAAATAATTACACCAAGTGAGCTTGCGCAAGAATACCGACTTATAATTGACTCTATCATTTCTCGTCCTCCACAATTTAAAATCTCAAGTAATGAGACTCGTGGATGCTTAGCCTAATAAACCAATTAAGGTCTACATGGTTAAGGATACTAGCTAGAATAAACTTAGATAAGTCTATTCGGGTTGAGTCAAAATAATCTCAACGGGCCTAATATGTCAAAGACTTCTAAACTAGCTACACCACTTTATTAATATTTTTGACTTTATTGCGGGATATATACATATGAAAGCAACGATAAAAATTTTAAAAATTACGACTATACGGCCAAAGTTAATTAAAAATTTGAAAATTGTTGAAAAAGATGATTTTCCGGTTAAATGAAGGCATTTTCATGGAAAAGTCCACTTAAAACTTCGATAGAAGTCCCCCCTACACTTAAGATAAACATTGCCCTCAATGTTTAAGCATGTGGGAAAAGTCTCCCCTACACTTATGACATTGTGCACGTTGGTTAAAACGATGAGGTTGTTCGCACTAGAAAGGGTAATAAGTTTAGAAACAAAGAGACGGGTTTGTTTACGGGTAATACGCAAGCGCAACAGGTATCGAAGCCCTCTCATGTTAGTTTTAAGAAGGGGGCTAAGAAGAACTATGGGGGAAAGGATATAGAAGGGTTTGATGTTGAGGGTGATAGTGATGCTGGTGGTTCAGTTGCGTGTTCTGAGGCTCTAAGTGTTGATTCGAGAAGTGTGGAGGAATCTGGTCATGAAGGTGAGGTTCCCGTTGGTATTGATAATGAAATGGTAAGCCAAATTTTAGATGATTCTAATCATAAGAATGGATGTATTACTTTTTGCTCTGTGGTTAATGATGGGATTAATGGTAGTAACCCTAGTGTTTTAGGGGCTATGCCTGTTCTAGTATGTGATAATTCTATATTGAATAAGATAAATGTGGATGAGGGTCCTAGGATATTGAAAAGGGGTGATATACTTGTGGATGGTGGTGCTAGGACTAGTGTTGCTTTTTCTTTCAATAACGCTGAAAAATGGCCTAGTTTACCTAGTAATGGGAAGAATGGTAAGAATGGAGAGAGTAGTAATGTGAGTGGTGATGTTGTTATGGAAGAAAATGTGAACAATGTGGTCTCTAATGCATTTGTTAAAGCAGTTCAGGGTATGTTGAAAAATGATAGTAATAAGCTTAAGGCGTACCCTGTTGAGAGTAATGAAAAGGGTGAGATGTGTGTTGATTTGGACCCTATGATTGAGAATGGAAGTAAGAGATGGGTCTTAACTTTGGTAGGATATTTTGTGGGAGTTAAAATGACTTATAGGGAAATCACGGGTCATTTGAGAAGAATGTGGAGAGGACGTGACTTTGCTGAAGTTATTACTAATGAGAGTGGGCTATACTTTTTTAAGTTCAAATCGGAAGAGGGAATGCAGTACATCTTGGAGAATGGACCTTGGTTGGTGGATGGGCTGCCATTGTTTGTGCAGAAATGGGAGCCGGGCTTGTGCATGGTGAAACCAGAACCGACTAAAGTGCCGCTTTGGGTTAAAATATGGAATGTACCGCTTGAGGCTTGGAACTGTGAAGGTATTGGAAGATTAGCGAGTAGAATTGGTAATCCTGTTCTTATGGATAGAATTAAAACTTCTATGTGTGATAATGCTCATGGTAGGGCTAGTTTTGCGAGGGCTTTGATTGAAGTTGAAGCTAGTAGGGGATTGCCGGATACTATTCATGCTACATATAAGAGCTTGGGTAAATCAATGGATTTGAGGGTAGAATATCCGTGGAGACCTCCTATATGCTCTTTCTGTAATGTTTTTGGTCATAGTCATGCAAACTGTTCTAAAAGGAGTGTGAGTGAGGTGGTTAAGAATTTGAAGCATGTTGATAAGGGAAAGGGTGTAGATGTTGAGGGTAGTCATTTGGAAGATGATGGTGAATGAAGGACTGTTAGTAACAGAAGGAGTTATAATAATGAGAGTAATTCTGCGTATGGCCCTAGAAATGAAGGTAATACTTCTGCGGGAATTAATAACAGAGTATTTGATAATGTTGCTAGGGGTGGTCATAATGGCAGAGGTAGAGGTGGTATGGGTAGGGGAGGAAGGGGTTTTGGTGATCAGAGATTTTATAAGGACGGAAATGATCAGAGAAATGTGGTTAGAAAGAATTATGTGGCTGTTAATGGTAATAAGGAAAATGTTGATCCTAAAGGTAATAAGATTAGTGTTATGGAGGTGGATTCAGGTAGTAATGTTGTTGTGAAGGAGAAGTTGGTTACCAAAAGTAATAGTGGAAAGGGTGATACAGTTAGTAAGAATGTGAAGAATAATGATGTGATGAAGCCTAGTACCAGCAATAGGTTTGATATGTTAAGTAACGAGGAAGTTGTGGAGAAGGTGTTAGATTGGGAAGTTATGAGAAGTAAAATAGATACGGCGTGTGAAAAGGGTGTTCATATTACTGCTTAAGAGAAGAGTCAGTGGGATAGCAAACTTAGGGAGTATTTTGTTAATAAGATTCAAGAGGTTACGAGAAGGGCTACTGTTAAAGAACTCAGGTCTAATATTACTTTGCTTGGCAAGCAGATTAATCATAGTAACAAGATGATTTCCATGGAATCAAAGAGTATTGCGGATCAAAGATTTAGGACTGTTATGGTTGAGAAAAGTTTATCTGAGAATGAAGCGTATCAGGATGTTTATGAAGAGGTGTATAATGATGAGCTTGAGAGGATTAGTGCTCTTGAATTAAGGAGACAGTATGCTGAAGTTGAACTCTTTATTAGGACGAAGAAAGCATTTACCAGTAATGAACTTGAGAATTGGTCTGATGTTAAATTGGAGTTTTATAAGGTTTCTATTGGTGAGAGTGTCTTTTCTTCGATTATACAAGATCTTAAGAATGGTAATCAAGATATTATGCAGGAAGATGTCGCTGAAGATTTGAGTGCTAGTGCTCAATTTGCTGCTAGTGACGTTCCTTCAAATGTTATGGATTCAGATGCTAGTTTGTTGCAGGATATGTCTGCTCCACCACCTCCTGTTTAAATGTGTACAAACATCGCAACGTGGAATGTCAAAGGGATTTGTAATACCCTGAGACAGTCGGAGGTTAGGAGTTTTATTAAGGATAATGATATAGTTTTTATGGGTATTATAGAATCTCAACTTAGGAAGAAATTTGTGGATAGGGTATGTAATGATGTGTTTCAGGGTTGGTCATGGACGTCTAATACTGTGGATAGCTCTAAGGTTTGTCGGATTGTTGTTGGATGGGATACTAATGCTGTTTTGGCCACTTTGTTATCCCAGAGTAGTCAAGCTATGCATTTCTTAATTACTTTTATTAAGGAAAATATCCAAATGTATGTGTCTGTTATATATGGAGAGAATTACCTCACTCCTAGAGTTAAGTGATGGAAGAATTTGATAGATCATAGTAATTTAGTGGGCGATAAACCATGGGTGATGATGGGTGACTCTAATGTCATCCTTAAAACTAATGAGAACTCGAGTGGGGCGTATATTAGATTTAATGAGAGAAGGGATTTTGTAGAATGTGTTGAACAGCTAGGTATGGAGGATATCAAGATGTGTGGAATGTTTTACACTTGGGTTCAAAGGATGAGAAATCCAGAATATGGTATATTTAAGAAGCTTGATAGAGCTATGGGTAAAAAATCTTTTCTTGATAGTTACCCAGATAGTTTTGCTAAGTTTATGCCGTATATGTCTTCGGATCACTGTTCGGTTATTTTAACAATATCGGAGATTAGTATGTTTAAAGCTAAATCTTTTTGGTTTATGAATTTTTTAACTGATAAGGAGGGGTTTAGTAATGTTGTGAAGGACAATTGGAATAATGAAGTTGATGGTTTTGTTATGTTTAAACTTGCCAAGAAACTTAGAAATTTGAAGAAGTTTTTAAGGAGGCTGAACAAAGAGAATGGGAATGTCTTTGATAAGGTGAAAGTTTGTAAAGTTAAGTTAGAAGGTATTCAGAGTGCGCTTGATAAAGATCTGTCTAGTATTGTTCTTCGTGACCAAGAAAGGGTTTGTGTGAAGGAATATAGGGATGCAATGTCAGATGAAGAAAAGGTCCTTAAATAGAAGACTAAAATTGAATGGTTGAAGGAAGGAGACTCTAACACTGCTTATTTCCATAATACGATAAAGGGTATAGTCAGTCGTAACAGGATCCAGATGCTGTATGATGAGTATGGTGTTGCTTGCTATGCTGATCAAGTGCCTGATATGTTTGTCAAACACTTTAGTTCTTTCCTGGGAACTTGTGATGATATCATTCCTATTGATGATCCGGCTAGCCTGTTTTTGAAGAAACTCAGCGTGGAGAAGTCTGTGAATCTTATCAAGCCAATTTCTGATGCGGAGATCAAGGAGGCTTTATTTAGTATTGATGACAACAAAGCTTCGGGTCCTGATGGTTATACATCAATGTTTTTTAAAGCTGCGTGGTCCATGGTGGGAGGTGATGTTAGAGAAGCTGTTCGTGAGTTCTTCATCAGTGGTAAGATGCTGGGTCAGTTAAATGCTTCACTTATCTCACTTATCCCAAAAACTGCTTCTCCTGCTAAGGTAACTGATTTTAGACCTATATCTTGCTGTAATGTGGTGTATAAGACCATTAGTAAAGTTATTACTAATAGGATTAAGAAGGTTTTGAGTGAGTTGGTTGATGTGAATCAAAGTGCTTTTATTCCAGGGAGGCTTATTAGTGATAATATTCTTTTAGCCCAGGAATTTATGAAGGGTTATAATTGGGAAATGGGAGTGAGGAATTGTGCGTTTAAGATTGACATTCAAAAGGCCTATGACACGGTTAGTTGGGAGTTTTTAGAAATTTGCCTTAGGTTTTTTGGTTTTCATCAGGTTATGATTCATTGGATTATGACATGCTTAAGGACTGCTTCCTTTTCTGTTTCGGTTAACGGGGAAACACATGGGTTCTTTAAGGCTAAGAGGGGCCTTAGGCAAGGTGACCCTATATCACCGTATCTTTTTACGCTTGTTATGGAGGTCTTAAACCTTATGTTGAAAAGACAAATAAGAAGGGATAGAAAATTTAAGTATCATTCTGGATGTCAAAATATGAAGATTAGTATTTTATTCTTTGCTGATGACTTACTAATGCTTTGTCATGCTGATTTAGATTCTGCGTCTATACTTAGGAGAGGTCTTGATGAATTTTCCATGTCGTCGGGACTTTACCCCAGTATGGCTAAGAGTAATGTCTTTTTTTGTAATACCCCTGAGGCTGTTAAGGATGATATCAAGCTGGTTATGCCTTTTGTTGAGGGTGTATTGCCAATGAGATATCTTGGGGTTCCCCTTGTTTCTAAAAGGATAACTAAGAAAGATTGTAGTTTCTTATTAGAAGTTTTACAGAATAAGATTAATAGCTGGAAGAATAAAGTTATATCCTTTGCTGGTAGACTTCAATTAATCACCTCTGTCCTTTCATCGATGCAAGTTTATTTGGGATCACTCTTTATTCTCCCGCATGCTTTTACCATGAATAGTGCCCTTAAGATCGTACGTCCTAGATTAAAACTTACCTCATTTAGTATTGATCACATTCATGTGCTAATAATCAAGCAAGTGCATACGTGTATGACATGACAAGTATCGATTACGTACGAACTCATGATAAACAGTTAATAAATATGTCACGTGAACATAATTAAATCATGATCACCATTTAATATACGAACTAAAATAATTACGTAAATACATATAATATAATTACGAGCGTTAAGATTACGATAACGACACGATAGAATAAACAGAAACACTTTAAACACGAGCACGTTTAACCACGAACGAACACGAAACATCGGGACACGAGAAAGGTACGGGTACCCCATGTGGGGCCCCCATACCCACGGCACACAACAAGAAATGGGCCTAGCCCATGGACTTTACAAGTAAAGGGGGGTAAGAGTAAAAACATGTTTTCATTTTTCACTTTCAAGAAATAAACATAAAAACCCTAAAAAGAGTTTTCTCCTCCTCCTTTTTCTCCTCTTTGTGCCGCCACCTTTACACCACCATAGGAGGGTGATTTGTTTGATTTTGATCTTAAAAACTATTGTATAATCAGTGTTTGTTCATCCTTTTTCCAAGCTACATAGTGGTATACCTTTCTAACCCATCTTTTTAATTCTTTTTAATTCTTTTAATCTTTGATTATTTTCATGAACATGTTATTATTTTCCTTATTAAAACATGGTAATTAATCATTGATCTAACATGTTTTGGTATTAAATAAAATCAAAGAATGATTTAAAAGGGGTGTTATGTTTGGCCGCCTAGCAAACAAACCCGAGGGGGGTTTGGTTTGCTATTGCCGCCACCACCAAGACCATTTTTGGTCTTGGTTGGCTCATGTGGGACCCACGGCAGCAAGGAGACACATGTGCCCCGGGTTTGGCTCGGGGTACGGTGTCGAATTCATGCCCGATTCATGGTTCGTTGGTTAAATCATGATCTATGTTACATGTTAATTTTTATGAATCATGAACTTAGGATATAATTAATTAATAACATGAAATATTAATTAAATCATGACTTAGGTTATTTTAATTATTAGTTTAACATGACATTAATTTAACCTAAGTATTTTATGTTATAAGTTATAATTAATTAATTATTTAAAACATGCCTATAATTAATTAATTTAGACATGACTTAGGTTATATTATTAATAGTAATAATACACATTTTAACCTAAGTATTTTATTTCATTTTAATTAATACATGTTATACTTTAATTAAAATGCTTAACCTATAGTTTAATTAAAATACATGAAATAATAATTAAACTATACACTATATCATATGACTTAAGAAACAAGCTTATAAACACTTAGACTTATATGTTAGCTTATGTAACCAGCTTAATTCTAAATATGGAAACTTCTATTTATAGAAACTTAATTAAATAAGGCAACTAATCTAATTATGGAAACCTTCTATATATGGAAATCTATCTATTTCAGGCAGCTAATCTAATCATGGAAACTTTCTATATATGGAAACTTATTTAATTAAGGCAGCTGATCTATTTTTGGAAACTTTCTATTTTTAGAAACTAATCTATTTTAAGCAGTAAATTCTATTTTAGGAAACTTTCTATTTTTGGAAACTTTCTATTTTTGGAAACTTTCTATTTTTGGAAACTTTCTATTTTTGGAAACTTTCTATTTTTGGTAACTTTCTATTTTTGGAAACTTCCTATTTTTGGAAACTTTCTATTTTTGGAAACTTTCTATTTTTGGAAACCTGCTATTTTTGGAAAGTTACTTATTATTACACAGTAAGTATAATAATACATGAAACACCAGTAATACTTAATCAGATAAATCAGAATACAAGATAAACACAGTTTAAGGCTTTAAACAGTGAACCATGACCTAAAACATACCAAATTAGCTATAATGAGATACAAAACCCAGTACGTAATCAGTGAAATCGATACTTATACACGTGTGTATTCATGTAGCGTTAGTGATCCAGAAGTAGGAGTCTTTCTTCCGTTCATTCACTGGACTTGAGGTACGGATTCCCGTCCTTTCAGTATGGACATTCTTTCCTTATTAGCATTTCCCCGTATGCAGCCAACTGTTTTCCCCAGCATTTGTTTTATTGTTTTGAACTGCTTATGTTTAATTAGCATAATCTATAGCCATATACAAGCATGACCAGTTTCACCTAGTTATGGAGGTACCATAACCATAGCATTGGAGGCACCGATGTTATGACTTCCCCATGGCGGAGTGATTGCTCGTGGCGTCCCTTTTTAGTTTGGCCATATTATTATATCAGGTGGGGCGTATGGGTGCATCCTAGTTACATGTTTTATTCAGTTTATCATGGTGAATGCGGTGTGTGCCTTGCACCCTTCACAAGGAGTTGATCCCTCCTACCCAAACCAGTATATTGATTAGAGGCATCCCCTCTAATCAGCATGATGAGGTCACCCCTCCAAGTATTCATGCACGTGACCTTTTCATGACCTATATGGGCTATGGTATATATATGTTAAAACAGTTTTCACAAGATAAACATAAGGCTTTTCAAACTATAAAACCAGTTTTCTTGATACTTAACCAGTTTACTCAGTACTTAGTCTTCCGCTGTTATATGTTATATGTTTACTCTATTTCATGCTATATTGTACATCCGTGCACTGAGCGTCTTGCTCAGCCGTTTTCCTTTTCATGTTCCCAAAACGGCAGGTACTCAGGGACGCTCGTAGATCTCAAACGTAGGTGCATATGGACTGGAAGCTTTACTGTCTTTCTTTACTTTATGCATTTCCTTTACTTTGATACAGTTGCTATGGACATTGTTTCGTCCTTTCCTTTTACAGTATTTATGTTTGTGTGTGATGAGCTTTACTTTGGGGTTACCGATGTTTGATTCCGGTATTTCCCTTTTATGGTTGAATAATGCTTAGACATTTATCCTTGTATGCTTTGATGACACGCCATGATTATGCGTAATATTCCATTTCCAAAATGGGGTGTTACAATTATGGTATCAGAGCCAAGGCTTCGACCTGTAGGCTCTCAAATATGACCTGTGATTAGTGGGTAGTCACTACGGTCTTCCTAGAACTGACAGTTGTTTTATGCATTCATCACTTTTAAGCATACATATACCTGTCATTGTTACAGGGTTTTTGACTAAGTAATGGTTGGTACAGGACTGGCCCTATTTAGTCGCATGTGTTTTATCGAAACTTTTAGATTTGGGACCGACCCATAGGCGTCCCCTCGATATGTCTTTTATTTTGAGTGAACTGACCGAAGGCGTTCACTCTCGAGCATCAAAAGTTTTCATAAAACTGCATCATGCATTCATACAAAGATTTTCTGCATAAAATTTTTCTCGTGAAATTTTTAGCATAAAATTTTTCTTTTATGTTTGAACTGTCGATCATATGTTTTATGTTATACTGTCAGATGGCAAACACAGACAAACTCTGGGAGCTATTTGAAAACATGGAGGCAGAAAGGCAAGACGCCATTCTTCATGACGACGAATATCCTCCCCCACCTATCATTTTTCCCATGGAAGGAAGGAATCGACTCATGAGGGAATACTACGCCATGAGACAGAGACCCGACGAGAATTGTGGACAGTTCATGCAGAGGTTCCTCGGGTACACAGCTGTACTGAGGGCATCCGCAGGCACCACTGAAGAGCAAGCACTACATTTTCGTTGGGGCCTTAACCCAAGGATTGCCAATGATTTATCGGGTGCCCCGTTAGACACTGTGGCACAGGTGGCTTACGCAGCAAGGAAGCTTGAGATGTTGCAGGAACGCGATGAGTTCGGGGAAGCTGAAAGACCCGACAAGAGGTAAAACATTTCGTGTTCTAGCGTTAACCAGAACGCATCCTATCATTATATGTTCTATAATCATCTCTTAAACTGTATCTTCCAGGCAGAAACTGGGGACCGGTCTCAGCCGGCTACTCAGCAGCAGCCTAGTCAGCCCAAAGGAAATGGTCACTCTAACGACCATTCTGTTGTGGAAAGGCGCAACGGTAATGATAATTACCGTAAAAATGCGGGACACTCCAACAACAGCAGGTCCTACTATTTACGCATCTTCTTATGATTTCATGTTATATCTCTCATGCTGACACTATAATAATCTCTACCAGGAACCACGGTAACGGAAGGGACCAGAACCACAGGGGTTCTCAGCCTAACCGTTCAGCTAACACTGGTAAACATCTTATGACGCTTACGTCCTATACTCGTGCATATACTTTATTCTTAACACGTTTTGTCATCAGCAGGCCCTCAGCAAGCAAGGACTCCTGCTGGAGGATTCACTCATCCTCTTTGCAGCACTTGCCATCGCAGACACCCTGGCCCATGTCGTCGTGATTCCGACGCGTGCTACAAGTGCGGCCTCCCTGGCCATCGTATGAGAGATTGCCGTAAGGGTGAAATGGAGGGTACTTCGGGTCATGCTGATACTAAACCGCCTCCTACCACTGGGCGTGTCTACACGACATCGCGCGATCAGGCAAACAAATCTACAGGTACCATTACTGGAATTTTGTATATGTACGGCCAAGCTGCATGTGTTCTTTTCGACACGGGTGCCACTCATTCAGTTATTTCCACTACTTATGCTAAGAACATCAGGACACTTCCCTTGCTATTAGAAAATAAGCTTACCATTTCCACGCCTCTGAGGGACTCTGTATTAATAACTCATGTATACAAGAGTCTTCCTCTAGAGTTTGACGATAGAGTTCGTGCAGTAGATGCACTTCCCCTTGACATGATTGAGTTCGATATGATTCTTGGCATGGACTGGCTATCTAGGCACCATGCTACCATAGACTGCCACTCATATCGGGTGATCTTCGGCGACATTAATGCACCAGAGTACATTCATAACGGGTTCATACCCGGACGGTCTGTACATGTCATATCTACCTTGCAAGCACGTGTATTACTGTCACATGGCTGCGAAGGTTATCTAGCTACGGTTCATGACATGGATGCTGAATCCCCATCGATTCAGGATCAACCGGTAGTCTCAGAATTTCAAGACGTCTTCCCAGATGAACTTCCAGGCATACCACCTGCAAGAGAAGTGGAGTTCAACATCGACCTTGTTCCAGGATCTGAGCCAATCTCTAAGGCTCCGTATCGTATGGCTCCCATTGAACCTAAAAGAACTGAAGGACCAACTGCAGGAACTTCTTGAACGAGGATTCATTAGACCAAGCGCATCTCCATGGGGCGCACCGGTCTTGTTCGTTAAGAAGAAGGACGGCAGCATGCGACTTTGCATTGACTACCGTGAACTTAATAAGATTACTATCCGCAATAGATATCCACTGCCACGTATAGACGATCTGTTTGACCAACTTCAAGGAGCCAAACACTTCTCAAAGATCGATCTAAGGTCAGGCTACCATCAGCTAAGGGTTAAAGAGCAGGATATTGCCAAGACTGCTTTTCGTACCCGCTATGGCCATTATGAGTTTGTGGTCATGCCATTCGGCCTGACTAACGCTCCAGCAGTATTCATGGATCTGATGAACAGAATCTTTCATGAATTCCTTGATAAATTTGTCATTGTATTCATCGATGACATCTTGATATTCTCAAAGTCCACGGAGGAACACGAAGATCATCTCCGTACTGTACTACAGATTCTTCGTCAGAAGCAGCTGTATGCGAAATTCTCCAAGTGCGAGTTCTGGTTAAACAAGGTGGCATTCTTAGGTCACATTGTATCAGCAGAAGGGATCACTATGGACCCAGCGAAGGTTGAGGCTATCACTAAATGGCCAAGACCAACATCAGCGACAGAAGTCCGCAGTTTCTTAGGCTTAGCTGGATATTATCGAAGATTCGTGGAGAACTTTTCCCGCTTGGCATTGCCTCTCACCAAACTGATGCGAAAAGGAGAGAAATTCGTCTGGACGGAAGAACGAGATAAGAGCTTCGAAGGCCTAAAGCAGAAGTTAGTATCTGCACCTATTCTTACTCTCCCATCTGGTACAGGTGGATTTCGGATCTATAGCGATGCATCGGGGAAGGGACTGGGCTGTGTTCTCATGCAACATGGGAAAGTGATCGCGTATGCTTCACGGCAGCTTAAGCCCTATGAAGAAAACTACCCTACGCATGACCTGGAACTTGCTGCAGTGGTGTTCGCATTGAAGATATGGAGGCATTACTTATACGGAGAATCATGCGATATTTTCACGGATCACAAGAGCTTGAAGTATATCTTCACACAGCGAGAATTGAACATGAGACAAAGGAGATGGTTGGAACTGTTGAAGGATTACGATATTAACCTACAGTATCATCCCGGGAAAGCTAATGTAGTAGCAGATGCACTCAGTAGAAAGTCCGGAATGATCAACGACATTGAGATCAAGGGACAAAACATAAGGGACTTGGAGCGGCTTGACATCGAAATCATGGTACGTGGGCAGCACGGATACTGGGCGAATCTTAGAGTAGAACCTGAATTACTGACTAGGATCAAGGAAGCGCAGAAGGATGATGGAGAGATTTGGGCGATAATTCAGAATTTGGAGAAGCAGACAGAATTCAGAATGGACGCAGACGGTATCGTTTGGCAGGGCACGAGAATTTGTGTTCCTGACAATCCAGAACTTCGGGAAGCATTGTTAGCTGAAGCTCACAGCTCCCCATTTTCTATACACCCTGGGTCGACAAAAATGTACCATGACATCAGACAGCACTTTTGGTGGAGTGGTATGAAACAGGATGTAGCCACGCATGTCTCCAAATGTCTTACCTGCCAGCAGGTTAAGATTGAACATCAGCGATCTGGCGGTCTCCTTCAACCGTTGGATATTCCAGAGTGGAAGTGGGACAAAATCACCATGGATTTTGTTACCGGTCTTCCGCCTACCAAGAAGAAGCACGATGCTATTTGGGTCATTGTCGATCGACTCACCAAATCAGCTCATTTCTTACCGATACGCAAGGAAGATCCGGTAAGTAAACTCGCAGATACGTACAGAAGGGAGATCATGAGACTCCACGGCACTCCCTCCAGCATCGTCTCAGACAGAGATCCTCGTTTCACG
Organism: Glebionis coronaria; assembly: GCA_025667525.1. Classification (NCBI taxonomy): domain Eukaryota; kingdom Viridiplantae; phylum Streptophyta; class Magnoliopsida; order Asterales; family Asteraceae; genus Glebionis; species Glebionis coronaria. Next base: position 348,360,450 of record CM046874.1, on the reverse strand, counting down.
TCGCGATTCTGGAAAGGTCTGCAAAAAGCTTGGGGTATACAACTTAAGCTGAGCACAGCCTTTCATCCTCAAACGGACGGACAGTCAGAGCGAACAATTCAGACATTGGAAGATATGTTAAGGTCGTGTGCGTTGGAATGGACAGGTGATTGGGACGATTACATCTGTTTAGTCGAGTTTGCATACAACAACAGCTGGCACGCAAGTATCAAATGTGCTCCTTTCGAAATGTTGTATGGCATAAAGTGTCGCGCTCCAACTTGCTGGGATCAAGTGGGAGAGCGAACACTCGAAGGACCAGAGATTATAGAAATGACCAACGAGAAGATTGAGGTAGCTAAACAGAAGTTGCAAGAAGCACGGTCACGTCAGAAGAGTTACGCCGATAAGCATCGTAGGGACATACATTTTAATGTGGGAGATCACGTCTTCCTCAAGGTTTCGCCGGCACGTGGTGTTAAACGCTTCGGGATCAAAGGAAAACTCAGTCCTCGGTTCATCGGACCATTTGATATCGTTGAACGAATCGGCGAAGTATCTTACCGTTTGGCGTTACCTCCTCAGCTTTCGCACGTGCATAACGTGTTCCATGTGTCCTTACTCAGAGGGTACAATTATCATCCCCTTCACATGGTTCAGTATCCACTGGAACAGATACGTGAAGATCTCACTTTTATAGAAGAACCCGAACGAGTACTCGACAGGCAAGAACGAGTCATGAGAAGGAAGACGATTCCTTTCGTCAAAATCCTTTGGAGGGACCATACCGAGCGGGAAGCCACTTGGGAAACAGAGGAGTCTATCCGGGCTTCTTACCCTCACTTCATATTTTGAGTTCGGGTATGTCACTTCTTTTCAGCTTACTTTATCTATAATTCGGGGACGAATTATTCTTTTTAGGGGGGAAGAATTGTAAAACCCGCATGCTTTTACCATGAATAGTGCCCTTAAGATCGTACGTCCTAGATTAAAACTTACCTCTTTTATTATTGATCACATTCATGTGCTAATAATCAAGCAAGTGCATACGTGTATGACATGACAAGTATCGATTACCTACGAACTCATGATAAACAGTTAATAAATATGTCACGTGAACATAATTAAATCATGATCACCATTTAATATACGAACTAAAATAATTACGTAAATACATATAATATAATTACGAGCGTTAAGATTACGATAACGACACGATAGAATAAACAGAAACACTTTAAACACGAGCACGTTTAACCACGAACGAACACGAAACATCGGGACACGAGAAAGGTACGGGTACCCCATGTGGGGCCCCCATACCCACGGCACACAACAAGAAATGGGCCTAGTCCATGGACTTTACAAGTAAAGGGGGGTAAGAGTAAAAACATGTTTTCATTTTTCACTTTCAAGAAATAAACATAAAAACCCTAAAAAGAGTTTTCTCCTCCTCCTTTTTCTCCTCTTTGTGCCGCCACCTTTACACCACCATAGGAGGGTGATTTGTTTGATTTTGATCTTAAAAACTATTGTATAATCAGTGTTTGTTCATCCTTTTTCCAAGCTACATAGTGGTATACCTTTCTAACCCTTCTTTTTAATTCTTTTTAATTCTTTTAATCTTTGATTATTTTCATGAACATGTTATTATTTTTCTTATTAAAACATGGTAATTAATCATTGATCTAACATGTTTTGGTATTAAATAAAATCAAAGAATGATTTAAAAGGGGTGTTATGTTTGGCCGCCTAGCAAACAAACCCGAGGGGGGTTTGGTTTGCTATTGCCGCCACCACCAAGACCATTTTTGGTCTTGGTTGGCTCATGTGGGACCCACGGCAGCAAGGAGACACATGTGCCCCGGGTTTGGCTCAGGGTACGGTGTCGAATTCATGCCCGATTCATGGTTCGTTGGTTAAATCATGATCTATGTTACATGTTAATTTTTATGAATCATGAACTTAGGATATAATTAATTAATAACATGAAATATTAATTAAATCATGACTTAGGTTATTTTAATTATTAGTTTAACATGACATTAATTTAACCTAAGTATTTTATGTTATAAGTTATAATTAATTAATTATTTAAAACATGCCTATAATTAATTAATTTAGACATGACTTAGGTTATATTATTAGTAGTAATAATACACATTTTAACCTAAGTATTTTATTTCATTTTAATTAATACATGTTATACTTTAATTAAAATGCTTAACCTATAGTTTAATTAAAATACATGAAATAATAATTAAACTATACACTATATCATATGACTTAAGAAACAAGCTTATAAACACTTAGACTTATATGTTAGCTTATGTAACCAGCTTAATTCTAAATATGGAAACTTCTATTTATAGAAACTTAATTAAATAAGGCAACTAATCTAATTATGGAAACCTTCTATATATGGAAATCTATCTATTTCAGGCAGCTAATCTAATCATGGAAACTTTCTATATATGGAAACTTATTTAATTAAGGCAGCTGATCTATTTTTGGAAACTTTCTATTTTTAGAAACTAATCTATTTTAAGCAGTAAATTCTATTTTAGGAAACTTTCTATTTTTGGAAACTTTCTATTTTTGGAAACTTTCTATTTTTGGAAACTTTCTATTTTTGGAAACTTTCTATTTTTGGTAACTTTCTATTTTTGGAAACTTTCTACTTTTGGAAACTTTCTATTTTTGGAAACTTTCTATTTTTGGAAACCTGCTATTTTTGGAAAGTTACTTATTATTACACAGTAAGTATAATAATACATGAAACACCAGTAATACTTAATCAGATAAATCAGAATACAAGATAAACACAGTTTAAGGCTTTAAACAGTGAACCATGACCTAAAACATACCAAATCAGCTATAATGAGACACAAAACCCAGTACGTAATCAGTGAAATCGATACTTATACACGTGTGTATTCATGTAGCGTTAGTGATCCAGAAGTAGGAGTCTTTCTTCCGTTCATTCACTGGACTTGAGGTACGGATTCCCGTCCTTTCAGTATGGACATTCTTTCCTTATTAGGATTTCCCCGTATGCAGCCAACTGTTTTCCCCAGCATTTGTTTTATTGTTTTGAACTGCTTATGTTTAATTAGCATAATCTATAGCCATATACAAGCATGACCAGTTTCACCTAGTTATGGAGGTACCATAACCATAGCATTGGAGGCACCGATGTTATGACTTCCCCATGGCGGAGTGATTGCTCGTGGCGTCCCTTTTCAGTTTGGCCATATTATTATATCAGGTGGGGCGTATGGGTGCATCCTAGTTACATGTTTTATTCAGTTTATCATGGTGAATGCGGTGTGTGCCTTGCACCCTTCACAAGGAGTTGATCCCTCCTACCCAAACCAGTATATTGATTAGAGGCATCCCCTCTAATCAGCATGATGAGGTCACCCCTCCAAGTATTCATGCACGTGACCTTTTCATGACCTATATGGGCTATGGTATATATATGTTAAAACAGTTTTCACAAGATAAACATAAGGCTTTTCAAACTATAAAACCAGTTTTCTTGATACTTAACCAGTTTACTCAGTACTTAGTCTTCCGCTGTTATATGTTATATGTTTACTCTATTTCATGCTATATTGTACATCCGTGCACTGAGCGTCTTGCTCAGCCGTTTTCCTTTTCATGTTCCCAAAACGGCAGGTACTCAGGGACGCTCGTAGATCTCAAACGTAGGTGCATATGGACTGGAAGCTTTACTGTCTTTCTTTACTTTATGCATTTCCTTTACTTTGATACAGTTGCTATGGACATTGTTTCGTCCTTTCCTTTTACAGTATTTATGTTTGTGTGTGATGAGCTTTACTTTGGGGTTACCGATGTTTGATTCCGGTATTTCCCTTTTATGGTTGAATAATGCTTAGACATTTATCCTTGTATGCTTTGATGACACGCCATGATTATGCGTAGTATGTCATGGAGTTGGAGACATATTCTTGCACTTAGGGATATGATTAGAGATTTTGTTTTTGTTAAGATTGGTAACGAGAGAGATTGTAATGTTTGGTTGGATAGATGGCATGATAGAGGACCGTTGAGTAAGTTGATAACCCATAGGATGATTGAGTTGGCGGGTTTTTCTATTAATGATAAAGTTATTAACCTTATTGATAATGGTATTTGGCTTTGGCTCGCAAACTGGATGGGTCATTATGGGGAGGTTTTGAGTGTCCCTGTGCCTATGCTTGTTAATGAGAAGAAGGATGTTACTGTCTGGTGGGATAAGGGTAGAATTGAAAGAAGATTTAGCCCGACTGAAGTTTGGAAAGCTTTAAATCCTGAACGTCCAGAGGTGATTTGGTATAAACATGTTTGGTATACTCAATGTATACCAAGACATTCTTTTATTACTTGGCTTGCTGTTAAAGAAAGGCTAAAAACTGGTGATAGACTTAGGAAATAGTTTAATGCTAGTGATGTTTCTTGTTTCCTGTGTGGTGATCCACATGAATCACACAGCCACTTGTTCTTTACATGTAGTTATTCTAGACGGCTGTGGGAAAGACTCAAACCTTTGGCTTGTTTGGAAAATGTTAGTCATATCTGGCCTAGTGCTATATCAGGGGTTGTGAGTTTTCCTGCTAGAAATAATATTGTAAGTGTGGTCCAAAGGTTGTCTTTTGGTGCTTGCATTTACTACCTCTGGCAGGAAAGAAATAACAGGCGTATGGGATTGGTTCCTAGAGATGTTGATGGTTTGGTCAAGATTATTTTTGATACAATTAGGTTGAAACTTCTTAGTCTGACTATCAAACCATCCCCTAATGTTATGAAGATTACTGATATGTGGAATGTTAAGCTTTGTAAGGATAATGCTACTAGTAATAGAGTAGGTTTTGATCCTTACTTAACTAAAATTTTATGAGTAACGTTTTTTATCTCGTTGACTGGTGGGTGTGCTGGTCCTTTGGTGGGACCGGTTTATGGGACTGTAATAGGTCTTGGGTACATATTTGTTCCATCTATGATCTTAGCAGGTACAGGGATAGGTGAGTTTGCTCATTTTGCAGGACTCATGGAGGTTCATGGATATGGATGGCTGGATGGTATTAAATCAGGATATTATGCATTGATGGATTTGCAGGTTTTCTCTCTCAGTTGCTGGGAGTTGTGGGGAGGACTGTTTTGGATTATTATCGGGGCGGTTTGATGTGCTACTAGTGGACGCATGAGTTTTTTAAACTCTGTGTACAAGTTTTAGTTGCCAAATCGGGTTTGTGATGCTTGTCCTCCCTTGTTTAAATAATCTGTATCTGTTTAATGTCGTGCTGATAGATACTAGGTTATTGCATCATGGAAAGGATTCCTGCTTAGTTGTACTCTTTCCCCCTCTTATGGTTTCCCACTGGGTTTTACATAATTGTGGGTTTTGAGGAGGCAATAAGTGGGATGTGCTACTATGGCACCTTTCCGTTTTTTCTGCATTTGTTATCTGATGGCGTTGTGAGCAGGTTTCTTTTGCCTGCTAAACTTGTATTAGCTTGGGGATGGGATTTACCATGGGGGATGGATTGATTGTCTTGGTTTCTTCCCTTGGTGGTTGAATCAAGGCAGTCATGTATTCTAAAGTGGATGTCTTATCACAGCTTATATACTGGTTTTGCTTTTGAAGTGCCATGGAGATGCAGTGCTTGACTCTCATCAAATGGAGTCAAGTAAGTTATGGTATGGGTTTGCAGGCTATTATTTGTTCTTTCTTTATGATGGCTTGTTTTTCTAAATATGAGAATGGGGTTTGTCCATTTCCATATTTAAGTATGTATATGTTTTTAGTACATTAGAGTATGGTATTTTGTTATGCCAATGTTTGTTCCTATAGCTTGGTTAGATGGGGGTGTGTCCCATTTAATTTTTTGTTAAGCTATAGGTTTGTACTCTGCCTTTGTGGCTCTTTTCTTAATAAATTTACCGTTAAGAAAAAAAATACATTGTGCACGTTGGTTAAATCAAGTTAAGGAAGAGACGACTAAAGTGATCAATTTCAAATGTGAGTATGAAGAAAATTGAATCACGATAGTTGAGAGATAGAACCGGATTTCGGATAACACGGGAGCACGGTTCTTCAAAGGTTCCAAGAGTGCATTCATCCCTGTAATCACATCACCACACAAAAACAAACACCTATACAGGCCCCCTACACTTAGGAGGTTAAAGCATAAAATGATAGATACTCGGGCTGCCTACCGAGGAGCGCTTGTTTTTGATAACCGAGTCACGAGCCTGACTCGACCCAAAGTTAGTTTATGGGGAACGTGGTGAGGGATGGAATCATCTCCTGAGAGATGTCGTCACCAAAGTACAGCTTCAGACGCTGGCCATTCACCTTGAAATTGGGCCCATTTGGCTGAGAAAGCTCAATGGTCCCATATGGAAAGACTTTGGCGACGGTGAATGGACCAGACCAGCGGCTCTTTAACTTGCCAGAGAAGATCTTCAACCGAGAGTTAAAAAGTAAGACTTGATCACCAACGTGGAACTCTCGGTTCTTGATTTTTGCGTCATGAAGGATCTTCGTCTTCTCTTTGTAGATCAGCGAGTTCTCATAAGCTTCATTCCTCAGTTCGTTGAGCTTGTTGAGTTGAGTCTTGCGATGATCACCGGCTTTGTTGATGTCGAAGTTAGCCCACTTCAAGGCCCAGTGCGCCTTATGTTCCAGCTCGATGGGAAGGTGGCATGCTTTCCCGTACACAAGAAGATAAGGTGTACATCCGATCGGGGTCTTATAAGCAGTACGGAAAGCCCACAGAGCATCATCTAACTTATCGGCCCACGCGGCACGATGCTCTCCCACAGTACGCTCCAAAATTCGCTTCAATCCACGGTTGGATATCTCGGCTTGCCCATTGGTTTGGGGATGATAGGCGGTGGAAAGACGGTGATTGACACCATACTTAGCCATGACTCTTGCAAATTGATCGTTGCAAAAATGAGTCCCGCGGTCACTGATAATAGCACGAGGAACGCCGAATCAAGCGAACAGCGATTTCAAAAAGTTACAAACCACCCTTGCATCATTAGTAGGTAAAGCTTTGGCTTCAACCCACTTTGAAACGTAGTCAACGGCTACAAGGATGTATTTGTTTCCTTTAGAGGAAGGGAATGGCCCCATAAAGTCGATACCCCAAACATCAAAGATTTCACACTCTTGAATGAAATTCTGAGGCATCTCGTCTCTATGTGTGATCGTGCCTTGTTTTTGGCAAGCATCACATCGTTTAACCATCTCGTGAGCATCACGATAGATGGTGGGCCAATAAAATCCCGAATCAAACACTTTTTTGGCGGTGTAGTTGGGACCAAAGTGACCACCGGTGGGTCCTTTGTGGCAAGCATCAAGGATTTCCAAAGCTGCCGGTCCATCAACACATCAGCGAATAATCAAATCAACACATTGTTTGAATAGATACGGGTCATCCCAAAAGTAAGTCTTAATATCGTTAAAGAACTTCTTCTTTTTCTGGGATGTTAACCCGTCAACGAGAATTCCACCCGCCAAGTAGTTTGCAATGTCCGCAAACCACGAGGTTTCATCAGCAGTCGAGTTGATAGACATTAAGGTCTCCAGGGGAAAAGAATCAATGATTTCTTTGTTCGGATGATCCCCCTGGTAAGGATCCTCAAGTCTACTGAGATGATCCGCGGCTAGGTTTTCAGCTCCTTTTTTATCGCGAATTTCGATTTTAAATTTTTGGAGTAGCAAAACCCAGCGAAGAAGTCTTGGTTTGGAATCTTGCTTTGTCAACAAGTACTTCAGCGCGGAATGATCGGTGTAAACGATTGTTGTGGAAAGGACAAGATAGGGGCGGAACTTTTCAAAAGCATAGACAACAGCTAAAAGCTCTTTCTCGGTTGTCGTGTAATGCAATTGAGCCCAGTTATTGTCTTGCTATCGTAATGGATTGGTTGGAAGTGTTTGTTCACTCTTTGGCCCAAAACCGCACCAATAGCAAAGTCACTAGCATCGCACATCAACTCGAAAGGCAGCTCCCAATTAGGGGTAACCAAGACAGGTGCCTTAGTTAGCTTATCCTTAAGCGAGTTGAAGGCTTCAAGACACTCTTTGGAAAAGATAAAAGGAGTATCTTTTTCCAAGAGTTGGGTCATCGGGTGAGCGATTTGAGAAAAATCTTTGATGAATCGACGGTAAAAGCCCGCATGACCCAGGAAACTTCTCACACCCTTCACGGTTGAAGGTGGAGGCAACTTAGCTATAACATCGACTTTAGCACGGTCTACTTCGAGACCGGCTTTGGAAATCTTGTGTCCTAGCACGATTCCCTCTTTTACCATGAAATGGCATTTTCCCAATTAAGAACAAGGCGAGTGTCTTCACACCGCTTCAGCATACGTTCTAAATTGGCAAGGCAGGCAGAGAAAGAATCGCCATAAACCGAGAAATCATCCATGAATACTTCCATAGTGTTTTCCACCATGTCATGGAATATAGCCATCATACACCTTTGGAACGTACCAGGAGCATTACATAAACCAAAAGGCATGCATTTGTAAGCGAATGTTCCATAGGGACAAGTGAATGTGGTCTTTTCTTGGTCCTTGGGATCGATGGGAATTTGAAAATACCCAGAGAAACCGTCTAAAAAGCAGTAATAGTCATTACCAGCTAGACGCTCGAGCATTTGATCCATGAAGGGAAGAGGAAAGTGATATTTTCTTGTGGCATCATTGAGCTTGCGATAATCAAGACAAACTCTCCACCCAGTAACGAGACGAGTGGGAATCAACTCGTTGTGTTCATTGGAAACAACGGTTATTCCGCCCTTCTTGGGCACACAATGGATGGGACTTACCCACGGCGAATCCGAAATAGGGTAACTCAAGCCGGCATCTAGAAGTTTGATAACCTCTTGTTTGATGACGTCATGAATTTTAGGATTAAACCTTCTTTGGCTCTGGATTGCGGGTTTAAAGTCATCTTCCATGAGAATCTTGTGAGTACAAAAGTTCGGATCAATTCCGCGGATATCGGAAATTTTCCAAGCAATTGCCTTCTTATGATCTTTAAGCACGGCGATGAGGCGAGATTTTTCTTCTCCGTCCAAGTCCTTAGCAATGATGACGGGCGACTTCTTCTCTTCTTCAAGGAACACATACTCGAGATGGGGCGGCAACTCCTTAAGTTCTAAATCCGGAGGATTTTCGATGGGAGGCGTTTTCAAAGTCGGAGTATCGATAGCAATAACCGTGGGAGATGGAGGATAAGGATTGTCTTCGTTGAGAAGGTTTTCAAAGAAATGCATGTCTTCATCCCCATTGGTGGTAGAATCGGCATTGGCTAAGTTCACATCTCCCATGGTGGCTTCAAGATCTTTCCAAAACAAATCACTTTCTCCAAATAGAGACAGTGAGGAATCAATAGAGGAAACGGTTTCAACAGTGGGAAGAGAGGTAGGAATATTTTTGTTGATCCCAAACTTAGATCGATTAAGCTTTGTGTATACGAGATTAGATCAAGTACTACACGTAGAGAAACCTTTGCTTATGAGTAAAGTAACAAAGTGTTATGCGGAATTAACACTTGATCTAAAACACAATGATGTTAAACAAACTTTCACTTGTATTAGAATAATCGTGTTGATTACAATGAAAGGTTTAACTTAGGAATACTATGAAAACTGATATTTAACATTAACCTAAAAGATCTTCTTTTATAGAACAAGAAGTCTTGTACAATAAGCTACGAATCAACTATTCTAGGTAAAGATAAACATAGAAAATACATTGTCGTTTCTATCCTTACTAGAAGTAATCTAGAATATAATAAACGTGTAGCTCACATCTTCCATCAGTGCTTGTCTTCAATCTGTCAACGCTTGACTTTAACTTGTCAACGCTTATGCTGTCAGCGCTCACTTTGCTCTTGTCAACGCTTAAGTTGTTCTTGTCAGCGTTCAAGTGTTCTGGCCTAAATTTATTCCCAACAATCCTCCCCTAAACTTGATATCCACTCTTATGATCAAGTTTCTGAATAAACATTAAGGACTTGGAGGAGTCTGACAAACCTTGTCATATTGATGATAAATAAATCTGATCAAATTCTTTGCCACGTCACTTGTATAGTCTATCTCCAACTGGGTGTCCTTCATCTTCTCCAAAACAGCCTTGGATATGAAATACTGAGCATCTACAAGTAAATACTCAGCAAACTTTGTAGAACTCAAATGGTATACACCAGCAGCTGAATATAACCTCCATTGAAGACCACTGAGGTCATCTTCAAGATCCTTCCATATTTCAGGATCTTCTTCTTTTGTCCCACACATTCTTTTGAATGTGGTCCAAAGTTTTATTCCATTGGCTGAAGTTGGTGCTTCAGCCTCATACTTGGTCTCTAGCAACCTCCAAAGGTCCACCAAGTCTTCTCTGTCACAACTTGCAAATAAAGATATGAGAGTAGTAAAAGTGTGTACCTCCTTGCCAAATCTTCCAATTTTCCAGAATCCACATTCATCTTCCTCATAACTTACAATTGGATTTCTGGAATCTAGTGGTAACACATGCACCATATCTGAAGCTTCTAATGGGGAGAGCTTGAGGCTCTTTCTAATAATTGCTTCACTTGGATATAGTTGATTCATATCTTTTGGAAACTCAAGAATAAATCCCTTCTTTACTGGTCTAGGAACTATCATAGCTTTCTTGATTGCCATCTTTTCTGCAAGTTGCTCCTTTCTTTCATCTGAAAGAAGTCTGAAAGTGTTTTCTTCCTGCACTTTCACCCAAATAGGATAAGCCCTATGTTCCAATTCATCAAATGTCAAAGCCTTCAGCTTCTGATGTGTCCATCCAACTCCATGACATTTGAGCAACATAAAGTAGAGCTTCCTTCTATCCCTTTTCAATTCAGAGAGAATGTTGCTTGCCTTGTACTTCAGCATCACCTTACAATCCTGCTGAACTCTAAGAAGAATTTCCAAACCCCATATTTGATCTGAAATGGTCAAGTCTGGATTATCCATACAGCTTTCTTCCCAAGAATTGTACATCTGAACTACCTCTGGCATATCAAAATCAATTTGCAACTTCAAATCTCTCAGCCTTTCCCTAGCAAGCTCATCACCATACTCAAGTCTTTCTGGTTCAACAATCATCACACTTGAATCTGAGCTAGCTCCATCACTTTCTTCTTCAGAACTCACAACAAATGGTGACTTTTCCTTTTCACCTTGTTCCATCATTTGCTCAGCCAATCTTCTATCAAATTCAACCTGAGCTGCATTCTTTGGAACAATTTCTTCTACCAACTTACCCTTACCCTTATCTGTTGGTGCAATTGTTGGTAGGGTAGATGATAATACCTGAGTAGGAACATCTTTGATGATAGATGATGACTGGAATACATCACCTCCATATGCAGATCTGTCAACGCCCAAATTTCCTCTATCAGCGCCCAAAATACTTCTGTCAGCGTCCAAACTTGTCTTATCAACGCTCAAATATTTTCCCTCAGCGCCTTGTGTAACCTCTCTCAACATATCTGTAAATGATAAATTTAAATTGGTTGGAGAGATTAAGGACGTATCAAAACCTTTTTGTTCCTTCAAAGTAGTAAGAGCTTCAGCAATATCCAATGATTGACCATCTTGACTGCTCTTATCACTCAGATTTCTTTGATCTTCCTCCCCTTTGGAAGACTCCTCCATACCTCCCCTTGAATGAGCACTCTCCAAAACAACAATCCTCTCTCTCAATTTTTTGAGTTCAAGGCCTTGGTTACTGACAATTTGTACTAAGTCTGCATTTTGCTTTTGCAAGCTAATGCAGACAGCCGTCAATTCTAAAAGCGTCATTGGTTCCAGTCTGCCCTCTTCCAAAATGGGGATTTGACCTCCCAAGTCAGGTTCATTGGGCATGGATGAGGACCTAATTATGGTGGGACTGCCTTGGCCAACTTCTAAGCCAGAACCAATAGTCCCAGCCTCATCCAGGTCACCAGCCACACTTGTGGTGGTGGTTCTCTCTGCTACATGGCTAGGACCACCAGAGGAGAACACTCCAGCAGTCCTTTGGCGTTTAATCAACCTATATTCAGGTGGTGTGGAAGATGGTGTAGAAGAAGGTGTAGATGTGGGTTGGTTAAGGGGTGTTTGGGATTGTGATGGTTGGGTGTCAGCGGTTGAAATAGGCATATCAACGCCTACATTAGATGTGTCAGCGTCGAAGGGATTTTGGTCTATTTGCATATGGTCAGGTGAGGGTAAAGGTTCAGGGATAGGCTCAAGTTGTGGGTGAGGGTCAATATGAGGATGGGGGTCTGGTTGGGGTTGTGCTGCTGCAATAACAGCAAGCATGGCTGGGGTCAATGGTAGATCTCTATGAGGTGGTGAATTCATCTTGGTAAAAATAGCCTTCTTTTGTTCAGGGATCTTATAAAAATCATTGTGATCCCTTGAACAATATCTTTGAGCATCAAAAACCATTTGAAGAAAACGGGGATAAGCTAAAGTCATTTTTGTCCCCTTGTTTTTACACATTCCTTCAAAAATCATTTTAGACCAGTTATAATTTTGCCCTGTTGTAATACACACAATAGCAGATGCAATGGATCTATTGATCTCATTGTGTGCAGTACATTTGGGACTCAAACATTGAAGGAGAATGTGAATTAGGTACTTCCAGGCTGGGGGAAACTCCTGCTTATGGTACTTATTAAGAGTACCTTCATCAGGAATAGGGTATCCCAAAGCCCTAAGCCCTTGTTCTATTTCAGATATGGGAAGCATGGTTATACCATCAGCATCATTGAGATGCAAGGCCTGGCGTACCAAGGCCTCAGTAACCACCCAAGGTCTCCCATGTACAATAGAAGTCAATGTTGTCACTCCATTAACTGTTGAGGAACTAACAGTGTTCCAAAACTGTTTAATGTGTGTGACTGGAATGAGTGGTGCATGAGAAAGAGCATACCTTAATGGGGATGCATTCAAATACTCCACCATCTGTGTGTATTGAGGGAACAAAGTATTATCAGCAACAAGATAAGCAATCATGTTGTGTTGAGACTTGAACCCCAAATCCAATTCTGCTGAGTTAAATCTTGGTGCCATTGATGAAAGCTGTTAATTTGAAGTATAAAAGATGAAGGTTGATAAGAGAAAAAGTGTTAGACAAGAATTATAGATACCCTGTTTAAAATAGGAGCCAAATTTATAGGAGTGGATGAATGCACGTGATTGGCCCAAAAATAGGCAAAGATTTTCAAAAATCAATCATGAAAATATTGAAAAAGTTTATAAGTTATCTCATGCATTTAATGAAAGTAACAACTCCTAAAATTACGGCTTGAAAATATGTCAAAAAGTAACAACTGGGTAGGTCCCATTGTTTGTCAACGGTCAAATATAACCCATCAACGCCCAACGGCTATAATCCTGTCAACGTTCGCCTAAAGCCATGTCAGCGTCCATTTTGGTCACAACAACGCTTGGAAAAATCTTGTCAGCGTCCAAAAATAAAATTGTTTTAAAAAGTGAAAAATGACCTTAACAAGTAATTTATCCTAGAGAAGATAACCAAAAGCTGATAATTATCATAGGGCGGCAAGCACTGTCCAGTTATGCACACTTGCATAAGCAAGATAGACATAACAGTCCTCTAGTGTCCCTTGCTAACCAAAATTCTTAACAACCAAGTTACCTCATAAAATCCTTGTTACTCCCAGGTAAAACCCATATCAAAAGGATTCCCAAGCCTCCCAACAGACCACAACCAATTCTAGGCCAAAAATGTCTTGGCAGCATGCAAAGTTGATATACTATGCATGCTACAGTGCCTCATGGTTTAGTAAAACTAACCCATACTCACCAGTGGACACAATCTAGAATTGTGATGAGAGTATTCTAAGAATACCCAAGAGTCCTAAAGGTTCCTTAAACCTCCCCTTAAACTATGATACATGAGTTCTCAAAATATATATGAACATTAAAAATTTATGTCAAGATAGGAATATAGATATTCCAACCATCATCCATAAACAAAAACATGTCCAAATAGCTCTTCAAAGATCCATAAGCAACTCTGTATCCAATGGCATAAAGCTACCATTACCTGCACATTTAGATGAAAACCACAAAACTAACATTTGTTGCTGACAGCGCCCCGACAACACATAACAGCGTTGAAGGAACTCTTGTCAGCGTTAGACAATAATATCTCCAACAACGGCAAAATAACACTTGACAGCGTTACATTTACCTTTGTCAGTGTTAGAAAAATAAAGTGGAAATCTAAATCATCACAAAGACTAATAACAATGCATTATCCTGTACATACTTTTACAAAAAGTGTTCCAAAACACATATTAAGTGAGATAAACCATTCCAATATTTGTTACCAAATATTGAAATCTTCCAGCATCAAAAGGTTTAGTTAATAAATCAGCCACATTATCTTCTGTATCTACCCTATCTGGTTGTATTAAACCTTTCTCAAAGCAATCTCTTATAAAATGATGTCTAATTTCTATGTGTTTGGTTTTAGAATGATGTACAGGATTTTTAATAATGCATAAAGTACTGTTATTGTCTACAAAAATCTTGGTATGCATAAAATTATACCCATAATCCAACAGCTGGTTCTGAATCCATAAGACTTGTCCACAACAAGCAGCTGCAGCCACATATTCTGCTTCAGTTGTAGAGTTTGCCACCACTGTTTGTTTCTTGCATTGCCAAGATATTAATCTGCTCCCAAGAAATTGGCATCCACCAGTTGTGGATTTCCTATCAAACTTGTCACCACCATAGTCACTGTCTGAATATGCAATAAGATCCAATGGAGAATCTTTTGGGTACCATAATCCAAGATCTGGATAACACCTTAAGTACCTAAAAATTCTCTTCACAGCAAAAAGGTGACATTCTTTGGGAGTCACTTGATGGCGTGCACAGGCACATACAGCAAACATGATGTCAGGTCTTGAGGCTGTAAGATACATCAATGATCCAATCATTGATCTATAGTGCCTAACATCCACATCCTTTCCAGCTCCAATCTTTCCCCAAGGGTGTTGTCTATCCATAGGAGTGGAAGCCTCCTTTTCATGTGGAGAAAAACCATATTTCTTCAAGATTTCAGCTACATACTTGTCTTGGGAGATGAAGATACCATCTTCTTTCTGCTGAACTTGTAAACCTAGAAAGAAGTTCATCTCACCCATTGCACTCATCTTGAATTTATCTGTCATGAGCTTGGAAAAATCCTCACTCATTTTTGGATCAGTAGACCCAAAAATGATATCATCAACATAGACCTGCACAAGCAACACATGTTTTCCTTTCTTCTTTGTAAAGAGTGTCTGATCTATGGTGCCCCTTTTGAAACCATTTTCCACCAAGTAGGTGGACAATGTACCATACCATGCTCTTGGGGCTTGATGAAGTCCATACATAGCTTTCTTCACTCTATAAACCTTGTCTGGATTCTCAGGATCTTCAAAACCAGGAGGTTGCATGACATATACTTCCTCAACAATTGTCCCATAGAGGAAAGCACTCTTCACATCCATTTGGTAAACAGTGAAGTTCATACAAGAGGCATAAGCTAGAAAAATTCTTATAGCTTCAATTCTTGCAACTGGTGCAAAAACTTCTTCATAATCAATTCCTTCCTCTTGTGTATAACCCTGAGCTACCAAACGTGCCTTGTTTCTGACCACAATGCCTCTTTCATCTTTCTTGTTCCTTAGAACCCATCTTGTCCCAATTGGTCTCACATATCTAGGACAATCAACCAGCTCCCAAACATCCTGTATAGCAAATTGATGAAGCTCATCCTGCATTGCTTCCACCCAACTTGGTTCTTTGAGAGCATCAAAAATTTTCTTGGGTTCATCCTGTGACAGAAAACAGGCAAACAAACATGCTTGTACAAGAGGGGTATCAACCTTCTTGTGTATATTGGCAATAAATCCACCAAGACCTTGATGGGATCTTCTTGTCTGAACTGGAGCCATAACATCACCAATGATCTGAGATGTGGGGTGATCCTTTGCTGTGGAAGTGAGAACTCCTCCTTCAATAAGTCTGGTGTCCTCAATTTCACGCTCCATGTTGCCAATATCTTCTTCATCTGACTCTGTTTGATCAACATGAATCTCTTCATGGACATTTGAAGGTCCACCTTGTTCAAAATGTGAAGAGAAAAGATGTGCAAAGGTGTTGTCAAATTCTGATCCTTGTTTGTCAGCGTTAGGACTAACAACGCTTGAACTGCTTATGTCAGCGTCTGATCCATCAGCGTCTGAAATGCTCTTGTCAGCGCTTGATTTCCCTTTGTCAGCGCCTGAAGAAGTATGCATGTTTGTATTTGGTGGTATCTGAAAACCACCATTATCTTTTCTAGCAGCAGCAGCAGCAGCATAATACTCATCTGTCCATATAGGAAGTGTAACATATTCTTGTATGGGAGATGATTCAACTGCTGGTGGTCCATCCTCCTTAGCAACCTGTATACCTGAAACATTACCAATTCTCTTTTCCAAAACACTTGAAGTTACCTTCACAATGTCTGGATCAGTAACAGGCATATAATTTAAAGCTCTAGATAAAGGTTCTAAGTCAAACAACCAATTTGGACCACTCTCAGGATCACTAGGTTTACTTTCTAAAAACCTAACATGTACTTTTTCAAGTATACGTTTTTCCTTTTTAATGTAAACCCTATATCCTTTACTCTGCACTGAATAACCCATGAAGTAGCCTTCATCACCTTTTGAATCAAATTTACCTAGGGCCTCACTAGTTTCTAGAACAACTACATGACATCCAAAAGGCTTGAGGAAGCCAATATTGGGCTTCCTTCCCCAAAGTAATTCATAAGGTGTCTTATTATGTATCTTGTTGACCAATGCCCTATTCTGAACATAACAAGCTGTGTTAACAGCTTCAGCCCAAAAGGCTATAGGAAAGTGGGCATCAGCCAACATGGTTCTGGCTGCTTCAATAAGGGTCCTATTCTTCCTTTCAGCAACCCCATTTTGCTGTGGGGTTCTAGCTATGCTAAACTGCCTAGTAATCCCTTTCTTGGCACAAAAATCATCTAACAACTGATTTCTAAACTCACCCCCATTGTCACTTCTAATAATTTTGACCTCATTACCATTCTTCTTCTCAATTTGGGTAATGAAATTAATCAGACTTAGGGCAGTTTCACTTTTCTTGGCTAAAAAGAAAGTCCATGTAAACCTGGAGTAATCATCAGTAATAACAAAACAATATGATTTACCCTTCAAACTTTCTATATTAGTTGGACCAAAGAGGTCCATATGCAATAAGTAAAGTGGTTTAGAACTAGAGTGCACCTGTTTAGACCTGAATGAGACCTTGTGCTGCTTGCCCTTAAGGCATGCAACACAAGAGTGGTCATTGTGGAAAGCCTTTTCAGGCAAACCATCAACTAAACCAAGCCTCACAAGTCTATTGATATTCTTAAAGTTTATGTGCCCTAGTCTTCTGTGCCAAAGATTACTTTCATCTACTGAGGCTTTAGCATACAGACATGACATTTTATTATTTACCTTAATTCCATTAAGATTTACATTATATATGTCTTTATACCTTGGTGTTCTAAAATCTATGTATTTCTCCTCAGGGAGCTTATAATCTTTGCTTAACACCAAGCACTCAGTATCTGTGAAAAGAACCTTATTTTTGTTATCACACACTTGTGATACACTAAACAAATTATAATCCAGTTCTTTTACCAAGAAGACATTCTCAAACCGTAGATTGTTGGTGACAAGGGTTCCTTTTCCAGTAATGGTGCCGTAGCCCCCTCCAAAATATACCTTATCACCATCTTGAATAGGAGAGAAATTGGTCAGATAGTCTTCCTTTCCTGTCATGTGCCTTGAGCATCCACTATCCCAGTATCCATAATCATTGATCTTCTTCTGAATGCCCTGCACATAAAGAAAACATATTAGTTTTCTTTGGGAACCCAAGCCTTGGAAGACTTGGATTCATTTGGTTGTTCAACAAGAACAGACTTGGTTCTCATAACAACCCCATTTTCATCCCTGTTTGAATGAAATTCCCAGTTAACCCCAATTGGTGTTGACAATGCCTTTGAAATATAATGAAACCTGTTGCATGTCATAGAAATACCAGTAGAATTAGGGTTCTGGTCTTGTTTTGGTCTCCATGTTAAGCTAGTAGAAGCTTTAGACCTATTTCCCTGTGGTTGCAAATACCTAGGTTTGTCAGCGCTGAAATTTCTCTTGTCAGCGCCCCGATTGCTCCTATCAGCGTTGAACCTAGGGTTTGCTACAGGAACCCATTGCCTATTGGACCAAGTGTTTGACTTGAAAAGGTCTTAGGCCTTGTGTGTTAGACCCTCTAGAAAAGAATGGGGCTGGTCTAACAACTTGTGAACTTTTGTTCACAAAAGTATTGGGTCTGACAGTGTTTGACCTATTTTGACTTTTGTCAGCGCTGAAATGGTTCCTATCAGCGTTGACATTGGAAGCGTTGACACATTTGTAGGCCAAATGTGAGAAGCTACCACATGTGTAACAAGCTTTTCTAGACATAGTCTTAGGTCTAGAAGCAAAGAAGCCTGTTCCATGATCACTAACTTGGCTTTTTGGTGACCTAGTATTCCTATACATCTCTGCATATTTAACACTAGGTTTTCTAACAGTTTGTGGGCCAAGGTCAACAGCTTTGCCAGTGGTAGGGTGTGTGATCTTAATAGGTTTACGATCAATGGTCTCATCAATTGGTATCATGTTTGGTGTGGGCTCATTTGGACTATCACACAACAACCCTCCCTTAACAAACAAGGTGTGGTTAGCTTTCTTCCACTCATCTAGGTCATTCAGCTTTTGCTTGTATTCCTCAACTGGGGAAGTTACTCTAGGTGGAGGAATGAATTCCTCCTCTTGGCATTCTGGCAAGCCAGTCCAAGATAAGTCCTTTGATTGGACACCATAGAAATCCCCAGCTGGTGGTGGAACAACAGTATAGTTATTCATCCCAATCCCACTCATATCCTTAGAGTCTCTTTGTTTACTAACACACTCTCCTAGGGATTGTGTGGCCTTATCAAATCTCTGGATTTTAAGACTCACATTATCTTTATTTTTGTTAGCCTCCTCTAACTGAGCTATCAAATCAAGATTAACCCTATTTACTATATCTTGAACATCCTTACTCTGATGTAACTCATGTTTTAAGATATTTATTTGATCCTTTAGATCAAACTCCATTTTCTTATACTCAGCTACTGTCTTTTCTGTTTGGGTAAGAGCAATTTGATAATTAGATACTTTGCATCTTTCAGTACTTGCCTCATCTAATAATTTAACTATCTCTTGTTTTAGTTTTTCAGTATTTAAACGACAACCCTTAGAACAGAAAGCATCATCATATACTTCATTATCTGATGAAGAGGAGGAGTGTGCCATGAGAGCATATTCAGCATGCTCTTCTTTAACTTCAGCAACCAAAGCTCTGTCCTCTTCCTCATTCTTAGCCATCCAGCTCCAATCCCATTCTCCAACACCATCAATTTGTTGAATAGCAACCATGGCCTTGGGATCTGGGCTCTTAATCATTTGGCTTGAAGGCTTCCCAGCATCAGATCTTCTTGGAGATCTACATTCCCTCATAAAGTGCCCCATCCTATGACAGTTGTAGCACTCAACCTTGGACTTGTCAAATCCAGCAACATCCTTAGCATTAAAGGTCATCTTCTTCTTGAACCTTTTATTGAACCTGTTTGCTCTTAAACTTACAAGAGCCATTGTCCACTTGATGTCCATCTCTTCCAATTGTTCATCACTTATCTGCTCAAGATCTTCATAGGTAATCCTTGAATCACTGGGCAAAGAAGCAATGAATGCACACACAGTATCAAGATCAAAACCAGCAGGTTTAATTCTATCAGCGCCATGATTGTGTGTGTCAGCGCTTGAGTACAAAGCGTTGACAGGATATGATCCAGCGCTGACAGACTGACATCCAGCGCTGACACCTTGAGATCCAGTGGCTGAATGTCCATAGAAGTTCATGGAATCAAATTGGCCTTCACTTTGTGAAAAGAAGGCCATGTTGCTGCTGGAAGATTTGTTATCACTCTCCAATTGCCATTCATTCTCCAACAGTCTTAGTTTGTTGAAGATGTCATCAAACCTGGATGTCTTGTGGGTGTTATTGACAAGAATGGATCTTGTCTCAATCTTCCATACATCACCAAGGCTTTTGAGAAAAGTAGCATTCAATTCAGGGTCATCAATCTGTTTTCCCATGAAGGAAAGTTGACTTGTGATGTCAAGAAGTCTACTTCTCACACTGCTGAGATTCTCATTAGGTTGAGCTTTAAAGACAGCATACTCATGCAATAGTTGCTTCTTCTTTTCTTCTTTTGTGTCAGCATTGCCACCATGTGCTACTTCAAGAGCTTCCCAAAGCTCTTTTGCAGACTCAAAGCGTTTGTACTTGTGCTGATTCTCATGACCTAGGGCATGTTTCAAGATGTTCAAGATTTTCATGTCCACACTCTTCTTGGCTATGTCTTCAACAGCTACAGCTCTCCCATCTTCAGGCTTTTCCACCTTATCAGATTCAGGACAATTAGGAACAGCTGTCCTTGTGGCAATTGCAGCAGTAATCTTTGCTGCTTTATCGAATGTGTTCCCATATTCGATAATCTCCCAAAGAGTGTAGTCATGAATAGCTATATATTGCTCAAAATTGGACTTCCAAAGCTCAAAGTTCCTGGCATCAAACATGGGAATTTTGATACTAGGGTTTGAGAAGTTGTTTTGAAGCAAAGAAGCAGGTTGATCTGTGCCAGACATGATGTTTTTAGGGTTTTGAGAATTTAGGGTTTTTAGGGTTTGGTGTTTTAGGGTTCTTGCGTTACTTAAAGATCAAAAGTTTCTCAACAAGCTCTGATACCACTTGTTGATCCCAAACTTAGATCGATTAAGCTTTGTGTATACGAGATTAGATCAAGTACTACACGTAGAGAAACCTTTGCTTATGAGTAAAGTAACAAAGTGTTATGCGGAATTAACACTTGATCTAAAACACAATGATGTTAAACAAACTTTCACTTGTATTAGAATAATCGTGTTGATTACAATGAAAGGTTTAACTTACGAATACTATGAAAACTGATATTTAACATTAACCTAAAAGATCTTCTTTTATAGAACAAGAAGTCTTGTACAATAAGCTACGAATCAACTATTCTAGGTAAAGATAAACATAGAAAATACATTGTCGTTTCTATCCTTACTAGAAGTAATCTAGAATATAATAAACGTGTAGCTCACATCTTCCATCAGTGCTTGTCTTCAATCTGTCAACGCTTGACTTTAACTTGTCAACGCTTATGCTGTCAGTGCTCACTTTGCTCTTGTCAACGCTTAAGTTGTTCTTGTCAGCGTTCAAGTGTTCTGGCCTAAATTTATTCCCAACAATTTTTACAAGCATCATTAAAGTGTTCTTCACAAGCCTCATCCAGAACGTCAATACAATTAACACTCTCGTATGAATAAGGTTGTTTAGACAACTTTCCCATGTTGAAGACGATTTTATCGTCACCCACTCTCATGATAAGCTCACCGGCTTCAACATCGATGAGAGTGCGACCGGTTCTCAGGAATGGACGACCAACAATTAATGGCACACGAGGGTCCATCTCGTAGTTGACGACGATGAAATCGGCAGGAAAAGTGAATTTGTCGACTCCTACAAAGACGTCTTCGGCTATCCCCACTTGATAAGCAACCGTACGGTTAGCTAATTCCAAAGTCATTTTGGTGGGGACTAGCTCGGGGAGAGATAATTGCTTCCACACACTTAAAGGCATTAAGTTGATACTGGCACCTAGATCGGCTAGGGCCATGCAATTCTTTACTCCCGGGAAATTGCAAAGGATTAAGAAACGACCCGGATCACCAAGCTTGGTTGGAAATTTCCTTAAGAGCACTGCAGAGCAATTCTCATTAAGTTGGGTGTTGGCAATATCAAGAAGCTTTTCCTTGTCACTGAGAAGATCTTTAAATATTTTCGCATACTTGGGCATGTGAGCGAGAGCCTCAGCGAAGGAGATGTTAAAATTCAATTGTTTAAACATTTTAAGAAAGTTCGAAACCTGAATATCATCCTTGCTTTTGAGCTTCTCTTTCCTCAACCTAGATGGATAAGGTATATCGGAAGAAGAGGAAGGCTTTGGGAGAATAGGATCACTCACATCCTTGGGTGGAGGAGGGGTGGCAGTAAGAGGTGGAGAAATTGGGGAAGTAGAAGGATGAGGAATAGGAGCAGGTGACTCGTTCTCCTTAGTCACAACCACCGGTGGAGGTATAGGAAGCTCGGGTTCCTTGGTACCTTTGCCACTGCGAGTAGTGATTTCTTTCATCTCCCCTCTTGGATTCGCAACGGTGTTACTCGGAAGAGTACCCGAAGAAGAGGGTTGATTACCTTGGAAGAAACTAGCCATCATGTTTTTTAAGTCATTCGTTTGACTATCCAAAGTATTTCTCATATCAGCTCTCAGATCGTTCCCTTGTTTCACCGGATCTGCTTTCAAGTTGAGCACTTCCCGCTGAAGATTTCCCACGATCACATCGTTAGTCCTCATGTAGGTTTCTACTTCTTGGTGTAAAGCGGTGGGTTGGTTGGGAGGAGCATTGTATGCGGGTGGTTGATAAGCAGGTTGCTGGTAAACTTGGTTATTTCGTTGAGGTGGTTGTTGTTGTTTGTGAGGTGGTATGTATGGTGTACGAGGTTGTTGTTGTTGTTGAGGAGGAAAACCGGGTGGTGAGAGGTAGTTGTTGGAGCGGTAGCTAAGCAAGTTACGGTCACCTTGAGGTCGAGCTTGATAGGCAGGTTGAGGATAGGTGCCGTATGCTACATTCACGTTCTCAGAAGGGTAGTCTTGGGTGGCAGTACAAGTGGTGTAAGAGTGAGGACCCCCGCATATCTCGCATGGTTGGCTAACAGCATGGACTTGAGCGTCTTTAGCGTTTCTAGCGTTGATGCTGTTGGTGTTGCTGGCGGTTTGGGTAGCAAGCGATTCAAGAAGCGTAGTGATTTTGTCAAGTCGCTTATCGCTATCACTAGTACTAGCACTAGCAACATTGGTCCGAACACTCTTGGTTTGCACACGAGACTTATTCTCAATGATATCCCAAGCAGCATTGGAAGTCTTAGCCAAAAGATTACCCCCCGAGGCACTGTTTAGTGAATCTTGGTCATTCATGCTTAAACCATTATAAAAAGTGTTAATTTGGTGCACTTTGGTAAAACCATGTTGTGGGCATTTTCTTAAAAGATCTTTAAAACGATCCCAAGATTCACTAAACGACTCATCGTACTTTTGTTCAAAATTTATGATTTCATTCCGCAAAGCGGTAGTACACCGGCCATGTCTAAATTATCGAGAGGCTCAGGCTCTTGATAAGACGTTGATCGAGTGCGCATACACCTGCAAAAGAACTAACAAGGCAAAAACAAAGCAAAAATATTTTTGGTTTTTATGTTTTAATTTTTAGGATTTTTTGAAAATTTTATATTTTTTTGTGTTTTTGAAAGTTTTTATGAAAAAGTAACGTTCACGGTGAACGGATCCCAAAATCCAAGTTCTCACAAGAAACTGTTGATCTTAACGAGAAGAGCCGGCAGCGGCGCCATTTTAATGTTAGGTTTTTGCAATGGGTTCTCTAAATTCTCTCGATATCCTCTCGAATTGATCTCGGTTCTAAGTGGAATGATTGTTCTTGGTACTAAAAAGGGGGTTTGGTTTTCTAATCTACTAAAGGATTAAATGCTCTAAAATGTAAACTTAAATTTAAAAGCAATTGTATTAATAACAGTTAATAAAACTTGAAATAAAAATATAAAATGAAGAAACAGTAAATAACACTCAACTAGATTCGAAATACTCAAAAGAAAAGAAATTTGATTCAGAAGTATACCTTGATCCGGAACTTGGTTCGGAAGTTCACCCGGAACTTGGTTCGGAACTTTCGTTCGGAACCTTCACTCGGAACTTTCACTCGGAAGTTGATTCGGAAGATTGATTCGGAAGTTTACCCGGAACTTTGTTCGGAAGTTATTGATCCGGAACTTTGTCCGGAAGTTTTGGTCCGGAAGTTTATCCGGAAGTTCACTCGGAACTTTTAGAAATAAAACTGATGCGGAACTTAAAAGACTGATTCGGAACTTTTGAGAAGAAAATTCATTCGGAACTTTTAAAAGGAAATTGATTCGGAACTTTTGAAAACACTTTCATCCGGAACTTTTTGTTCACTCGGAACTTTTGTTCATCCGGAACTTGTTGTTCATCCGGAACTTTTTGTTCACTCGGAGCTTTTGTTCATCCGGAACTTGTTGTTCATCCGGAACTTTGGAAAACTCAAAAACAGTAAGATATCGAAGAACAGGGGAATGCGATTTAAAGCCAAAATCAACAAGTTTTTCAACCAAAACTTAACTAAAACTAATCACTAAGCTTCTACTAACCATAAACTACAAATCCCATCAATAAAAACATAAAACCCAACAACTTTCAAAGATCAAATCAACCAAATAAGGACTTTAACTTTTAACCAAATAGATGAAGATGAACAAGATGAAATGGAAAGATCGATATATTGAATGATTAAGGTTTTAACAATCACAAGACAAAGATTAAACTACAAGATTGGAAAACAAGAATCAAAAATCACCAAACACCCTAGTGGTGTTGGTGATACCTACGAACAGAAAAGAGAGAAAAAGAGGGGAATGAAAAACTAAAAAACTGAATGAAAAGTGTGAAGGGATCCATCTATTTATATGGCTTGTCTTTTGGTTGGTGAGTGGGCTTTCTCCCGTTCTTCTTGACTTCTCGTCTTTTCAGAAAAGTTGACGTTTTCGATTCTGATTCGGGATTTGTCGTCGATTAAATTCAACTCGTCTTTTAATTTCTTCGTTTCATAGACTTGAGTTTCTTCGACTTATGTAAATCTTCCATCTTTGTACCTTTTCTTCGATAAATCTTCGAATAGGCCCAGTGACTTCAAATCTTTTGCATCTCTTGGACAATAGACTTTGTCTTGAGTCTTTTTCTTCCATAAAACCCGTGCAATCCTATGTTTTCTTCAATATTTATCCGGTTGGCTCTGAAAACACAATAAACACAAAAACCACGCATAATTCCAAACAAATGATATTAAATACGTGTTTTGGTCTCGTTTTAGCCAGAATTAAGTGGTAAAAGGATGGGTGTTTACACACCTATCAACAGGTCGAAGCCTTGGCTCTGATACCATAATTGTAACACCCCATTTTGATAATCGAAATGTCACATGCAATTATGGGGTGTCATCAAAGCATACAAGGAAAAATGTCTAAACATTACTTGACCATAAAAGGAAAATACCGGAATCAAACATCGGTAGTCCAAAAGTAAAGCTCATCACACACAAACATAGTATAGTAAAGGAAAGGACTAAACAATGTCCATAGCAAATGTATCATAAGAAAGGAAATGCATAAAGTAAAGAAGGCTAGACAACTTCCAGTCCATATGCACGTACTCTTAGTGTCTACGAGCGTCCCTGAGTACCTGCCGTTTTGGGAACATAGAACAGGAAAACGGCTGAGCAAATACGCTCAGTGCACGGATGTACAATAAAGCATGAATAGGATAAGCATATAACGTAATAACAACGGAAGAAAACTAAGTCTCGAGTAACCTGGTTAAGTCTTAATAAAGCTGGTTTAATAGTTTAAAGTCTTATGTTTATCTTATAGAAACTGTTTGTCATACTTTACCATTAGCCAATATAGGTCATGAAAATCCACCGTGCATGAATACTTGGAGGGGTGACCTCATCATGCAAATTAGAGGGGCTGCCTCTAATTTAATATACTGGTTTTTGGGTAGGAGGGATCAGCTCCTTGTGAAGGATGCAAGGCACACACCACATTCAACCTGAAATCCTGAATAAAAACATGTAACTAGGATGCACCCATACGCCCCACATGATAAATATAATATAAATGGCCAAAAGCTGAAGGGACGCCACGAGCAATCACTCCGCCGTGGTGAAGTCATAACATCAGTGCCTCTAATGTTACGGTTATGGTACCTCAATAACTAGGTGAAACTGGTCATGTATGTATATGGCTATAGGTAATCTTAATTAAACATAAGCAATCAAACACGTAACTTATACTACGGGAAAACAGTTGGCTGCATACGGGGAATCCTAATAAGGAAAGAATGTCCATACTGAAAGAACGGGAATTCGTACCTTATGTCCAGTGAACGAAGAAGATGAACTGCGAGGAATCCTACTTCCGAATCACTAGTGCTACATAAATACGTACATGAATAAGTATCTGCTTACTAAATACGTAGCTGGTTTTATGTCATGTCTTAGCTTATTTTACGTGTTCCTACCATGTTTTACTGTTTTAAAGCCTTAAACTGTGTTTTATCTTATATTCTGTTTAATCTGATTAAGTATTTCTGGTATTTCATGTGTTATAATACTTTTGTGTAATAATAAGTAACTTTCCAAAAATAGCAGGTTTCCTAAAATAGAAAGTTTCCAAAAATAGAAAGTTTCCAAAAATAGAAAGTTTCTAAAAATAGAAAGTTTCCAAAAATAGAAAGTTACCAAAAATAGAAAGTTTCCAAAAATAGAAAGTTTCCAAAAATAGAAAGTTTCCAAAAATAGAAAGTTTCCAAAAATAGATTTACTACTTAAAATAGATAAGTTTCTAAAAATAGAAAGTTTTCATAAATAGATTAGCTGCCTTAATTAAATAAGTTTTCATAAATAGATTAGCTGCCTGAAATAAATAAGTTTCTAAAAGTAGAAGGTTTCCTAAAATAGATTAGCTGCCTTATTTAATTAAGTTCCTAAAAATAGAAAGTTTCCACAATTAGAAATAAGCTGGTTAAATAAGCTAAGTATATAAGCCTAAGTGTTTTCATGATTATTTTCTTAGTCATATGATATAATGTATAGTTTAATAATTATTTCATGTAATTAGATTAAACTATAGGTTAAAATATTTAATTAAAGTATAACATGTTTTTAATTAAATAAGTTAAATACTTAGGTTAAAATGTGTATTATTATATATTAATAATATAACCTAAGTCATGTTAATTAATTAATTATATCCATGGTTTTAAAATAATTAATTAATTATAAGTCTTAAATATATAAATACTTAGGTTAAAATAATTTCATGATCATTAATAATTAAATAACCTAAGTCATGTTATTAAATTAATCACATCATTTTATTAATTTAATTTTAACATAAGATCATAAACATAAAAAAAATAACATACACTATGAACCGGATCTAGACTAAAAAGCATGAACCGGACATGAAATCGACACCGTACCCCGAACCAACTCGGGGTACCCCATGTTTTACTGCTGCCGTGGGACCCACACGCACCAACTTGTATAAAAAATAAACCACAACAGTTTGAGCGGGTTTTGATTATGAGTTTTTACAAAGGTTACCTAAGATGAGTGAATGTCGTATTTATCTTTGAGGGAGAGTGGCGATGAATCACAGTAACTGAAATCAGCACCTTGGCTTGAATGTGAAGTTTTTTAGGACATATTTTTACTTGTGTCACTCTCATCTTGTCACCCTTAAACTCACAATATAAAGGAAGCTAAAATCATTGGAAGCTCGTGCTCACCTTTAAGATCAAATTCACTACGCGCCCCTTTTCTATGGCCATATAAGCAGTCGACCAACCCGATATTAGTCAAAAACCTAAGAGCAATGCCATATAATAATGTGTCAATAACATTTGTTTAATATATATATGTGACCACGTATATATTCGTTGTGCCAAATAAACCGTGAAAAATTGCCAATATCATCCACAGTGTACCCAGACCTCATTTCTGTGAGATGATTTGGTCCAAATCTCGGAGATTTGAAATTTAAAAAAACGTTGAGATCTATAATCCAATAAAAGATCCACTAAGACCAAAAGTAATATTATACCCGGTCCACTGACAAGACCATGAAGTTATTGCGTGTCTTGTGTGTTTGAAATATGAAGAGTTGTCTTTCCAAATTTATCATGGAAATCAATCAATAATCCAAGGCATGAATACAGGAATTATAATAGAATATTATGTATAAATTATAAGTATCACAATTTCCTAATTAGGGTTTTCAGAGAAGAAGGCGGATGCCTACCTTTTGTTTGGCGTGCTTTTGTGGTATTACTACGGAGTATAATCTAAAAACGCATAAAAACGTATATACATACAGTTGCATGACATGAATCTAGGATAATAATAATGAATATTATCTAATTAATTATAGTTATTATATGATATATAAAAAAAATTAACCTAACTATGTAGATTATCTACTTAATTATAGTTATTATCAAAAAATCATAATATTCATCATATTAATTACAAAACCGAATAATAAATATAGGGATTTTACATAATAAAACTAAAACAATACAATAGCTCAATTGGAAAACATTAAAACAAATAAGCCCAAGGTCATGAGTTCGAATCTAGGTTCCTCTTAAAAAAAATATTTTTTACAACCATAAAAAACGGAAAATTATAAAAAAACCCAATAAATCATAATTTTCAAAGAAAAAGGTCAAACCCAGCTCGTCCCAGAATTGAACCGGTCCAGATCTTCAAAACGCTATCAACAAAACGCAGTTTTCAAAACTGCGTTTCCAAAACGTGATTTTTTCAAACAAAACTACGATTTCATATCAGAATTTCGTAGATTTTGGAGATTTTCTAGGAAAATTCTGAAATACTATTGGCTAAAAGATGTGACTGGGATATGACTGAGATTAAAACTGTGGTTTCAAGTCATAATTATACCTATATAATATATATATATATATATATATACATATATATATATATATATATATATATATATATATATATATATATATATATATATATATATATATATATATATATATATATATATATATATATATATATATATATATATAATATATATATATATATATATATATATATATATATATAATATATATATATATATATATATATATATATATATATATATATATATATATATATATATATATTATATATATATATATATATATATATATATATATGTATATATATATATATATATATATATTATATATATGTATATATATATATATATATATATATATATATATATATATATATATATATATATATATATATATATATATATATATATATATATATATATATATATATATATATATATATATATATATATATATATATATATATATATATATATATATATATATATATATATATATATATATATATATATATATATATATATATATATATATATATATATATATATATATATATATATATATATATATATATATATATATATATATATATATATATATATATATATATATATATATATATATATATATTAAACCCCCCATTTCCCTCCTAAACATTCCCTGTGCACAATTAAAACCCAAAACCCCCAAACCTTTCCCTTATGAACCCTAATTTAGGATTAATCACGAATCAAAGGGGTTCATTGCCTACTTATCCAGAAACGTGCTTCACCAAAAACTCAACCAAACCCCACCCTTTGTTTAACCATCCCGTGACCCCTGGGCCTCATACCAGCTTCCCCTGCTTCCCTAAAAATAATAAAGATGGCACCTTACAGAAATCCAATGTCCCCATTCATTTTCTTGGTCCCAAGGGAATATATCAAGGGCCTTGATCATCTCTACAGCTGGAAACATCAACATCATCACATGAGAGCCTCTTGACCACTTTTCAAACTGAAGACTCCAAGGGCAGAATATGTGTTTCAATTTTTAGGGTTTATTGTATCTAGATTCTTCTTTCAGTTAGTATAAAAAGAGGGTCTCTGTACCCCTTTTTCTTGTTCCTGCTTATTTGTAAAAAGAGTTTTTAATGAAAAAATATTTAGAGTTTCTTATTAATTCTTGCAAATATTATTGAGTTCCTAAGTTTAATACTTGTTTTAGTTAAAGTTTATGTTTATTGTGGCTTTTATCAAAACAAACCGTTTGTTTTAAGGATACTTGGTCATAGAGGTTTGTTTTTTGGCAGAGTATAGGAGCTTTTATAGCTTATTTGGCTGACAACCAATAAGCCACAAAAGCTTGTATAAGTTGTTAAAACCATTTTTCAAAAGTTTGGTTTTAGAAAGAATTTTTTTGAATCATGGAATATTCTTGTTTCTATGTTGTTTATCACTGTACCAAAAAGCCTTAACAGCTTGATTGACACCTAACTGTTGGTGTTTTCTTGGTCACTCTTTGGTTTGTTGATTGTTGATCTATACATGAACAAGCATATCACGGTATCTCTTTTATATTTCAATGGTTCTTGGGTTCTGTAGTAGAACCACCAACCAAGACCTCCCATAATTTCTTGGATCTTGTAAGAAACCAAAAGAAGGCATCAGCCGGTAAAGCTTGGCTTGAACCCTTTTGCTCTTTTTTATGTGATATATTTGGTTATGAGATTTTTGGTATGTGTTTAGCTTAGCCATTTTCTTGTTTTGATTAGCCTTAGTTTATGTTTCGTGTATGATCTCATAGGTTAGATAAGTTTTAGGTTAGGTTTGTTTGCAAAGCTTGAGTTTGGCCTATTCTTGCGTTATATACACTAGTAGTCACTGTGTCATTTAAGCATCACCATACCCAACTTTCTGTGAAGATCACTAGAAGGTATGGTTATGATGTTTAAGGATTTATTTGGCTTCTAGTTGGGTATTAGGATACACTAGTAGATTTGGGTGGTAAAACAAAAAATAGCTTATGCCCACTGTTACAGCGACTTAAACTAGAAATCACCACTTTTTGTCCACTCAACAGTAGGCTTGATTTGGTTTTCTCTTATGATTGTAACTATAAAACTTGTTAGTAGCTAGTTTAAGAATAGGTCTTAGTGTTTTTCATCTGTTATATCTTTGGTGGGCATTTGGGAGTTTAAAGTGCATTGCATACTCTCCATATAGCTCACAGATTAGCTAAAAGAACCAGCAGCCCTCCCCATTTTGTTGTCTACAGCGGGACTTAGGGTGCATTGCTTATGTTTTAAGCTTTGAAATTTGGCTCAGTTCTGGTTCATAGGTTATTCTTGGTAGGACTTATTTGGTGTTAGGATTTTTCTAGGTTTAGGTATCGTAAAAAGGCCATAACACTCAGTGTCTTGCATTTTACACCAGCAAACAACAAGTTACTGCCTGCATTTTTATTCTTAGTCAGATCTTGGATTGAGTTTGTTGTTAATTGATGTTTGACCGTGTTTTATTTGCTTGTTTTATTCGTTATTTGAAGTCATAAGTAGGTGCATTAGGACTTAAAGTCTAACTGCTCAATTAGGTTGACTCATTGGGTCATTTTGGCCAAATACATGTGCAATCTGCGCCAGCAGCTTCTAGTTGCTGATTTGAAGGTCTTAGATGATGATATTGAGGAAACAATTAGGTTAGACTTGGGGCTTGATATGTTTTGATAAATATTTAGGATTCATAGCTTTTTAGTGGCCTAAAATATAGCTCAAAACTCCCTTTAGTGCCTCTAAGCTTGCTGCTACAATTAATCATAAGCGTGATTTGTATTCTTTGGTTTCTTTGAATTTTGAGTTGTGTGTTTTGTGGTTATTTGTGTCAGACTCCTCACAACCAACAGGTTGTGAGGGTGCCCCTTGTACCATAAAACAGCGACAAAGAAGCTCAAAACTCAGCAAAATGACTCAATACAGCCCAAAAAGGCCAACAACAACTTTCTTAGTTTTGTCCGAGAAGGATCATATTTTTTTGTTTTTCTTAGTGTTGTCCGATATTGGCCAGCACTAAAAAAGGTTGTCTGGTACATATATCGGACAACACATAGTGTCTCGTGATATATTGGACAACACAGAAATTCCCCAAAATTGGAATACTTTGGGATACTTTTGTTTTTTTGCCATTTTTTTAGTTTTTACAAATTTTTTCATTTTTCCTTTGTTAATTTAGTTAGAACAGAATTTTTAGAAAAGTCATTTTATTTTTCCCATTATTTTATTAACTTTTAGCATTATTTTTAATAAAAAAATTGCTTTTAGTGGTTTAAAAATAGAAAATAGCTTTAAAATTTTAGGAAAAATACTTTTTAGTTTTAAATTATTATAATTAAGTTATTTATTTGATAAAATAGTATTTTGGACTTTTTTTGATTTTGTTTAATTTTAGGGCTTTAATTAGCATTTAAAATTAAATATTAAATCGATTAAAAAGTTTCAAAAAAGTTTTATTGGTTTTTCAACCTTAGTTATAATTTTTAGGACTTAATTGAAATTTTTATTAATTTTTTAGATAACTTTTATTTTTTTCGTCAAGTTTTACGATTTTAGGTTTTTATCGTCGTAGCATAGTTTTAGTGTAATCCGTCCTTTGCTTTTCACTCTCTTTCACCACCAAAAACGTTACTAATCCAAACTTGATTTTTAATATTGGCACACATACCCACACCTCCTTCGAGAACGAACTTGGAATAATCGGTTTTACGGTTTTCCTAAATCATAGAACTTAATACTTGCCCATTATACGTCTTTTTTCTAAAAGCGTATATTTTTACTGCATCAACGACGCTAGAGATGCTAAGAACATCATATGTGAAAATCTTATCTGTTGTGTTTGGTGGTGGGGGTGGGTTGGAGGTCGTGCTGGTCTAGTCATGATGTACGTTGGAATGAAGATTAGGGTTTTAAAGAGATTGATATAGAAGAACCGTGAGGATGGAGGGGAATAAGTTGACTAGAGGGAGTTTATTTAGAAGAAACGAGATTTTCTAGGATGAATAGGTTGTCATACCATATTGAATATTATAACTGCGTTGCATTCTCATTAAGCCTCTTCACAATATATACAATTACATAAGTATACTCTAGAATACTAAGTACGGGTTAAGCCCATGATGACAATGCATGGGCCAACATACAAAACAACTAGGACATCTAACATAGTGTTCACTAGCTTTAGGTCTACTCACTCGATTCCTTCCGATGTGAGACTATCTATCCATTTAAAAAATTTGTTTTTACTCCTCTTTGTGTTCTATCTTGACTTTGTGTGAACTGTTTTTGTAAAATTTTCCATTGACTATTCAGATTTTTACTAATGCAAAACGTGAATCCGCCACCTACAGCAGTCGGGCATGTGCTCGTACCTAACCAGAAGTTCCACGCATTGTTATCGCTAAGGAAAACAATCAATCGACAACTCTTCACCATAGTTAATAAATTATAAAACGATCTCATAACTGATGAATCGCTTCACCACCATGAAAATTAAAAGAACTTGAGAGAAGCGCGATACAAACGAGTGAATGGGATGAGGAAAATCTTATAGCCGCATTTCTTACGAAAGAAGAATTGGCTTACCACAAGAACCTACTCAAAGAACCATCGTTCCGCTTTCTGAATCATACACCAAAAATAAAGCAGGGCAATCCATCGAACCTATCTATTCCATGCGTAATTGGCACCGTATATACGGTCGCGCATACATCGATCTAAAATCCAATATTAACATCATGTCCCACGCTTATTGCAATAAAGTTTTGGCTATATAATATCACACTAGGAGAAACCCATACCGACCCAATAAGTTTTGAAATTTTGTCGTTTAAGAGCAAGAAAAATGCACTTATTCATTGGAGACTTTATTTACGAAACAGATTTCATGATTATGGAAAACCTAAGAAACATGATTGGAGAAGGAATTAGTGAAGTAATCTTTGGAAACCATTTTTTAAGTATCCAAGCTCGATTATAATCAAATTGGTCGGATAATTAAGTTTTCTCGGGAAAAAGATGAAGTCATGTTATAAATCCCCCAAAAGGTTTTGCCTTCTCCATTCGTACAAACCATATTATTTCGTGTGGTAAGCTCGATTCTATTCGGATGGTCATGAATAAATTTACACTTATTAACAAACCAACACACCCCTTTGCTAAAGATATTACAAAGTTGAGAGAGATTAAATAATTTAGTCGTGTTACCTTTGTTGTTGGAGTACATGAGAACGGTTCGGAAGGATGAACTGCTCTAAAAAATTTTGGAAGCACTAGTGTCATCATTAAACAATGATTCTTTCAAGAATAACATGTTGCGAACCGTTTCAAAATTTAGAAGTGGTTCATTATGTTGTATAGTATCAACAATTGTAGAAAATCGTGAGTTAAGCCCATTCACCGCCTACATCACCAAATTGTTCTCGCTAACTTGACCATCAAGATTTTTGAGTCTATTTGCCATAGACTGGATTTTAGTTCAATAATCATTCACTACCATCTTAGCAATCTTGATGGGTCCAAGTTTTATCGAGATTAATTGCCTTAAAATCTTTGCTATCATGAAAAAGGTTCTTGAGATGACCCCATAGTGCATTTGCATTACCCAGTGTGGTAACAAATTGTTCTTGAAAAGGACCACTCAAGGATATAAGTATCAACGTCTTGATAAGATCATCAAGTTGACACCATTCAAGACTAGTATAGGAAGTTTTTGCTTCCACATGACTTTTAACTCCGAGAATGCCAAGATGTATAAAAGAAAAAGAGCTCCACGAATTGTAGTTGTGCTTTTTTTAGGGTCTAATTTAATAGGACCTTGTTACAGATACGAAAGGGATGAGTTTAATTGTATTAGAGGGTGGTGGTGGTGATGGTGGGGTATCCTCCCTACCATGGATGCCGATCGGTAGGATGATTATGGTTAAGGAAATTTAAGTGATGGGGTTGGGAATGGAGATGCGACATGGATAATATTTTATGAGAAAATTATTGATTGTGATCCATATTGAAAGATAATTTTTTCTTTGATTTGCATTAATCCATTAACTGAATATATAACTGCAGATGATTATTTTAGAATATGGGCTAAGCCTAAACACATATACATGAGTCATAATACAAACTAATGACTATCGTCTAATAGATATTTGCAACACAAGATCAAATACAAGACATGTACATTATGATTATAAGATATTTCCAAGAATTTAAAACATCATTCGCACACATAAATAAGTATGAAAGCCATCAAACAAAAGTTTTCAATTTGAATGAGCGCAAGTTACAATCACATCTAAAGGACCTAACAAACAAAAAATAATAAGCAAATAAAGAAACACTTAGCGAGACACTTAAGGGGTCCGTTTGGTTTATTGGTAGGTTTAGGATTAGGATTTACTTTTGTAGATTTAGCTTTATGATTAGATTTTGTTCAGGTGAGAGAAAATATTATATATAAATAAACGTATTATTTTAAATCGTTTATAAAATATTAAAATAATTTTTTTATTTTTTGAAATTTTTATTTATAAATGGAAAAAGGTGATAAATGTATTTGTCTTTTAAGTTCTTTTTTCTCGATATCTAATCGAATTGATTTACAATTTCAATCAGAGACTTAATTATTTTTTGTATTAGACTTGTAATTTTGGTTTTTAAGCTACTTGCACACAAAACATGTAAAAAAATGTAAAAATACTATATACGTATTGCAATTACCAAATTTAAATGCACGAAATATAAAAATGCAAAATACTAATTTTAAAACTATCTAATATCAAATATAACAATCTCACTAATTGTAATAACAAGAAAAATAACAAAACGGGATAATCTTTCAAAATACAACAACCTAACAAATTTTAACTATTCTCTAACAAGATTAACAACTATTACAAATCTAATTCAAAGTTTTATAAAACTAAATGTGCAAGTTTAAAGACTCTAAACTCTATATCCGTAAGTCTACTTGCTAAATCTATATCTTGCCTAAATCTCAGCCCAAACAACTACGCTTTACCAATGAATTCCAACTAAATGAATTTAATTTGCCAAAATGAATAATCAGGCCCAATTTGAAAGTAACGGTCCAACAAACTGTTTAACAGATCTCAACTATCTACTACCAGCTTATACAAAATCTACCGGGCTGACTTATCTTGCGACTATAATCCTAACAGTTTGTCTAACGAAGGCATAGTCTGACTAGTTGTGGATA
The DNA here is from genome assembly GCA_025667525.1 of Glebionis coronaria. Taxonomy (NCBI): domain Eukaryota; kingdom Viridiplantae; phylum Streptophyta; class Magnoliopsida; order Asterales; family Asteraceae; genus Glebionis; species Glebionis coronaria. The sequence goes on along the minus strand of CM046874.1, from coordinate 348,324,346 downwards.
GGGATTGAAAGGCAGAAGTACAAAATAAAGTCCTAAAAGTGTTGAACTCCTAACTTCGACACAACTGATTATAAAAATCAAACCTACAAATCGATTCTCTATCCGGATCTTATGAACAGACTTTTAACACCTACACAACTTCCTTATATCAGCAGCTTATTCAAGCCTGTTTAATCCTATCTTTAAGCTGATGCAAATTGCCATATTTCTATCAATCCTAAATAGACTACCATAACTAACTCACTCTCTAATGAATGACTTGAATTACTCCTACCAATTCTTGAACAATTATAAAAAATAACTTGCAAATAAACTTTGTTTTAACTACTTTATCATCAGCTGAGTAAAACGACACTTGCACTCTATATCACAACTAACAACATTTCACTTAACCTACTGAATTCAAGCCAAGAAACATAATCCAAGCTAATCCCAAACACTCCTACTGGTAGCAAATCTCTAAATCTAAAACTGTAAACTAAACTCTAATCTGGATTGTTAAACAAACATTAACTACTAATGCCAAAATCAAGTAAGCTAAATGACTGAATGAAGTTTTCAAAACAACTAACTCAAATCGACCAATCTATAACAATTATACTAATCAAGTTGGAATGAAATTGCACGTCGAATAACAGCTAATCCACTCAATTATATCAAATCGTAAAGCTAGATTTACTCGTACAATTACACTATAAGTTCAACAGTAGCTAACTAGTAGATTTGCATAAATTGAAAAACGCTTAGCCTGTCCTTCCGTCGATAAGTTCGTTGATGACGAAGGCTAGCGCTGAGCTACCTTTCTAACACACATCCATCTACTAAACTACCACTTTCTGGGCTGTCATCTTCGAACTTCAAGTAGTCCTACAATCCTCTGGATGAACTTGACAGTTTACTCTACATAAACTCTCATAAACTCATAAGGAGCTTATGTTCAGAAGCTTTAACAATATGAAATAGAATCAATACTTGTAACTTCACTTTAACACTACTGAACTAAACTTATACTTCATTGTGAGATTGAGATCGTCTTAGAAAACTGAACAAAACAGCAAGTGAAACTGTAAAGACTTATCAAAAAGCTTATCCGAATGAAAATTCATAAGCTAGAAACAGCTTATGGCTTGTAAACATCTTTTTTTGCCAATAGGACAAAATGAAAATTCATAAGTGGAAAGGAATACTTTTCAAGTTTTCATTAATCGACAAAATTGTAACCGAATAAGAGAATATGTAACTGAATACAGCTAAATCTTAAACTGAATTAACTGGTAGAACATATTTATAAAAGCAGGGGAATAAGAACAGTGATCAAAAGCTAAGTTTCTTAATGGCAGAAAGATAGTTACACTTTTAACTGAAGGCTAATTGAACCGATAACTGAAATTGTTTCAAGAAAATGAAATGGAATTATTAAGCTATAACAGAATTTAAAGTAGAGAACTATGTGTAATCTACACTACTCGTAGCACTAACTACTGGCTAACTATCTAACAGTTACAAATGATGGATAAAATTGGTATTTATTGACAAATCGAAGAGGAGGAGTGACGTGTATAAGCCAAACGTGGCCTCTAGGGTTCATCACGCGAGAGCAAATTTGGGGGTTTTCTTGAAAGTTGATTTGAGAGTAACTGAATCATAAAGGAGTGATGAGGAGGTCTTGCTGATCATTTTCTCTTTTTAAACCATCTCTTGAAATCCATTAAATGTTCTGAATCTTTCAATGTTAAAGGAGATGACGTGTCGACTTGTTAATGGCTGAAGAGTATCTCACACGGATCAATAATCTCTTCCATCCATTGAATATCCACATCTAATGGTTATTAGTTGATGAAGTGGCAATCCAACATAACCATTATTTGAGCTGCTATTGGTCCAACTGGATTCCACTTACACATCTTTCCATCATAGACAGATTTGGCCCTTGTAGTTTATAGAAAACTTAGGCAACTTTCTCTCTTGTTATTAACTTTGGAAAATGGAAACTTAAGTCCTTGAAACTTTGTGTCTTGATCACGTTCGTCCTTTTTTCGTCTTTTCTTTGAATAAAACCCTAGAAAGCGCGTGTTTGCTCCAAAATGTATCTTATTTACCTGAAACACACAATACACAAATAAACGCGTAATTGGGATATTTTAAAGTTAAATATAATGTATTTGGCTGTATTTTAAGTGGTTTTTAGGTCATAACTGATGAGTGTTTTCACGCTTATCAACTCCCCTCCACTTGACCATTGTCATGGCCTCATGCAATGCAGTATTTTAAAGCTCTAGATTACACTTTTCACATAATTAACCCACCTTGGCCATTTTATGATTTAATAAACTATACTATACTACATGATGCATGATTTCTAATTTTCAAGAATGCAATGCAAGATATAAACTCTATTTATTTATTTTTGGATTTTCTTGAAATGATTTGATGGAAATAACTCATTAAGAAATCAATTACTTTAATTAGGGTTTTGGTACCATAAACACTTATCATCCTCAAGTTTCACTTTTCCCATACCAAGCTTAAAACAAGATCATTGTTATTCATAAGTGAAAGTGCATCGACTTATTCATACAAAATAATTGTGTTACTATAATACCCCCACTTATTATGCCTCTAAGACCGGTTATTATTTGAGCAAATTGCTTTTTTGCAAATTTTTCATTATTTAAAGCGTGAAATATAAGAAATGTAAAATCTGAAAATAAGGAAGCACAGTTTTAATCCTAAGTAACCATCTTATCCATTACTCGAAAAAGCGCTCACAATTAATATAAGTCCGACCCAAAATAATAAGTCATTCGCCTTATGTGTAAGATCCTTATGTCATGCATTAATAAGTAGCTACACACTCGTTAAGGAAAGAAAAATAAAACTCACACATTAATTTATATCCGTCGCCTTTTGAGACCTTGGATCTTCAATCCTGCAACCCGTTAAGGTAATATTGGATTGGATCAACTATTAAATCCCCGCAACCCTTGTGAGAGTAATATTGGAATTCCATAGCTACTATAATTAACACTTCACTGCCCCTCTTGGGAGTCTTGTATAATTATTTTTTTCTTTCTTTTTCTTTCTTTTTTTTCTAGCCACTCAATTTTTTTATAAGCCGCTCTTATTTTTCTTTATTCCTCCCAAAGAAAGTTGAAAAGAATAAAAGGAAAAACACCCGCTAAGTATTAAGCATGACATAAGTCTAATACACATAAAACGTTCTAACTTAGAATCTTCAGACGTACTTATACCAACCACGAATGATTAGTCAAAAATGCATAAGAGACTACAAACCAATTAAAACCGTTCTTGATTATTTATTAACATATATACATGCGTTGACAAGAAAATAAAGGTTACGAAAGGGGATATAAAAGCCACAATTAATTAATATGAGGTTTATCTAGCCCTTAACACTTACTTCAAACTCTATCATCTCTCGTTCTCCACAGTTTAAAATCTCAAATAATGAGACTAGTGGATGCTTAGCCTAATAAACCAATGAAGGTATACATGGTTAAGGATACAAGCTACAGTAAGCTTGGATAAGCAAACTCGGTTTGAGTTAATATACTAATGGCGGGCCTAATATGTCAAAGAATCCTTAACTTGTTAAACCATATCCTTTATTATATTTTTTTTCTTTTTATATATTTTTGATGAAAATTAAAAGAAGAATATATACAATGCAAATGTGTTATGCATATGAAAAATAATTAATGAAAAAATTATGAATGCATATTTTTGGTGGCCAAAGTAGATCAAAAATTGGAAAAATGTTTGAAAAATTAATTTCCTAATTATCATGAAGTCAAAGGCAATGGTCTAGGTAAGGTCACTACGATAGAAGTCTCCCCTACACTTAAGATATATATTGTCCTCAATGTTTAAGAGTATTGGAGTAAACTCCCCTACACTTATGACATTGCGTACTTTGTTTAACTCGAGCTAAGGAAGAGACAACTAAAGTGTATTCATTTTAAGCACAAGTGTTGAATATCACAATAGCAAAAACTAATCGAAGTGAATCGGATACACGGGCCTCCTCCATAAGCTCCGTGAATGAAATAAGAGAGAGCAACCCTTGAAGCAAACACCAAAAGACGAAGAAAGGCCACCCCTCCACTTCAACTCTACTATAACACCCTTTTATTAAACCTAACCTATTTAGATCAACTCTACGTTTTCTAACCTAGTTATTCAATGCTTGATTTTTTTAACCCAAAGTCTCTAGCTCGACTCGGCCCTGAATTAGGTTGTCCTTGGGGAAACCATCATGGAGAATAAATGATATCCACTTTGAAGCACATCTCACATGATACACTCAAACTTAGCACGTTGCCATTTACTATATGATTTACAATATCCGCCTCGATAAATGGAACGGTCCAACGTGTCTCAAGTTTGTCCAACAAATGAAATCTCTCAAATAGAAATCACACCAGGATCAAATAAGTAGTTTCCATCTCTACACGTGAACAAATCCAAAGTAGGTAGCATCAACAAAGTAAGATCATACGAAAAGCCCATATCAATCAAAGTCATATTCTTAAGTGGAGTAGATGAAAACCAATATTTCCCAAAAATACGTATCCCAAGATCAAAGACCTTTCCCTTCATGGGAAAATAAGAAGATGAGCTCGTATCAACCATATGAGATTCCCCCTTAGTGATCAAATCATCATGATACAATGAGGGTGTAGGAATCAAAACATTCATAACAAGCATATCCATGTGGTGCTTCTCATCATCATAAAAAGGTGGGAAATCTTCCATATAAAGCATAGTGAAAGGAGGATCAAGATTAATAGTGTCTTGTGGTGGAGGTGTAGGCTATATGTTCCCAAAAAGCATGTTCTCAATAAGACGAATACCCTCTTCCCAATTAGAAATACTATCATCAACCTCTAAATCGGTATTAGCAAGAGCGGCCTCTATGATAGCATCAATATCCATAAGAGAATCCATATCAAAGCTTTTAGGTTCTAAAGTTGCCTTAGGTGAAAAAGGATCAATCTCTAAGAGTATAGGATCTTCATCAATAACCAACTTCAAGGGTGGAAGGGTGGGAATATAAGGCTCAAAATAAGGTGTATTAATGAAGGAATCACTCAAAGGGCTGATATGATCATGAAAATCAATAGGTGCAACCTCAAAAACCGGTGAATAAATATCAATGAAAGGTTCTTCTTCTATGGACTCATCATTAAGAGGTGTATTCAATGCTTCAATCAAGGAGATAAGAAGATAAATGTTTGAAAAAACCTCACGAATATGAACATCTTCTACTTCTTCTATAGGAGCAACATATTCATCCAAATTAGGAAGGTCATCTTGACATGAAAGGTCATCGAATGATATATCATAAGATGCTTCACTAGAATCACAATCATCATCCTCCATTTATGGAAAGTCTTACAAAAACTCTTCCTCAATCTCTTTATCCCTTTCTTTAAACAATTCACCAAGATCGAAATCACCAAAATCACTAGTAGTAGCATGAATGTCATCATGTGATGAAATTTCAATGTGATCGTGAGCAGAAGAGGTATCATGACAAAACTCGTCGCATGGTTCATTGGAAACACCCACAAGCTCTCTTTGTATTGGGATAAGGTTCTCAACACTAGAGGTGGTTAATTCATCTAAATCGGTGTTTGTATTAGTGCTAAGAGGCTCGTCCCCCATGGTTAAAGAGTTGTTGGGTACCATGTGAGGTAAAGGTGATAAAGATGTGTTATCATTAAGTGTCATACAAATCTAAGGTTTGTCATCATCGTCATAAATGAATGGATAAGGCCTACGAGTAGCAAGATATTCGTCTTCTATGCATTCATCTTCTTCTTTTTTATCTTTCTCTAAGAGCAAAGTATACAAATCTTGCTGAAGTTGATGATATTTAATGTTCAACGCTTCACAAATTTCCTCTTTATTAGATAGTTTCCTCATTGCCTCATCACGAACATATTCTATTTCTTCCACTATCTGCACATTCTCCTTTTTCATTTCCTCAAGGCTCATGGTTTTTATACGATACTATCCAATGAGTTTATCGGTAGTCTTTCGTGCTTGCTCTAGGAAAGAATAAAACTCACTGAAAATATTAGGGGCATAGGACGACGGATCCCTCGGTCGACAATCATAACCATAATAGGGTGCGTTTCCACAAAACACACATGAATAAGTCGAAGAGTAGGGTGGAGGTGGATTTTCATAATTAGGTGGATTATAGGTTTGAAAAGAGTCATGATTACGAAATGTCTCTTGATTATAACTTTTAAAATTCCCTTCATTTTGAAAACCTTCATAATGTGAAAATCCTTGATTTTGAAAAGTATTTTGATTATAGCCTTGAAAAGTATCATCATTTTGAAAACCCTCATGATTGGAAAATCCTTGGTTTTGGTATGGCTCATTAAAGTTTTGATCATGAAATGATGGTGGATTTTGTGCTGAAAAACCGGAATATCCCATATAGTCATTACAAGTGTAGTCCATTTGAAGGTTAGGTTGAAAATTAGGGTTCTCGGTTCCATTATAAGCATAAGCCTCCCCATAATAGCCATTGTTTTGATCACATAAATACGTATCATGTGAACCACCACAATTCGAACAAAGCGAATAATTAGCATTGGCGGATCGTTGTTGCAAAATTTCCAACATGGAACGAGTATCCATGTGTAGCAAGGTGGTCGAATGTATATACAATTGAATGACGTTTAAAGCTTCCTCGGGGAAGGAAGTAATACACCAAATGTGGTATGGTTACACGCATGCGAGTACAAGTGTAAATAAACTCGAGGAGTGAGAGAGGAGCTCTCGGTCGACTTTTGAGAGAGAAGAGATTATCTCTCTCGAGGTTCGATAATTAATATCCACAAGAAATTATATAGATATGTAATACTAATTCGGTGGCACACCACGCACTACTATCACCTTTGAAAGACCCACAAGGAAGTGGGGTAACGAGGCGGCGCGTAGCACTTATGAGCCTACTTCTTTAGAATGTGAAATACACTCGCCTTATACCCCCACACAATGGCCTCTTTCTCAAGTTCAAGTAGATTGTAGTAATTATCTATTGTGCCTTAATTAAATTCGATCGATACACGTAAGTGGCACCAGAACGCCGCCACAAACGGTGTATTACAATGCAATACTTATGGAAGTAGGTTTATTGGTTGTTCGTATCTACGTATACTTATTTACATATAATAATATAGAGAAAATATTATTGTATTTATATGATTTTTAAAAAAATATAATATGTACGTAAAAACGATTGAAAACAATATATACAGTATATTTTTGGTGTAATCTTTTAGGAAATAGATTACTTTTGTATTTTTTTGGTTCAATTCTTTAGCAAAAGAATTAATTTTTGTGATTTTTTAATTTTTTTATATTTTATCTTTTTGATTTTTTTTATATTTTTTATTAGCAACAAAAAATAACATTCACAAAGTGAACGGATCCCAAAATCCAATACGTCTCACTAGAAACCGTCAATCTTCACGAAAAGAACCGGCAGCGGCGCCATTTAATATTTGTCTTTTAAGTTCATTTTTCTCGGTATCTGATCGAATTGATTTGCAATTTCAAGCAAAGACTTAATTGTTTTTGGTATTAGATTTGTAATTTTGGTTTTAAGCTACTTACACACAAAACATGTAAAAAATGTAAAAATACTATATCTACGTATTGCAATTACCAAATTTAAATGCACGAAATATAAAAAAGCAAAATACTAATTTTAAAACTATCTAATATCCGATTTAACAATCTCACTAATTGTAATAACAAGAAAAATAACAAAACGGAATAATATTTCAAAATACAACAACCTAACAAATTTTAACTATTCTCTAACAAGATTAACAACTATTAAAAATCTAATTCAAAGTTTTATAAAACTAAAAGTGCAACTTTAAAGACTCTAAATTCTATATCCGTAAGTCTACTTGCTAAATCTATATCTTGCCTAAATGTCAGCCCAAACAACTACGCAGTGAAAATGAATTCCAACTAGACGAATTTAATTTGCCAAAATGTATAATCAGGCCCAATTTGAAAGTAACAGTCCAACAAATTGTTTAACACATCTCAACTGTCCACTACCAGCTTATACCAAATCTAATGGGCTGACTTATATTGCGACTATAATCCTAACAGTTTATCTAACGAAGGCATAGACTGACTAGCTGTGGACAGGGATTGAAACGCAGAAGTACAAAATAAATTCCTAAAAGTGATGAACTCCTAACTTCGACACAACTGATTATGAACATCAAACTTACAAATTGATTCTCTATCCGGATCTTATGAACAAACTTTTAACACCAACACAACTTCCTTATATCAACAGCTTATTCAAGTCTGTTTAATCCTATCTTTAAGCTGATGCAAATTACCATATTTCTATCAATCCTAAACAGACTACCATAACTAACTCACTCTCTACTGAATGACTTGAATTACTCCTACCAGTTCTTGAACAATAATGAAAAAAAACTTGCAAATAAATTTTGTTTTAACTACTTTATTATCAACTGATTAAAACGACACTTACACTCTATATCACAACTAACAACAATTCACTTAACCTACTGAATTTAAGGAAAGAACCATAATCCAAGCTAATCCCAAACACTCCTACTGGCAGCAAATCTCTAAATCTAAAACTCTAAACTAAACTCTAATCTGGATTGTTACACAAACATTAACTACTAATGCCAAAATCAAGTAAGCTAAATGACTAAATGAAGTTTGCCAAACAACTAACTTAAATCGACCAATCTATAACAATTATACTAATCAAGTTGGAATGAAATTGCAAGTCGAATAACAGCTAATCCACTCAATTATATCAAATCGTAAAGCTACATTTAGTAGTAAAATTACACTATTAGCTCAACCGTAGCTAATTAGTAGATTTGCAGAAATTGAAAAATGCTTTACATGTCCTTCCGTCGATAAGTCTAATGATGACAAAGGCTAGCGCTGAGCTACCTTTCTAACACACATCTATCTATTGATCTACCACTTTCTGGGTTGTCATCTTCGAACTTTAAGTACTATTACAATCCTCTGGATGAACTTGACAGTTTACTCTACATAAACTCTCATAAACTCATAAGGAGCTTATGAACAGAAGCTTTAACATATGAAACAAAATCAATACTTGTAACTTCACTGTAACGCTACTGAACTAAACTTATACTTCATTGTGAGATAGAGATCGTCTTAGAAAACTGAACAAAACACCACGTGAAACTGTAAAGTGTAACACCCCATTTTAATAAATGGAATGTCACGCGTGATTATGGTGTGTCATCAAAGCATACAAGGATAAATGTCTAAACATTACATGACCATAAAGGAAATACCGAAATCAAACATCGGTAGTCCAAAAGTAGAACTCATCACACACAAACATAAGTACTGTAAATGAAATGATAAACAATGTCCATGAAAATGAGTATCAATGTATAGATAAATGCATAAAGTAAAGAAGGCTAGAAAGCTTCCAGTCCATATGCACGTACGCTTAAAGTCTACGAGCGTCCCTGAGTACCTGACGTTTTGGGAACATGAAAAGGAAAACGGCTGAGCAATACGCTCAATGCACGGATATACAAGCAAAACATGAATAATATAAACATATAAGCATGAAACAGCGGAAGAAACTAAGTCCTGGATAACCTGGTTATATCTTAGTAAAATTGGTTTTATAGTTTGAAAAGCCTTATGTTTATCTTGTAAAAACTGTTTAACATATTTTACCATTAGCCAATATAGGTCATGAAATATCAACATGCATGAATACTTGGAGGGGTGACCTCGTCATGCAAATTAGAAGGGCTGCCTCGAATTTAATATACTGGTTTTGGGTAGGAGGGATCAGCTCCTTGTGAAGGATGCAAGGCACACACCACATTCACACTGAGTAATCTGCTGAAAACATGTAACTAGGATGCACCCATACGCCCCACCTGATAATATAATAAATGGCCAAAAGCTGAAAGGGACGCCACGAGCTATCACTCCGCGATGGAGAAGTCATAACACCAGTGCCTCTAGTGTTATGGTTATGGTACCTCCATAACTAGGTGAAACTGGTCATGCATGTATATGGCTTTAGGTATTCTAATTAAACATAAGCAATCAAAACATATAAAACATATACTAGGGAAAACCGTTGGCTGCATACGGGGAATCCTAATAAAGAAAGAATGTCCATACTGAAGGGACGGAGAATCCGTACCTTATGTCCAGTGAACGAAAAAGACGAACGGAAGAGAGTCTTACTTCGGTATCACTAATGCTACATAAATACATACGTGTATAAGTATCTGATTACTGAGTACATAACTGGCTTTATATCATGTCTTAGCTTGTTTTATATGTTCATGTCATGTTTTACTGATTTAAGCTTTATACTGTGTTTATCATATATTCTGTCTATTCTGATTAAGTATTACTTGTATTTCATGTATTATTATACTTGTTGTGTAATAATAAGTAACTTTCTAAAAATAGCAGGTTTCCTAAATTAGAAAGTTTCCAAAAATAGAAAGTTACCAAAAATAGAAAGTTTCCAAAAATAGAAAGTTTCCAAAAATAGAAAGTTTTCAAAAAATAGAAAGTTTCCAAAAATAGAATTACTGCTTAAAAAAGATAAGTTTCTAAAAATAGAAAGTTTCCGTAAATAGATTAGCTGTCTTAAATAAATAAGTTTTTAAAAATAGAAAGTTTCCATAAATAGCTATAAGCTGCATAACTAAGCTAATTATATAAGCTTAAGTTTTTTCTGATTATTATAGTATAGTTTATTAATTATTACATGTAAATTAAATAAACTATAGATTAAAGTATTTAATTAAATATAACATGATTTTAATTAAATAAATATAAAATAATTAGGTTAAAACATGTATTATTATCTATTAATAATATAACCTAAGTCATGTAAATTAATTAATTATAAGTCATGGTTTTAATAATTAAATAATTATATAGTCTAATTAAAGATAAATACATAGGTTAAAATTCATGAATTGATAATCAAATTAATAACCTAAGTCATGTAAATTAAATTAATCATGTTCATGGTCTAATTAATTTAATCATAAACTTTGAAAAAAATGATTCATGAACCGGACCCGTGATTAAAACCCATGAACCGGACCCGTAACCATCACTATACCCCGACCGAGGTCGGGGTTTCCCCTTGCCTTGTTGCTACCGTGAGACCACCACCACCATACCGAGACCATATGGTCTCGGTGGTGCAAAATAAGCCAAGCCGAGACCCCCCTTGGGGCTCGGTTAGGCGTCGGCCACAAACAAAACACCCCTAAACCCCTGATTTGATTTAAACCCCATGATTAGAACATGTTTATATTACTTGTTTTTAATTTGTTTATTAAAAACATCATGATTTTATGTGATTAAATGAATCAAAACATAAAAAAGAAAAAAGTTAAAGGTTATACCAATCACGTGAATCGAATGAGGATTAACACACAACGATCCTTGCACTAAATCCAAGATCAAAATCAAACCGAATCACCCTTTGTGGTGATATAAACCCGGCGGCCAAGGAGCACCAAAAGAAAACTAGGGTTTTAGTTCTTTTCTAAATTTTGTGATAAATGAAACATGTTTTACCCCTTTTCCCTAGTTAGTAAATTTTTACATGGGCTAAGCCCATGTTTCTTGTGTAGCCGCGGGTAGGGGGCCCCACATGGGGTAACCCAAACATTTTCCGTGTCTAAAATAATAGTGTGTTCTCTTGTTCTTAATTTACGTGATTTAATTAGTAATCATTCGTGACTTAATATATTTATTCGTGTTCGTAATAATATATATACATACGTAATATTAGTTCGTGATTTATTTATATTCATGATTTTATGTTCGTATGTTCGTGAATATAATTATTATTGGAATAATTATCGCGTGTTCATACGTAATAAATACTTATCGTGTTATAACACGTACGTAATACTTGTAATTCTTATTCATGAAACGTAAACGTGCTATAAAAGGAAAGTTCTAATCATGTACATACAATCTTAAGGGTACTATTCATGGTAAAAGCATGCGGGTTTTACAACTCTTCCCCCTAAAAAGAATAATTCGTCCCCGAATTATAGATAAAGTAAACTGGAAAAGAAGAACATACCCGAATTTAAAATATGAAATGAGGGTAAGAAGCCCGGATAGACTCCTCTGTTTCCCAAGTGGCTTCCCGCTCGGTATGATCCCTCCAAAGTATTTTGACGAATGGAATCGTCTTCCTTCTCATGACTCGTTCTTGTCTGTCAAGAACTCGTTCGGGTTCTTCTATAAAAGTGAGATCTTCACGAATCTGTTCCAGTGGATACTGAACCATGTGAAGGGGATGATACTGGTACCCTCTGAGTAAGGACACATGAAACACATTGTGTACATGCGAAAGCTGCGGAGGTAACGCTAAACGGTAAGATATTTCACCGACTCGTTCAATGATATCAAACGGTCCGATAAATCGAGGACTGAGCTTCCCTTTAATTCCAAAATGTCTAACCCCACGTGCCGGCGAAACCTTAAGGAAAACATGATCTCCTACGTTAAAATGTACGTCCCTACGATGCTTGTCGGGGTAACTCTTCTGACGTGACCGCGCTTCTTGCAGTTTCTGCTTCGCTACTACAACCTTCTCATTAGTCAGCTCGATGATTTCTGGTCCTTCAAGTGTTTGCTCGCCAACATGATCCCAGCAAATTGGGGCGCGACACTTTCTGCCATACAATATCTCGAAAGGAGCACACTTGATACTTGTGTGCCAACTGTTGTTGTATGAAAACTCCACCAAACAGATATAATCATCCCAATCACCCGTCCATTCCAACGCACATGACCTCAACATGTCTTCCAATGTCTGAATCGTTCGCTCCGACTGCCCGTCTGTTTGAGGAAGAAAAGTCGTGCTAAGCTTAAGTTGTGTACCCCAAGCTTTCTGCAGACTTTTCCAAAATCGCGAAGTGAATCGAGGATCTCTGTTTGAGACGATGATGGATGGAGCACCGTGGAGTCTCATGATCTCCCTTCTATAAGTATCTGCGAGTTTACTGACCGAATCTTCCTTGTGGATTGGTAAGAAATGAGCTGATTTGGTAAGTCGATCTACGATAACCGAAATTGCATCGTGCTTCCTCTTGGTTGGCGAAACACCAGTAACAAAATCCATGGTGATTTTGTCCCACTTCCACTCTGGAATATCTAACGGTTGAAGGAGACCGCCAGATCTCTGATGCTCGATCTTAACCTGCTGGCAGGTAAGACATTTAGAGACGTAAGTGGCAACATCCTGTTTCATACCACTCCACCAAAAGTATTGCTTGATGTCATGGTACATCTTAGTTGAACCAGGATGTATAGAAAATGGGGAGCTATGAGCCTTAGCTAACAAGGCTTCCCAAAGTTCTTGATCATTAGGAACACAAAGTCTCGTGCCCTGCCATAAGATACCATCTGCATCTACTCTGAATTATGTCTGCTTCTCCAAATTCCGAATTATCGCCCAGATTTCTCCATCATCCTTCTGAGCTTCCTTGATCTTAGATAGTAACTCGGGTTCTACTCTAAGATTAGCCCAGTAACCGTGCTGTCCACGTACCATGATCTCTATGTCTAGTCGCTCCAAGTCTCTTATGATTTCTTCCTCAATTTTAATGTCGTTGATCATTCCGAACTTTCTACTAAGTGCATCTGCTACTACATTTGCCTTGCCGGGATGATACTGCAGATTAATGTCATAATCCTTCAACAGCTCTAACCATCTCCTCTGTCTCATGTTCAATTCACGCTTAGTGAAGATATACTTCAAGCTCTTGTGGTCCGTGAAAATGTCACATGATTCTCCATATAAGTAGTGCCTCCATATCTTCAATGCAAACACGACTGCAGCAAGTTCCAAGTCATGCGTAGGGTAATTTTCCGCATAAGGATTAAGCTGCCGTGAAGCGTGTTGGGTCAAAAAGTTGATGTGGCAGAAACTCAAAAAACGAAGAAAACATGAAGTTATTGACTAAGCGTTGTCAAGACCAATTTAGGCGTTGACAAGAGTTAATCCAGCGTTGTTGGCTCAAGAGTTGTCGTGTGCAATTCAAGAGTTGTTACATGCAATTCAAGAGTTGACAGAATTGTAGACAAGAAGCTTTCAGAAGATTCTATTTGGATATATATGCAGGAGATATTCTGTATATAGTTATTTAAATAGAAGATTTACATGTTTATTTAGTCTTATCTCTTGTAAAACCCTAATCCTTACACTATAAAAGGAACCAAGGGTTATTAGGTTTTTCATATAACTTTCATTCACAATGTAAACCTAAAGTGTGTGTCGACTAGGTGTGGGATTCAATGTACACACACCTAGTGATTGTTTGTTATTAATATAATGAACAATCCAATTGTGTTTTAATTCATGTTTTTTGTCTAAACACCTTGTTAATGGTTGTTGTTCTAATTCTGCTTTGATTATGTTAATCATATGAACAATGATCATTCCTAGTAGCTTCAAAGATCCGGAAACCAAGGTTTCCACAATTGGTATCAGAGCCTCGTGGCTCGTGATGCTAGGACTAACAAGGTGTTCGTGTTTTGAGAAGAAAAGAAAAATCCGTCTAGGGTTTTTCGTTTTTTCTGGGCGATTTTGTGTGCGCAGCAGTATTCAGAAGGCCATAACTTTTTATTGAACCGTTGGATCGCCACGAAATTTTTTGTGTGTGTTCTACACACATATATCTAGACATCCACTGGAGGGATTATCAATTTTCATCCCCAAGAAAAAGTTATAGCACGTCGAAGTCAGCAGCAGAATGGGTGCAGTTTTCTACGAACACCAGAACTCACTTTACGTGAGGAAGCGCCTAAACCAATTTAGGCGTTGAACCCAGCATGCGTCACTTTAGTGCTTAAGAAAAACTCATGTGTAGTTTCTTCTTTTTTTTACTCAAACCGTAAACTTCCTACAGTATCTGAACACGCTCACTTAAATAAAATAGGCAACAAAAGTATAAAATAATACTTAAGACGTACTCAAATTACAGTCTGTGGCTATAAATTCTAACAATGTATGTCTGCTCCAGGATCTTGCTCAGGCCTTTATTTAGTTAGTCCTCAAATGAACATTGGGAAAATTGCAAATTTACCCAACATAAAATGGTTGCGGACCACGACTTATACACATGCACATTTGCACAGTCACTTTAGCCCTCTTATATGACAGTCAATTACCAAGTTGCTTATCTTGTAAATACCAAGTTTGACAGCCACATCAGACTCAAAATACTCTTATCTTGTTTATTTACCCCTGCAGATCCATATCTCTAATGATAGTCTGTAGCAACATCATAATTCATTTCTTCCTTCCGTATGGTCTTGGTGGTGGTCGGCTTGGCAAACCGAAACCCATTCAGGTTCGGTGCAGCCTGCGGCTAAAAACAAACACCCCTTAAAACACCCTTTTGATTTTATTTAACACCAAATCATGTTAGATCCATGTTTAATTATTATGTTTTTATAAAAACAACACATGTTCTTGATTTATAAAAAGATTAAATCAAAAGAAAAGGTTTAAAAAGGTTTTACCGAATTCGTGGATCAAAAGGACGAAGAACCAACACGATCAATCACTAAAACTTCAAGATCCAAGATCACAAATCACCTCTTATGGTGGTTGTAGGGTGGCGGCACAAAGGAGAAGAGGAAGGAGGGTTTTTAGGTTTTCTTAAAAATCTTCTGTAAAGATTAATTGAGTAGTAAAAATAATAATAACCCCCTTTTAGTAAATTTGAAAAATGGGCTTGGCCCATTTGTCCTTGTTGCCGCGGGTAGGGACCCCACTTGGGGTACCCGTACCTTTTTCGTGTCTCGTTATTAAGTTAAATGTTTGTGATTATTTATGTTCGTGTTTTAAATGTTTTTCTTGTTACGTAAATACCGTGATCTAATATATTTAATTACGCTCGTAATAAATATATATACGTAATTAATAATAGTTCGTGTTTTAATTACGTTCATGATTTCATGATCGCATGTTCGTGATTAATTATCGTCAAATAATTATTACATGATCGTGCGTAGTAACTACTTATCGTGTTCTAACACGTACGTAATACGTAAACTCCTAACACGTAATCGTAATCATGCTATATTAGGAAAGTTTTAATCTAGTACGTACGATCCTAAGGGTACTATGCATGGTAAAAGCATGCGGGTTTTACACATATCCACCAGGATCAAAGATATAGTTTTCGTCCATCAAATAGCACAAGCTTAAGGCGAACAAGGCAAGCCAAAGAAGAATAGGCAAGGTTCCCTTAAGCAAAGATAGAGCATGGTGGAATCAAGTATGGTGAGGTGCAAGCATGTCTTCAATAGTTCCAAAGATTTTTCCTTTTATTTCATTAGGTGGATACTGAGATGGCTTAAAAATATCGATACCGGGGTCGAACACCTTTTCCTTTAAGGGAAAATAGCACTCAGGCTCAGCAGAGTGTGAAGAAGATCCGCGAAGAAGATGCACAACCTCGTCCTCAGAAGGTGGACAAAGAGGTGTTAAATCATATGTGCTGCGGATATTGGTGTCGACCGGTTTCTTCTCCTTTGAAAGAATTTTCTTCAAATCCAAAGTAGGATCAAGACGATAATCTTCAAAATCTAAAGGAGGAGCATCACTCTCATGAGGGAAGTCAGTATTAAGAAAAGCAGAGAAATCTTCCTCAAATGAGTAATCATCCAAAGTAGGATCAAGTGATGGCGGATGATCTTCATCATTTGAAGAATCACTCGAAAGAGTATTGGCCTCATCAAAATCATCATATGTGGGCAGGTCGGGATACTCAGAAGTACAATCATCAAAATCATCCGTATCTGAGCTAGAATCATCATCATAAGCATCAAAAATCGATGGAGAATCATAAATGGGTGAAGGTTCCAAATTGGATAGAGAATGATCCACATCATCTTGAAAAAGTGGATTATCATTGCAAGACTCGAATAGAGGATTGTTGTAGATGACAAAATCATCGAGCACATTAATCATATTCGCAGATTCTCGTCCATAGGATTTGCTTGTAAGCTTCCCCATTTTAAAAACTTGTGCATCATCCCCGACTCTTAAGATTAACTCACCTTCGACAACATCAACTAAAGCTCGTCCGGTTCTCAAGAATGGCCGACCAAGTATTAAAGGAATACGAGGGTCCATTTCATAATCAACAACGACAAAATTGACCGGGAAAGTAAATGTGCCAACTTTGATGAACACATCTTCGGCAATACCAACGGGGTAAGCGAGAGTGCGATTTGCAAGTTCAAGAGTCATCTTTGTTGGAGTAAGGTCGGGCAATGATAGTGTTTTCCAAACACTCAAAGGCATAAAGATTAATACTGGCCCCGAGATCAGCTAGGGCAGTAAATTCTTCGGTTTTGTTAAAAATGCAAGGCAACACAAAACGACTGGGATCTCCAAGCTTTTCCGGAAGTTCTTTAAGAATAACTGCAGAGCAGTTTTCATTTAAGCGTGTGTTGGCGAGCTCAATCAGCTTCTCCTTCTCGTTAAGCAAATCCTCGAATGCTTTGACAAATTTCGGCATGTGGACAAGTGCTTCAACAAGGCTAATGTTGATGTTCATTTGAGAGAGCATCTTCACATAGCTCGACACTTGAGAGTCATTCTTAGTGAGCAAGTTAGGCT
This sequence comes from Glebionis coronaria, assembly GCA_025667525.1. NCBI lineage: Eukaryota > Viridiplantae > Streptophyta > Magnoliopsida > Asterales > Asteraceae > Glebionis > Glebionis coronaria. The sequence continues at coordinate 348,306,597 of CM046874.1, read as the reverse complement.
TGTCAAAGAGAGAAGGATATGGGATGTTGGGTTTATAGGTGGAAGGTGTAGTTGGTGAAGGTTGAGATGTTAAAGGGTTCTTCTTAGGATCATCGTCATGACGAGGCGGATACGGTAATGGTGTACTACTACTAGGTGTAGGAGGAGTAGGGATAAATGGTGGTGGAGGAGGTGTAGATGATGGGGGCGGGATAGGTGGTCCTACTATGGTAACTCCACTATGAGTAGTAATGGCACTCATATTTGCTCGCGGATTTGTGACGGTGTTTGAAGGTAGAGAACTCGAAACAGAAGGTTGAACGGCGGGCAAGAAACTAGCAAGCATATTCTTCAAATCATTCGTGTTGGGAATAAAATTAGCTAAGTCACTGGAACGCTGACAAGAGGAAATTGGACGCTGACAAGAGTAAACGAGGCGCTGACAGGTGAGACGCTGATAAGAATTATCAAGGCGTTGACAAGAAGAATCTTAAGACAAAGACAAGGACTAAATCTGCCAATGATGAATTCTTCAAGCTGGTGGACAAAATATGAAGATAAGAATTCAGAATATATTCTTAATGTTTAAAAAGATTTAGTCAATAAGTTATGTTTATCTTATGTCTCTTCCTAAAATAGTTGATCTTATCTTTTTGTACAAGGCTCCTTAAACCTATAAAAGGAGGCCTTAGGGTTAGACATAAGACACATCTTTTTCACACATCTCTTCCACATATCTCATAACACTTTCATTGTAATCTTTCATTGTTATTAATAATCAAATTGAAAGTTTGGTATTCATATATTCTGTTTGTTCTTCGTTCTGAGTATTAGTTTCCGCATAATACTTAGATTGTTGAATACACAAAGTTTCTCTACGTGTATTACTTGATCTAATCTCGTATACACAAGCTTAATCGATCTAAGTTTGGGATCAACAAGTGGTATCAGAGCTTGTTGAGAAACTTTGATTTGAAGAACGAAATCCAATATCGTGAGGTGAACCAAGCTAAGGAAGAAGGTGAAGAAGAATCTAATGATGTTTTTAGTTAAGGCCACGTCTACTTCAAATTCCACAAGTTCCAATTCATCTTCATGTTCTGATTGTGAGGTATGTGATAACTCTTCTTGTAGGTTAAATACTGAAAAACTTAACAAAGAGGTGTTAAGATTGTTAGATGATGTGAGTACTGAGAGATGCAAGTTGTCTAACTATCAAATTGCTCTCACTCAAACTGAAAAGACAGTTTCTGAATACAAGAAAATGGAGTTTGACCTAAAAGATAAAATTAATATCTTAAAACATGATTTAAACTCTAGTATGGATATTAGAAACATCATGGAGAGAGTCAATGCTGAATTACAGGCTAAGTTAGATGAGGCTATCAAAAATAAGGATAATGTTGGCCTTAAAATTCTGAGATTTGATAAGGCCTCACAAACCCTAGGAGAATGTGTTGGTAAATAGAGGGATCCTAAGGACATGACTGGGATTGGGATGAAAGACTATACTGTTGTTCCATCACCAGCTGGGGACTTCTATGGTGTCCATAGAAAGGATCTCTCTTGGACTGGTATTCCAGAACTCCAAGAAGAGGAATTTATTCCTTCACCTAGAGTTCTTTCCCCAGTTGAGGAATATTAACAAAAGGTTATTGACCTAGAAGAGTGGAAAAAGGCCAACCCCACTTTATTTGTTAAAGGTGGGATACTTAGTGAGAGTCCATTTGTACCTACACCCATTGAGAGTCCAGTTGTATCTACACCTATAACTGTGAAAAATCCCATCACTGGAAAAGCTGTTAATCTTGGCTCGCCAATTAAGAAACAACCTAGTGTTAAATACGCTGAAATGTATAGGAAACCTAGGTCATTCAGAAGCCAAGAAAGTGTTAATGGGACAGGGTTTTATCAGTCTAAGCCTAAGTTTGTGTCCAAAAAGGCTTGTTACTCATGTGGGAGCTTCTCACATTTGGCAAATAATTGTGTGAGTGAATACAATTCATTCGCTGACAATAGGTCATCCAATGTCAACGATAGACCTTTTGTCCACACTAGACCACAGGCTACTAGACCAGCTCCTTTCTTCTCTAAGGCAGCTAACACCCATGGACAAAGGCCCTTTCAAAAGACCAACACTTGGTCAAACCGACAGTATGTTCCTGTAGCAAACCCTAATTTGGGCGCTGATAGGAACAAATTCAGCGCTGACAAGGAAAAATTCAGCGCTGACAGGAACAAATTCAACGCTGACAGGCACAAATGCAGCGCTGACAGCTCCAAGTTTGGTATGAGACCTTATTTTAGACCATATAAACAAAGATACTTGGTTAATAAGGGTCAATGGTCTAAAGCATCATCCCACTTAACATGGAAACCTAAACAAGAGCAAAGCTCTAATTTTAATGGTATTTCAATGACTTGCAATAGATTTAAATATCTTGAGAAGGTCATTACTAGTATCATTGGAACAAATTGGGTGTTTAGGTCACAAAGGGATGAACAGGGATTTGTGGCAAAGAATAAGACCACTCTAGTTGAACAACGAGACAGATCCAAGTCTGACAAGGCTTGGATCTCCAAAGAAAACTAATTTGTTTTCTTTTTGAGCAGACTATCCAAAAGCAGGTTAATGATCAAGGATATTGGGATAGTAGATGCTCAAGGAACATGCATTTTTGGTCTTTCCACTGTTATTATTTTTATCCACTAACATGTTATCTCTACCATTGTTGTGGGAAAGGGTAGCCTCTGTTGGTGTGTTTTTGTGGTTTTTGTCTAACTATGCAGGAATGTGGAGCTACATTTGGATGGATACAGAATTGCAAACTTTTATTTATGATGGTTGGAGTGTTTACATTTCTATCTTGAGATAAAATTTTGCTTCTTCACATATAATGATTTGTATGCTTCTGTTAAAGGGAAGTAAACCTCTAGGTTTTTGGGTACTCTTAGAGCACTCTTGCACAATTCTTGATTGTGTCCACTGGTGAGTGGGGGTTAGAAATAATGAAGGCTCTTTCATTATGAAATTGTTGGAATTTCTAAACCTCGAGGCACTATAGCATGCATGTAGTTTATTTTGCATGAATGTTGCCAAGACTTTTGACCTAGAATTGGGTGTGGTCGTATGGGTGACTTGGGGTAGTTATTATTTTTGGGTTACTTGGGGAGTTGCAAAGGTTTTATATGAGTTAACTTTCTCTTTGGAGAATTTGTGAACAAAGGACTCTAGAGTTCATGTGTGTCTATCATGCTTTTGCATGAGTGTATGCATGAACAGTGTTTGTCACTCTTGCTTATTAGAGACTAGTTAATTTCCTTAGGATTATTACCTTTGTTTATGTTCTAACTAATGTTTTCCATTCTCAAGTCCATTTTATGCTATGACATCTTAGCTGGTGTGATTTATAAACTTCTTTATAGTCCCAAAATGTTTCATCACCCTTTCATTTTCAAATTTTTTGATATCTGGAAGCCTAATGATCATTGAGATGTTTTTCCTAGTGATTGACATCTAGTAGCAGCAGCGATCACTTTCACAAGGGTGTATAGTGTTATGGAGATGGCTGAGACTATTGGCACTAGCTTTAATGCAGGTCAAGTCAGTCTTATCATCAGTAAGTCCATCCCCATGTCCTATGAATCAACATTGAGGATTCATTTCCCGAATGTGGATGAGGACAGTATGAAACCTTTGACATTAATGGAATTGACGAAAATCTGTATTAGCTTGTAAAAGCATAATACAGAAATGGTACAAATTGTCAAGGATCACAATTTTGAACTGATAGACTTGTTATTTTGGAAGCTGATGCAAGGAGGATGTTCTTGGTTCCGTCCTTGTATATTGATCTTGGAGAGGAGTCTTAAAAAGGGGAGGAGCAATCGAATTTGAGTGACAAAAGTAATAAAGAAAGCTCCAAAGACTCTATAGGTGCTAACGATGATTAAGACCAAGTGAAGGCTGACTATACAAGTGATTTGAGTGATTGAATTTTTGAGATTTATTATTACTCAAATTCAGGGATAAGTATATTTGTAAGAATCCTCTCTGTATGTTTTATTTTATTCAGAAACTTGATTACTAGAGTAGATATCAAGTTTAGGGGAGGATTGTTGGGAATAAAATTAGCTAAGTCACTGGAACGCTGACAAGAGGAAATTAGACGCTGACAAGAGTAAACGAGGCGCTGACAGGTGAGACGCTGATAAGAATTATCAAGGCGTTGACAAGAAGAATCTTAAGACAAAGACAAGGACTAAATATGCCAATGATGAATTCTTCAAGCTGGTGGACAAAATATGAAGATAAGAATTCAGAATATATTCTTAATGTTTAAAAAGATTTAGTCAATAAGTTATGTTTATCTTATGTCTCTTCCTAAAATAATTGATCTTATCTTTTTGTACAAGGCACCTTAAACCTATAAAAGGAGGCCTTAGGGTTAGACATAAGACACATCTTTTTCACACATCTCTTCCACATATCTCATAACACTTTCATTTTGATCTTTCATTGTTATTAATAATCAAAGTGAAAGTTTGGTATTCATATATTCTGTTTGTTCTTCGTTCTGAGTATTAGTTTCCGTATAATACTTAGATTGTTGAATACACAAAGTTTCTCTACGTGTATTACTTGATCTAATCTCGTATACACAAGCTTAATCGATCTAAGTTTGGGATCAACAATTCGTTTGATTGCTGAAGGAAGATTGGATATTATCTCGAAGCTCGGATCTAATGTCATTTCCTTGCTTGGTAATATCTCCTTTCAGATTGATAACTTGGCTCTGTAGATTCTTGATTTGCTCACCTTGGGTTCTCATCAAGGCTTCAACATCGAGTTTAATTGGTGGGGCTTGTTGAGTGGGTGGGTGATAAGGATTAGAAGCTCTTGGCGGGATTTGGTTGCTTCTATTGTAGTTGTTGGCGGGGTTTTGGTTTTGAGGAGAAAAACCGGGTGAAAGGTAGTTGTTTGATCAGTAACTCAGCAAATTTCGACCCCCTTGTTGTCTAGCTTGGTAATTTTCCAGTGAATAATTACCATAAGCTGCATACACGTTTTCCGGATTTCCTTGAGTAGAAGGAAAATCCGTGTATGAGTGCGGACCGCCGCATGTTTCACAAGCAGGTGCAACCGCTTTAACTTGTTGTTGGTTTGTAGCGAGAAGCAAGATATTTTTGTTCATTTCAGTCATCATGCGGGTGAATTCGGCCATGTCGGGGCTTGCTGAAGTAGAAGAAACATTGACTCTCGGGTTGTTCCTTGAAGAAGCGGAGGAATCCCAGTTTTTATGATGAGTAGTCATGTTCTCAATTAACTCTCTACACTCCTCGGGTCTCCTTTTCATGAATGTGCCACCGACGGCTGCATTAATCGTATCACGATCTCGAAAAGTCAATCCGTTGTAGAAAGTATCTATTAAGGTCACAGGGAGCATGTTGTGGTTTAGACAACGATCAATCAAGACATTATATCTTTCCCAAGCATCAAAAAGAGATTCATCGGGATCTTGCATGAAACCGCTGATTTGATTGCGAAGGCTCGTGACCATGGATGGTGGAAAGTAGCGCGACAAAAAGCGTTCAGTCATGTCATCCCAAGTGTGAATAGAATTCTTCGGGAGACGATCAAACCATTTCTCGGCGTGATGTGATAAAGTATGTGGAAAGAGTTGAAGGCGAAGAACATCCATTGCGGCACCAGGCAACTTCATGCTTTGGGTGATTGTAATGAACTTGTCGAGGTGTTTGTTGGCATCATCATCAGGCATTCCTCTAAATGGATTAGTTTGCACTTGCTGAATGATGTGGTGCTTCAACGAAAACTCCGGAGCCGTGATTTGCATCGGCGTAATCAGTCCTCCTCGTCCAAACATGGTAGGTTGACAAAGCTCCTCCATTGTCCGAAGATCGGGCTGCGGAAGAACATTGTTGTTATTGTTGAGGTGCGGTGGATTATTGTTGTTATTAACACCTGACATACTGAAATCTTCTCGAGTCTCGGGCTCTTGATAATTAGAAGATCTAGTACGCATACACCTACAAAGGCAAAAGAAAAAGAAACCAAACACAAAGACATATATATACACAATAAAGATAAAATCTTTTTGGATTTTTGAGATTTTTAATTTTTATGGATTTTTGAAAATTTTTGTGCAAGAAAATAACGCTCACAAGTGAACGGATCCCAAAAAGCAACGCGTCTCTCACAGAAAACCGTTAATCTTTACGAAAAGAGCCGGTAGCGGCGCCATTTGATAAAAGGCTTTTGCCCATATAAAAATTAAAGTTCGAAGTAGTGGTCTAATCGAATTGATCTGGTTTAACTATGCGACTCAGTCGTCTTTTGGTGGAAACAAAGGTTTGTCGTTGTAGTATATTAAAATGCAAAGACTTGAAAGTAAATGACGTTAAAGTAATTCTAACTCTATTTTAGAATAAATGGCGAGAAATTAAAACTTAGAAAAGTAAATAACGAGAAATTAAATGACGGGTAATTAAAGCGTGACGAAAATTAAAATTTGACAAAGTATTAAAATGTAAACTTAAAAATTAAACAAGACGAAATAAATAAAAAAAACAACCCTAATCGGAATACATTCCGATCGGAATATGATCGGAATGTTAAACCTACCTTCCAATCGGAATGTTGATCGGAATACACTTACCTTTCTGATCGGAAAGTTGTCGGAATTACCAATCGGAATGCTGTCACCAAACGCTTAATCGGAATATCCAAACAAACCCCAAATCAGAATGTTTACTTACCTCCTGATCGGAATAACAAAACAATCACCCTGATCGGAATGAGGAGTGGACTCAGATCGGAATGCTGTCACCTAGACCAAATCGGAATACCAAACTCACCCTAGATCGGAATATCACAAACCCTTTTCTGACCAAGCTAAGGAGTGCTGGTCGGAATAATAAACCCTTTTCCGATTGGTAAGATCGGAATACAGTAGAAATAACACAAAATAAGCACAACTAATAAGCTATTAATCAAATAAGCACACAACGAGAAACTTAATGAAAACCGTATGAGAAAAAGCTAATAAGCTAAAATTTAAAGACTTTTGAAAACACAAAATGAAAAAAAGATGTACGAGAACAAACTTATATATAAAAATAACTTTTATAAAAACTTTAGAAACTTAAAGATAAACACAAATAAGCTATAAAAATCAATAATCCAAAACAATCAAAAGCATAAAAACATAACCTTTAATCAAATAAGCAACACGATAAGCATGTAAACAAAGATTAAAGCTTAGAAAGAAAGGTAGATGAGAGATTAAACAAGAAAAGTAAAGGTGCAATAAAAGTAAACTTACTTGGAAATTAAAGGAATTTAAGGTGCAAGACAAGGTATTTAAATTGACATGAAAAGTAAATGTGCAAAAATTAAAGGTGGAAGAACTAGTGTCACTCTAGCCAACCAGTGTAAAATGAAATGATCCTAAACTATATATAAGGGAGATTAAGGAGTGCTTAGGAAGCTTCCTTCCTTTTTCCTCTTTTCCTTAATTGCACACTTAAGTCCTTCTCTTCTTAATCTTTTGTTAATCTTGGACTTTAATGACTTTTGGCTCGGGATTTCTTTAAACTCGTCTTTAATTTTCTTCATAAATAAGACTCGAGTTCTTCGGCTTTAGTAAACTTCCGTCTTTCGACTTTTTCTTCGATAAATATTCAGAATTGGTCTAGGACTTCCGTTCTTTTTGCACTCTTGACTTCTTGACTTCGTCTTTCATCTTTTTCTTCAATAAAAGCCCGTGAATGCCCGTGTTTTCTCCACTTTTCACCTTTTCGTCCTAAATCACAACAAAAAAACAAACCACGCATAATTCCGACATAAATGACATAAAATACACGTTTTGGCTCGGTTATTATTGTAATTAAGTGGTAAAAAGGATGGGTGTTTACACACCTATCACATATCTTCATGTGTTTGGTGCACTTTGCTATCCAAATACAAATAGTGAGAATCTGGGAAAACTTCAACCGAAGGCTGATATTGGAATTTTCATTGGTTACTCGCCTGCAAAGAAAGCTTACCGAATTTATAACCTTCGTCTTGGCAAGATAGTAGAAACTTTGGATGTCGATTTTGATGAGCTGACAGCGATGGCTTCTGAGCAACACAGCTTCAAACCCGCATTACACGAGATGGGAACCGGTTCAATCAGTTCCGGATTAACTCCCAACAATCCTACTTCTCCATCATTTATACCACCTACAAGGTCCGAGTGGGATAAGTTATTTCAACCTATGTTTGATGAATTCTTTGATCCACCGAGTAATGATTCTCCAGCACCTGTAGCAGTAGCTCCGATTCCCGAAGTTGTTGCTCAAGATAATGGAAATCTAACCGAGGCATCTACTGTTACTCTTGAACCAGATGTCCCATCCCCCACAAATTCACAAACAACACCTGAATCTTCACCCCCACTCGTTCCTAATGATGTTGAAGAGGATCTATATGATCACGATTTGGAATATGCTCACTTACAAGAGCTTCCCTTCTTTGGTTCACATATACCTGAAGACCCTACCGGTGCGTCTACCTCAGAGGAAGCTCCTGCAATCATTCACTCCCGACCACCACGGATTGAAACTCACAACACTAAATGGACAAAGGATCAGCCAATCCGCAATATTATTGGTGACATTGATCGACCAGTCTTAACACGCCATCAACTCCAAGAACATGCATTATATTGCTATTTTAATGCATTTCTTTTAGACACTGAACCTAAAAACTGGCAACAAGCCATGACCAAATCATCATGGATTGAAGCCATGCAAGAGGAACTTAATGAATTCCAACGTCTTGAAGTATGTGAATTAGTTCCGTTACCCAGCAACGTTGAAATCTTGACATTGTTGTGGGTATACAAGGTTAAGCTCGATGAGTTAGGTAGTGTGCTGAAAAACAAAGCTAGATTGGTTGCTAGAGGTTACAAACAAGCTTTGGGTATTGATTTTGAAGAATCCTTTGCTCCTGTTGCACGATTGGAGGCAATTAGACTATTCCTTGCTTATGCTGCTCACATGAATATGATCGTCTACCAAATGGATGTTAAGACGGCATTTCTCAATGGTGAATTAAGGGAAGATGTCTATGTAAGCCAACCGAATGGATTCGTCAATTCAGAGTATCCTAATCACGTGTACAAGCTCAAGAAGGCTCTTTACGGGTTGAAACAAGCTCCACGCGCGTGGTACGATCTCTTATCGTCGTATCTCATCTCCAAAGGCTTCTCCAAAGGCAAAGTGGACCCAACATTTTTCATTCTCAAGGAGGACAACGACATGATACTGGTACAAATTTATGTTGATGATATAATATTTGCTGCTACTAATCAACGTTTGTCTAACCGTTTTGAGAAAATTATGTCCACACGCTTTAAAATGTCGATGATGGGAAAATTTTCATTTTTCTTAGGGTTGCAAATTTCTCAGAATCCCAGAGGCATCTTCATTAATCAATCCAAATTTGCTCTTGAATCATTAAAGAAATATCACTTTGAAAACTGTGACCCTGTGGATACTCCAATGGTGGAGCGATCCAAGTTAGATGAAGATAAGGAAGGGATAGCTGTCGATCCTAAACTTTACCGTGGAATGATCGACACCCTTCTCTATCTGACTGCTAGCAAGCCTGATTTGCAATTTGCTATTAGCATGTGTGCCCGGTATCAGGCTCGGCCTACCGAAAAGCACTTACATGTTGTGAAAAGGATCTTTCTGTATCTAAAAGGAACACTTCATCGTGGTCTATGGTATCCGAAGGATTCCTCTATTGCACTAATTTCATATGAAGATGCGGATTATGCCGGGTGTCAAGATACCAGACGTAGCACTTCTGGCAGTGTGCAACTTCTTGGAGATAGACTTGTTAGTTGGGCATCAAAAAGGCAGAAAAGCGCTGCGATATCTAGTACGGAGGCTGAATACATTGCTTTGTCCGGTTGTTGTGCTCAAGTTATTTGGATGAGATCACAATTGACTGACTACGGTCTTGGATTCAACAAAATCCCGATGTACTGTGATAACAAAAGTGCAATCGCTCTGTGCTGCAACTACGTTCAACATTCTCGAGCAAAGCACATTGACATCCGCTACCACTTCATCAAGGAGCAAGTGGAAAATGGAGTGATCGAACTGTACTTCGTCAACACTGAGTATCAGCTGGCAGATATATTCACAAAGGCCTTAGATCGAGGGCGTATCGAGTTTTTGATCGAAAAGCTAGGCATGAAATCATTTTCACCAGCGACACTTAAGGAGTTGGCAGAAGAATCTGAAGAATAGTAATGGTAATCTATTCTCGAGTATCCTTTGATCGTGATCTTGTATATTATCGTACATATTTAAACCATCAAACGCAAAATACAAAAATAGAAAACATAGAAAATCCATAAAAAATATAAAACATAGAAAATCCATAAAAAATATAAAATCAAGAAAATCCAAAAATATTTTTATTTTTATTTTCAAAACGGGCATGTCTTTTAGTACGGTAATATTTACGGCTTTAGAAATGTCGATTAATATTGACACGACGCCATAAATAGAGTCCGTATAAAAGTTGTACAAGTTTTAAAACATGCCCATTATGGCTTGTAGTTATTTCAGACTGCAGCCCGCTTTTCGCATTAAAGTCACGTATTTCTTATGAAAACGTTGTCTCACAACGGGAATTAACTTTCTCGGGCAAGGTTTACTTTAAAACCTTGTAAGGGACTAAGTTTACTTCATAACTTGGTCTAACACAAATTCGTGTACGTATCAGTGCACTTATTTTGTAAACATAAGAGAAATCTTATTGCCACCAGAATCGTTCCATAAAATCACTTAACCGGAAAATGTCCTCATTAATATTTGTGTCCTTAAAATCATTGGCTACAACTCTTTAAATAGAAAACGGGTCCGTGTTTAAGGGGGAGCAAATATTAAATCTTCGTGGAATCAAATTTGGTCGTTAAAAAGGATTGTCAGAAAATATTAACTATTCCTCATCATCTGTTATGCTATGTGTGCCTTGTGTGGTATAGAATTTCATGAATAGATCATTGTATTTTGGCGTTAAGTATTTGTGGTCGTGTTTGTGAGCGGGTTTGTTTTTTGTTAAGTAGATTCGATTAACTCTAATCACTTTAACTAAAATTTTAAAACAGGGGGACCATTCCTGCAATTTTGGCAAAATGGTGGGTGTATGTGTTAACTTGACCATTTTTTGACCAAGTCAAAACTTCTCACCCCCTTCCCCGTCTTTACTGCAAACACACACAACACATTGTTTTTCCGCCATTGTTGATACCTTGCACACCGTTTGATCTTTGTGTCTGTGATTCATCATTTTCTGTTCATAATCTAGGTATTATATCTTGCTTTATTTGCTCTCATTTAATCCGTTTCATCGCATCTCATCAAAACAGTGCCATTAGATCATTTCAAGATTTAGGGTTTCGTGTTTTGCTATAGAAATGGAAATTAAGTTGTGGGATTTGTTCTATATGATTAGATGCTCATTGGGTTTGCCCAGAATCACTTAAAACATTGCCTAGTTCCTGGATCGAGAAGTCAACGTTTAAGATCGGATCCCTGTCACGGATTTCGATGAACATTGCGACACCATCATTGCGATGCCTGTCATTGCGATGAGTCATTCCGATGACTCATTGCGATGGGCTATTGCGATGAGTCATTTCGATGGCTCATTGCGATGGCTCATTGCAATGTGTCATTGCGATGGTTCATTGCGATGCGCTGTTGCGATGGGTCATTCCGATGGCTCGTTGCGATGGCTCATTGCGATGGGTCATTACGATGGCACATTGCGATGGCATATTGCAATGACGCATTCCGATGCGTTATTGCGATGGCTTCGCATTAGGTATTGCGATGGGTCATATTGCGATGGATTCTCATTTATTCCGATGGAAATGTACTCATTGCGATGGACATAGATATTGCGATAGGACTTTAATTAATTAGGATTACGATGTTTGATTCATTACGATGGCTTCATTAGGATTACGATGCTTGATTTATTGCGATGGCTTGGTTAGGATTCCGATGGATTGATACATTGCGATGGACTTAGGATTCTTATGATTCCGACACTTTGTAACTATGCTATGGAATTTTAAGTTTTATGCACTTGCCTTAGACTATCTAATGAGTTCGGCTTAGCTTGCACTATTTCCTCATTAGGTTTTCAGTACATTAGGGCCACTAACACGAAACCAAGTTTTATTGAAACGAGTTAATTTTTATCTCATAAGAATACTTGAACGGTTTCTTATTACAGAAGTTCATCATATTTAATAAGTTGATTCCTATGTAAACAAAAGAGATACAAATAACTTAGTCAATGTCTTGTGTTTTGTTTCCAGGCCATGGAAGACAAAGCTTCATCCTTGTTCAAGCCCACCATATTTTGGGTTGAGGATTATCCTACAATTCCTGACGTAGTGGTTGAAGCTAAACCAAAACCCACTGAAGTTTTGGTTGAAACTAAGCCAAGACCTACTGAAGTGTTAGTAGAAATCAAACTTAGACCTACTGAGGTTCTGGTTATGACAACCAAGAAATCCAAATATTTTAAGAACTAATGTTAGGTCGTTATCTCTTTAGAATAAAATGTCTTTGGCATATATGTCATTATCCTAAGTGTGTTGTTAAATGTAAGGACCGTGTTCATCTGTATTATGTGTGTATGTTGTTTCTCTATAATATATGGTAATAATTGTCATGAAATTTTCCCTATGATTCAACTTGGCATAGACTTAAAACATATATATATTTTGTGTATATCATTTGTGCTTATGTCATCAAAGCAGGAAAATGTCAATCACAGAGGAACAACAACGACATCGTGATCTTGAACTTGTTTCGCTCAGTAATAGGCTTCCATATGCTGAGAACAATTCTCGATTACAAGAGGATTTTGATCCGTCCTTACCAGCTTTCAAAATTGCCACGGATATCCTAGACATCTCACCCATCAGAGATACACTCAGATGTACTGCATCTGTTCCCGAAGTCTACATGCATGAATTCTGGAACACTGCATCTTTCTCCAAAAAGACTATCTCTTTCCAACTGAACAAAACACCAAGGGTACTCAGCTTGAGCATTTTTCGGAAATTGTTTAAACTTCCTTGATTGGCACAAGGAGAATAATTTGTAGCTAACCCAAAGAACGATGAAGTGCTTCGAATCATTCATGCCATGAATTATGAAGGTGAAATCCACAACATATCCCAGTTTAACACCTCACACATAGGGCAACCCTGGAAAGCACTTATCACCATTATTGTCAAGTGTCTAACTGGAAAAACTAGGGGAACTGATGCAATGAGACCACCACAGACTCACTTATTTTGGGGTTTGTATACTGCATCTAAAGTAGACTATGCACTTCTTCTCTGGCAAGAATTTTGTTATCAGTTTACTGGAACGAAGAAGAAATCCGTGCATCTTCCATTCCCGAGATTCACCAAGCTCATTATCAGTCACTTTATGAAGAATGACCAAACCATTGACACTCGCGAGAATTTCTTCTATCACACCAAAGATGACGATTATGTGATTCTCACAATGAATGCAGACACTAATTCCACAAAGTATGCATTACTTCCTGCCCTAGTACCCGACATAATGCTTAATGATGAAATCAAGGAGAGTGATAAATACCAAGAGATGCTTAATGATATTGACGCACAGTTTAAACGTGCAAATTCAAATCCTTCAGAGAAGCAAAAAGGTAAATGCAAGAAAAGAGTTTCAAAGCGCCAATCAACTGCTTCTTCCAAAGATAAAGGCCCAGGAAAAATGCAAATTGTTGATGAAGATGATGATGATGAGCTGATCCATACTGAAGAAGAACAGGAAGAAGTACCACTCCGCAGGCCTAAGAAAGCAAGGAAGACTAAAGGCAAAGAGGCAAGTGTTGCTCCAAATGAACCTGCTCAACAACAAATTTCTGAAGCCAAAAGACTGCGTATTGTTCTTCAACAAAGCCGACAGGAAGCTTTTGGAGGATCATGCTCAAGAGTGTTTGAAGACTTAGCAGATTTTGGTAATCTTGATGATGATATGGCATTTTATGACGATCCTACTGAGGAAGATACTTATGAAGATGCATATGAAGATGCTGCTAACTATCATTTTGAAAGTCGTGAACAAAGTGAAGAACGTGAGAGCAGTGCTGACACTGATACAAGTATGATGTATCGAGATGCCAATATCAACACATCTTTACCACAACCGACTCACATGGTGCTAAATGAAGATGCTCATGCAACTTTCATACCAGAAACGCAACTTCAAAGTAAGTCTACTTCAAACTCTGATGATGTTATGAAATATCTCAATTTAGAAGGGGAGGGTGTCGATGTTACAAACACTGATCCGTCAACAAATGAAGGGATGGTGGATGTTCCTATAACTACAATTACATCAACCACCACTCCACTACTATCCACCCCGGTCATCAGTGAGGTCATAACAACCACTATCACACCCGCACTTGTTGAACAACCAGTATCAACCACCACCCTCACTACTGTATCTACACCGTCATCCACAGCCGAACAACTTGTATCAACCACCGCACCTATCACTGAATCTACACCAACACCTATCCCTGCACAACCAGTATCATCCACCACCACCTTAACGGTTATGGTTACACCTCCACCAACAGAACCACAAGTATCATCCACATCCAATCCCTTCCTCACAGTCAATGATCCACTGATCCAGTCTCTTCAACAACAGCTAGAGGCTCAAGCTACACAAATAGCTACATTGACTGAAAGGTTCACCACTCCTCCCAAGGAACCGCAACCTGATGAGCCTACTCTTCAGAAACTAACAGACAGAGTGTCCAAACTTAAAGAACAACATAAATCATTTCTTAAAGAGAAGAAAACTCGGGATAAAGAAAATGATGCTTTTCTCGGGTCCATTGACGAGCAGATGACCACGATCATTCGACGAGAAGTCAAGTCTTATGTTGATCAACAACTACCAAATCTTGTCGGTAATGGTTTATCTACTCTTCAACTAATGACATTGTTACAGACACGTCTGCTAGATATGAAAGCTCATAAATTGAAATACAAACGCAAAGTTCTGCAATATCTCAACAAATCAATTCTTGAAGAGACACCTGCAGATACTACCGACTCTGAGTCTAACGATGAAGAAGAACTAGAAGAGGAAGATGACGAGGGTAACGGTGAAGAGGATGATGGTAACAATGATCAAAATGAGGATCAGGATAAGGAAGGAGATGAGGAGGAAGAAGAGGATGAGGGGGAAAAGGATACGGATAAGGATGAAGATAAAGATGAGGACGAGGATACAGATGATGATCAGGATGACGATGATGATAATGACAAGGGTAATGGAATCAACAAGGGTGATAAGAATGACGAAACAGGTACAAATGCCAAAGAGTCAAACAAGGATGACAATGATAAGGCTTCTGAGAAGGGTTTCGAGGAAACTGCAGAACACATTGCTGACACCACAGCAAAGATGCTGGAGTCAGCAATACCAGAAACTCAGCAAGTTGCTACAGGTATAACTACTGCACCAGAACTTACTACTGATTCTCACATTGAATCTGTAGAATATATGCAAGCAGAAGAACCGACAGAGCCAATGCTTGAAGAAGAACCTCACGATGATATACCGGTGATGCAAAATCCACCTTCAACATCATCTGCAGATCAGCATGACGTTGATATGGAAGTTGAAGATTTAAATGTTCCAGAACCGACATTTGCTGAATCTCTTACCATCGATGATATTGTACAAGAGCAACTTTGGCTAACCAATGCAGCACCTCAGCATCCCTTTGACACTGCAACTGAAATGGAGCAGACTCAATTCCTCAACAACCCTATCAATTTCTCGGCTTTTCTAAGGTATTCTCATGGGAAACCGACGATGACTCCGGATCTGATCAAAATGGCATCTGCAAATGTGGACTTCTTTGACACGTTAAAGATCAGCCATAATGAAGCAAAATATCACCTGAATGAGCTTACAAAGGCAATGAGAGCAACAACTACAGGAATTCAGACTCCCGTGTTGCGACCTCTTACACCAACGGTCATCACCAGTTCTGCCACTATCCTAATAGAGCATTTGGTCTCTTACGATCTTGAATACCTTGAAAATGGAGCAAAGAAATATGCCACGTAACTAACAATGCTCAAGGCTGTTAACTTGGAGAATGTTCCATGGATAGAGGATAAAGTGCCTGACTCAAAATGGAGAAAGAAGTTGCTCAAGTTTTATGATACCTATGCTTCGCTTGGCATTTCTCACTGGACTGCAAAGAAAAGGTTAGCCTACAATCATTTCCATCGTCCTAAGAGAGGTTCCTCTATTGTCTCAGCTCACAGAATCAAAAGCATCCAAGGAGCAACTACTCAGACTGTCTTCGGTTATGATTACTTGAATGTAATCTTGTTCAAACGTACCGATGAGAAAGAATACCGCATTGACGAAAGTGATCTCCAGCACCTTCAACTTGAATACATCGAAGATCTTTTGTTGCTATTGGCTCAAGAAAAATTTGATCATCTACCACCAGAGGTTGTCATAGCCATGAGCTCCAACTTTCGTCAATATGCCAGGAAAATCGTCATTCAAAACCGGGTGGAAGACTTTCAACTTGGAGTAGAAAGCTATCAGAAGAAGCTAAACCTGGAACGTCCCCATACGACTCCACTCAGTAATTTCCATAAGAACAAGAAGGTTTACATGGGGACCACAACGCCGGAAGCAGGGATCTTTTACCCAAATGAGACTGGCGTCATGCAATATATGCGATTCTCAGAACTGCACAAATTCAGTGATGGAACGCTAAAGAATGTTCGAGATGATCTGTCGTTTCTCAATGCCAACTTACCTCTTCCGGCATTCAAATACACCTGGACAACCCAGTGCAAAAAAAGAGCATCGTACGCAATCAGGAAGATTGAGGAACTTCTAAGGAAGCGCCGGTTGCTACGAAGTATAGAACGATTCGTCGGTGGACGACCATATGGAGCTCACCATCGGTTCACGGAACGAACCAATTAATTATGGTTCGTCTTATAACAGGTCAACTCCATATGTCTATAATTGTGAATATGTTACTTTTTTTTACTTTAATTTATCAGCTTTTGTGGCTTGTTGTAGTGTAAAAGTATGATATTTTTCAAGAATTTCTCTCGAGATTCTAAATCTTTCAAACAAATCATACTCACGCACTACAACTAACTCTCATTAATTTGAGGGGGAGAATTAATATGTTCTTTGGCCAACATCTAATTTCATTTTATTACCCAAAGACCGGTTAATCCATTAATATCCAAAATATTGATGGTTAACATTTTGGAAAGGGGAGAAAATGGGATTAAGGAGACTTAATGATATTTGGCTAAAACAATGAAAAAGGCTTAAAAGATAAACCAACTTAACATGTGTAATGCACAAGTTAAGGGGGAGCATTTTTGATGATCAACACTTAAGGCACAAAAACTTTGATTACAATATCACAAGTGCTTTAAGTGATTTTCAAGGATTTTTCATGGTGACTATATCAACCCAAAACACACTTAACTCACGACGGATATGGTGACAAAAGGGTGGTAGGTATAGGTATTAGTCCAATGATTCATCAGAACTGATGGAATCTTCCCAAGGACAACTCCCTAGATAGAACTAGAAGTCCTAGGAAAGATGGAGAATGAATGTGAATGTAGCTGAATGCCGACCAAGTACTTAAGATAGCACTGGAACAATCACAACAAGGTGCTAGTGATGACGTATTGGTAAGCATTGAAGGTGTTGAAGAATGAAAAATAATTGTAAAGATAAAGGGTGTAAAGAAAGAAGCCCTCCTTACAACTTTAGGCAGAAACCGGGTCAATACATATGCTATTGAGATCATTAGTTAATGATTCTCGATATTGAAGAAAGCCATCATGGACCCAGTGATGCAATGCACAACCCTCCCCAGCTAACTCAAATATCTCTCAAAAGGTATTTGTTTCAATCACACGGAGATCAACACGTTATCTATTGGTTTATTCACTCCGAATAGACTGGTATTGAATAGGTGGCACTCCTCTCCAGCCATCGATCACTAAATCAAAACGCACTATCGAGTCTAGAGCCACGAGATCATCAAAAGTCTCATTAGGACACTTTCCATTTATTCCTTGCTTCTTCACACACTGTGAAAAGTAAGAGATCTTTACGAGTCCTACGCAGTATTCTTGTAATATTGCCAGAACATCCGAGTGATACGCAAGTATTACAGTGAAGATGGAAATCCTGCTTGAGCCAACATCAAACAAGCTCATGGTAGGTGACACGTGCGGCTCTTTAAGAACTAATATTGTGACAACTGGAAAGAAATAGTAGTTTAATTCTTAATTGAACTTAAACTCGTTCCAGGCCTCTACGCATTATCGTATGATCTTGCCAGAACACTCAGAGTGACACTCTTTAGTGTTCACAGTGACGAGGGGAAATCCTTCTACTGTTAACATAAAACAGCACTTGGTAGGTGACAAGCAAGATTCAATTTGAATTAAGTTTGTGACAACTGGAAAGCAACGATGGTGAATATCTTAATTGAAATTCACTTGTTCCAGGTTTCATGAATTGACGGCTTCAATCATAAGGATTTTTAATCCAAATGATTCACTCTTTATGTTCGCAGTCAGCTTTGGACGGTCGAATAAAGAGAACGGGTTTACCCGCGAAATCCTGTCAGGAAGTTACTTAATTGAAACTATCCGTCACGGGTATGATACCTAATATCGTCTAATGGTCTTCACCGACCGGAGGTAAAATGCTACCGAATTAGAATAAAATGTCAAAGCCATTTTATTCGTGTCTTATTATGTTGCTGCATTCGAAGACGGTGGCGTTGCTGTGTACCTGTTGAAGACGGTGGCGTTGCTGTGTACCTGTTGAAGACGGTGGCGTTGCGGTGTACCTGTTGAAGACGTCCTCACATGCTTATTCCTTCTGCATCAAATACTCCTGCAAATTCAAGAAAGTATGACCTAAAAGTCTTCCGCTGTATCGACTCTGAAACTTTCAAGAATTCAACAAAGGATAAGTGTGTGGGACATGAAGTCACAAAGAGGCGAACATCACAAGAAAATAAAGACTGCACGTGAAAGTCCAAAAGAACGCGTTTCAAGCAAAAGGCTGATATTATTCAATACATATTCACAAAAGGAAGAAAAAGAAAGAAAAGAAGACTACGAGCTCAAGAACAAGATCTAACATGCTAGATTAGGACTTTGTAAATTTGGAGTGACCTCCCTTTGGGGGAGATTGTTGGAAATACGTTTTACGTATATAGAAAGTCTCGGTCACTCCAACAATGTAGTTATAGGCTCGTAGTAATGTTTAGTTTCATTTATTAAGTAGCCCGACCCATGAGCATGTTCATGGGCCGGAGGCCCAAGTCCATTAAGGACTTGGGTTATTTAAACCTCTTTCCACCATGGAAAGAGGTGTTGGTTGTTTCATTTCATGTTTTCCATATAACAAAGTTCTTTCATTTCTCTCTCTAAGTTTCTCTCTCTAGAAAACATCAACCCCCTTGTTTCACAAATATTATCATTGTTCTACAGGACTTCATTAAGATTATAAGATTATGTTAAGACAATGTAAAAGTACCCTAATGCATAAGGTACAAGATTTTAATGCATGACTTATAAATTAGGTCAAAATAGGTATTTTCACTCTTTAGACATGTTTACCTAAACTAATCCCTTAAACCAAGTGTAAGAATTCTATGGACACTTAAGACACAATTTCTAGGACCTAAATTAAGTTTACATCAGTAGCTAAGAGGAGGATAATCACATTTACTAAGATTAAACCTAGATCATTAGAAAACCCTAATCTACAAAAGTATACTTCCCATTTTCACATCAAACCTTTGTTAAACTTCAAACCAAGGACCCAAATCTCTTAAATAAAATGTATAAACCCTAATTAATCCTTAATCATTAACTAATCACTTTCCTAAGTCCCTAATCACCAAAAACCCAAACCATAAGTTACAAGCCTTAGAAATTAGATCTAGTTTTGTATTTTGCCTCCAAAACCAATTTCAAACCATTTCCCTCCATTACAAGTTTAAAAACCATATATTTAAAAATTCTAAGATATATTAGGAGTGGAGACAAGTAGGTGCATCTCCTCATTGCTTGCTACACATCACCATTCTCATCTAAAACATGTCGTGACCCATTTCTAGCCACAAGTGAAGATTTAATCAAAGCTATGGTCTAAGAACTTTTTTAGAGCTTCACTAGCCTTCATTAGTCATCCACCTATCTATGTTACACGTTTAGATGCCAAAATTGGAGCCTAAGTGTTGCTAGTACTATAAATAAGGCCAAATAGCAAACATAAAGACTTACACCCCATTTTCCTTAAACCTCCTATCCATTATTCATTCCCACTTTAATAAATGTCTTAGGACATCCCACAAGACCAAAAAACAGGTCTAGAAGGTTTCCATTTAAGCCCTTGAAGCTTTGATAGCAAGTAGTGTTCATAGGAAGCCATAAGGAGCCATTTTGGAGCTACCTAGGTAATTTCTATACTAAACAAGATTTGATATTGTTATAATGAATTATAAGACTTTTTATAATGGCAAAATTATGTTATAAAGACAATCCAAAAAGAACTAATTCATTTCATCAATTTAAATGAAAGTTATAAGCTAAAGATGTCTTAAAATCATAGTTTTGTATTTTACATGAAATAATGACTTAAAATCCATTTCAAGAGATATAATTCTGATAAAATGTTGTTATTATGTTTATAAATATGTTTTGAAACTTTGTTTCAAAATCCTTGATTATTTGGTACATTTTTGAAGAAGTTATATGATTTTTACAATTATAGGGACCAAAACTGTCATTTTTGAAACTATTTGACATTTTGGACCAAAAGTGTCATTTTATGAAACTTAAAGCTATAATAATAAAATTTGTAAAGTTTGAGACCCTAGGGTTAAATATTGAAGAATTAAATTGCAATATAATGAAACTATATACTTAAAGGGTTAAAAGTGTAATTATGCTAAAATATAACTATAAGGACTATTTTTGCCAATATTGAAACTAAAGAACATAAAATGTAATAAAATACAATGTGTCATGTTAGTAGGGAGCTTTGTACAAAGATGTTCCATCTTGATATTACGCTATGACCGAGTGGTTGTGTTTACGATTTAAAGTGTCCTCGCTCCTCAAACGTTTATAGAGTAGCTTCTAAGTATAATGGCCAGAACAATGATAATATAATAATAAAATAAAAGAATTAAAGAATAAAACCATGACTTGATATATCTATATATTGTGTGTTAACTCGGATATTGTGAGAAGGTTATGATTGGGTATAGATGATTTATACAAGACTGTCTAGGCTAATGTGAGTTCATAGCCTCACTTTTAAAGTTTTATAAATGATTTGAAAACCCGTGAGGGGGATATATGCTAAAACTAGAATACAAGTGTTTTTGTATGCTGCCTATATTAATATTGACACTAGGTTTACTAG
The DNA here is from genome assembly GCA_025667525.1 of Glebionis coronaria. NCBI lineage: Eukaryota > Viridiplantae > Streptophyta > Magnoliopsida > Asterales > Asteraceae > Glebionis > Glebionis coronaria. The sequence goes on along the minus strand of CM046874.1, from coordinate 348,284,991 downwards.
TTGTCGTTAAGCCCCTTTATAATCGTGGACCGCTAATCATTTAATAAGCGCTAATATTGTGAATAGTACTATTGGAGACTAACATCTCCTATCTGGGCAAGTCTCATTTTCTAGAAGCTAATGGTTCCTACCTAGGATAAACATATATGATTTATTTTGCATTTAGGATAGTTCGCAAGCTTCCTACTTAAGGGTAAATTTGTTCGGTTTTCCTGATAATGTCTAGTTGCGGGGTCATGAGCTAGTGCAATATGAATTGATGAATTTTAAAAAGTTGTGTGTATAATAATGTAGCCTTTGAGTCGTACTTGTATTCAAATATTGTTTAAAAACCTATGAATTCGCTCAACCATTGTGTTGACTTTAAGACATATATTTCAGGTGAATGAGGATTTGCGGGCTGTGGATGGTGGTGTCTTGAATAAAGTTATCATTCTAGAAAATAAAACTAGATCTTTATGAAAAACCTGTCTTGTACATTACTGTACAGTTGTTTTTATTAACTCTAAATAAATGAATAATGACGTTAACATTTATAAAAATGTTTTTAAGCATTTTATATTATTATGACTATGATACTTTGATAGTAATACCCCAAAAATTAGCTTCTACTGCTATAAGGTAAAATGGGGGTGTTACATATTGGTATCCAGAGCTCATGGTTATAGAGAATAAGTTTTTCTTAAACTATAACTAAAATTTTAAATTCAAGACCATCAGCCATCATCAACGCTAGTTTAAGATTTTTATTCCTTTTAAATAAAATATCTTATAATATTATATTATATAAACTAAAAGGATGTCTACTTCCACCTATATTCTCATTTCCGACGATGATGAAAGATAAATTCCTATGTTCACTCCATCTCCCATATATGTGCGTGTTCCGAGTTTGTCTTTCTATGATACTCTTGAAGTAGAAGAATATTTCTCACATCAAACTGAAGTGATGAATAGTGTACCTTCACCTACGTCTCAATTTCTGTTACCTGAAGATCTTTATTCGTCTCCCAATCAAAGTCGTGAAGAGCCTTATGAAATTAAGGAAGACTCTAGAGCACGGATTGTGGAAAAGCACGACAAGCAATTGTCCGTAATTGCTAGTCATCTTGATGAATTATCCCTTGAAGCTTTTAGATTAGTGGAAAGGAATATTAGGAATCTGATAAGAGGAAGGAAGGAGATTGAAAAGATATTAGTTAGTTGGAATATAAAGTGGACGTTACTCAACACCATAATATTATACAGAGTAGAAGGATGCATGCTCATGAAATGAATATGACAAAACTAGAGAAAGAGAATACTGAACTGAAAGAAGGACTTACGAGGACAAGGCTTAATTTAGAATTACTCATCGATGATCTTAAAACAACTCAACAATCTGACTCCGGATATATTTTGGGCATAATTGAGGAGATCAAAATGGGAAATTAAGCTTAGAAATCTAGTTTCAGTTTCTAAGATATGTACAGTTTTTCTTTATGTAACAAAGATGCTTATCGTGTACATATAAACAATAAGTTGTTCAAAATAAAAGAAGTGTGCGTTTGTTCTCAAAAATTCTTGTTATCCTATTTAAGTCTTGTTGGGTCAAAAAGTTGATGTGGCAGAAACTCAAAAACAAAGAAAATATGAAGGCATTTGTCTAAGCATTGACAAGTGTAATCCAGGCGTTGTCAAGAGTAAAATCAGGCGTTGACAGAAGTCAACAAAAGTCAAACGCTGTTGAAGGCTTCTATTTAGGATAAGTATGCAGAATATATTCTGTATTAGTTATTTAAATAGAAGATATTCATGTTTGTTCATAGTTATCTTTTATAAAACCCTAATCCTTACACTATAAAAGGAACCAAGGGTTATTCGGTTTTTCATATCATTCATTCACAATGTAAACCTAAAGCGTGTGTCGACTAAGTGTGAGATTCAATGTATACACACCTAGTGATTGTTGATTATTAATATAATTAGCAATCTAATTGTTAGTAATTCCGTGTTTTGTGCCCAAACACCTTGTTAATGGTTATTGTTCTAATTCCGCTTTGATTATGTTAATCATATGAGCAATGATCATTCCTAGTAGCTAAAAGATCGAGGAAACCAATGTTTCCATAGTTGGTATCAGAGACGGTGGCTCGTGATGCTAGGACCAACAATGTGTTCGTAATGGTAAGAAGAAAGAAAAATCCGTCTAGGGTTTTTCTGGACATTTTTGTGTGCGCAACAGTATTCAGAAGACCATAACATATAACTGAACCGTTGGATCCTCACGCATATTTTTATGTGTGTTCTACACACATATATCTAGATGTCCACCGGAGGGATTGTCCAGATATATCCTTAATAAAAAGTTATTAGCAGTCGAAGTTGACAGCAATGGTGATTTTTTAGTTTTCTGTTTTCACATAAAATCATGATTTAGGGTTTCTTCAAACCCTAGATCGTTCCTAAACAGAAAAGGTGTCATGTTGCTGTTTATTAATCATACTATCCTTGGCGAGTGATTTCTTGCAATCACGATGAACCTTAGTGTGACGATGTCCATGGCTGTGGTGATGATGCTTATTTTTCTTGTAGGGTTTTCTCAAATCCTAAATCTGGTTAAGACTACAGCAAGATGATGATTTGCCATGGCTGTGATGTTAAGGTTTAGTGTGAAACCCTAGATTCGTCCTTTTTAAACATAGCAGAATGGATTAAGGTTTCTTGATCTTGATCTGTTCATATGGTATATTCGTTGGGGTGTTTTAAAGGTTTCAGCAGATCGTGTAGTAAGCAGCTTTTTCCAATAGACTGATCGTTTTGGTGTGTGCATGTGACAAAGACGTGAAATTGTAACTTTGTTACAGCGAAGCAGATTGCAGATTCATCTTTAGATCGAGTGAAAACTGACCTAAATGGTTACTGCTTCGTTTATTACTTGTACAAGATTTTCAGTCTGATGGTCAAGAGTCACATGGATCTTCAACAAAAGCAATTTATTTTTGGACGTGATTTATGGGTATAATTTAGCACAGACGTATAATTATACTTGGCTATGCTGCGTGAATATTGGGAGAGGGTATGATCTTTCGAGTATACAGCTTTTTATTCCTAAGTTTTAGGAACATACACATGTTTCATGAATTTTGGACGAGGATGATTTTAAAGCAAAACGTGTGTAATGGCTGATTTTTAGGGAGTATTTTATTACTTTCTAAGAAATCTAATATTGGAATAGATCATGGCTTCATGGGATACTAAGTATATTTAGAATTTTGGAAGTCATTCTACTACACGGTTAAGTTGGGATGCAGATGACGTCAACATTTGGGATAGAAGTAGACGCTGACAAAGCTTAATTCGACGCTGACAAAGAATAAGTTGATGCTGACAGGAAGTGTTGACATGTGTTATCCGAGGAATGTTTGTCCAAGCGTTGATAGGTATTGTCTGATATGGGACAATACACATGGAAAGGATATTGGACAAAGGAAGATGTTGGACGACAAAGGAATAGCTGCTGTTTGAGAAAATTGATATGATTTTAGCACACAAAAAGGAAGTATTTACATGCAAAGGTACATGGAATCTCCGTTTTTATACAGAATATCAAGTTGATATTTATGGGTCGGATATTTTTACAAGGATTCAATGATTTTTAAGTAAGTTAGCAACAATTCGTGAAGAATTTGATGGATATTTTAGATTATGTAATCGGGATAGCCTTGAGAAAGAGTTATCCATTCCAATACTTTTACATATGATATGAAGATGTTATTTCATTAAAATTCGTCATGAAGAGGTGTTGGCTTAAGGGGAAGAATTCTTATGGTAAGTTTGATGTTTGAAGAAGATTTTCGCGAGGTTATGTTCTATCATATCTTAAAAGTAATCAGCATTACAATTAAATTTTAAGATAACTTGTTTGTGCTTTTAATGATTGGTGACGAAGACTTGTCATAACACTTGAAGGAGTTACATTATCGTGCTCAGTGTCTCACAAAGGATGAGAATACTAACAAGGGATCGGGGTCTACTTATACTTTGTGCCATGAGTATAAGTTCTTTATCACGTGGATAGTACAAGACATGGAACATAGGTTTTGGTTATTCTACTTCTACATCAAGAATATTATATTTGTTTTTCTTCAAAATCATTACATAGAGCGTACGTTTAGAGAATCTTCAAGATTGCATACATTGTTTGCTTCCCTGTTGATGTGACAAAAAGGGGAAGACATACATGCTACAATTGAGGGGAAGCAATTTGAAGATGATGTACAACTTACAATTGATACACATAGAGTTTTGCCAACATCAACTAGGGGAAGATTGTTGGGTCAAAAAGTTGATGTGGCAAAAACTCAGAAACGAAGAAAATATGAAGGCATTTGGCTAAGCATTGACAAGTGTAATCCAGCCGTTGTCAAGAGTAAATCAAGCGTTGACAGAAGTCAACAAAAGTCAAACGCTGTTGGAAGCTTCTATTTAGGATAAGTATGCAGAATATATTCTGTATTAGTTATTTAAATAGAAGATATTCATGTTTATTCATAGTTATCTTTTGTAAAACCCTAATCCTTACACTATAAAAGGAACCAAGGGTTATTAGGTTTTTCATATCATTCATTCACAATGTAAACCTAAAGCGTGTGTCGACTAGGTGTGGGATTCAATGTATACACACCTAGTGATTGTTGATTATTAATATACTTAGCAATCCAATTGTTAGTAATTCTGTGTTTTGTGCCCAAACACCTTGTTAATGGTTATTGTTCTAATTCCGCTTTGATTATGTTAATCATATGAGCAATGATCATTCCTAGTAGCTAAAAGATCGAGGAAACCAAGGTTTCCACAAGTCTTTATCGTCATTCATATTATGAATCCTCATAAATGAATTAGAAAATTTTATCGTCATTCATATTATGAATCCTCACATATGAAATGATCGAAAGAATTAAGAATACTCTATGAGGTAATAAATAATTTCCATACTCCACGTATGAAAATTTAAAATAAAAATCATTCTTATAGAGTATTATTATGTTGGTAGGATGGCTCATACGAGAGCATCAACATCTGCGACAGTAAATATGACACTTGAAGAAATAAGGCAATTGGTTGCTGAGAGTGTGACTGCAGCTTTGCAAGCACAAGCTGCCAATGTAGCTAGCGCAAGTAATGGAAATGATGGTAGGAAAGAAGTTCCGATAGAGAAAAGATGTACTTACAAAGATTTCATGAACTGTCAGCCTTTTAACTATAAAGGATCTGAAGGAGCTGTTGGACTTATTCGCTGGTTTGAGAGAACTGAATTACTATTTGTTCGCAGTGACTGTTCTGAGGATTGTAAAGTAAAATTTACTACGAGTACACTGATAGAAGAAGCTTTGTCTTGGTGGAATGCTTATGCACAACCCATTGGGATAGAACAAGCTTATCAGACTCCGTGGAATGAATTTAAGAATCTGCTAGGTAAGAAGTATTGTCCTCGCAGTGAGATTAGGAAAATGGAGGAATAATTCTATAATCTAGTAGTAAAGGAAAGTAATCCCAAAGTTTACATCTGAAGATTTCAGGAATTGGCATTATTATGTCCTAATATGGTGCCAAATACTGGAAAATTGATGGAAGCTTTTATTGGAGGATTCCCTACTTAGTTAAAAAGTTCGTTGAAATCGGTCTAATCGAATTGACCACGGTTGAAAGTGTGATTCAATCGTTCTTGGTAGGAAAGAAAATTGTCGTTGAGTATCTAAATAAAATAACATAAAAATGAAAGCTTGAAAATATTAAACTAAAAATTAAAGACTTAGAAAATTAAATGACAAAAGATTTAAACTAACTGGCAAATTAAAACAGGTAAAAAGAAAACTAATATTTTCGAAATTATCTATATTTTCGGAATAACAGACATATTCGGATAAAACCTACTAATTCGGATAAATGAAATATTTTCGGAAAAATACTACTTCTTCGGAATAAAATCTTTTTTTGGAAAAACAATACTATTTCGGATAAAAGAAAATCTTCGGAACAATGAACTAATTTCGGAATAACTGGGATTTCTTCGGAATACACTTATCTTCGGAATACACTTATCTTCGGAATAACTAGTTATTTTCGGAAAAACTAAATTTCGGATAAAACTAATTTTTCGGAATAATAAGTTCGGATAAAGGGGTGTTTCTTCGGAATTAAAAACCCTTTTTCGAAGCTTGGGAAAACAAGGAAACAGTAACAGACTTTCTAAAAACAAGGGAATAAGCTACGAATAAGCAAAAACAAAATAAGCAATCATCCAAGACTTAATCTAAACAAATTTTAAGAAAAACTAATTAAACCACAAATCAAAAATACTTTATAATTACTTAATAATATAAAAATTAAAAATCAACTTTTAATAAAATAAACTATTAAAACACTTGATTAAAAATAAGAACAATAACACAATAAGCACTAAACACAATAAGCTATAAAAATCAAACACATCAAAACCAATACGCACAATCAATCAAACATATCAATAAAGCAAAAAACATAAAGATTAAGCAAACTACATGATTAACCAAATCAAAACATAAGATTAATAATAAGAAAGGTAGAATGAGAATGATTGTCTAAAAAGATTGGATTAAAGATGATTAAGATTCAAATAGAAGATTTAAATTTAAAAGCTTGAAAAACATGAAAGTAAATATAGAGAGAGAAAGTAATTTTACTCTACTCCTAAAACTTAATAAAACTATCTGACCACCTCCTAATGACACATTACGATGGTATTTATAGGAGGAGTGGAAGTATTGTTGATGCTTCTCTCTTTCTTTGTCTTTTTGTCTTTTAAATTCTTCGTCTTTCTCGACGTTGTCTCGGGATTTGTCGATATAAAATGAACTCGTCTTCTAATTTTCTTCTTTTATTAGATTTGGTTCTTCGACCTCGTTAAACTTCCGTCTTTAGACTTTTTCTTCGATAAATCTTTAGAATAGGCCTTTGACTTCCGTTCTTTTTGCACTCTTGATCTTTTGACTTCGTCTTTTGTCTTTTTCTTCGATAAAAGCCCGTGAAAGCCCGTGTTTTCTTCCCTTTTCACATTTTGGTCCTAAAATCACAACCAAAACATAAACCACGCACAATTCTGACTTTTACGACATTAAATACATGTTTTGTCTTGGTTATTATTATAATAAAGTGGTAAAAGGATGGGTGTTTTCACACCTATCAAATCCCCTACACTTGACCATTGCAATGCCCTCATGCAATGCATTAATTACAAAGCAAGATTTATATTTTCCATCATAATTAACCCACATTGGCCTTCATTAAACACAAGGCATTAAGGAAACTTAAAAAGATAGAAAATTACAAAATATTTAAAGGAAGAACAAGTAAAGAGATCGAAGACTTACATTAGGGCTTAGGATGTCATGAATGTTTATCACCCTCAAGTTTCACGTTCCCCATACCAAGCTTAAAAACGAGATCATTGTTATTATAAGTTAGCAAGCTAACACAAACTCATGTGGCTCAATTATTCACTTAGACTCCCTTATTCCTAGGTGTATCTCTTATATTTTATTGTTGTCTTGAATGATCACGAGGATGCATTGTTGACTTATTTCGATAATTTATTTAGGCCGAAAATAAAGTAGGACGATTTAATCAATAGTTAGCTAAAGGACAAAATCTTTTAAAACTGCTTCTCGAAACCTCATAAAGTTCATATCTTGGCATAACTCGCTTCACGATTTGAGACCTTTCTCGGATCGATATTTGGCATTGACTTCATTCTTAAAATCTTGAGAGATGATCTTGAAATAATAGTCTTCTCTTCATAATAGGAATTTCTTCACTTGAAGTTTTTGATAGATTCTTCATACTTGGACCATGACTTCTTCATTTTTTTCCAATCTTTATTTGGGATTTTGATATACAACGATCCGCCTCCTTTTAGAACTTGGATCTATTTATCCTCATACCTTTCTAGGGTCTTTTCGGATAGAATTCTCCATGATCTTTAGGGGAGTATTTTCTTTTCGTCGTGTGTCTCGATCCTTCATATTGATTTTTGATAAATGATTCTTGACATCACTATGGATCAATGTAGCCCTCATGCCTTGTTAGGGCCTATTCGGACTCGCCAATCTTCGCATCCCGCTTCAATAAGTTATGCCTTGGCTATGAACTCTAATTAATACCGAACAACTTTTAAACGATCTTGTGCTAGAAGCTAAGTAACTTTTCAAATCGTACAACCTTAATTATTGCAAATATATTTATTAACAAGCGATGGGAGAAAAGGCTCATAATTAACTCACATAAATTCATGAAAGAATACCAAACTTATAATTGACTGTATCATCTCTCGTTCTCCACAATTTAAAATCTCAAGGAATGAGACTCGTGGATGCTTAGCCTATTAAATCAATGTTTTGGGTTTTCAAGTCATCTATAGGATCTTGCAACTTCTTAGACTTTTTCAAGTTTAGAATTCGCATTTTAAAGTTCCCTTGATAAACGACTTTCTAGGATCAATTATAGGAACTTGCGAAAAGTTCTTGTTCTTAACCCGTAAGAGTTAAGACTTCGCGTTTTAAAGTTCCCTATATAAAAGTCTAGCAAAACTTGATTTAAACACGTTAAGGATACTAGCTAGAGTAAACTAAAATAAGTAAACTCGGGTTGAGTCAAAAGATTCATGACGGGCCTAATATATCAAAGACATCTAAACTTATTAAAACCATTTTATTTAAGAAAATAACAATAACAAAGGAAAATACTAATAGGCCAAAATGGATTAAAATTTTGAAAAGTGTTGAAAAATCAATTTTCCGGTTAAAATGAGGACCAATTAATGGAAAAGCCCACTTAACTTCGATAGAAGTTCCCCTACACTTAATGTAAACATTGTCCTCAATGTTTAAGCATGTGGGAGTAAATTCCCCTACACTTAGGACATTGTGCACTTTGTTTAAATCTTGGTAAGGAAGAGACAACTAAAGGGATTCCTATTTTAATATTGAAAAATATAAAATAGTGAACCAAAAGAGTTTAGGATAGAACCGGGAAGACGGGTACACGGAATCACGAGTCATCAAAAGTCATCAAGAATGGATCTTTGAAAGCTCAAATCCCTGCACATCATAAGAAAGAAAACAACAAACACATAAGAGGGTCTCCCCTACACTTATTATAAAAAATGGATAAAAAGGATAGATACTCGGGTTGCCTCCCGAGAAGCGCTTGTTTTTGGTCACCGAGTCGTGCGCCTGACTCGTCCTTGAGTACTATGGTAAGAACCTTGAAGAACATCCACCGAGATCAAATACATGGTTTTCATCCATCAAGTAGCACAAGCTTAAGGTGAACAAGACAAACCAAAGAAGATTAGGCGAGGTTCCTTAAGCAATTGTTGAGCACGGTGGTAGAAAGTATGATGATGTGAAAGCATAGCTCCATAAGTTCCAAAAATCTTTCCTTTTATTTCATCAGATGGATACTGAGATGGCTTAAAAATTGTGATACCTAGATCGAACACCTTTTCCTTTAGGGGAAAATAAGACTTAGACTCAGTAGACCTTGAAGATTCACCCATAAACCGTACAATCTCATCCGAAGAAGGTGGAAAGAGAGGTGTTAAGACATAGGTACTACGGATATTGGTGTCATCCGGTTTCTTCTCCTTTGAAACGGGGTTCTTTTTATCCGAAGGAGGATAAAGACCATAATCAAAGTCCAAAGGAGGAGAATCATGCTCATTGGGGAAGTATGTATTAAGAAAAGTAGCAAAATCTTCCTCAAATGAGTAATCATCTAAAGTAGGATCAAGCATTGTTGGTGGAGGATCTTCATCAATAGTAGGAGCAAGGTCATCATTTGAAGAATCACTCGAAAGAGTATCAACATCATCAAAGTCATCATAAGTTGGCATGTCTTTATACTCTGAAGAAAAATCATCATAATCATCCACATCGGAATTAGAATCATTATCATAATCATCATAGATCGGTGGAGAATCATAAATTGGTGGGGGATCCAAATTGGAGAAAGAATCATTATGATCGTCCACATGGTCTTGGAAAAGTGGATTACCATAGCAAGTCTCAGAAAGAGGATTGTCATGTAGCACAAAATCATCAAAATTTATACTTCCCCAAGGAGTTGTATCAAGCTCGTCTTGAAGCACATCAATCATTTTCACTGATTCTTTTCCATTTTATTTGCTGGTAATCTTCCCCATCGTAAAAACTTTTTGATCATTCCTGACTCTCAAAATGAGTTCACCTTCGACAATATCGACTAAAGTTTTTCCGGTTCTCAAGAATGGCCGTCCAAGTATTAACGGAATACGAGGGTCCATTTCATAATCAACAACAACAAAATCGACCGGAAAAGTGAAGGTACCAAGTTTAACGAAAACATCTTCGGCAATACCAACGGGGTAAGCGAGAGTTCGATTTGCTAGATCAAGAGTCATCTTTGTTGGTGTAAGGTCGGGTAATGATAACTTTTTCCAAACACTTAATGGCATCAAATTAATACATGCCCCGAGATCGGCTAAGGCAGTAAATTCTTCGATTTTGTTAAAAATGCAAGGTAGCACAAAACGATCGGGATCTCCAAGTTTTTCCGGAAGTTCTTTAAGAATGACAACATAACAATTTTATTTTAAGTGTGTGTTGACAAACTCAACCATCTTCTCCTTCTTACTAAGCAATTCCTTGAATGCTTTGACAAATTTTGGCATTTGGACAAGTGCTTCAACAAGGCTAATGTTGAAGTTCATTTGGGAGATCATCTTCAAATAAGAAGTAACTTGAGCATCCTCTTTACTGAGCAATTTACACTTGTCTAACCGAGAAGGATAAGGAATATTGGGTTTTGGTGGTGTAGGTGTAGAAGGTGAAGGTTGAGATATTGATGGTTGAGAGGGTGAAGGTTTAGAGGTGGAAGGTGGGGATGATAAAGGTTTTGTCTTTGTTACTTCTTCCGTGAGAGGTGGAGACGATAATAGAGAACTAGTACTAGGCGTGGAAGTAGGAGGGATAAATGGAGGTGGAGGAGGTGTAGATGGATTAACTTGGGGAGGGATAGATGGTCCTACTAGAGTTTCTCCACTGCGTGTAGTAATAGCACTCACATTAGCTCTAGGGTTTGTTTTGGTTGTAGAAGGAAGAGCACCTTGTGGACGAAGGGTTTGAAACATTTGAACGAATTTCCTGTCCGTGTACTCTTGCATTTCCTTCATGGTTTTCTCATGATCGGTTAATTTTTGTAGAATCAAGTCCATGTGCGGATGAGATAAATTGAACCCTTGTTGTTGAAAACCTTGGTTTGGGTATTGGGTATATGGTTGAAAACCTTGAGGATTGAAACCTTGGTTTTGCATTGGATAAGCTCCTTGATTTTGCATTTAATAATTGCCTTGGTTTGCATTGTAGCCCCTCACATTGGTATTTTGTTGAACATTTTCTCTTGGTGGCCCTTGGTTGTTATAGGTGGGTGGGTGAGGTCTTTGTGGAAAACCGGGTGGAGCCAAGTAATTCGTCGAGTTGTAAGACAAGTGATTAACATCGACATTAGACTTGAAATGAACTCTCTCCGTGTTGTTGTAAGCATACACTTCCCCGTGAAATTGATCATAAGCTTTATCACAATTAGCATAAGAGTGTGGCCCACCACAAGTTTCAGAAGTAATATTGAGAGCATGGGTATGTTGATTAGGAGGGTGATCTCTCAAAACAAGTTGTTTTACAACTGAAGTAAGTTCCTTAAGATGATTGGTCAACTCACTCTCACTGGCACTAGCCATAGTAGCCCTAACACTCTTAGTTTGGACATTGGCCTTGTTCTCAATGATTGCCCAAGCCTCATTCATAGTTTTGACAAGAATATTACCCCCCGAGGCACTATTTAATGAATCTTGGTCACTCAAAGTTAATCCATTATAAAAAGTATTAATTTGATGTACCTTCGTAAAATCGTGTTGTGGACACTTTCTTAAAACTTCCTTAAAACGATCCCAAGATTCACTAAATGTCTCACCGTAATTTTGTTCAAAGTTGATAATGTCATTCCCCAAAGCGGTAGTACGTGAGGGTGGAAAGAAATAGTTTATGAACTTTGTCTCAAGGTCCGTCCAGGTGACAATACTCTGGGGGTGGTTCCTTATCAAGCCAAGTCCAGGCTTTTCCCTCGAGGGAAAAAGGAAAGAGGAGCAAACGAATTGCCTCTTGTGAAACCCCATTATATTTAACAGTACTGGATAAGTGTACAAACCTCTTGATGTGATCACGAGTGTAAAACCCGTATTTAAAAATCAGAATATTTAAATACGCAGTTTAATTTTAATAAACTATGTAAGTATTAATTATTAGACAGTGATAGAAACGCAGAAATTAAATACGACAATAAAAGAATTATTTAGAAAATAAGTATTGAGTTCAGAAATATTACAGATGAATTATTTATTTTACAGGAACAATTAAACGTTATCAGGAATCGCGCAGTCTCAGTTTTAATTAAAATCGTGACGTGATTAATTATTTAGAAAAAGATTATTACGAGTTAATAATTAAATACAAGCTATTTCAGTATCGCGTAAGTGTTGCTGTTATTATTATTCATTCAGGAAATTAAATAAATTCATGACGGGTTAAATAATCGCAAACACAAGTTATACGTTAATCGAAACGAAAAATTAAAGCATTTTGGTATTAATTTCTTTTGGGCCGGCTTGTGTATAGAAAAAAAAAATAATAAAAGAATTTGGGCCTAAGCCCATTTTGTACAAAGATTAAACTCGGGGCTCACCCCCTCTTTTCAATACCGCAAACAAAAAAAAAAGGAGACAGTTAGGGTTTACCTCCTGCCGACACATAAGACAAAAAAAAAGAAAAAAATGGCCGCCGGTAGAAAAAGAAGAAAGGAAGTCTTGATCCTAGCTTTGATTTGTGTGAGTGTTTCCTTCTGGCGTCATCGAACCTAAGGTAATCACCCTTCTCCTTTTTCTAAAATCGTGAAAGTGGGATCTATAACAAGAAACAGGGGTGTCGGGTGTGTTGGTTTCAGGAAAACCGAGAGTCAAGGACTCTCGGTGTGTTGCTGCTCGACCCAGCCGAGACCACAGCAGGTCTCGGTGGTGTTTCTTTTGCTCAGCCACGAACAAACCCCAACAGGGGTGTCGGGTTTGCTTGTGTAGGAAAAACCGAGACCCTAAGGTCTCGGTGTGTTTTGTTTTCGGGACCAGCCGCGACCCTCAAGGGGTGCGCTGGTGGTTTCTATGGTGACTGCAGCGACCAAGAGAGACAACAGGGTGCGTTTGGGATTATCAGCAATAAGGGGGCGTTTGGGTCTGCCAGAAGTGAAAGCAGTAGGAACCACTGCATAAGCAGTGGGAACCACTGCACAAGCAGGGGGAAAAGTTAACAAACAGTGGGAAGTTAACATTAACGATGGGAACAGGGAGCCAGCAGTGGGAACCGTAACTAAAGCAGTGGAAACATAAGGAAAACAGTGGAAACACGGAAGTATTTTTGTAAATGAGTTTTTACTAATAAATTATATTGTCAAATTTTATGAATTTAATTAATAATAAAAATTAAATTGATTTTAACTTTATCTTTTATGCAATTAACAATATATGGGTTATTAATGATTTATCTCAAGAAAACTAAATCGGAAATCTTTCTACTTTAGGAAATTTTCTGTTTACAACAGGTTACTATTTATGGTAATATCAGGATTATTAGAACACGGTATAATACAATAGTAACCGTAAATAAGTATACATTAATCAGTAAACAATTAAAGATCGGTCGGGTTATCAGAAATACACCGGACAAACAGATTAATCAGATTATACATAAACAGTAGTGAAAATAAAATAAATTAAACTAAGAACAGATGAAAATCGATAATAATAAACAGTAATCAGTTAACTCATTTCGCGTCCGTTATTTATGTAGTAACCGTGAAGTCAGAATAGATCTTTCAGCTTTCAGTCTTATTTTATTTCTGGACAAGAGGTACGGATTTCCCGTCCTTTCAGTAAGGACTTCCTTTCCTATACATGATTAGGATTTCCCGTTTGCAGCCAAATGCTTTCCCCAGTATATGTTTAAGCTTATCAGTAATCATGTTAATAATAAAATAAATTGCCTGAGCATTATATACAAGCATGATTTGTTTATGTACTAGTTACGGAGGTACCGTAACCACGGCACTAGAGGCACCGGTGCCGTGACTCACATGCAGGAGAGTGATATCCTGCATCGTCCCACTCAGCTCAGCTTGGCCATTTTATCAGTATTATTAGTGGGGCGTATGGATGCATCCTAGGCTACAGTTTACAGTTAGCAGGTGAATGTGGTGTGTGCTCTACATCCTTCACATTGGAGCTGATCCCTCCACCCAGCACAGTTATTTAGAGGTCACCCCTCTACAGCATGACGAGGTCACCCCTCTATGTATTCATGCAGTAGTTGTTACAGCACATGACCTATATAAGCTCTTGGCAATTAAAATACAGTAAATGCATGTTTTCAGATTTAACAGATTCAGTTCAACTTTTTTATTTATAAATCAGACCTTACAGATTATACACAGATTTTTGCTGCAACTTTACTTATCAGTCTTACAACTCCAGTATTTTACCATCTGTTTCATTTCAGTATTTCCTTATCATGCTTTATATCCGTTCACTGAGCGTTATGCTCAGCCGTAGTTCCTTTCATGTTCTAACGGCAGGTACACCAGAACGCTTTTAGGATTCTAAGAGCATGTGCATTTGGATGGAAGCTATCCAGACTGCGTACTTTATGCATTTATTACATTATTCCGCTTATTTGGACAATGTTTAGTCCTTTCATTCAGTATTTTATTTTTCATGTTTTTGGCTTATGTTTGGGTTGCCGATGTTTGATTCCGGTATTTCCTTTATGGTCAGTTAATGTTTTAGGACATTTACCTTATGCTTTGATGACACGCCATAAATACACGTAACGGTCCACTTATCCAAGTGGGGTGTTACAATTATGGTATCAGAGCTATAGGTTCGACCTGTAGGCTCTAAACTTGACCTGTGACTAGTGGGTAGTCACCAGAAACTTCTTAGATTTTGGCGTCGTTATCTTTCATATTTCTCATGGATTATTCAGTCAGTTTTCTTCGTTTATTAGTCAGTTTTTTTAAAGTTTTGACTAAGAAAAAGGTTGGTACATAACTAGCCATATTAGTCGCATGTACTCTTAGCGAATTTTCGTTTTGGTGAGCTGACCATAGGCGCTCACCCTTGGCCGTTCAGATTTTGTATTGGTAAACCGACCATAGGCGTTTACCCTTACTCATGTCAGATCCATGTTTTCAGTCCAATATTACGTGGTGAACCAGCCCATATACGTTCACCAATGTTCAGATCAAATTTCATGATTTTCAGTCAAATGTTGTTTTGTGAACCGATCCATAGTTGTTCACATTTGTCATATCATGACATTCTATAAATTTTGACAAGTATGGATTGGACTACAACCATCCATATTTAATACCAGATTATAAATTTCTATACATGACAGTTCTCAGAAAATCTTGACCAGTATGGATCGAACCAGAATAGCCCATACTTAGTCTCATGTTTTCTTCTTTGGATTCTTAGGATTGAACCATAGCTATCCACATCAGTTAATGTTAAACCTCAGTTGATTATTCTCCTATGTTATTTGTATCAGTCAAGTTTATACTTTCACGAGAATGTCTTTCATGCTGACTAAGTTCATGTCTCCTTATGAGGATTATGTTTTCAGCAAAGGTGATAGCGTTTTCACCCTAAAATACAGAAGGATTACAGTATCATCCTATTTCATGATAAATCATGTTCTGGTTTTCATCAATCATGTTTTTATACTGAACATTGATAAAACTCCGTTTTATCATACTTTTTAGCCTCTATAAAACCAGCATTAAGTCAACGCAGGAATTGTCAACCTATCATGTTATTTATTTCAGATCAGTTTACTACCGTTTAAATCAATTTATTTTCTTGATCATGTCAGACAAGCGACACCAGTATCGATTATTCCATGAAATTCCCACCAGTGCCATGTACAGTATTTCATGTGTACTCCACGTACAGTGTCTCAGATATGCACCATGTGCAGTATTCATTTTATACTTCATGTACAGTAGTCCAGGTGTACTCTAGGTACCCTACTCCATGGGTATTGCAAATCGATCCTCAGTTATCTCAGGCGTTTCCACTTGTCGATATTTTATCAGTTGCTGATGCTGCTCGTGAGTTGAATATTTTGCTAGATGTTGATGCCGCTAACACTTTGAAGACCTCACAAATGCGGATACTGCTAAACTTTGGAGATTTCTCAAGATGCTGATGCCGTTTATACTATGAAGACTGCGGAACGAGGACGAAAACTATAAATTTGAAATTTCTGACAAGAATAGATTCAACCATCAGACACTACCATCCTGTTCCATGCTTTTACTTCTCAGCTAAATGTCACACTTCACTCAACTAACCGTTCATTCAGAAGAGTGAGAACTGGTAACCAACCGGCCACTCAGCAGAAATAATTACATTAATCACGGTCATGATAACGACCGTCAGGAAACTGACAGACAAAGTAGTAGTGACAACCACCGTGCTTATAAATAATCAGTCAGTACCATCGGAACTCCGGAACGGACGTGACCAGAAATACAAAGGTCAGTAGCCTAACCGGTCCGCCAATCCTAGCAGTTACCAAAATTTTCAGCCTTGTTCAGATTCATCCACTAAAACACATGTCAAGAAATCAGTCAAGACATAAGTCTCGAGTATCATTTCGGAAGACCTTTTAGGACCTCAGTTACGATACACGTCATACGAATCTTTTATCAAAATACAAGTCAGAACTCATAACTCCAGTATGTTTCTAAACCAGGCCCTCAGAAATTCAGGGTACCTTTCAGAAAGGGGTATACCCGTTCTATTATGCCACGCATGAATCAGATCATTAAAATTCAGTCACCACACTAGTTTCTTATTCAGATTAAACACACGGTAATCATTATGTGAGGTTACAGACGAACACATTTAGTGAAAAAGTCGCCATGTTTACTTCACGTGTTCTTATGTCAGCTTTATCTCAAACCAGGTAGTTATCTGCCTCTCACCCAGAAAGGACTCAACAGTACCACCATATTTATTAAAGTTCTCCTTTCAGTTAACGACGAGATCCGTCTTACTAAATCCCAAATATATTCATTATATATTTCTGCCAGAAAAATCAGTACAAGTTGTTTCTTCCTTACAAGCGCGTCACTTATCAATACATAGTTACGAAGACTTTTAGCTACCAGTTATAAATTCACTTCTGAAATTCCTCGAATCCATGATCAGCAGATTATCCTAAAATTTCCAGATGTCATTCCAGAAGGTGTTCCAGAAATTCCTCCCTACCCACGAGACATAATTTAACATCGAGCTTGTCTCAAGAACGAAACCTGTTTTCAAAACTCTTTATTGCAGGGCTTTAGCTACGTTAAAAGAGTTACAGCAATTGCTGCAAGAGTTACCAAAACTATGCTATATTCGCCCTAGCGCACCATCGAAAAATTTATCAGATCACCATTCCTAATCGATATTCATTCCACGAATAGAAAGTTTAGTTGACCTACTACGAGATGTCTTAAACATTCTTCCAGGAAAATTCAAGATCATGCTACCATCAGTGGTGAGGGAAGAACATGATGTTCTTCAGACCGTTGTTGCACATATTATAGCCAATCTAAAAATTTAAAATTTTACTTCTGAGCTCCCTAACGCTTCAGCTATAGTATGAAAGTTTATGAATAAAATTTTTTTTTCATGACTTCGCAGACAAAATCGTCAGTATGTTCTTTGATAACATTCTGATCTTCTAATTTCTAGAGAGGTACAAGATAATCATCTTCTCACAGTTGAATAGAATCTCCGATAGGAGAAAATTGTATAAGCAGCTTTCCAGATGTATATTCCAGATGAACAAAGTGGCATTCTGAGCCATCCTACTTCAGCAGAAAGAAATTTCAGACAATCCTGCGAAGGTGAAGGCCATCACCTGATGGTCCCGACTGATGACTGTGAACGAAGTACAAAATTTTCTAGAACTCAATTGACTACTACCGTAGAAATTGACGACAGTACTCACTAAAAATGTTTTTAGACTAGTCAACCAGATTTCCACCAGAATGTTCCATAATCCCAGACAAAACTTTGATAGAATCCGCATCACGCATTGATGCAGCTATGTTCATATCTAAATGCCTGACCTACTACAGGTTCAAGATAGAACGCCGTCATGTTAGTGGGTTACTACAATCCTTAGAAATTTCTGAGCAGAAATAAGACGAGACTCCATGGAGATTGTTACCAGTTTACCACAGACTCAGAGAAAGTATGATACTATCTAAGTTATCATCAACCATGTAATCAGCCTGCGCGTTATTTTCAACTGAAAGGATCACGTAGTAGCAGATCTGCAGAAATTTTGAAATTTAGCGGTAAATTGTACGAATTCAAGGCATTCCTTTGACCATCATATCAGGCAGAATTTATGTCCACGATCAAGTGTATGTTTACGCCACTTTAAATTCATGTTTATTTTCACTGTCACGTTTACGTCTCATTCGCGGTATGATGCTATTCCAGTTCATCTATATGCTATCTCTTGAATTAAGCTCACTTATGTTCATAACTTGGTTCACGTTCAAGTTCGTGTGCCATTTCACGATACACGTTTCTCAGTTTGTTACCGTATACGGTTACAGAAAGCTTGAGAAATTAGACTCAAGTCTAGCACCACTATTCCATAATGAGGCAGACGTTTCACATCTCAGGCCGTATCGTTTGGCATTCATTCCTCAGTCAGCATACGTTCATAATATGTTCTAGTATCACGTTCATAGTATGATTCACTTATCATATTCTAATTCCATGCCAGCACTCCTCATATAATTATGAACCACGTTCACAATTGCTCACTCAGTACGTTCACAATTGTTCACGTAGTTCGTCCCTATAATTCAGCAGCTTTCTCAGAGATATAAATATTATCTTTTCATAATATTTACACGTATCGTTTCATGTATCATACATGCTATAGTTATTCAGTCTATCGGATTCCGAAAATCCATCTTAAATATGGAACCAGAAACTATTCAGCATCATCAGGACAGGGTCATCAGGACCAAGATTTTATTTATTATGTTAGACCTTTGAAGAAATCGTTTCGAGCGGGAGGCCACTCGAAACGGAGGAGTCCATCTGGATCTCTCATTATTTCTTCGATAAATCCAGTTATGTTCTTTCAGTCATGTCACGTTCCATGTTCTCTTCAGCCATGTCACGTTACATGATCATTTCAGTCATGTCAGGTTTATACCTATCAGCAGCATTATGTCTTAATTAGAAGACAATTTATCCTTCAGCTTATATGCCTTTCAGCCGTCATGACCTTTCAACATATGTGTCCCTTCAGCTTATACGTTTTTTCAGCTTACATATATTTCCAGCTTTTACTTCGATCAACTTATTATCTTTAATTCGGGGACGAATTATTGTTTTTAGTGGGGAAGAATTGTAAAACCCAGTATGGTCGTATCTTTAATTCGGGGACGAATTATTGTTTTTAGAGGGGAAGAATTGTAAAACCCGTATTTAAAAATCAGAATATTTAAATACGCAGTTTAATTTTAATAAACTATGTAAGCATTAATTATTAGACAGAGATAGAAACGCAGAAATTAAATACGACAATAAAAGAATTATTTAGAAAATAAGTATTGAGTTCAGAAATATTACAGATGAATTATTTATTTTACAGGAACGATTAAACGTTATTAGGAATTGCGCAGTCTCAGTTTTAATTAAAATCGTGACGTGATTAATTATTTAGAAAATGATTATTACGAGTTAATAATTAAATACAAGCTATTTCAGTATCGCGTAAGTGTTGCTGTTATTATTATTCATTCAGGAAATTAAGTAAATTCATGACGGGTTAAATAATCGCAAACACAAGTTATACGTTAATCGAAACGAAAAATTAAAGCATTTTGGTATTAGTTTCTTTTGGGCCGGCTTGTGTATAGAAAAAATATCAATAATAAAAGAATTTGGGCCTAAGCCCATTTTCTACAAAGATTAAACTCGGGGCTCACCCCCCTCTATTCAATACCGCAAAAAAAAAGGAGACAGTTAGGGTTTACCTCCTGCCGACACATAAGACAAAAAAAGGAGACAGTTAGGGTTCACCCTTCTCCTTTGATTTGTGTGAGTGTTTCCTTCTGGCGTCATCGAACCTAAGGTAATCACCCCCTCTATTCAGTACCGCAAAAAAAAAGGAGACAGTTAGGGTCACCCCTCTATGTACTCATGCAGCAGTTGTTACAGCACATGACCTATATAAGCTCTTGGCAATTAAAATACAGTAAATGCATGTTTTCAGATTTAACAGATTCAGTTCAACTTTTTATTTATAAATCAGAGCTTACAGATTATACACAGATTTTCGCTTCAACTTTACTTATCAGCCTTACAACTCCAGTATTTTACCATCTGTTTCATTTCAGTATTTCGTTATCATGCTTTATATCCGTTCACTGAGCGTTATGCTCAGCCGTAGTTCCTTTCATGTTCTAACGGCAGGTACACCAGAACGCTTTTAGGATTCTAAGAGCATGTGCATTTGGATGGAAGCTATCCAGACTGCGTACTTTATGCATTTATTACATTATTCCGCTTATTTGGACAATGTTTAGTCCTTTCATTCAGTATTTTATTTTTCATGTTTTGGGCTTATGTTTGGATTGCCGATCTTTGATTCCGGTATTTCCTTTATGGTCAGTTAATGTTTTAGGACATTTACCTTATGCTTTGATGACACGCCATAAATACACGTAACGGTCCACTTATCCAAGTGGGGTGTTACAACGAGGATCATCATGAGTGCGGCCTAAGAAGGTGTTGAGAAACCATTTGAATTAAAGCGCTCTTGAGCTCGAAGTTATTTACATCAATAGCCGGAACCACAATCGCGTCTTCATTGCCTTCAACATGTGACTGCAAGAGCTCGATCATTGGGCGGTTATCCATTGTGTTAACAACAAGAGGAGGCTCGATGACTGCAGCTTGAATGGACTTCCTTTTGCGTGAACGGGTACGCATACACCTACAAAATAAAAGAATAGCAAAGAAATAGAAAAAATAAAGTTAACGTGAAAAGAAAATATTTTTTTGGGTGCAAAACTTTGAAAAAGAAATGCTTTTTATGAGTTTTGAAATGTTTTTGGATTTTTTGCAATTTTTAATTTTTATGGGTTTTTGAAAATTTTTGAACAAAAAAAATAACGTTCAAAGGTGAACCGATCCCAAAATCCAACGCGTCTCTCACAAAAAACCGTTAATCTTCACGAAAAGAGCCGACAGCGGTGTCATTTGATAACTAAGGTTTACTTAGTTAAAAAGTTCGTTGAAATCGGTCTAATCGAATTGACCACGGTTGAATGTGTGACTCAGTCGTTCTTGGTAAAAGGAATGAAAATTGTCGTTGAGTATCTAAATAAAATAACATAAAAATGAAAGCTTGAAAATATTAAACTAAAAATTAGACTTAGAAAACTAAATGACAAAAGATTTGAACTAACTGGCAAATTAAAACAGTTAAAAAGAAAACTAATATTTTCAGAATTATCTATATTTTCGGAATAAAAGACATATTCGGATAAAACCTACTAATTCGGATAAATGAAATATTTTCGGAAAAATACTACTTTTTCAGAATAAAAGCTTTTTCGGAAAAACAATACTAGTTCGGATAAAAGAAACTCTTCGGAATAATGAACTAATTTCGGAATAACTGGGATTTCTTCAGAATACACTTATCTTCGGAATAACTAGTTATTTTCGGAAAAACTAAATTTCGGATAAAACTAATTCTTCAGAATAATAAGTTCGGATATATGGGTGTTTCTTCGGAATTAAAAACCCTTTTCCGAAGCTTGGAAATACAAGGAAACAGTAACAGACTTTCTAAAAACAAGGGAATAAGCTACGAATAAGCAAAAATCAAATAAGCAATCACCCAAAAATCAATCTAAACAAATTTTAAGAAAAACTAATTAAACCACACATCAAAAAAAAAACTTTAAAAACACTTAATAATCTAAAAATTAAAAATCAACTTTTAATAAAATAAACTATTAAAACACTTGATTAAAAATAAGAACAATAACACAATAAGCACTAAACACAATAAGCTATAAAAATCAGACACATCAAAACCAATAAGCACAATCAATCAAACATATCAATAAAGCAAAAAACATAAAGATTAAGGAAACTACATGATTAACCAAATCAAAACATAAGATTAATAATAAAAAAGGTAGAATGAGAATGATTGTCTAAAAAGCTTGGATTAAAGATGATTAAGATTCAAATACAAGATTTAAATTTAAAAGCTTGAAAAATATGAAAGTAAATCTAGAGAGAGAAAGTAATTTTACTCTATTCCTAAAACTTAATAAAACTATCTAACCACCTCCTAATGACACATTAGGAGGGTATTTATAGGAGGAGTGGAAGTATTGTTGATGCTTCTCTCTTTCTTTCTTTGTCTTTTCGTCTTTTAAATTCTTCGTCTTTCTCAACGTTGTCTCGGGATTTGTCGATATAAAATGAACTCGTCTTCTAATTTTATTCTTTTATTAGATTTGGTTCTTCGACCTCGTTAAACTTCCGTCTTTAGACTTTTTCTTTGATAAATCTTTAGAATAGGCCTTTGACTTCCGTTCTTTTTGCACTCTTGATCTTTCGACTTTGTTTTTGTCTTTTTCTTCGATAAAAGCCCGTGAAAGCCCGTGTTTTCTTCTCTTTTCACATTTTGGTCCGAAAATCACAACCAAAACACAAACCACGCATAATTCCGACTTTTACGACATTAAATACACGTTTTGGCTTGGTTATTATTAAAATTAAGTGGTAAAAGGATGGGTGTTTTCACACCTATCAAGTATAGAAGGGAATGTTACCGCCTCTAAAACCCAAACTTTAGAGGAAGTTATCACCATTACTAAAAAATTAATGGATCAAGTGATAAGGTATAATCTTGTACAAGTGGCAGTTAATAATAAGAGGAAGTCTGATGATAGGAGGAGTTTTCTTGTTAATCGTAATTTCCAGAAGAATAGTTTTCGTAACTATGATCAAGGCAATAATCATCAACAGCAGAACAAAAGAAATGATGTTTCTAAAGTTTATGCTGTAAATTCGAGCAATGGTTATAGTGGAAGACAACCCCTTTGTCAGAGGTGTTCTCTACATCACACAAGATTATGCACTATCAAGTGTCAGAACTGTGGAAAAATAGGACTCAGATAAGATTCTACAGAAGTAAAGGATTAGCTACTGGAAGTAATCAAATTTCTATAACTAAAGTATGTAAAAATAGGACTCAGATAAGAAAACCTATTTTCTCTCTAGCTTTATCAATGGTGTCTCCTTTTTTCTTTTCCTTTTGATTTCCGATCTCCCTGCTTCAGTAATCTTCTGATTAATTTGTTTTTTGTTTACTTTAAACGTTTCATCTCTTGATGTGTTTATTGTTTACATAAAATAATTCTTCATTTGTTTATTGATTCTTTGATTGGTTATCAATCTGGTTACTTTAATCCTGCGTCATCTTGATGTTGTGATCCGGGTTCCAGTAATCTTGGAGATGATTAGGGTTTCGTTTTTTGATTAAGTTTAATAGGTTTTTGTGTCTGTTCAAGTTATTATTTTATTATTATTTGATTAGGGCTTTGTTTGAGTGTGGCGGCTGTTTGTCTTCTAGTGACGGCTAGGGTTTTGGTTATTGCTGTTGTTGTGTCGTTTCATGATTGTTTTGAGAGAGATTGTTCTTCGTTTGAATGGTTAACACAGATCCGTTTTCTGTTGACCTTGATGCGCTTAGAGATCGAATGAAAAGACTTAAGGGTGATTCTCAGGATTCGTCACCGGGAGTGAATCCCATTGAGGATTTGACTAGGACTAGTAATGCGGATGAGGTGCAGTCTGTTGCTGGTAATGACAACAATTGTGGGAGATCTCTTTCTCATGATCGTTGGAATGCTGCTCGGGATAAGCCGGCTCAAGAACTAGGGCCTGTTGGGGTACGTACCAGTGCTGCTGCTACAACTTCGGTTTGGGATCCTATAGGGCATGGAAACATGTTAAATGTTGCTGCTGGAACAACTCAAAGTGGGCAAACTTTGCCTGTTAGCCAAGGCACTTACTTGCACCCTTCGGTTCAGCATAGAGGTGAGGAGAGCTCATCTAATCAAAATGGAAAAACATTTGCGTCAATAATGCAACCTGCATCCAATAAGACGATTCATATCCAAGAGTTGCATAATGATGAGAACGTAATAGGGGCTACTGTGGCCCTTCCATTTGATGCTGTTGAGGAGGTAAGATCACGCCTTAGTAATACATTATTTGGGTATTTTATCGGAAAACGTTTAGCGTTTCCGCTAGTCGAAAATTATGTGAAGAACGTTTGGTCCAAGTATGGATTGAAAAGAGTGAAACTTCAGGACGAGTTTTTTCTATTCCAATTTGAGACTAAAAATGGTATGGAAAGTGTTTTGGAGAATGGGCCGTGGCTGATTCGTCAAGTTCCATTAATTCTTAATGTATGGTCGTCTGTTACTGATTTGCATAAGGCAGAGATTAGGAAGGCTCCGGTTTGGGTCAAATTGCACCGTGTTCCTATAGTTGCGTATTCTGAAGTTGGTCTAAGCTTGATTACATCTCAGATTGGTCGTCCGATTATGTTAGATTCTTATACTAGTAGTATGTGTATCAATCCATGGGGTCGGAGCACGTTTGCTCGTGCTCTTATTGAGGTTTCTGCTGCGGATGTTCTTAAAAAATCCATGGTTGTTGCTATCCCGATTGAGAAAGATAAAGGGCATAATTTGGTGACTATTGATATTGAGTATGAGTGGACTCCTCCTAGATGCTCTACTTGTCTCATTTTTGATCACATTGATTCTAAATGTCCTAAGTTGTCTTTGGTTGTCAATAGTAAGGTTGCTACACAGGTTGTTGATGTAGATGAAGCTCGTATGGATAATGATAATGATGGTTTTGTGGTAGTGAATAATAATAAGAAGAAGAAGGGTAAGAACAAGCAACATCAGGTTGCTGGGATTAAATTAACTAAACCGGCTCTTAATCTTGCTTATCGTGTTGTTGAGAAAGGGGGTAGTTCTAAGACGACTAAACCAAAGGAGTCGTTAGGTACTTCAGTTCCGGATGCTCCAAAGAAGGATGGATCTATTCTTAAGAGGGGTTTCCTTAATAATAAGGTTTTGGCTCCTGATTCTAGTCAAACGGGGACAAGCAACAAGAATTCCTTTGGTGCTTTGAGTGGTATGATGGAAGATGGCACTGATTGGGAGGATGGTGGTGGCCCAACAGATGAGGTGGTAAATGCTGATAGTGAGACTGACGAAGATATAGTGATTGATGATCGCCATGGAACTCGTCAGCCGGATATTCGCACTTCTCATGCATTATGATGATTTCATTTTTTCAATGTTTATGCACTTTTAGGTGGTTTTTTCCTATTGGTGTAATTTGTTTTGTAACTGTTTGTTAAGAGATCATATGGCATGTCATATGATTTAGTGGTTGTTCAAGCTAGTTAGCTTGAGGTTAATGTAGCTTTTCTGCTACATTCCATTGTACTTCAACGCTTTTTGGGAATATATTTTACCGGGGATGATGCCCTTTTACCCAAAAAAAAAACTGCGGAGAAAAAGGGCATTTGACGAATGAGTGCCATAAAGAGAGCAATAGCCAAGGAAAAGCTTATTTGCGAAACGATACTCAACAAGATCAGAATACTGTTACGGGTATGTTTCATCTAAATCAACGTCTGGTTAAAGTAATATTTGACTCAAGAGCTGATAGAAGTTTCATATCTGGTAACATTTCTGCTAAGTTAGATTTTCTGATTGTTTCTTTGAATACTAAGTATGATATAGAAATGGCCGACGGAAAAAATAGTTAGCACTAATACCGATATTCGAGGATGTATCATTACTTTATTACGTCAATCCTTTGAAATCGATCTTATACCCATTCAGCTCGGTAGTGTTGACGTAGTCATTGGAATGGACTAGTTATCTAAATACCCTGCCAAAATTCTATGTGACGAGAAAGCCGTGCATATTCCAATTAATGATGAAGTTTTGATTGTCCATGGTGAGCGAAGTAAGACTCGACTACATCTCATATTGTGCCTTAAGATAAATAACTACGTATCCCGAGATGGTCAAGTTTTCTTAGTTCAAGTAGCAGAAAAGGAGAAATAAGAGAAGCGATTAGGAGATATTCTGATAGTTAGAGAATTTCCCGAAGTATTTCTCGAAGAATTATCGGGTTTGCCGCCTGAGCATCAAGTTGAATTCCAAATCGATTTGATACCAGGAGAAACACCAGTTGCTAAAGCGCCTTATCGATTAGTACCTTCAGAAATGCAAGAATTGTTAAGTCAAATCCAAGAATAACTGATCGAGGATTTATTAGACCAAGTATATCGTCGTGGGGAGCTCTAGTCTTATTTTTGAAAAAGAAAGATGGATCTTTTAGGATGTGTATCGATTATCGTGAGTTAAACAAACTTACAATAAAGATTCGTTACCCATTACCCAGAATCGACGATTTATTTGATCAACTCCAAGGATCAAGCGTATATTCAAAAATTGATTTACGGTCAGGTTATCATCAAATGAGAGTTAAGGAAGAGGATATTCCTAAAACTGTTTTCAGGACGTGGTATGGACATTATGTTTAACACCCCCAAATTTACACGCAGCGGAATACATCTTTGGGTGCTAAACAATGATACTACAACACATAATTTATAAAGAACGACTCAAAAAGAGACGTTTTAGATTTATCGTTCCTAAAACATTTGTCAGAGTAGCGTAGTCCCAAGACATCGTAACCAAAGTACAACCAAAACAAAAGATTTAAATTGTTTTGAACAAAAAGGAACGACAAATATTCAAAGAGTTTATATTGCAAAGTAGTGCACAACATTTATTCACGTGGCTTCCAAGCTTCACCCTTCCTGATTACCTGAAATACATGTGAAAAAATCATCAGCAAAATGCCGAGTGAATCTATAGGTTTATATAATCATTTCGAACACAAGCAAAGATTATAAGTTTGTGGCATGCTTAAAGGCAACAAGCATCAAATAATAATTTGCATCAACAATAATAATTGTATATAGCATAAATTGCAATAAGCTCATGGAACCGAGCCCTTAGACACTCCCTTTAGAGGTCTGATAAGACAGGAGATTTATTAATTGTCGGTTACCTCCAGATTATTGGTACATTGCCGTATACCTGACTTCTCAATACAATATGTTCAAACAGTGTGGAGGTCGGGCCTAAGCTTCTATGACAAGTCCACAAAAACTGAACCAGGGCGGCTTCCCCCATAGATCTATTAATTGTACTAGCGGTTAACCTATCATAGGTTAATTAACGGTCCATAATTGAGGCTTTAATTAAGGCAATCACTTAATGCAATTTAAAGGCAACCACGGGTCCATTCATAGAGGGACAAAGCATACCATAAAAATCTTGTGTTCTAAGATTATAAAACATGTATTCCCCCTCGCGGGTTTAAAAACATTTAATAACTAGTATAAAGCGAGGCTATAGACTCACTTTAGCCGATAGTGGTAATGAGACGATCGCCGACGATAGATGATGCCTTTCAAACACGAGAACCGCAACCTATCAAATGAGGTGCGTTCATTAATAATAGACTCGAGAAATAACCCATACATAAGAATATAAAACTCGACTCATAAAATCACGACAAAATCGAGAGAAAACGATACAAGTGATACTATTACACTCTCCTATATATTCATTTTATTATTCTACGCCTTTAATAAAAATCTGCCGGAACATACCGAATGTCCAAGCCGTTTTCCCATACTTAAACATATCAACTTTTTATGATACTACTCAGAGAACTCACTTACTATATGTAGAAAGTCCTCCCAAGAGCCCATCAAAAGATTTTACTTCTAAAGTTCCCTGCCCGACTCATCTTTGAATCACAAAATCCGGACAGTTTAGCGACCTTGACTTACGAAACCCTTTTGACCATTCTAAACATCTCCATTTAGAAAACCGACACTTGATTCTAAAAATAGACTCAAAACACTAAACTTTGAGCCTGAGAACAGCCCTTGAATCATTTTGAAACTCATGTTATAGTCCCCGAGATTCGATCCAAATATCGACAACAATTTTCGGATTGTGTCGACACTCGTCTCCCGATACACGAAAATCAAACTAGTGTATCTTCCACCTCGTTTGGAGTTGGAAGGCCTACATTATATCAAATCGAAGCTAACGAAATTCTCTACTACATAATCCCATAATAACAACCTATATTCAGACTTAAGATTTCCGAAAATGACCTCAAACCTACTGCCCAAAATTGACTATTAAAATATCTTACAAAATCATGTTTTTGATCAATTCCAACAACTTTTGTCATCAACCTAAGCCCCTAATATCATCATAAACCAATCCTAACACTTGTATCATCATCAAAATCAAAAACCCAAAAATTAAAAATCAACTTTTTAACAAAAACATAGCATGAAAATCTTTTGATCATCATTACTAACACATGCATACAACAAATTTGGATTAAACATCACTAACTTTTCTTGAAAAAAATTAATATGGTTGCATGTATGAAAATTTTATACCAAATTGTAGCCCTTGTGATTTCTAGGATGAGACTTTGCTTGATTTTGGAAGATTCAAACTAGAATTTGAGAAAATTTGAAGAAATTGAAGGGTGGGGGTGTATGGTTAAGAAGAAAAAAAAGAAAGGAGGAAGATGAATTTTGTTTATGAGTTTTAGAATGAAAAAGAGATAGTGGAAAAATTATATATAGTGTGAGGTTAGGGTAGTTTTTGTCAATTTGTGATAGTTTTGGTCCAAAATGTAATTAAATAGCTTAAAAGGGTAGAAAATGTAAATTGTAAATTTTGAAATATTTACGAGACTCGGGTTTCGTAAAAATACTTTTTAAAAGTTTAAACGCACACGAAAAATAATAATATAACGACTCGATACGTAATTAAAACGATATCGTCGAAAATATTAAATATCGAAACTATCGATAATAAAATATAAAATTTTAGGCATCCGTCGGTATCGCGATCACTAGTAGTCCTTGTTACTCGTCAAAATATTAAAACATAATATTTAATATCAGTTTCAACTTAAACCGTTAAACATAATAATATTTAACGTTATAAAATACTTCAAAATAATTGAAAAATAGAATTAAATTATGACCTTATTTTTACGGGTTTTACATGCTCACCACCTTAAGGGAGCGACGTCCCGGCGCTCAACTCACCTCTTACACGAGTTGATCACTACCCGGAAGGATGACGGCATTCCTTATAAAGAAGTCTTCACGTTCCTACGTGAATCTTGATCCACGATCTCCACTGGTTCTTTTACAAAACGCAACTTATCGTCAAGTGGTATCTCACAAAAAAGGAATAAATAAATCCTTATCCACCAGTCACCCGTCAAGTTCGACACATGAAAATTTTATGAATCACACGAAGCTCATTCGACGACAAGAATAGGTGACAGGATTTTTCGGGTAAGTCCAGTTAAAAAAAGAATGTTGAAATTTAAAGGATAGCCACTGGCCGGATAGCCATGGACACACATTAAAAAGAACTAACAAGAAAAACATTTTCGTCATCGGAGGGTGCTCACACGCGGGTCCCTACTCAAACGATAATACAAAGACACCATCTCACTTTCGCCAATGCGCATTCAAAAACTCAATGAACATCGTCGTTGAAAGTCAAAAAGATATTACATAATATGTGCTCTACATGATCGGACGTCATCGGATGATGCCGCCTCAAGTTCTCACAACTTACGATCATTTTACTAGATAGCACACCATATAAGTATATAAAAGAAAAGGTCGAACATAAATATCGAGTATAGATCTCCACCGTTAATCATCGAGAAAACCTTGAAAGAATCCTTGATAATAACTACTTGATCTCCAGAGTCTTTCCACTTGCGGTGTCGGCTTCAACATACTCCTTGAGGTTGTAACAAATTTATTAACTCTATTCATTAAGAGATTCGGTCCTCAATCATTCCACAAGTACACGCATAAATCGTGGTGACACTTATCGTTTCTTCTTATACACTGCTTCCCAAGATTCATTTTAAACTCAGAATAAAATAATGATATTCAATACGAGGAACATAACGAAATAAAAATGAATTCAATAAACGCAATAACGGACAAGATGTGGTAAAATGATTTAAGGTTGGCGATCGACGAGGGATCTCGACTCACGTAACCGTAAAACATAATAATTCACAATACTAGAAAAATGAGAGCGATGAAAGAATTATATATTAACATTAAAGTAACATTTGTCACAATTATCCATCCCGGATTTGGTATTACCTTAAAATTCAATTGAGGTACTTTCTTGACAAGGATGATATATTAAAAATAGAAGTTAAATAGCTTCACAATTTATTTTGGTTGTCTTAAGAAACTTTGAAACAATGACATGAATTTATTAATTAAACTCTTATTGATGGTTACAATTAGAAAATATAATTTCTAAATTAAATAAATTATTAGGAACATAAATTAAACTGGTAATTTCATTATATTAAATGTAAAGTATGATAAATCAATTACTTCAATAGATAGAACATGATTTCATTTTAAACATTAGTTTTAGTTATACAAAATATGATGTATAAATTTGACCTTTTTCTTATGGTAGTTAATTCGATAATTGAAATTATTCGAAAATGTATAAAAGTTCCATAAAATTTTATAATACGTTGTAGAAGTACATAAAGGTGTTTATTATTTCAATATAAACATGGGATATATTCGGGTTTCGAAAAGGTGACAAGATAACAACGAATACGAATGGAAATAATAGTCAACAATTAGTACGAAATCAACGGTACAAAAGAGAACGAAGCAAATGTCGTATGAATTCTTAAAGAGAATAATAAAATAAAGGCATTGATGGTATGACGATAAGAAATAATAGATTAAACAAGTTGTAAATTTTGTTAGTGCGGTCGATGGTTCACCAATATCAGCTCATTAACTTAGCGGTGGTCGATACATGATCGGAAATAAGATCCATACAAAAATTTTAATCAAAGAGAATTCTTAATAATCACTTGTAATTAAAATAAATCAAATGAACGATGTTAGTGTTTAAAGAGAGAAGTCAAAGCACGGTTCACAAGAGTGGATTTCGAGACAAACGAGAGTGACGGATGTCATCCCGGATATTCGAAAATCACTCTAGTGATATTTCATTATTCACGTTCGGAGACATTCCAAAGATCTACCCAGTCGCATAAAGAAGATTGGACAAGAAGGAAGGATAAAACATCGAGACTTTCAAGTCATTTATCAACATTCAGTAATTAGACGAACAGTCAAAAGAAATCAGTTATAAGACAAAATGAAGTAACAAGTGGAAAAAACAATCATCGAGTATAGCATACCCGTAAACGTGTAATTCATCCAAGGGAAGGTAAGAAAACATATGCGGATGCATAGAAATTGCGCTACTTGCATAAAATATGAAGGTTTTCAAAACTTCTTTTCACTTTATTTCATTTTATTTATCTTTATCATAAATACAAGTAAAAAGTTGATTATTATCAAGATTTTTAAGGTGACCACTATTCAGCCTAGCATGGCTCCTTATAAATTAGACATAGGTGATCAGGCCATGTATAATTTAGGAATAGCAATGCAGTGCTCAGTTTCGTCGAAAAGTATTACGTTTCTTATGTTTATATATAAACCATGCCATTTGTAAAATGGAATTTAAAAATAGTTTATAAATTATAGGATACAAGTAATTTGTGAGATACTCAATAAGCAACTTTTAATTTACGAAAAGTATTTTATAAGACCAAAGTAAAAACAATTGGTGAAAATAATCGTAAAACAGTATCAGATTTATTTATAAAGTGACATTATAACAACGTATAAAGTAGCCAAAGGTTTGCAAAAAGTGGCAAATAGTAGCTCATAAAACAACCAATGAAATCTTCACGAATTAATAAGGTTTCAAAAGGTTATAAGATTAGACGGAAACGCCATGAGACACGTGACGAGAATGTCGAAGAAGAGTGTAAAGGCAAAACTTCAAAACTCAACCCAAATAAGTGGAAGGTTAGAAGAAAACAAAAATAAAATAACATCAAATGAAAATTGAGTCATATATACAAAAAGAATAAATCAATCCACATGTGTATTCTATGTAAGATACTCGACACAACATGTTTTTAAGAAAGTATGTTATTCGTTTTCAAATTACACCATTAATCCGGTAATTGCTAATCCTGTAATGTTTCTATTTTTTAAATATTTTCACATGCAACTAGTATTCGTTAGTTGTAAAATAATATTTGTTAAAATTTTACGATCTCAAATAAACTTAAAACTGCTTAGAAACGTTTAAAACTCATGTTCTGACTTTTCTATCAGATTTAACTTTTAAATGAGCCGATTAATTGACCCGATAAACGACATCTCCAAGACTCGGAGTCTAAAGCATTTTGATGCAAAACAATGTTTCAGACGACTTTCTAGTTTTACCCAAGACCTGAAACCCAATGTAAAATGACCAAAATACCCCTGCAAGTTCTGTGCAGGTTTGACTATTTTATTTTAAAAACGCAGGTTTTACTTTTAAGTTTTGACCAGTTTATACTGCCCCTACAGTTTCTGCATAAAGTGTATTTTCCGACACTTCTTAACGGCTCAAAATATATACATATATACACACATGTCTTGTGGGTTTTACAACAACGAAAAATAAATCTCGTAATGAGCATCAAATAAAATATAGCATGATGAATGACAGGAAAATGCTTCAAGGTATTCAACACGAAATTTAGGAAGCAAAACGGTGAATGACGTTCATAATTTAAGTTTCAAGGTGCAATGTAGGCAAACCTCCTTGGTGCCACGATTGTCAAAAACACAAAACATAACAAGAAAAGAATGGAATATTAACATGCTACACTCCGGGAGCGAGAAGGTTAATGAAAAACAAATGATACAATTTTATATAAGTAAAATCGTATTCCAATTCTAGTGCCATAATCTAGACGATGATTTATACAATAACGATGACGTTACCGAGATATAAGTGAACAATACACTTCGGAGTCGATACATATAAATGTCAATAAATAGCGGTTAGTCTATTCCAAGGACACATTGAGCTACACAATGGTCTAGAGATTACGTTAAAAGACGTCCAAGCACAAATAGCCGGAAGACGATTTGGATATCTATATGGATATCTAAAATGGTTAAACAATGAACATAGCACACGCAAATGAAGGTATGTAAGGTCATAATATAAAATTTTGCAATAAAAGCAATTTAATTACTTCAAAAAAAATACAAAAAGATCTTGAAAATTCATTGTATTTATTTAAGTTAATCATTAATAAATGATAAACTTTTATCGAAAAGTTTAACGACATAAATATATATCGAAAAAGGGATCCTAGATATAAATATATATCCGTAAATGGATCATAGTATTTATTTATAAATACTTGCCAATAAGGTATACGTAATAACGTATACTAAAATTGTAATCTCAGAAGTAGCTTGAACCTGAAGTCACGCGAAGTCCGGTGCACATGACTCTTTGAAAAATAAAAACTGACAGTTATAGTTTAGGTTTTTAAAATAAAGACCTAGTTCTCTATAACTCATGCCTCTAGTACCAATCTTTAACACCCCCAAATTTACACGCAGCGGAATACATCTTTGGGTGCTAAACAATGATACTACAACACATAATTTATAAAGAACGACTCAAAAAGAGACGTTTTAGATTTATCGTTCCTAAAACATTTGTCAGAGTAGCGTAGTCCCAAGACATCGTAACCAAAGTACAACCAAAACAAAAGATTTAAATTATTTTGAACAAAAAGGAACGACAAATATTCAAAGAGTTTATATTGCAAAGTAGTGCACAACATTTATTCACGTGGCTTCCAAGATTCACCCTTCCTGATTACCTGAAATACATGTGAGAAAATCATCAGCAAAATGCCGAGTGAATCTATAGGTTTATATAATCATTTTGAACACAAGCAAAGATTATAAGTTTGTGGCATGCTTAAAGGCAACAAGCATCAAATAATAATTTGCATCAACAATAATAATTGTATATAGCATAAATTGCAATAAGCTCATGGAACCGAGCCCTTAGACACTCCCTTTAGAGGTCTGATAAGACAGGAGATTTATTAATTGTCGGTTACCTCCAGATTATTGGTACATTGCCGTATACCTGACTTCTCAATACAATATGTTCAAACAGTGTGGAGGTCGGGCCTAAGCTTCTATGACAAGTCCACAAAAACTGAACCGGGGCAGCTTCCCCCATAGATCTATTAATTGTACTAGCGGTTAACCCATCATAGGTTAATTAACGGTCCATAATTGAGGCTTTAACTAAGGCAATCACTTAATGCAATTTAAAGGCAACCACGGGTCCATTCATAGAGGGACAAAGCATACCATAAAAATCTTGTGTTCTATGTTTATAAAACATGTATTCCCCCTCGCGGGTTTAAAAACATTTAATAACTAGTATAAAGCGAGGCTATAGACTCACCTTAGCCGATAGTGGTAATGAGACGATCGCCGATGATAGATGATGCCTTTCAAACACGAGAACCACAACCTATCAAATGAGGTGCATTCATTAATAATAGACTCGAGAAATAACCCATACATAAGAATATAAAACTCGACTCATAAAATCACGACAAAATCGAGAGAAAACGATACAAGTGATACTATTACACTCTCCTATATATTCATTTTATTATTCTACGCCTTTAATAAAAATCTGCCGGAACATACCGAATGTCCAAGCCGTTTTCCCATACTTAAACATATCAACTTTTTATGATACTACTCAGAGAACTCACTTACTATATGTAGAAAGTCCTCCCAAGAGCCCATCAAAAGATTTTACTTCTAAAGTTCCCTGCCCGACTCATCTTTGAATCACAAAATCCGGACAGTTTAGCGACCTTGACTTACGAAACCATTTTGACCATTTTAAACTTCTCCATTTAGAAAACCGACACTTGATTCTAAAAATAGACTCAAAACACTAAACTTTGAGCCTGAGAACAGCCCTTGAATCATTTTGAAACTCATTTTATAGTCCCCGAGATTCGATCCAAATATCGACAACAATTTTCGGATTGTGTCGACACTCGTCTCCCGGTACACGAAAATCAAACTAGTGTATCTTCCACCTCGTTTGGAGTTGGAAGGCCTACTTTATATCAAATCGAAGCTAACGAAATTCTCTACGACAGAATCCCATAATAACAACCTATATTCAGACTTAAGATTTCCGAAAATGACCTCAAACCCACTGCCCAAAATTGACTATTAAAATCTCTTACAAAATCATGTTTTTGATCAATTCCAACAACTTTGTCATCAACCTAAGCCCCTAATATCATCATAAACCAATCCTAACACTTGTATCATCATCAAAATCAAAAACCCAAAAATTAAAAATCAACTTTTTAACAAAAACATAGCATGAAAATCTTTTGATCATCATTACTAACACATGCATACAACAAATTTGGATTAAACATCACTAACTTTTCTTGAAAAAAATTAATATGGTGGCATGTATGAAAATTTTATACCAAATTGTAGCCCTTGTGATTTCTAGGATGTGACTTTGCTTGATTTTGGAAGATTCAAACTAGAATTTGAGAAAATTTGAAGAAATTGAAGGGTGGGGGTGTATGGTTAAGAAGAAAAAAAAGAAAGGAGGAAGATGAATTTTGTTTATGAGTTTTAGAATGAAAAAGAGATAGTGGAAAAATTATATATAGTGTGAGGTTAGGGTAGTTTTTGGCAATTTGTGATAGTTTTGGTCCAAAATGTAATTAAATAGCTTAAAAGGGTAGAAAATGTAAATTGTAAATTTTGAAATATTTACGAGACTCGGGTTTCGTAAAAATACTTTTTAAAAGTTTAAACGCACACGAAAAATAATAATATAACGACTCGATACGTAATTAAAACGATATCGTCGAAAATATTAAATATCGAAACGATCGATAATAAAATATAAAATTTTAGGCATCCGTCGGTATCGCGATCACTAGTAGTCCTTGTTACTCGTCAAAATATTAAAACATAATATTTAATATCGGTTTCAACTTAAACCGTTAAACATAATAATATTTAACGTTATAAAATACTTCAAAATAATTGAAAAATAGAATTAAATTATGACCTTATTTTTACGGGTTTTACATTATGAATTTCAAGTGATTCCTTTTGGTTTTACCAATGCACCAGCTGTTTTCATGGACCTCATGAACAGAGTGTGTAAGCATTAACTTGGATAAATTTGTAATCATGTTTATCGATGATATTCTTATCTACTCTCGTAATAGAGAAGAACATGCCAAGCATCTTGGTATAATTCTCGAATTACTTAAGAAGGAGAAGTTATATGCTAAGTTCTCGAAATGCGAATTTTGGATCGATGTTGTTCAATTCCTAGGACATGTCATTGATAGCCAATGTATTCGTATGGATCCTTCTAAGATTGAAGTGGTAAAGAATTGGAGTAAGCCTAGTACGCCTACAAAAATAAGACAATTTTTAGGACTTGCTGGGTATTATCGAAGATTTATCGAAGGTTTTTCGAAAATTGCTAAAGCTTTGACTGAATTGACTCAGAAAAACAAACCATTTGACTGGGGAGATAGTCAAGAGATAGTTTTTGAATTATTGAAGCGAAAGTTGTCTGAAGCACCTATCCTAGCATTACCAGAAGGTAACGATGACTTTTTCATTTACTGTGATGCATCTATTCAAGGAATGGGAGCAGTGCTTATGCAAAGGAATAAAGTTATTACTTATGCATTAAGGCAACTTAAACCTAATGAGAAGAATTATACTACTCATGATCTAGAATTAGGAGCTATGATATTTGCTCTTAAAATCTGGAGACATTACCTCTATGGTACGAAGTGTTTAGTATTTACTGATAAAAAAGTCTTCAATATATTCTACATCAGAAGGAATTGAATATCAGACACCGACGTTGGTTAGAATTACTTGGTGAGTACGATTGTGAAATTCGTTATCACCCAGGTAAAACCAATGTAGTAGTTGATGCTTTAAGTTGAAAAGAGCGTGTTAAGCCGTTACGAGTTAGATCATTAATGATAACTCTTTTACCGAAGTTACCTACCCAAATTCTCGAAGCACAATAAGAAGAACTTAAGGTAGAAAATGTAGGAGCTGAGAAATTAAGAGGAATGGATAAATAATTTGAAGTTCGTCAAGATGGAATTCGTTGTATTAGAAATCGTAGTTGGTTACCTGCCCATGGTAATTTACGAGATTTGGTTATGTACGAGTCTCATAAATCGAAGTATTCTATACATCATGGTTCCGACAAGATGTATCAAGATCTGAAGAAACTCTATTGGTGGCCTAACATGAAGGAATCATAGCAGAATACGTTAGTAAGTGTTTAACGTGTGCAAGAGTTAAAACAGAGTATCAAAAACCATCCGGTCTATTGATATAACCAAAGATTCTAATATGGAAGTGGGAAAGAATTAAGATGGATTTTGTGACTAAATTACCTAAGACATCAAATGGACATGACACCATATGGGTTATTGTCGGTCGTCTTACAAAATCTGCGCGATTTCTTCCTATTAAAGAGACTGATAGTATGGTAACTCTTACGAGATTGTACATTAAGGAAATAATCTCTCAACACGGAGTGCCTGTATCTATTATCTCAGATCGTAACAGTCGTTTTCCATATGTATTTTGGGGATCGATGCAAAATGCTTTAGGTACTCAATTGGACATGAGTACGACATATCATCCACAAACAGATGGACAAAGTGAAAGGACTATTCAAACTCTCGAAGATATGTTTAGAGCTTGTGTGATAGACTTTCGAAAAGGATGGGAGAAACATCTACCTTTAGTAGAATTCTCTTATAACAATATCTATCATGCTAGTATTAAAGCAGCGCCTTTCGAAGTACTTTATGGAAGAAAGTGTCGATCGCCTGTTTGCTGGGCCGAAGTTGGAGATGTTCAAGTGACTGGACCAGAAAAAATACATGAAACTACTGAAAAGATTGTTCAAATTCGACAACGATTACAAGCTGCACAAGATAGACAAAGGAGTTACGCTAATACTAGAAGTAAACCTTTGGAATTTATAGTAGGAGATCGTGTTATGTTGAAAGTTTCACCTCGTCAAGGAATTATTCGATTCGGAAAGAAAAAGAAACTGAATCCAAGGTATATAGGACCATTCAAAATAACCAAAAGAATTGGCCCTATGGCATATAAACTAGATCTACCTGAAGAGCTTAGTAATGTTCACAATACTTTTCATGTTTCGAATCTGAAGAAATGCTTATCTGATGAATCTCTCATCATATCGATGAAAAAACTTCAACTCGACGATAAGTTAAATTTTGTAGAAGATCATGTAGAGATTATGGAGAGAGAAGTAAGACGAGTGAAGCAGAGCCGTATCCCAATAGTTAAGGTACGATGGAACTCAAAGAGAGGACCTAAGTATACTTGGGAACGTGAAGATCAAATTTGAGCTAAATATCCGCGACTATTTTCTTCTATTACCCCTAGTTCTAGCTAAATCTTGGGACGAGATTTAAAATAAGGGGAATAGACTATAACATCTAGTAGTTTTGACTAATGTAATATCTATGTTTATAAATAAAGAGGTGATTTTACTAAAAAAATTTTGCTTTTTATTATGATGTGTGACTAAATTGTTGAATGTATGAATACTCACTATCTCAATTATCACATCTACATATGCCTATATGTTACATACACTATATTTATATATCAAGTCTGAGTTCTAAAGATAACTATATGTACAAATAATGAATAAGAACCAATCAAATACAACAAAGATACCCTAAATAGGCATAGAAACCATAGAAATCCCTTATAAACTAAAATTTCAAGCAATATAACTACAAAATAACCATGTACTATTATTAAACACTTTATTTTAATTCTAATCTACCATATAAAGAAAAGGTAAATAATCACTAAAACACTAATATTCACTAATCACAAGCTAATTACAAGAAAATGACCTAAAACCAAGATTAGCATATAAAATCCAATCTAAAATGAATTAGACTCTAATCTTTTGCAAAAAATTATAAAACTCAACTAAGTATCATAATATAATCATACATTTATCTTAAACTAAGTTACAAATTATTAAAGCATAAAGTACAAGTTTTCAAAGCATAGAACCTTAAGCTTACTTAAATAACCCTAGAATATGATCAACCTATATAAACCCTTAAACTAAGAATGTAGAACCCATAGAAGTCATAAACATATCATATAAGACTTAGAATAACTGTACATTAAGATACAAACCCTAATTACCTAAAATAGAAAGTTATTAGGCTTAATGATATAGAAACCCATATATTAAGAAATCTACATGGAATCATAACCTAGTCTTTTAGGACAAGTCTACAAACACTCATAGGACTTCAATAAGATTGTAAGATTATATTAAGACAATGTAAAAGTACCTTAATGCAAAAGGTACAAGATTTCAATGCATGACTTATAAATTAGGTCAAAATAGGTATTTTCACTCTTTAGACATGTTTACCTAAACTAAACCCTTAAACCAAGTGTAAGAATTCTTTGGACACTTAAGACACGATGTCTAGGACCTAAATTACATTTACATCAGTAGCTAAGAGGAGGATAATCACATTTACTAAGATTAAACCCTAGATCATTAGAAAACCCTAATCTACAAAAGTATACTTCCCATTTTCACATCAAACATTTGTTAAACTTCAAACCAACGCCCAAATCTATTAAATAGAATGTATAAACCCTAATTAAGCCTTAATAATTCACTAATCACTTTCCTAAGTCCCTAATCACCAAAAACACAAACCATAAGTTACAAGCCCTAGAAATTAGATCCGGTTTTCTATTTTACCTCCAAAACCTATTTTCAGACCATTTCCCTCCATTCAAAGTTCAAAAATCAGATATTTACAACTTATAAGATATTTTAGGTGTGGTGACAAGTAGGTGCATCACCTCCTTGCTTGTACACATCACCATTCTCATCTAAAACATGTCGTGACCCATTTCTAGCCACAAGTGAAGATTGAATCAAAGCTATGGTCTATTAACTTGTTTATAGCTTCACTAGCCTTCATTAGTCATCCACCTATCTATGTTACACGTTTAGATTCCAAACTTGGAGCCTAAGTGTTGTTAGTACCATAAATAGGGCCTAATAGCAAAGATAAAGACTTGCACCCCGTTTTCCTTAAACCTCCTACCCATTATCCATTTCCACGTCTATAAAAGTTATAGCACATCCCACAAGACCAAAAACTAGGTCTAGAAGGTTTCCATTGAAGCCCTTGAAGCTTTGATAGCAAGTAGTGTTCATAGGAAGCCTTAAGGAGCCATTTTGGAGCTACCTAGGTTATTTCTATACTAAACAAGCTTTGATCTTGTTATAATGAATTATAAGACTTGTTATAAATCCAAATTTATGTTAGAAAGACAATCCAGAAAAGAACTAAGTCATTTCATCAATTTAAATGAAAGTTATAAGCTAAAGATGTCTTAAAACCCTAGTTTTATATTTTACATGAAATAATGAGTTAAAATCCATTTCAAGAGCTATAATTCTGATAAAATGTTTTTATTATGATTATAAATATTTTTTGAAACTTTGTTTTAAAATCCTAGATCATTTGGTACATTTTTGAAGAAGTTAAATGATTTTTACAAGTATAGGGACCAAAACTGTCATTTTTGAAACTATTTGACATTTTGTTCCAAAAGTGTCATTTTATGAAAGCTAAATATATAATAATAAAAGTTGAAAATTTTGAGACCCTAAGGTTAAATATTGAAGGAGTAAATTGCAATATAATTAAACTATATACTTAAATGGTTAAAAGTGTAATTATACTAAAATATAACTATAAGGACTATTTTTGCCAATATTGAAACTAAAGAACATAAAAGTTAATATAATACAATGTTTCATGTTAGTAGGGAGCTTTGTACAAAGATGTTCCATCTCGAGATTACGTTCTGACTGAGTGGTTTGGTTTACGATTTAAAGTGCCCTCGCTCCTCAAACGTTTATAGAATGGATTCTAAGTAAAATGGCCCGAACGATGATACTATAATAATAAAATACAAGAATCAAAGAAACATGAAATAATAAAAGATTGAACTCAGAGATTATGACTTGATAGATCTATATATTGTGTGTTAACTTAGATATTGTGAGAAGGTTGTGATTGGGTATAACTGATTTAATCAAGACTCTCTAGGCTAAGGTGATTCATAGCCTCACTTTTAAAGTTTTATAAATGATTTGAAAACCCGTGAGGGGGATATATGCTAAAAATGGAATACCAGTGTTTTTGTATGCTGTCCATATTAATACTGACACTACGTTTACTAGTTGCCGTTAAGCCCCTTTTTTAATCGTGGACTGCTAATCATTTAATCAACGCTAATATTGTGAATAGTAATATTGGAGACTAACATCTCCTATCTGGGCAAGTCGCAATTGCTAGCAGCTAATGGTTCCTACCTAGGCTAAACAGATATGCTTTATTTTGCATTTAGGATAGTCCGACAAGCTTTCTACTTAAGGGAAAATTTGTTGGGTTTTCCTGATAATGTCTAGTTGCGGGGTCATGATATGAACTGATGAATTTTAAAAAGTTGGGGGTATAATAATGTAGCAGTGGAGTCGTACTTGTATTCAAATATTATTTAAAAACCTATGAATTCGCTCAACCATTTTGTTGACTTTAAGGCATATATTTCAGTTGAATGAGGACTGGCGGGTTGCGGATGGTGGTGTCTTGAATAAAGTTATCATGCTAGAAAATGAAACTAGATCTTTGGGAAAAACCTGTGTTGTACATTACTATACAGTTGTTTTTATTAACTCTAAATAAATGAATGATGACGTTAATATTTATAAAAATGTTTTTAAGAATTTTATATTATTATGACTATGATACTTTGATAGTAATACCCTAAAAATTAGCTTCCGCTGTTATAAGGTAAAATGGGGGTGTTACATGTGTAAGTTAACTTTGGGTTTATTTCGGATACTTAAACATTGAATTGGCAATTTGGATTAACACCAGAGGTTTTTTATATGTTGTATAAGTCTCGTACCATGATTTAAAGAAATCGAAATAGTTTAAGATATGCTATCATGAAAATTTTATAGTACAAAGGCAGTGGAGAAACTGGACACGTAGTGCTAATCATTTTTTAAAGGGTATTTGTATAATGTTTTAGCCTTAATAAAAACTGAGGTAAGATGTCAATATATATAGGAAACTTGGGTTATGTTTCCAGAAAAGAATGAGTTGTTTAAGTATTTTATTTATTTTTTGTATCATAAAAATTGGAACAGATTTGGGTAAAATGTGAACGAGTTAAGGTTAAGGTAAAATTAATGTGTCGAACACATAGAGAGTCAAAAATGAAGTAAAGATATATACTTAGATTTCCATCATGTAGTTTGTTACATCGAGTTGGGTTAGTATCCTAAACCGACGTTAATATATGTTTATATACATATGTATTATAGATCATTTGCGTGTTGTGTGAAGTTATTGGGATTGCTTTGTACTAGGTGAGTTTTACTAAGCCCCTTTTATTTTATTTTTTTGGGCTGGAAATGTTATTGTCTTTTTTTAAAAATATATCGCTCTGATTTGTTTTAAATGAGATGAACATATGTGTGATTGTATGAGTATGATGTAACACCCCCAAATTAGGCCCAGCGAAAGCACACGAGTTTTTGGGCCTGTTACATCAGGATTATTCAAGTCTAGTCCGAGAGAACGACCTCTATGCCAAAAATTACAAACGCATACTCCAAATAATCATATAGTCAAGTACCTGAGAATACATGATCAAACGGTTCAACATAAGTAGGTGAGTTCATAAGTTTTATTAAAATATTATGACCCTTTAAAAGTTTATAAGGATTACTACCAAAAGTAGTATCGCAAAAACGTTTAGAACCCAGAGTTTCACAATAAAAGCAACATTACAATGAAGCTTAGTCATAAATAAATGTTTAGAAAAGTATTACAGCTAACACAAATAATTAAGTTCATAGACAAGTTCTAGTTCATGCTCTCATTAAATTTCTAGTTCAATCTTAAGTTCATGATCAATTTCTACCCATGTTCAATTCGATAGTCATGGTCAACATTCATAACAGTACCATGTTCTAGATACATGTCAATGTAACAATCAAGATCACATATGAGAATCATTTCAAAACCACATATAAGAATCATGTCAAGATCACATATAAGAATAATATCAAACCAACATTAAGCATTATATCAAGATCACATATAAGAATCATATCAATACGACATATACAAATCATACTAAATCAACATATAAGCATCATATCAAACCAACATATAAGCATCACATCAAGATCCCATATAAAAATTATATCAATACCACATATATCAATCATATCAAACTTACATATAAGCATCATATCAAACCAACATATCAGCATCATATCAAGATCGCATATAAGAATCATATCAATACCACACAAAAGAATCATATCAAACCAACATATAAGCATCATACTAAACCAACATATAAGCGTCATATATGTGGAGTCCATTGATCGTTAGATTCAATGGTAAAAACCATTAATCTAGGATAATTATCGTTCATATGAGATAAATCATAGCGAAATAAAACAACAATCACAACAAGGTGTTAAACAACAAGATGAATTTCCCAACGATTGCTTGCATTAGGCATTTACTAGGCGTGTATACATTGAATCTTACGCGTAGTACACGACACACACTTTACATTTACATTGTCAATGAAAGTTATCTATAAAACCTACGTTTGGCATTCTTTATTTAATAGAATGTCCAAACTTACAAAGGAAACTAGATATTGACTAAGTCTTTTATTTTCTTGTTGTGATCTTCTACAAAGTTTGTCCATCAACTTGTAGAATCTTCTTTTGCCCGATTTAGTCCTTGTCTTTTGTGTTTTGACTTATAAATTCATAAATTCGACCCAACAATCTTCCCCTAATGTCACAACACTTACCCTTAAGCGTGAATCCTTTGTATGTGGCACATGATCTCCAAGAAGCTTCCCCTTAAGTATAGCACCTCTTCCCCTTTTTTACACATCAATAGGGGACGTGAGAAGGTATGCAATCTTGAAGACTCTCCATATGTAGGCTCTATGTAACAATCTTGAAGAAAAATAGATGTACAACCTTGATGTAGAAGTAGAATAACCCA
This sequence comes from Glebionis coronaria, assembly GCA_025667525.1. NCBI lineage: Eukaryota > Viridiplantae > Streptophyta > Magnoliopsida > Asterales > Asteraceae > Glebionis > Glebionis coronaria. Next base: position 348,240,398 of record CM046874.1, on the reverse strand, counting down.
AATAAGTGTTTCATGTCTTGTACTAATCACATGACCCCAAAACTCATAGATCTGGCCTATGAGTAGACCTAGATCTCTTTATCAAATAATAACAAATGTGAGCATTGAGCATTGTTTTACATAAATCTCACACCTTTGCTAATATTTAACAAGTTGTAATCATCCTCCGTATAAGAACAAACAAGTTATCTTAAAGTCAATGACCTGCAACAAACACGACTTAAAGATATGATAAAACACATACCCGCGAAAATCTACTTCAAACATCAATTTTATAATAAAAATTCTTCCCATCAATCATATAATTCTATATGAAAACTATCTGAGCCATTAATATCAAAATGATATTCTATATGAATTATGAGATTCCATGTACATGTGTGTATATAAAACTCGATCCGTGTGCAAGTACCAAAATCAAAAACCAAACAGCAACAAATCTAGCGTTGTTCAAGATCCTTTGTTGTCTGAGATACGACTGCTAAATGTTGTTTGATATCGTACAACACTAATAGCGGTATTAACGGATCTCGACAGCACTAACAATGGTAAGACTTACCCAACATTGGCAACAGTTATAACTATCAGTGGGAATGGTTCCCATTGTTGGCAGACAATGGCTATTTTGTGCATGGCAGTGGGTAAAATCTTTAACAGTGGGTAAGACTAACATAACAGTAGATACTAATATTTACCCTCTATGGATTCCTTTTCTTTTTGTTGCAACAAACTCCAATCCACGTGATAATATTACTGATCCATTATAGTTTTCTGCACGTACATCATGTCTAGATCAAACTTCATCAATAAAAACAAATTTCAGGCCTAGGGTTTTCAAGAATGCGTGCAAACAAATCATGCAAACCCTAGGTATAGAACATGAACAGGAACAACACTTTGTTCATTCTTGAAACAACAAAGACGCCCATCTTGAGTAAGCAACATGAACTATAATCTAGAGTTTATAAACAAAAACCCTAAAAATAAAAATTCTCCTTATCTGTAGTAAACTTGGACGACCTATATCTGACGATTAGAAACTACAATTAAAGATCCCAACGGTGAAAAATACCGCTATACGTGTAGAATTAACATGCAAAATTTCGACAAGATCCGACAGTTAATGAAAGAGATATCGTCTTTTTCTCGCAACTGCTCACAAAAAACTACACATAAACACCTTTTCTGCAGCCAACTTCGACAGACCATAACTCGACATTGAGAGCTCAAATCGAAGATTTCTCCAATGAGATCTTAGATACATATGTCAAAACCTCCAGCATAAATTTGCTACGATCCAACGGTGAACGAAGGAGTTATGTCATTTTTACTACTGTTGTGCACACGAATCCGAACAGAAAACCCTATACGGGTTTCTTCTTTATTTTTCAACATGAACACCTTGAATCCTAGATATCACCAACCTTAAGCTCTGATACCAATTGTGAAGTCCATGGATTGTTAGACTCAATGGTAAAAACCATTAATCTTGGATTATTATCGTTCATATGAGATTAATCATAGCTAAATAAAACAACAATCATAACAAGGTATTAAACAACAAGATGAATTTCCCCAGCGATTACTTGCATTAAACATTAACAAACAATTACTAGGCGTATATACAGTGAATCCGATGCCTAGTACACAACACACACTTTAGGTTTACATTGTGAATGAAAGTTATCTGTAAGACCTACGTCTAACATTATTTATATAATACAATGTCCAAACTTACAAAGGAAACTAGATATTGACTAAATACTTTATTTTCTTGATGTGATCTTCTTCAAAGTTTGTCCATCAGCTTTTAGAATCTTCTTTTGTTAGATTTAGTTCTTGTCTTTTGTGTTTTGACTTATCAACCCATAGATTCGACCCAATATATCAAGATCACATATAAGAATCATATCAATTCGCATACAAGAACCATATCCTTAGCATTACATTACGACAGTCAAGATTCATATCAATATCATAGTTAATATTCATATCAAGATTAATACATGATCATAGTTAAGATTCATATCAAGATCAATACATGATGACAGTCAAGATTCATATGAATATCATAGTTAAGATTCATGTTAAGATCAATACATGAAAAGATTTACATCACCATCAAAGTTGAGATTCATATCAAGATCAATACATTATCGCAGTCAGGATTCATATCAATATCATAGTTAAGATTCTTATCAAGATTAATACATGATCACAGTCACGATTCGTATCGATATCACATTTTAGATTCATATCAAGATTAATAGCAAGATCATAGTCAAGATTTACGTTCAAGATCTATAGCAAGATGGACCACAAAAGTTCAGTTTAAGTACCCACGACAACTATGGAGATATAGTGCCAAGTGTAGGATAAATCGTGTGTTTCAGTGTTTTTGATAGTGTTAAGCTTATGATATCGAAGCTAATGATCCATTACGCACACCGAAATGCACAATAAGTTTCCCCAAGTGGGAGTCTAGCAAAGACTACCCAAGTTCACACAAATGATATACACACGTCCGGCGATAAAATGCCTGAGTGGAGGTTGTCAAGCCTCAATAGATCTATCCATAACATAAAAGCTTACTCATCCGGTTTTAGTGTTACCCGAGTAATTAACGATTAATGACAGTGGGGTCTATAGCTAAGGTTACTTAGGCTAATCATAAACAATGCTCACTGAGCGTTCATCGAAATCAGTTTTTGCGTCCACAAGAAAGTATAAGAAGTTACTTCACTTCAAAGTGTAAAACATATAAACCAGATTTAAAAGGAAGGAGCTATGGGCTCCCTAAGATATTCATAAGTGTAAATCAACAACAATCCGAACAGTATAAACACTCATGTCACGAAAACAGTCCTCAAATGGCATAAACACGTATGTATCATAAACAATACTTGAAGGTATATACGTATTTGACATCAACAAGCATGTATCTCCACCAAAGAGATTCAAAACATTTATAAAGCGAATCGAAAAGAGAAAGAGGGGGTATGAACTCACATTGATGTTGTAGAACAATTAGTAGAAATGTGAATCGCTAAAGCAGTGTTGCGTAAACTGGAGTTGTAATAAGTGTGAAAACACTTATCCTTTTACCACTTATTTCCAATAATAACAAGACCAAAACGTGTATTTTATGTCGTAAAAGTCGGAATTATGCGTGGTTTGTGTTTTTATTGTGTTTTAGGACCAAAAGATGCAAAAGGAAGAAAACATGGGCTATCACGGGCTTTTATCAAAGAAAAAGACTAAAGATGAAGTCGAAAGATCGAGAATGCAAAAAGAACGAAAGTCCAAGGCCAATTCTGAAGATTTATCAAAGAAAAAGTCTAAAGACGGAAGTTTAATGAAGTCGAAGAACTCAAGTCTAATTATAGAAGAAAATTATAAGACAAGTTCAACTTATATCGACAAATCCCGAGACGACGTCGAGAAAGACAAAGAAATTAAGTCGAGTCGAGACGAGAAGAAAGAAATAAGATAGCTTAAGCATGTAATCTCCCCACCTCCTATAAATACCCTCCTAATATGTCATTAGGAGGGTGTTAGGTGTTTAGTTTTTAGTAGTTGTAGTTTAATTTTTAAGTGCTTTTAATTTTTCTCTCTAGTTTTTCTTTCAAACTTATTTATCTTTACATTAATCTTGTAATCTTTGGGATATTAATCTTTAATCAATCAAGCTTATTTTCTTAATTCTCATTCTACCTTTCTTAATCTTTTTCTTAATCTTGATAATCATGTAGTTAATCTCATCTCTTTGATTAAGTGATTTTTTTATTCATGTGATTGATCTTGTAGTTTTGATGTGGTGGATGTTTTAAGCTTATTGTGGTTATTAATCTTCTAGTGTTTAGCTTATTTTTGATTAAGTTGTTTTGATAGATTAATAGAGTTGCTTATTAGTTGATTTTAAATGTTTTGATTAATTAGTGTTTTTATAGTTTTTAATTTGTGGCTTATTTAGTTCTTCTTAAAATTTATTTGGTTAAAGTTTTGGTTAATTGCTTGTGATAGGTGTGTAAACACCCATCCTTTTACCACTTAATTCTGAGTAAAACGAGACCAAAACACGTATTTAATATCATTTGTTTGGAATTATGCGTGGTTTTTGTGTTTATTGTGTTTTCAGAGCCAACCAGATGGATAATGGAGAAAACATGGGATTGCACGGGATTTATCGAAGAAAAAGACTCAAGATGAAGTCTGTTGTCCAAGAGATGCAAAAGATTTGAAGTCACTGGGCCTGTTCGAAGATTTATCGAAGAAAAGGACCAAAGATGGAAGATTTACATAAGTCGAAGAAACTCAAGTCTATTAAACGAAGAAATTAAAAGACGAGTTGAATTTAATCGACGACAAATCCCGAATCAGAATCGAAAACGTCAACTTTTCTGAAAAGACGAGAAGACAAGAAGAACGGGAGAAAGCCCACTCACCAACCAAAAGACAAGGCTATATAAAGCCCATCCCCTCACACTTTCCTTCCAGTTAGTTTTTTAGTTTTTCTCTCCTCCTTCTTTTTCTCCTTCTTGTTCGTAGGTATCACCAACACCACTAGGGTGTTTGGTGATCTTGATCTTTGTTTTTTTCAATCTTGTAATTTTAATTCTTGTTTTGTGATTGTTAAAACATTAATCATCAATACAAGTTCTTGTTTAATCTTTCCATTTCATCTTGTTCATCATCATCTTTTTATGCAAGTTTTCAAGTTCTTATTTTATTGATTTGATCTTTAAAAGTTGTTGGGTTTTGTGTTTTTGTTGATGGGATTTGTAGTTTATGGTTAGTAGATGCTTTGTGATTAGTTTATTTAAGTTTTTGGTGAAAAACTTGGTGATTTTTGGATTAAAATTGGTTTTCCCTGTTCTTCGGATATGTTACTGTTCTTGAGTGTTTCCCAGACTTCCGGATGAACAAAAGTTCCGGATGAACACCAAAGTTCCGAATGAACATGTTTTTGAAAAGTTCCGATTGAGTTTTCCTTTAAAAGTTCCGAATCAGTTGAAAACTTCCGAACAAACTGAATGTTTCGGATGAACCTAATCTTCCGAATGAACTGAAGTTCCGGATGAACCTAATCTTCCGAATGAACAAAAGTTCCGGATGAGTGTTATTTTCAAAAAGTTCCGAATCAATTTTTATCTTTTAAACTTCCGAATGAACTGAAAGTTCCGGATGAGTCAAAAGTTCCGAATGAGCTGAAAGTTCCGGATGAGTAAAAAGTTCCAAATGAATGTTTGTTGTTTAAGTTCCGAATGAGTTTTTCTTAAAAAGTTCCGAATGAGTTTTATTTCCAATTCTTCCGAATAAACTTCCGGACCAAAAGTTCCGGACGAACTTCCGGATCAACAACTTCCGAAGAAAGTTCCGGATCAACTTCCGAAGAAAGTTCCGAATGAAGACTTCCGGGTGAAAAGTTCCGAATCAAGGGTAACTTCCGAATCAGTGTTCTTTTAAGCATCTTTAATTGTTACTGTTTCTTTAATATTACTGTTTCTATTACTGTTTCTTCACTTTTATTTCATATTTAATTTTACTTCTATTAATTGCCATTAAATTAATTGCCTTTAAACTTAAGTTTAAGTTTATATTTTATACATTTAAACTTTTTAGTAGATTAGAAAATTAAACCCCTTTTTAGTAACCAAGAACAATCATTCCACTTAGAGCCGAGATCAATTCGAGAGGATTCTGAGAGATTAATTGAACCCATAGAAAATCAATGTATCAAATGGCACCGCTGCCGGCTCTTCTCGTTAAGATCAAAAGTTTTTTGTGAGAACTTGGATTTTAGGATCCGTTCCCCGTGAACGTTACTTTTTCATAAAAATTTTCAAAAAATCCTAAAAAATATAAAATTTTCAAAAATACAAAAAAAATTAAAAAACATAAAAACCAAAAATATTTTTGTTTTGCTTTTCTTTGTTCGTTCTTTTGCAGGTGTATGCGCACTCGATCCACGTCTTATCAAGAGCCCGAGCCTCTCGATCACTTAGACATGGCCGGTGTACAAAACAACAACAACATACCACCTCCAAACAATAACAATAACAACAACAACCCGCCTTTAAACAACATGAACAATAAAAACAACAATGAGCCCCTTCCGGATAATCGCCCAATGATTGAATTGCTGCAAGCTCATGTCGATGGCAACACTGATCCAATTGTTATACTAGCAATTACAGCCAACAATTTCGAGCTCAAGTCAGGCTTTATCCAGATGGTCTCTGCTCAACCATTCTTGGGGCGTACCATTGATGACCCACATGACCACATCAAGAGATTCTTGCAACTAACCAACACGGTCAAATTCAATGGTGTTCCACAAGAGGTTATCAGGTTACAACTGTTTCACTTTTCTCTAGAGGGATAAGCCCGGCATTGGCTTGCTAAGGAACCGCCACAGAGTATTCTCTCGTGGACGGATTTGGAAACCAAGTTTATCAATTACTTTTTCCCACCCTCTCGTACTACCGCTTTGCGGAATGAAATCATAAATTTTGAACAAAAGTACGATGAGTCGTTCAGTGAATCTTGGGATCGTTTCAAAGATCTTTTAAGAAAATGCCCACAACATGGTTTTACGAAAGTACATCAAATTAATACTTTTTACAATGGTTTAAGCATGAGTGACCAAGATTCACTAAACAGTGCCTCAGGGGGTAATCTTTTGGCTAAGACTTCCAATGCTGCTTGGGATATCATTGAGAATAAGTCTCATGTGCAAACCAAGAGTGTTCGGACCAATGTCGCTAGTGCTAGCACTAGTGACAGCGACAAGCGACTTGACAAAATCACTACGCTTCTTGAATCGCTTGTCACCCACACCGTCAGCAACAACAACAGCAACAACGCTAAAAACGCTCAAGTCAATGCTGTCAGCCAACCTTGTGAGATATGCGGTGGTCCTCACTCTTACACCACTTGTACCGCCACCCAAGACTACCCTGCTGAGAATGTCAATGCAGCATATGGCACCTATCCTCAACCTGCTTATCAAGCTAGACCTCAAGGTGACCGAAATTTGCTTAGCTACCGCTCCAACAACTACCTCTCACCACCTGGTTTTCCCCAAAACAACCCAAACCAACAACAAAACCTCAACCGCCCTCCTCAACAACAACAACAACCTCGTACACCATACATCCCTCCTCACAAGCAGCAACAACCACCTCAACGAAACAACCAAGTCTACCAGCAACCTCCTTATCAACCACCCGCATATAATGCTCCTACCAACCAACCCACCGCTCTTCACCAAGAAGTGGAAACTTATATGAGGACTAACGATGTGATAGTGGGAAATCTTCAGAGAGAAGTGCTCAACCTGAAAGCAGACTTGGTCAAGCAAGGAAACGATTTGAGAGCGGACATGAGAAACACGTTGGATAGCCAAACAAATGACTTGAAGAACATGATGGCTAGTTTCTTCTAAGGTAATCAACCCTCTTCTTCGGGTACTCTTCCGAGTAACACCGTTGTGAATCCAAGAGGGGAGATGAAAGCAATCACCACTCGCAGTGGTAAAGGTACAAAGGAACCCGAGTGTCCTATACCTCCACCGGTGGTTGTGACTAAGGAGAACGAGTCACCTGCTCCTATTCCTTATCCTTCTACTTCCCCAATTTCTCCACCTCTTCCTTCTACCCCTCCTCCACCCGTGGTTGTGGGTGATCCTATTCCCCTAAAACCTTCTTCTTCATCCAATATACCTTATCCTTCAAGGTTGAGGAAAGAGAAGCAAAAGAGCAAGGATGATATTCAAGTTTCAAACTTTCTCAAAATGTTTAAACAATTGAATTTTAACATCTCCTTTGCCGAGGCTCTCGCTCACATGCCCAAATACGCTAAGATGTTTAAAGATCTTCTAAACGACAAGGAGAAGCTTCTTGATATTTCTAACACCCAACTTAATGAGAATTGCTCTGCAGTGCTCTTAAGGAAATTGCCTACCAAGCTTGGTGATCCGGGTCGTTTCCTTATCCCTTGCAACTTCCCGGGAGTAAAGAATTGCATAGCCCTAGCTGATCTAGGTGCCAGTATTAATCTAATGCCTCTAAGTGTTTGGAAGCAATTATCTCTCCCTGAGCTAGTCCCCACCAAAATGACTTTGGAATTAGCTAACCGCACGGTTGCTTATCCAGTGGGGATAGCCGAAGACGTCTTTGTAGGAGTCGACAAATTCACTTTTCCTGCTGATTTCGTCGTTGTTGACTACGACATGGACCCTCGTGTGCCATTGATCGTTGGTCGTCCATTCCTGAGGACCGGTCGCACTCTAATCGATGTTGAAGCCGGTGAGCTTATCATGAGAGTGGGTGACGATAAGATCGTCTTCAACATGGGAAAGCTTTCTAAACAACCTTATTCATACGAGAGTGTTAATTGTATTGACGTTCTTGATGAGGCTTGTGAAGAACACTTCAAAGATGCTTGTAAAAGTATTCCTACCTCTCTTCCCAATGTTGAGACCGTTTCCTCTATCGACTCATCACTATCTCTATTTGGAGAAAGTGATTTCCTTTGGAAAGATTTGGAAGCCACCATGGGAGATGTGAATTTAGACAATGACGCTTCTACTACCAATTGGGATGAAGATCTCCGCCTCATTGAAAACCTTCTCAAAGAAGACAATCTTTCTCCTCTATCTCCGACGGTTACTGCTATTGATCCTCTTTCTCCTAAAGAGGTGACTAATGATGATCCATCGTTAGTTTCACCATCTATTGAGGATCCTCCCACTCTTGAGCTTAAGGACCAACCTCCTCATCTTGAGTACGTTTTCCTTGAAGATAACGAGAAGTCTCCCGTCATCATCACAAAGGACCTAAAAGAAGAAGAAAAAGCCCGACTTGTCGCCGTGTTGAAGAAGCATAAAACAGCTATCGCTTGGAAATTCTCCGACATTCGTGGAATTGATCCTCACTTCTGCACAGACAAAATTCTCATGGAGGACGACTTTAAGCCCACAATTCAAAGCCAACGAAGGGTGAATACAAAAATACATGAAGTCATCAAAACAGAGGTTATCAAACTTCTTGATGCGGGTATGATTTACCCTATTTCGGATTCACCATGGGTTAGTCCAATCCATTATGTGCCTAAGAAAGGCGGCATCACCGTTGTGCCCAATGCAAACAACGAGTTGATTCCTACCCGTCTCGTTACTGGGTGGAGAGTTTGTATAGACTACCGCAAACTCAATGATGCCACGAGAAAGGATCATTTCCCTCTACCTTTTATGGACGAAATGCTTGAACGTTTAGCGGGTAATGAATATTACTGCTTTCTTGATGGTTTCTCGGGTTACTTCCAAATACCCATCGATCCCCAAGATCAAGAGAAGACAACATTCACTTGTCCCTATGGCACATTTGCTTACAAAAGAATGCCTTTTGGCTTATGCAATGCCCCCGGGAGTTTCCAAAGATGCATGTTGGCTATATTCCATGACATGGTTGAACAAACCATGGAAGTCTTCATGGATGATTTCTCGGTCTTTGGGGATTCCTTCTCTTCTTGCCTTGCCAATTTGGAACGTATGCTTCAGCGGTGCGAAGACACTCGCCTTGTTCTAAATTGGGAAAAATGCCATTTTATGGTAAAAGAAGGCATTGTGCTAGGACACAAAATCTCTAAAGCCGGTCTTGAAGTCGACCGTGATAAAGTCGATGTTATCTCCAAGTTGCCTCCACCTTCAACCGTGAAGGGTGTGAGAAGTTTCCTGGGTCATGCGGGCTTCTACCGTCGATTCATCAAAGATTTTTCTCAAATCGCTCGCCCGATGACCCACCTCTTGGAAAAAGATACTCCTTTTATCTTTTCCAAAGAGTGTCTTGAAGCCTTCAACTCGCTTAAGGATAAGCTTACTAAGGCACCCGTCTTGGTTACCCCTAATTGGGAGATGCCTTTCGAGTTGATGTGCGATGCTAGCGACTTTGCTATTGGTGCGGTTTTGGGCCAAAGAGTGAATAAACACTTCCAACCAATCCACTATGCTAGCAAGACTATGACGGGGGCACAATTGCATTATACGACAACCGAAAAAGAGCTTTTAGCTGTTGTCTATGCTTTTGAAAAGTTCCGCCTCTATCTTGTCCTTTCCACCACTATCGTATACACGGACCATTCCGCGTTGAAGTACTTGATGACAAAGCATGATTCCAAGCCAAGACTTCTTCGCTGGGTTTTAATCCTTCAAGAAATCAACATTGAAATTCGTGACAAGAAAGGAGCAGAAAACCTGGCCGCGGATCATCTGAGCAGACTTGAGGATCCATATCAAGGGGATCATCCGAACAAAGAGATCAATGAATCTTTCCCCCTTGAGACCTTAATGTCTATAGATCTCAATCTCGATGGCACCCCGTGGTTTGCGGATATTGCAAACTACTTAACGGGTGGTGTTCTCATCCAAGGGTTAACATCCCAACAAAAAAAGAAGTTCTTGAACGATGTTAAAACTTACTTTTGGGATGACCCTTTTCTATTCAAACAATGCGCTGACTTGATTATTCGCCGATGTGTTGATGGACCGGCCGCTTTGGACATTCTCCAAGCTTGCCACAAAGGACCCACCGGTGGTCACTTTGGTCCCAACTACACTGCCAAAAAAGTGTTTGATTCGGGATTCTATTGGCCCACCATTTACCGTGATGCTCACGAGATGGTTAAACATTGTGATACTTGCCAAAAACAAGGCAAGATCACACATAAAGATGAGATGCCTCAAAATTTCATACAAGAATGTGAAATCTTTGATGTATGGGGCATCGACTTTATGGGGCCATTCCCTCCTTCTAAAGGCAACAAATACATCCTTGTCGCTGTTGACTACGTTTCCAAATGGGTTGAAGCCAAGGCTTTACCCACTAACGACGCGAGGGTGGTTTGTAAATTCTTGAAACAATTGTTTGCTCGATTCGGTGTTCCTCGTGCTATTATCAGTGACCGCGAGACTCATTTTTGCAACGATCAATTTGCAAGAGTCATGGCGAAGTATGGTGTCAATCACCGTCTTTCCACCGCTTATCATCCTCAAACCAACGGTCAAGCCGAAATATCCAACCGTGGATTGAAAAGAATTTTGGAACGTACTGTGGGAGAGCATCGCGCCGCGTGGGCCGATAAGTTAGATGATGCTCTGTGGGCTTTCCGTACTGCTTACAAGACCCCGATCGGCTGTACGCCCTATCGTCTTGTGTACGGGAAAGCTTGTCACCTCCCTATCGAGCTGGAACATAAGGCGTACTGGGCCTTGAAGTGGGCTAACTTCGACATCAACAAAGCCGGTGATTTTCGCAAGATTCAACTCAACGAGCTACAAGAATTGAGGAATCAAGCTTACGAGAACTCATTGATATACAAGGAGAAGACCAAGATGATCCACGATGCTAAAATCAAGAACCAAGAGTTCCACGTTGGTGGTCAAGTCTTACTCTTTAACTCTCGGTTGAAGATCTTCTCAGGCAAGTTGAAGAGCCGCCGGTCTGGTCCATTCACCATCGCCAATGTTTTTCCCTATGGCACCATTGAGCTTTCTCAGCCAAATGGGCCCAACTTCAAGGTGAATGGCCAGCGTTTGAAATTGTACTTTGGTGAGGACATCTCTCAAGAGATGATTCCATCCCTCACCACGTTCCCCATGAACTAATTTTGGGTCGAGTCAGGCTCGTGACTCGGTTATCAAAAACAAGCGCTTCTCGGGAGGCAGCCCGAGTATCTATCCTTTTATGTTTTCACCTCCTAAGTGTAGGGGGACCTCTATAGGTGTTTGTCTGTGTGTGGTGATGTGATTACAGGGATTAGGGCACTCTTGGAACCTACGAAGAACCGTGCTCCCGTGTTATCCGAAATCCGGTTCTATCTCTCAACTATCGTGACTCAATTTTCTTCATACTCACATTTGAAATTGATCACTTTAGTCGTCTCTTCCTTAACTTGAGTTAACCAACGTGCACAATGTCATAAGTGTAGGGGAGACTTTTCCCACATGCTTAAACATTGAGGACAATGTTTATCTTAAGTGTAGGGTGGACTTCTATCGAAGTTTTAAGTGGACTTTTCCATGAAAATGCCTTCATTTAACCGGAAAATCATCTTTTTCAAATTTTTTATTAACTTTGGCCATTTAGTTGTAATTTTTAAATTTGTATCGTTGCTTTCATATGTATATATCCCGCAATAAAGTCAAAAATATTAATAAAGTGGTGTAGCTAGTTTAGAAGTCTTTGACATATTAGGCCCGTTGCGTTTATTTTGACTCAACCCGAATAGACTTATCCAAGTTTATTCTAGCTAGTATCCTTAACCATGTAGACCTTAATTGGTTTATTAGGCTAAGTGTCCACGAGTCTCATTACTTGAGATTTTGAATTGTGGAGGACGAGAAATGATAGAGTCAATTATAAGTCGCTATTCTTGCACAAGCTCACTTGGTGTAATTATTTGCCTATTCTCCCATCACTTGCTAATAATTTATCTGCAATAAGTAAGGTCGTACGATTTGAAAAGTTACTTAGCTTCTAGCCCAAGATCGTTTAAAAGTTGCTCGGTAATGATAAGAGTTCATAGCCAAGGCATAACTTATGAAGCGGGGCGCGAAGATTGGCGAGTCCGAAAAGGCCCTAACAAGGCATGAGGATTCCATTTTATTGCTAAAGATCCAAAGTGATGTGAAAAGCATTATTCCCAAAGTCAATATGAAGGATCAAGACTCACGACGAAAAGCAATCAACTCCCGTAAAGATCATGGAGAAGTCTATCCGAAAAGACCCTAACAAGGTATGAGGATAAATTGATCCAAGTCCGAAAAGGAGGCGGATCGTTGTATCTCAAAATCCCAATTAGAGATTGAAGAATAATCATGAAGTCGTGGTCAACAAAGTTGGAGAACCCCTCAAAAGTCTCCAAGTGAAGAAACTCTATTAACGATGAGAAGACCATTATCTCAAGCACGTCTCTCAAGATATGAAGTATGAAGTACATGCCAAATATCGGCCTGAGAAAGGTCTCAAATCGTGAACCGAGTTATGCCAAGATATGAACTTTTTGATATCCCGAGAAGCAGTTTTAATAGATTTTGTCCTTTAGCTAACTATTGATCAAATCGTCCTACTTTGCTTTCGGCCTAAATAAACTATCAAAATAAGTCCAAAAATGCATCTTCATGATCATTCTAAGACAAAAATAAAATATAAGAGATACACCTAGGAATAAGGGAGTTTAAGCATTTAATTAAGCCATGTGTGTAAGTGTTTGATTTACTAACTTATAATAACAATGATCTCGTTTTTTAAGCTTAGTTTGGGGAACGTGAAACTTGAGGGTGATAAATCTTCGCAGCACCAAAGTCCTAATGTAAGTCCTTGATTTCTTTGCAAGATATTGCCATCCTTTTGTTTACTTTAAAGTTTTAATTTCTCTTAGTATTTTAATTTTTGTTTAAGTAGTACTTTAAATAAGGCCAAGGTTGATTAATTATGAGAAAAGTGTAAAATTGCTTTATCACTAAGCATTGCATGAGGGCATGGCAATAGCTAAGTGTAGGGGATTTGATAGGTGTGTAAACAACCATCCTTTTACCACTTAATTCTGAGTAAAACGAGACCAAAACACGTATTTAATATCATTTGTTTGGAATTATGCGTGGTTTTTGTGTTTATTGTGTTTTTAGAGCCAACCGGATGGATAATGGAGAAAACATGGGATTGCACGGGATTTATCAAAGAAAAAGACTCAAGATGAAGTCTATTGTCCAAGAGATGCAAAAGATTTGAAGTCACTGGGCCTGTTCGAAGATTTATCGAAGAAAATGACCAAAGATGGAAGATTTACATAAGTCGAAGAAACTCAAGTCTATTAAACGAAGAAATTAAAAGACGAGTTGAATTTAATCGACGACAAATCCCGAATCAGAATCGAAAACGTCAACTTTTCTGAAAAGACGAGAAGACAAGAAGAACGGGAGAAAGCCCACTCACCAACCAAAAGACAAGGCTATATAAAGCCCATCCCCTCACACTTTCCTTCCAGTTAGTTTTTTAGTTTTTCTCTCCTCCTTCTTTTTCTCCTTCTTGTTCGTAGGTATCACCAACACCACTAGGGTGTTTGGTGATCTTGATCTTTGTTTTTTTCAATCTTGTAATTTTAATTCTTGTTTTGTGATTGTTAAAACATTAATCATCAATACAAATTCTTGTTTAATCTTTCCATTTCATCTTGTTCATCATCTACTTTTTATGCAAGTTTTCAAGTTCTTATTTTATTGATTTGATCTTTAAAAGTTGTTGGGTTTTGTGTTTTTGTTGATGGGATTTGTAGTTTATGGTTAGTAGATGCTTTGTGATTAGTTTATTTAAGTTTTTGGTAAAAAACTTGGTGATTTTTGGATTAAAATTGGTTTTCCCTGTTCTTCGGATATGTTACTGTTCTTGAGTGTTTCCCAGACTTCCGGATGAACAAAAGTTCCGGATGAACACCAAAGTTCCGAATGAACATGTTTTTGAAAAGTTCCGATTGAGTTTTCCTTTAAAAGTTCCGAATCAGTTGAAAACTTCCGAACAAACTGAAAGTTCCGGATGAACCTAATCTTCCGAATGAACTGAAGTTCCGGATGAACCTAATCTTCCGAATGAACAAAAGTTCCGGATGAGTGTTATTTTCAAAAAGTTCCGAATCAATTTTTATCTTTTAAACTTCCGAATGAACTGAAAGTTCCGGATGAGTCAAAAGTTCCGAATGAGCTGAAAATTCCGGATGAGTAAAAAGTTCCGAATGAATGTTTGTTGTTTAAGTTCCGAATGAGTTTTTCTTAAAAAGTTCCAAATGAGTTTTATTTCCAATTCTTCCGAATAAACTTCCGGACCAAAAGTTCCGGACGAACTTCCGATCAACAACTTCCGAAGAAAGTTCCGGATCAACTTCCGAAGAAAGTTTCGAATGAAGGATGTTCCAAAAGTTCCGAATGAAGACTTCCGGGTGAAAAGTTCCGGGTTAAAAGTTCCGAATCAAGGGTAACTTCCGAATCAGTGTTCTTTTAAGCATCTTTAATTGTTACTGTTTCTTTAATATTACTGTTTCTATTACTGTTTCTTCACTTCTATTTCATATTTAATTTTACTTCTATTAATTGCCATTAAATTAATTGCCTTTAAATTTAAGTTTAAGTTTACATTTTATACATTTAAACTTTTTAGTAGATTAGAAAATTAAAACCCCTTTTTAGTAACCAAGAACAATCATTCCACTTAGAGCCGAGATCAATTCGAGAGGATTCTGAGAGATTAATTGAACCCATAGAAAATCAGTGTATCAGCTTGTTTGGTTTATGCTTATTCGTGGCTTATTTCTTAAGTTTTGTTGTTACTGTTTATCTGTTTCCGTGCTTTAACTTCTTCGGAAAAGGGTTTTGTTTTTCTGAAAACATCCCTTTTTCTGAATTGCCTTTATTCCGAAATACTCTTTTTCCTGAAATCATCATTTTTCTGAAAATCCATTATTCCGAAGTTCCCTTTTCTATGAATTCATCATTTCTATGAAAAGTTCACTATTCCGAAAAAGTTCATTATTCTGAAAACATCTTTATTCCGAAAACCCTTCTTTTTCTGAAAAGTCAGTTATTCCGAAAAACACAATTTCTCTGAAAAGTCCTTTATTCCGAAAATGTCATTTTCTATGAAAAGTTCATTATTCCGAAAAAACCAATTTTTCTGAAAAAGCTTTAATCCGAAATAATCACTTTTCCGAAAACCCTTGTTTTTCCGAAGAAACCTCTTTCTCTGAAAAGACCATTATTCCGAAGATACTATTTTTTCTGAAAACATTGTTATTCCGAAAATCCTATTTTTCTGAAAAGCTTGTTATTCCGAAGAAGCCATTTTTCTGAAATTCCAATTTTAAGACTTAGTTTAATTAGTAATTTTCTGAATTGTTTCTATTTTCCAAATTTTAATTTTTCCCGCCTTTTTACTTAGCATTGTTTTAACTTGTTTTATCTAAGACTAAATTTTCAAGCTTTCAACGATATTTTTATTTTTAGCTTAAAATAGATAACCAATCCCTTTTATTTTCCACCAAGAACGACTGAGTCGCACTTTCTACCAATAATCAATTCGAAAAGATCGGATTCAACGAATTTTCATACGAGGCCTAAAAACCTTGTATTAAATGGCGCTGCTGCCGGCTCTTTTCGTTAAGATTAACGGTTTATTGTGAGAGACGCGTTGCATTTTGGGATCCGTTCATTCTTGAACGTTATTTCCCTTGCTTTTAAATTTTCAAAAATCCTTAAAAATTAAAAAATTTCAAAAATACAAAAAAAAAAAAAACATAAAAACCAAAAATATTTCTTGTATATTTTTCTTTTCTTTTTGTAGGTGTGCATGCGTACTCGTGCTCGTAAGACGAAAGTAGCTCAAGCCGAAGTCATTACTCAACCTATTGTCACCATGGACAATCAACCAATGATCGAGCTTTTGCAATCACACGTAGAGGGCAACACCGATGCTATTGTCATACCCGAGATTGGAGCCAATAACTTCGAGCTTAAATCCGGCTTCATTCAAATGGTCTCTGCTCAACCCTTCTTGGGGCGTTCAATTGATGATCCTCATGACCATATTAAAAGGTTTCTTCAACTCACTAATACGGTTAAGTATAATGGGGTTTCACAAGAGGTAATTCGCTTGCAACTTTTTCCTTTCTCCTTAGAGGGACAAGCCCGACATTGGCTTGATAAGAACCGCCACAAAGTATTCTTACGTGGACGGATTTAGAGACCAAATTCATCAACTACTTTTCCCAACCCTCACGTACTACCGTTTTGCGGAATGAAATCATTACTTTTGAACAAAAGTACGGTGAGACATTTAGTGAATCTTGGGACCGTTTTAAGGAACTTTTAAGAAAGTGTCCACAACATGGTTTAACAAAAGTACATCAAATCAATACTTTTTACAATGGTTTAAGCATGAATGACCAAGATTCACTAAATAGTGCCTCGGGGGGTAACATTTTGGTTAAGTCTGCTAATGCCGCTTGGGATATTATTGAGAACAAATCTAGAGTGCAACCAAGAGTGTTCGGACCAATGTGGCTAGTGCTAGCACTAATGAGAGCGACAAGAGAATTGAAAAGATCACTTCGCTTGTTGAATCACTTGCTCTCCAAGCCGCCAATAATACCAAAGCTATCACTGCCCAAGCTAGTGCTTTGACTCAATCATGTGAAATATGTGGGGGATCTCACTCATACACCGATTGTCTTTCGACTCATGACAATTCGGAAAATGTGTATGCCGCCAACGGTAACTATTCTACGGGAGGCTATCAAGCATGTCCTCAAGGTGACCGTAATTTGCTCAGCTATCGCTCAAACAACTTTCTTTCACCACCCGGTTTTCCCCCATAAAACCCAAACAACCTCCATCGCAACAATCAAAATAAACCTCAAGCTCCAAATCAATATCAAAACCAAAGAAACCCATATCTACCTCAAAGAAACAACCAAGTTTACCAACAACCCGCTTATCAACCACCCGCCTACCATGCTCCTCCTCCCAACCAACCCACCGCATTACACCAACATGTTGAAACCTACATGAGGACTAATGATGCGATAGTGCAAAATCTTCAGCGGGAAATGGCTAACATGAAAGCAGATATGGTGAAACAAGGGAATGATCTTCGAGCCGATATGCGAAACACTTTGGCAAGTCAAACGAATGACATAAGGAACATGATGGCTAGTTTCTTCCCAAGTAATCAAGCCTCTGGTTCGGGTTCTCTTCCGAGTAACACCGTTGCTAATCCAAGAGGGGAGATGAAAGCAATCACCACTCGCAGTGGAAAAGGTTTAAAGGAACCCGAGCTTCATACACCTACACCAGTGATTATGATAAAGGAAAACGAGTCTCCTTCTCCAATTCCTCCACCTTCTATTTCTCCAACACCTCCAACTTCTACTTCTCCAATTCCACCACCTTCTACTTCCACCCCTCCACCACCCAAGGATGTGAGTGAGAATTCCATTCCAAAGCCCTCATCTCAACCCGATATACCTTATCCTTCAAGGTTGAGGAAAGAGAAATTGAAGAACAAGGATGATATTCAGGTTTCTAACTTTCTCAAAATGTTTAAACAACTGAATTTTAATATCTCCTTTGCTGAGGCTCTCGCTCACATGCCGAAATATGCTAAAATGTTTAAAGATCTTCTCAGTGATAAGGAGAAACTTATCGATATTGCTCAGACCCAACTTAACGAGAATTTCTCCGCAGTGCTCTTAAGGAAATTACCAACCAAACTTGGTGATCCGGGTCGTTTCTTGATTCCTTGCAACTTCCCTGGGGTAGAGAATTGTATTGCCCTAGCCGATCTAGGTGCTAGTATCAACTTAATGCCTCTAAGCGTTTGGAAACAATTGTCTCTACCCGAGCTAGTCCCCACACGAATGACTTTGGAATTAGCTAACCGTACGGTTGCTTATCCAGTGGGGATAGCCGAAGACGTCTTTGTCGGTGTCGACAAATTCACCTTTCCGGCAGATTTTGTTGTCGTTGACTACGAGATGGACCCCCGCGTTCCATTAGTCGTTGGACGTCCATTCTTGAGGACCGGTCGCACTCTCATTGATGTAGCCGCGGGCGAATTAATCATGAGAGTCGGTGACGATAAAATCGTCTTCAACATGGGTAAACTTTCTAAGCAGCCTTCTGAAAACGAGAGTGTTAATTTCATTGACGTTCTTGATGAGGCTTGTGAAGAACACTTCAAAGACGCTTGTAAAAGTGGTTCTTCTTCTCTACCCACTGTTGAGACCGTTGCCTCTATTGCTCCATCACTAACTCCATTTGGAGATAGTGATTTCATTTTCAAAGACATTGAAGCAACTTTGGGAGATGTGGACTTAAAATATGACGATTCTCCCTCCAATTGGGATGAAGACATTCGTACCATTCAGAAACTTCTCAATGAGGACCATATTTCTCCACCTTCTCCTAAGGATATCTCTATCGATGAACCGAATTTGACTACGCCTTCCATCGAAAATCCTCCGGATTTAGAACTTAAGGACCTACCGTCTCATCTCGAGTATGTTTTCCTTGAAGAAAACAAGAAGTCACCCGTCATCATCGCAAAGGACTTGAAAGAGGAAGAAAAATCTCGACTTATCGCCGTGCTGAAGAATCACAAGAAAGCGATCGCTTGGAAAATCTCCGATATTCGTGGAATTGATCCTCACTTTTGCATACATAAAATTCTCATGGAGGACGACTTTAAACCCACTATTCAAAGCCAAAGAAGGGTGAATCCTAAGATCCATGACGTTATCAAAAAAGAGGTTATCAAACTTCTTGATGAGGGAATGATCTACCCTATCCCGGATTCACCATGGTTTAGTCCCGTTCATTGTGTGCCTAAGAAAGGCGGAATCACCGTTGTTCCCAATGAAAACAACGAGTTGATTCCTACTCGACTCGTAACGGGTTGGCGAGTTTGCATAGACTATCGCAAACTCAATGATGCTACGAGAAAGGATCATTTTCCCCTTCCTTTCATGGACCAAATGCTTGAACGTCTAGCGGGTAATGACTATTACTGCTTTTTAGACGGTTTCTCCGGGTATTTTCAAATTCCCATCGATCCCAAAGACCAAGAGAAAACAACATTCACTTGTCCTTATGGAACATTTGCTTATAAAAGAATGCCTTTCGGCTTATACAATGCTCCTGGGACATTTCAAAGGTGTATGATGGCTATCTTCCATGACATGGTTGAAGAAACTACGGAAGTCTTCATGGATGATTTCTCGGTTTTTGGTGATTCTTTCTCTCATTGCCTTGCCAATTTAGAACGCATGCTTAAGCGGTGTGAAGACACTCGCCTTGTTCTAAATTGGGAAAAATGCCATTTCATGGTAAAAGAAGGCATTGTGCTTGGACATAAAATGTCAAAAGCAGGTCTTGAAGTGGACCGTGCTAAAGTGGATGTCATAGCCAAATTACCTCCACCTTCAACCATGAAGGGTGTGAGAAGTTTCCTTGGTCATGCGGGCTTCTATCGTCGATTCATTCAAGATTTTTCTAAAATCGCTCGCCCGATGACCCACCTCTTGGAAAAAGATACTCCTTTCATCTTTTCCAAAGAGTGTCTTGAATCCTTCAATCTTCTTAAGGATAAGCTAACTAAGGCACCGGTCTTGGTTACCCCTAATTGGGAGCTACCTTTTGAATTGATGTGTGATGCTAGCGACTTTGCTATTGGAGCGGTTTTGGGCCAAAGAGTGAACAAACACTTCCAACCAATTCACTATGCTAGCAAGACAATGACAGGGGCTCAATTGCATTATACCACTACCGAAAAAGAGGTTTTAGCTGTAGTGTATGCTTTTGAGAAGTTCCGCCCCTATCTTGTCCTTTCTACCAGCATCGTGTATACCGATCATTCAGCGTTGAAGTACTTGTTGACTAAGCAAGATTCTAAGCCAAGACTTCTTCGTTGGGTTTTGCTCCTTCAAGAATTTAAAATTGAAATTCGTGACAAGAAGGATGCCGAAAACCTAGCCGCGGATCATCTAAGTAGACTTGAGGATCCTTATCAAGGGGATCATCCGAATCAAGATATCAATAACTCTTTTCCCCTTGAGACCTTAATGTCTATCGATTCCAATCTTGATGACACCCCGTGGTTTGCGGACATTGCAAACTACTTGGCGGGTGGAATTCTCAAGGAAGGGTTAACGTCCCAACAAAAGAAAAAGTTCTTTAAATACATTGAACATTATTTCTGGGACGACCCTTACCTTTTCAAACAATGTGTTGATCTAATTATTCGTCGATGTGTTGATGGGCCGGCAGCGGTACAAATCCTTGATGCTTGCCATAAAGGACCCACCAGTGGTCACTTTGGTCCCAATTACACCGCGAAGAAAGTATTCGACTCTGGATTCTATTGGCCTACCATTTATCGTGACGCTCACGAAATGGTTAAACATTGTGATGCTTGCCAAAGACAAGGCAAGATCACACATAAAGATGAGATGCCTCAAAATTTCATACAAGAATGTGAAATCTTTGATGTATGGGGCATCGACTTTATGGGGCCATTTCCATCATCTAAAGGGAACAAGTACATCCTACTAGCCATTTACTACGTTTCTAAATGGGTTGAAGCTAAGGCTCTCCCCACGAACGATGTGAGGGTGGTTGTGAACTTTTTGAAGCAGCTGTTTGCTCGATTCGGTGTTCCTCGTGCTATTATCAGTGACCGCGGGACTCATTTTTGCAACGATCAATTTGCAAGATTCATGGCTAAGTATGGTGTCAATCACCGTCTTTCCACCACTTATCATCCTCATACCAATGGTCAAGCCGAGATATCTAACCGTGGATTGAAGCGAATTCTGGAGCGTATTGTGGGAGAGCATCGTGCCTCGTGGGCTGATAAGTTAGATGATGCTTTGTGGGCTTTCCGTACCGCTTATAAGACCCCGATTGGTTGTACACCGTATCGTCTTGTGTACGGGAAAGCATGCCACCTCCCTATCGAGCTGGAACATAAGGCTTTTTGGGCCTTGAAGTGGGCCAATTTCGACATCAACAAAGCCGGCGATCTTTGAAAGATTCAACTCAATGAGCTCAATGAACTGAGGAATGAAGCATATGAGAACTCATTGATCTACAAGGAGAAGACAAAGATCATCCATGATACAAGAATTAAGAACCGAGAGTTCCACGTTGGTGATCAAGTTTTACTCTTTAACTCTCGGTTGAAGATCTTCTCGAGAAAGCTGAAGAGCCACTGGTCTGGTCCATTCACCGTCGCCAAAGTCTTCCCCTATGGCACCATTGAGCTTTCTCAGCCAAATGGGCCCAATTTTAAGGTGAATGGCCAACGCGTGAAGTTGTACTTTGGTGAGGACATCTCTCATGAGATGATTCTATCCCTCACCACATTTCCCTTGTATTATGTTCTGGGTCGAGTCAGGCTCGTGACTCGGTTAACAAAAACAAGCGCTTCTCGGGAGGCAACCCGTTGATCTATCCTTTACCGTTTTCATAATAAGTGTAGGGGGAGCCCCCGTATGTGTTCATTGTGTTGTTTCTTCTTTTGTGCAGGGATTAAAGCTTCAAAGATCCATTCTCGATGACTTTTGACGAACCGTGATCCCGCGTTCCCGTCTTCCCGGTTCTATCCTAAAATGTCGTGATTCAATATTTCATATCTTATATGTTCACATTGAAATCACTATAGTTGTCCTTTCCTTAGCATGATTTAAACAAAGTGCACAATGTCATAAGTGTAGGGGAGTTTACTCCCACATGCTTAAACATTAAGGACAATGTTTATCTCAAGTGTAGGGGGACTTCTATCGAAGTAAGTGGTCTTTTCCATGAATTTGTCCTCATTTTAACTGGAAAATTTGATTTTTCGACATTTTTCAAAATTTTTAATCTATTTTGGCCCAGTTGTATAGTTGTATTTTCCTTTGTTATGGTTATTTTTTTCCTTGCTAAAATAAAGTTTAATAAAGTGGTTTTAATTTTTTTTCAAAGTCGTTAATATTTTGACTCAACCCGAGTTTACTTATCTAAGTTTACTCTAGCTAGTATCCTTAACGTGTTTAAGTCAAGTTTTGCTAGGCTTTTATATAGGGAACTTTAAAATGCGAAAGTCTTAACTCTCACGGGTTAAGAACAAGAACTTTTCGCAAGTTCCTATAATTGATCCTAGAGAGTCGTTTATCAAGGGAACTTTAAAATGCGATTTATAAACTTGAAAAAGTCTAAGAATTTGCAAGATCCTATAGACGACTCGAAAACCCAAAACATTGATTTAATTGGCTAAGCATCCACGAGTCTCATTCCTTGAGATTTTAAACTGTGGAGAACGAGAGATGATAGAGTCAATTATAAGTTTGGTATTCTTTCATGAATTTATGTGAGTTGATTATAAGCCTATTCTCCCATCGCTTGCTAATAAATTTATCTACAATAAATAAGGTTGTACGGTTTGAAAAGTTACTTAGCTTCTAGCACAAGATCGTTTAAAAGTTGCTCGGTATTAATTAGAGTTCATAGCCAAGGCATAACTTATTGAAGCGGGATGCGAAGATTGGCGAGTCTGAAAAGGCCCTAACAAGGCATGAGGGCTACATTTTGTTGCTAAAGATCCAAAAGTGATGTGAAGAATCATTTATCAAAGATCAATATGAAGGATCGAGACACACGACGAAAAGCAAATACTCCCCTAAAGATCATGGAGAAGTCTATCCGAAAAGACCCTAGCAAGGTATGAGGATAAATAGATCCAAGTCCTAAAAGGAGGTGGATCGTTGTATATCAAAGTCCAAAGTAATGATTGGAGAAAAAAGAAGAAGTCGGGGTCCAAATATGAAGAATCTCTCAAAACTTCAAGTGAAGAAATTCCTATTATGAAGAGAAGACCATAATTTCAAGAACATCTCTTAAACATTTGAAGTATGAAGTCGCTGCCAAATATCGGTCCGATAAAGGTCTCAAATCGTGAAACGAGTTATGCCAAGATATGAACTTTGAAAGGTCCCGAGAAGCAGTTTTAAAAGATTTTGTCCTTTAGCTAACTATTGATTAAATCGTCCCACTTTATTTTCAGCCTAAATAACTATCGAACTATTTTAAACAATGCATCCTCGTGATCATTTAAGACATTATTAAAATATAAGAGATACACCTAGGAATAAGGGAGTCTAAGTGAATAATTGGGCCACATGAGTTCGCGTTAGTTTGCTAACTTATAATAATAATGATCTCGTTTTTAAGCTTGGTATGGAGAACATGAAACTTGAGAGTGATGAACATTCATGACAACCTAAAACCCCAATGTAAGTCTTTGATTTCTTACGTAGTTTGT
This sequence comes from Glebionis coronaria, assembly GCA_025667525.1. NCBI lineage: Eukaryota > Viridiplantae > Streptophyta > Magnoliopsida > Asterales > Asteraceae > Glebionis > Glebionis coronaria. The sequence continues at coordinate 348,216,495 of CM046874.1, read as the reverse complement.
TCTTTTAGTTTTCTTAGTGTTTAGTATTTAATAAAGGCCAAAGTGGGTTATCTATGATGAAATATGTAAACCGTGCTTTGAAATTAGTGCATTGCATGAGGACATTGCAATGGTCAAGTGTAGGGGATTTAATACTTGTGAAAACACTTATCCTTTTACCACTTATTTCTAATAATAACAAGACCAAAACGTGTATTTTATGTCGTAAAAGTCGGAATTATGCGTGGTTTGTGTTTTTATTGTGTTTTAGGACCAAAAGATGCAAAAGGAAGAAAACATGGGCTATCACGGGCTTTTATCGAAGAAAAAGACTAAAGACGAAGTCGAAAGATCGAGAATGCAAAAAGAACGAAAGTCCAAGGCCAATTCTGAAGATTTATTGAAGAAAAAGTCTAAAGACGGAAGTTTAATGAAGTCGAAGAACTCAAGTCTAATTATAGAAGAAAATTATAAGACAAGTTCAACTTATATCGAAAAATCTCGAGACGACGTCGAGAAAGACAAAGAAATTAAGTCGAGTCGAGACGAGAAGAAAGAAATAAGGTAGCTTAAGCATGTAATCTCCCCACCTCCTATAAATACCCTCCTAATATGTCATTAGGAGGGTGTTAGGTGTTTAGTTTTTAGTAGTTGAAGTTTAAAATTTAAGTGCTTTTAATTTTTTTCTCTAGTTTTTCTTTCAAACTTATTTATCTTTACATTAATCTTGTAATCTTTGGGATATTAATCTTTAATCAATCAAGCTTATTTTCTTAATTCTCATTCTACCTTTCTTAATCCTTTTCTTAATGTTGATAATCATGTAGCTAATCTCATCTCTTTGATTAAGTGATTGTTTTATTCATGTGATTGATCTTGTAGTTTTGATGTGGTGGATGTTTTGAGCTTATTCTGGTTATTAATCTTCTAGTGTTTGGCTTATTTTTTATTAAGTTGTTTTGATAGATTAATAGAGTTGCTTATTAGTTGATTTTAAATGTTTTGATTAATTAGTGTTTTTATAGTTTTTAATTTGTGGCTTATTTAGTTCTTCTTAAAATTTATTTGGTTAAAGTTTTGGTTAATTGCTTGTTTGGTTTGTGCTTATTTGTGGCTTATTTCTTAAGTTTTGGTGTTACTGTTTATCTGTTTCCGTGCTTTAACTTCTTCGGAAAAGGGTTTTGTTTTTCTGAAAACATCCCTTTTTCTGAATTGCCTTTATTCTGAAATACTCTTTTTACTGAAATCATCATTTTTCTGAAAAGCCATTATTCCGAAATTCCCTTTTCTATGAATTCATCATTTCTATGAAAAGTTCACTATTCCGAAAAAGTTCATTATTCTGAAAACATCTTTATTCCAAAAACCCTTCTTTTTCTGAAAAGTCTGTTATTCCGAAAAACACAATTTCTTTGAAAAGTCCTTTATTCCGAAAATGTCATTTTCTATGAAAAGTTCATTATTCCGAAAAAACCAGTTTTTCTGAAAATGCTTTTATTCCAAAATAATCACTTTTCCGAAAACCCTTATTTTTCCGAAGAAACCTCTTTCTCTGAAAAGACCATTATTCCGAAGATACTATTTTTTCTGAAAACATTGTTATTCCGAAAATCCCATTTTTCTGAAAAGCTTGTTATTCCGAAGAAGCCATTTTTCTGAAATTCCAATTTTCAGACTTAGTTTAATTAGTAATTTTCTGAATTGTTTCTATTTTCCAAACTTTAATTTTTCCCGCCTTTTTACTTAGCATTGTTTTAACTTGTTTTATCTAAGATTAAATTTTCAAGCTTTCAATGACATTTTTATTTTTAGCTTAAAATAGATAACCAATCCCTTTTATTTTCCACCAAGAACGACTGAGTCGCACTTTCTACCAATAATCAATTCGAAAAGATCAGATTCAACGAACTTTCATACGAGGCCTAAAAACCTTGTATTAAGTTGCTCGATACAGGAAGTCGAAGTCTATCTCATCGATTGTTTCCCAGCATCCAATTCGGTGCATCCAAGTTTTCACGATGAAAGGTTTCATCAATACCACCGGTTGATAAACCGTTTAGATCGCATTTAGTATTTGTTCGGTAATCGGTTTAGTGAGATGAAGCGGAAGATACCACCATGTATATAATATATACCTAATATATATTACACATGAAATAATGGAACATGTATATAACTCGTAGCTTGACTTATATTTCAAGAACAAACAACGAATGAATAACTCGTAGTATGCATGACACACAACATGTATTAGAGTCAAGAAAGATGAAAATCACAAGAATAAAATAATACAATATCATGCAAGTATGTTATAAACAAGAAAAATAATTGAAACTATGAATACAAATATCATATTAAAACGATGTTTATATCTTAATCACTCTTAAGTTTTTTAACGAAAAACATCAAATATATTTTTACGTTTATGTTACAAACAACACTAAAGCTTTGGATCAATGATTTTTATGTTTATAACTTTTGTAACAGTTCTCTACACTTATAAGCTTTTTTGTATAAACTTAACATGTGCAAAAGTACACATACTCTCTCCATATCTCTAATTTATAAAAGTCAAATCTAATGTAATATTGTTTGAGTGTGATATTAGACAATGCATTTATGAGGCAACAAAAGTCAGGGTCACGAACCCTTACGTAAAGGGACGGACCCTTATGGAAAAGGGACAGCGGGGTCCATGAGCTGCTGATGTCTTGCCTATAAATACCAAGCACTGTCCGAGATTTAGATTCACCCATATTCTCTTTAAATTCTCTAAACCTCTGATTATCTATAACATTCTAACATCTATTCTTCTATCATTCTTGTCTCTTTTGGTATGGATATTTGTCTTTATGAAGATCATTTACAAGAACTCTATCCCCAACCTTTGATCCTTCAAAGTTTGCTTGTGTGATTGTGTTAAGTGTTACCTATACAATCATCATTGTTGTACCCTTTCATCTATTACTTGTGTAATAGGTTGGTTAGTATTTTAGTCCTTAAAATACATAATGTGAGGGAGTCGTTGTACCCGTGTAAAGAACACAACATCCTAGCTTAGGTGTCAGTAAAGATTGTAAGCGACGTGTAAGGTTTTCTCCACCGGTATAAAGGAGGTTTTTGACTAGTGTAAGTCGAAATCTCGAGTGGATACTCAAAGAGTGGAAGTAGGGGCAAGATAAGTGATATCTTGTTAGGCCAAACCACTATAAATCCTTTGTGTATTGTGGTTTGATTTATTCTTTCTCTATCTCTATTACATACTCAATCATTCTTGATCGATATCCTCACTAATCACATAAAAAGTTTCAAAGAAGTAAAACTACTCGGTAAAACTATTCAACACCCCTCTCTAGTTTCCACAATTGGCATCAAGAGCTATGTACTCAATATTTTTAAATTATATTGTATGTTAAACTTGAATCGATCCGTGGATTTTGAAAATTACAAAGAAGGGTAATCGATGCGAATACCAGCACTATTTGAAACCGATGGTTTTGTGTATTGGAAAAACCGTTTTGAAACTTATGTGAAATCTAAGAATATAGATATTTGGTACATAATAATCAAAGGTTATTATGCACCAACGGTAAAAAATGTCACCATTAACCAATTTAAATCGGTTCCGCGTGAAAAGCAAATCGATGATCAAAAGAAAACGTTGGCCAAAAATCATGAAGCCAAAATGATGCTTTAAAATGTTTTACCTAAAAATATGTATGAAAGAAACTTTATGTGTTGCCAAAGAAATTTGGCACTCGTTAATTATCACACATCAAGGAAACTCACAATTCAAGGATAAAAAAACTGATCTTCTTGTTCAACAATATGAACAATTTTCTATCCTTGAAGAAGAGTAAATTGATGTGGGTTTTGCTCGGTTTAACACCATCATTACTTCACTCAAATCACTTGACAAAACTTTCTCTACTAAGAAATTTGTCAAGAAATTTCTTCGATCACTCCATCCAAAAAGGAGAGCTAAAGTCAAGGCCATCAAAGAATCTAAATAACTCTCGAACTTGTCATTGGATGAGCTTATCGGGATCCTCAAGGTGTACGAGATGGTAATGGAAAAGGATTCTGAGATCATCAAAGCCAAGAAGGAGAAACAAATATCAATCGCATTGAAGGCTAGAATTGAATCTAGTGATGATGATCAAGATTCAGATAGCGATGATGAAGAATATGTCATGGTCGTCCGTGACTTTAAGAAAATTTTCAAAAGGAAAGAAATATTCATGAGGCAACCCGTTAACGACAATAAGGCACCTCGAAAACCTTTTGACATCAATAAAGGCAAAAAGGAAACAAAATGCTACCGATGTGGTGACCCGAATCACTTCACTAGTGATTGTCCAAAGCCTAAACGAAAGACACAAAGAGCATTCATAAGTGTAACTTAGAGTACGAGTGATGACGAAAGAGATGACTCAAAGAAGGAAGTGTTATCACTCATGGCACCTGAAACAAATGAGGTACAATTCGAATCATCTTATTACTCCTCCTCAATGGATGATGATACCTTGCTAACAGAATAAAACAAACTTTGTGAATTAAGCCTCAAAATCATAAACAATAACAAGCTTTTGAAAACTAAATAGGAAAGTTTAGAAAACGAGGTTTATGAACTAAAATCAAAGCTACAAAGATTAGAACGAGTTAAATCATCTAATGATAAATGTGAGACATGTCAAGAACTTGCTCTCGAAGTTGAAATACTTAAGACAATTTAAGAGGCGCTAATTAAACAAAACTATAAGTTTATAAATTTTAATAAAAACGCACATTGCATTGATGAGATGCTAAGTTTTCAAAGAGATAGTAAAGATAAAACATGATTGGGGTTCGGGAAACAAGATATACCTCCCAACTCGGATATACAACCACAAAACAACAAGATAAACGTCCTTGTGAAAACTGTCACAGAGACTTATGGACCTCGCAGACCCAAATCATTGGGGTTCGCCGTTGGAGAATGGTTTGCGGGTCTGATAGATCAACAGGGACAAAATCGTGTCGAATTCGTGGATGTGTCCCGTAAACCAAAACAAATAGATCTTGAAAAATATAATACAAATATTAGAAACCTGGAAAGATAAATCAAAGCTAGAAATGTCCAATCTCGACCAAGACCATCTTTGTTGGAATTTAACAACCCTAATGTATCTAATATACATGCACCAAGAGTAAAACGCAGCGGATAGGATCGATTATCTATGCACATAAAGCAATTAACAAAAAGATAAAGAATGCATACCTTAAGTCTAAGAACGGATGATCAAGCAACCAAAACCAATCAACCAACCAAACCCCAATTCCAATACACCAATATCCGAATACCAAAACCCTAAGATCAAATTAGATCTTTTCCAAGATAAGTCCACACAACACCTTAATCAATCACCTTTGATTGCTAGATCTTGATTAAGCAAATACTTAATAAAAATCAAACCCCGTGTTGATGCAAAAGTTGGTTGATCCTTGCTAGACCCGAATTAGGCTTAATTCGGGTTGGCTGGGCTGCGGCGCCTGCACCAAGTGAATCGTTTGGTTGGGATCCTGCACACTAAACAGCACGCGTTAGGCTTACCGTGGGAATGTTTCCCACGATTAGACTCCGGCGTAAGAGTAAGTAATCAATTTAGGGTTTATGTGAGTTTAGAGTACAAGTCGTAATACCTTTGTGGAACCCTTGAGGGTTCCTTTTATAAGCAGTGAAACCCTAATGGGCTTTCACTAATGCTTCGGCCCCAAGGAAGAGATAACCACCAGAATTAGAATGATTGTTATCTTCTAATTCTGGTAGTGAATATCCTCTTCCATTGGGATAAAAATATACCTAGACAGAATATTATTCTGTCTAACCCTATGTCGGCCATGTCGGCCGCACCGGGCCGTGGGCCGCACACATGTGTGCGGTTACTGTTCATCCAAGCCCATAAGCCTGAATGACATTATTCCATCCATCTGTGATGGGCCGGATACGGGTAGTACCCATGGGCCGGGTTCATGACCCGGCTGGGGACTATACGTCATCATGTCCCCCAGTCTAGTTGTTACAACTGTAGGTGGAACCTCTAGACTACCAAGATGCTCCCCGGACGTACCAAGGAAACCATAGTGAATGACAAATTGTCCAAGAATTTGTATTGGCCGCACGTGGCAACCTGGCTTAGGAAGTTATTTCATCAACATCTCAGCCGCATATAGCGACCGAGACAAATTAAATATAACATTAAATGTCAAGTCTTACGTAAGAGCCGCATAACCCGACATGAATAACTGTGCATCTGACTTGTTTGACTGACAAAAGTGCAGACAGTCAGAACCTTGAGCAGTGCAAACGTTTGAATCAGATATGACCCGTGGGTCCCACCTGATGTTTCACTTGCCACTTGCCCCCTAGCCACACGATTAAGAATAGTGGCAGACACGTGTCACACATCCAACAGGTCGTGACCCACGAGGCAACCCTATAAATAAGCCACCCCCACGGTTGTGTGAAACACACAGTTATAACCTCCATTTCTGCCATTAAAGCTTTCCTCTTAGCTTGAACCAAATACGCACGGATCCCTTCACACGCAGGTTAGAACACCACGTCCTTACACTCTTTTTTAGTAATGGCTCATAGAAACAGCCCTACCATTGGATCCGTGCTAAATGTCATGACCCAAGACCAATTAAACCACTTTTGTACAAATTATTTCATCCCTACCAACCTACACCCCTCACTTCCTGGCGCCGGAGACCTCATAACTGAGGCTCCAGCAGGTAAGATTGGCATGTATACTCGCCTCTTTGATGCGGCTAATTACCGCATCCCCTTCACCCACTTTCTTGTAGATCTGTTAGGATACTATGATGTACACATTAGTCAGCTCCACTGCATAGGTGCCTGTAAGATTAGTCAATTCGAGATCCTCTGCCGTGCTAGGAGAATCCCCCCAAACGTAGAATTATTCCGGCTTTTTTATGTTCCCAACATAGTAAACGGTTGGGTATCTTTTAAGAAACGAGCCTCCAACAGTCCCCAATCGCACAATAAACCAATGGATTCATTGAAAAATTGGTATGATCACTACTTTTTCATTGACGCAGTGGTATGGCCGGGCGATTACATCCTTAGAACTAGGATTCATCACGACCCCAAGCCGCACACAAGTACATACAACCCCCGTCATTCCCAAGAGTTAGATCTGAATAGGACTGGATTCCATAGAAACCTTCCCGAATCATTCCTATGTTTGCTAGGGATTAGCCGCAATTACTTTGGTCCCTCCAATAGGTATCCCGTTTTTTGGAGAAGGCAGGGCGAAGGTAGGCTAACATCCGTACGCAAAAAATGCATACAATTATTTGATAAATAGCTAACATATGTTGTTTTGTGCTGAACAGAAATGAACTTCTTTGGACTTTTGCGCCAGGGCGACCCGAAGCTTGTGCCGGAGGGTCTCCGTCCCCTTCGTGAGAATGAACAACCCCTACTTGAGCATACCCGACCCGTGACGGTTGCTCTTGAAGCCGTGCCCGATCCCCATTCTGACGAGGAAGAGCATGGAGACAATGGTGATGGTGATAACCAGATGAATGAAGGAGGAGCCGGGCCATCCTCACCACCCAGGGAACAGCAGGGGGATAATATTGAACGAACCACCTCCAGCATTCGCCGACTGATGGGCGATGATGATGAAGAAGTACAACAACAAGTCAACCTGGAAGAAGAGGAAGAAGAAGAAGTCGAGGAGGAGATCGACGAAGCAATAACGCAGCCCGTCACCAGGCGTACCCGAAAAAGAAGCAACCGTATGAGAAGAACTGCTTCAGTCGAGATTGGCGAACACAACGCTCCTCCCAAGAAACTTCGAGAAGACCACCCCTTGTATCAATCTGTCGGAAGTGCTACCCAGGGTTCCGAGGCTATCCGGGCCGCTCATGTCGATCCCGTTACTCAGATTGCCCCAAGTGACCTCCGAACTAGCAAGAGACGATATGTAAGACTCCTTCCTAATATGTAAGAATGACCAGTTTCCTTGTAAGCAATACTTAAAATATTTCCTAATACTTGTTGTACAGGGACAACCAGACTGGTGCCGCGCCTCCTTCTGACACCCAAGTTGATAAGGGGAAAGGAAAAGAAATGGAAGGAAACCCCACGACCCCCACAAAGTCCGGCCCTGTTTTTGAAGAAGGTTCACCCACAGCCTTCCAAGACTTCCCCGCGTCCGGCGCCCCTCAACTGTTCAACCCTGTATGGAATATTACCACGGCGTCACGACTGAGGGACGCTGATGAGTGCCGGGAGTACCTCAACAATTGCATACCACCAAGCTTGGTGTGAGAGGTAAATTCGCTCAGTCATGCAGACTTGGCGGATGAGTACAATGGTACCCTGGTACACCAAATGGCGATGGGAACCTCGATGAGGGTTAGGTTTAAAGCCGCGCTTGGGCATGTTGACTCTCTCAAGAGGAAAGTTGGACGGAGGGAGAAGATGATTGAAGATAATGAAGCTCAAATTGCCGACCTCCAATCCCAAATGGCCAATGCCGAGGCGACCATTAAAAAACAGTCGGCCCGCGCGAATGAATACGACCAGCAAGTAGCCAATCTTGAGTCACAACTAGATGCTGCAACCACCAAGGTACATATCCGTGCCGCACCATCCATATTATAAAAGGAATATATGCTAACACGTTTTTTTCCTTATAGGTAGCCACGGTGAAAGCTTCTGCCCACTCGTACTCCAGCCAAGTAGACGTGCTTAACCAGAAACTAGAAGACGCGCACCTGGCCGTCCAAAACATGGAAAAAGTACAAAGGGAACTTGCCGATGAGAGGTCGGTCATCCAAGAGATGAAAGAGGCATTTGCCCAAAAAGAGCTGATGATTGATGCCTTCACTGCTGAACGTGACAATGTGCTATGCCCCCAACTGTTAACAGCTATTGCCGGCCGTAGGTGGATGGTTGGGCATGGAGCACGCCTGGCCGTCATGAAGGTATTAGAGGCCCCGGAATTTGTGCAACAATTCGCGAGCCTTGTGTCTGATGGTATTGACTACGGACGGCACGAGGGAATGGTTGAGGCCGCTGAGCTGATCACGAAGGGGGAAGATGTCACCAATCATGCCTTCTTTAAGCCTGAAGCTGCTAGCAGGATGACTGCCTCTATGGCCGCGATGCGAGATCTGCACTATCCATTCCTGGGCGAGCTGGAGGCCACCAAAGATGCGTCAAATATGGAAATCATGGGAAAGCTCAGTCCTAGCGCATCGTCCCATGCTTCCTTCGCTCCATCCCCCAGCCACCTGACACTTCCCATATATGAGGACGTAACCAGGATCGTGCTTGACGAAGAACCCTTAAGTGTGGTGCTGGAGAGGACTACGGCTCAAGCCCAGAAGCGGAAAGAAAGTGATGAATGGTTGTCGTGTCTGGTCGAAGAGCAAGTGGAAATGGGTAAGTTTTTCCCCTCCATGTAGGATGCTCCTACTTTATGATTCCTTTCAGACACCTTGGTTTGTAACCCTTTGAATATTTACTGTTCCTATTCGGCCGTGTATGTACACGGCTAACAACATTTGTATTTTTGTGTATAAGTCCGTGAGTGGCCACGGCAATTTTGTTATCTACTCTGGAAACTTGTGTATTTTTACTGTGTTTAAATATTGTACCACAATACTGCATGATATATCACGTCTTACACACAAAGAAAGAAAATACATACAAATTCTATAATTTACTAGACATGCGACGTGCGTCTTTATTATGCGGAGCACTGTTTGGCTGCAACATAAGGAACTTAACCCAACGTCTTGTGAGTAAGGTGTCTAGTAAGGATACATGATCCGTGCGGCTGGGGTTGCATCCCTCTTACGCGGCAAGTTGAATTAGTAGGTTCACTTAATCCTCTTACCCCGCCTGGAGGCGTATAGTACATGTACAGTAATTTGAAAAGAATGCATATGAATAAAACATGACATATTATGATATAAGTAAAATTCATACGACTAACAAAAAATCTAAAAAATGATTTGCACGAAACAGGCCGTGGAGCTAGCTAGGCACCACGGCATTTTATTAGAACGTTTACACTTTTGTTTGAACAATAATGACAAGTCCTAAAGAACAAGAAAGGAATCTAAACAAACATAAGACAAAAACAAAACAGATAAAACCGCATGGTTCTTTATTAAAACCGCTCATAGCGAAGTTCCCATGCGGAAGCCGTAGCTTTTCAAAGATAGCACCTTTTGAGATTGGAAATATTCCATGTACGCTCAAGGTCGCGGCCATCCATGTCACGTAGCTTCTACGCGCCTCGTCCCAAGGCTTCAGTGACTTCATACGGTCCTTCCCACTTAGGGCCCAGCTTTCCTGTGTTCTCCGCTCGACTTGCTTCGTTAGCGCGATAGACGTAGTCTACCGGTCGAAAGGAAACACCCTTGACCTTGGCGTCATAATAAGCCTTCATCTTAGCCTTGGACTTAGCCTCACTGATGGCTGCTATTTCCCTTTTTTCTTCCAACAGATCCAGGTTGATTCGCAGCTGTTCATCATTCGTGACGACATTAACCTCCGCCGTGCGGATGGTAGGCATTCCTATTTCTGCTGGTATAACAGCTTCAGTGCCGTAAGCCAATGCAAATGGAGTATCTCCGTTGGCTGTTTTGATCATAGTTCTATGCGCCCATAGCACATGTGATAACTCATCGACCCATTTACCACTTCGTTCATCCAGACGCGCCTTGATGCCATTCCCCAAGCTTCTATTAGCTCGTTCGACGAGGCTGTTTGTCTGCGGATGCTTAACAGATGCGAAGCGACGCTTGATGTTCAATGATGCACACCAATCTTTGAACGGGTTGTCCGTGAACTGCTTGCCGTTATCCGAGATGATTTCTCCTGGTAAACCAAAACGACACACAATATGTTCCCAAACAAACTTCTTAACTTGTTTGCCTGTGATAGACTTGACTGCCTTGGCCTCTATCCATCGTGTGAAGTAGTCCATTGCAACAATCAAGAATTTAACTCCCCCCGCAGCTACAGGAAATGGTCCTGCAATGTCAATCTGTTCATGGTGGGCCAATAATATCCCGTTCGTAAGGCTCTGGCTACCACGGATCGTGGACCTGCATGCATGCCGCACAACCCTTCGTGTATGTCACTGATTACGTAAGCGGCCTGACGTGGTACAACACACCGCAACCACGGCTGCAAGAAAGAGCGTTTGTAAAGGATGCCCTCTCGAAGTTCGAAATGCTGCGCCTTCCTTCTTATGCGCCGTGCTGCTTTTTCCTCGTCTGGAAGGGTCTCACTAGTCAAATAGTTGATAATTGGGGTCATCCATGTAGGTCCATCCTCTTCAACTATAGCAGCAACCTCCCCTTCCGTTATAGATTTCTCCTTGAGTATTTCCACCAAGACTTGTTTAGATAAGTGAGCGAAGCTTGTGGATGCGATCTTGCTAAGAGCGTACGCCTTCTTGTTCTCGCCTCTTGGCACCTGCTTGATGGAAAACTTACTGAAAGTCGCGATTAGCGACTTGACTTTTTCCAAGTACCTGACCATGTTGTCCTCCTTAGCCACATACCCACCTAGAATATGGTTCGCTACAAGCCGTGAGTCCACGTAGGCCTCAAGGTTGCGGACTCCCATTCTAGCGGCGATTTTTAAACCCGCAATTAATGCTTCATATTCCGCTTCGTTGTTGGTGGCCGTGAACTCAAAACGGAGGGCATACGTAAATTCCATTCCTTATGGATTTGTGAGGATGAGACCTGCTCCGGACCCGTCCGTACACGAAGACCCGTCCGTGAATAACACCCATGGTTCTGTTGGGATCTCGTCTTGCTTGATGATTGGTCCTTCCTCATCCGGCTTTTCGATCAGGAAATCTGCCAGGATCTGGCCTTTAACAGCCGTCCTTGGCCTGTAAGATATATTGTGCTCCCCCAATAGGATGCTCCATTTCTGTAGCCTTCCTGCCACATCTGGTCTAGAGATAACCTGCTTGATTGGCTGATCCGTAATGACTACAATAGGGTGCGCCTGAAAGTACCGGCGCAACCGCTTTGCAGCAAACACTAGTGCTAATACCAATTTTTCCATGGAGGAATAATTCAACTCCGGCCCTTGTAGTGTTCTACTTATAAAGTATACCGGAGTTTGTACTGTATCTCTATCCGTCATAAGTACCGCGCTTATTGCGCCATGAGTAGCTGAGAGATACATAATGAGTTCCTCCTTTGGCCGGGGAGCTACTAGCATAGGGAGAGATGCAAGATGCTGCTTGAGTTGGCCGAAGGCTTCCTCGGCTTCCTTCGTCCACCGGAAGTCTCCCTTTCTAATGCACTTCTTGAGTGTCTTAAATAGGGGTAATGACTTCTCTGTGGATTTAGATAGGAACCTATTCAGTCCGGCTAACTTCCCGTTTAAGGATTGCACCTCCTTCCGTGTCTGCGGGGACGACAGTTGTATCACTGCATCCGTCTTCTCCGGGCAAGGTTTGATGCCGTTTGGATCAATCAGATATCCGAGGAACATCCCCTCAGTTGCTCCAAACGTACATTTCTTTGGATTTAACTTCATGTTAATCCTTCTCAGAGTGTCGAATGTCTCTTGGACACCTCGGAGGAGTGCCTCCTCCGTGTGACTTTTTATCACCAAGTCATCAACATAGACTTCCAAGTTGCGGCCTATCTGTGATTCAAAAGCTTTGTCCACCAGCCGCTGGTATGTAGCACCGGCGTTCTTCAGTCCAAACGGCATTTTCGTATAGCAATACACGCCCTGGCTCGTATGGAACGCCGTTTTTTCTGCATCCTCCTCCGCCATCTGGATTTGATGATACCCTTTATACGCGTCCAAAAAGCATTTAAAAGGATACCCACATAGGGACTCCACCTTCCAGTCGATTTCCGGTAACGGGTAACAGTCCTGTGGGCAGGCCTTGTTTAGATCCGTAAAATCCACACACATGCGCCAACTTCCGTCATGCTTCTTGACCATGACCGGATTGGACAACCACTCGTGGTAGTATACCTCGCGCATGATGCCTGCATCCACTAGTTTCCTTACTTCCTCCAATATTACTTGGCTGCGCTCAGGCGCCTGGCCGCGCTTCTTTTGCTTGATGGGTTGGTACCCTTGGCGGATCTGGAGCTTATGCTCTACTATCGCACGTGGCACACCTGTCATATGCTTTGGCTCCCATGCGAATATATCTAAATTTGCACTTAAGAGAGAGCACATGGCCCTTTTGCCGCCATCCGAGAGCGCCCCTCCTATGGATACCTCCTGTTCCGGATAGTCAGGGTGAATGGCCACCTTCCAATTGGGAGGTGGTGATCCATCTTTGGGCGGAACGGGTGGAGCCGGTGTTGTCATGGTGTGACACTCGGATGCTGGTACGATTGTGTTGTAAATGGTAACAATTCCCCCCTCCACGGGGAATTTGATCATTCCGTGTGCCGTAGAGGGTACCGCCCGTATAGCCAAAATGCCCGGCCTGCCTATGATCCCATTGTATGGAGAGTGTGAGCGTATCACCATGAAGTTCATCCACGCCGTAGTGGAATGTTCCTCATTCCCAATGGTTACAAGCAAACGTAATTTCCCTATCGGCCAAATAGTGTCTCCACTAAAGCCAGTAAGCGGCGACGTGGCCGGTACTAATTGGCTTCTTGTTTTTGGGCATAACTGCACGAAACAGTGTTCATACAGTACCTCTGCTGACGATCCTCCATCCACATACATGCGACGAACATTGTGTGTTCCAATGCTTATCTCAATAGTGAGAGGCGCATCGATCACATCGCTTGCCGTGATGAGAGGGAACGAGATTTCCCTGCCGCGTGAAAATTTTTGGCCAACTTTCTGCCTCGTGCGGCGCTGTCTGGATTGGATCATGTATATAGTCGAAGGTTTTTCCTTTTGGGGATCCTTCTTATCATACTTCTTGTTGTTGTCTTTTCCATCCTTCCAATCCTTAACTAGGTGCTTGAGTTTACCTGATTTGATCAGTGACTCAATATGCTTCTTGAGCTGGATGCACTCCTCCGTGCCGTGGCCTTTGTCATTATGGAACTCGCAGAAGCGACTCCCTTGCCGACGTTCCGGGGGAGTGGTCATTGGGGGAGGCCTTGGGAAGTTCGCCCCTTCTGTCAGCAAGATCTCCCAGTAGGACATCTTTAGGGGGGTAAACTTATCATCCGACCGTCCTCCTTTGCTTTGGCTCTTATATTCTGAGCCCTTGTTATTGTTCTGATTACCTTGACCGCTCGACTGTCTCCGGGACTGGTCATTTGACCGATACCCATTTCCTCGGGATGGGTAGGCCGCGGCCACAGCTGTTTCTCCTTCTATGAAATTTCTGACCCTTTCCATGAGGTCATCATATCTCTCTGGACGCTTGTCATTGAGGCGCCTGATCAATTCTCTGTCTGTTATGGCGTGCATGTAATCAGAGATTTTCAGGAGCTCCGGCATTGTTCTTGTGCGCGTGCACTCATCATTGAAGCGTTCAGTGAAGGCTTCTGTGGACTCCCCCGGCCGTTGTTTGACAGTTGACAATGAGACCGGGTCCCTATTATACTTCTTCCTCTGAGTATAATTGTTCTCAAACGCAGTGCGTAGTTCCGTAAAACTATCAATGCTCCGTGGAGGGAGTGCCTCAAACCAGTCACGAGCATTTCCGATCAGGGTTGAATTGAACATTTGGCACCATATAGGCATGGGCCATCGCTCAATTTTAGCCTGCGTTTCAAATATTTTAAGGTGATCCACCGGATCACCGGATCCATCATAGGTCTTAATACACGCCGGCATGCGACGTTTAGTGTCCTCAGAATAGTTCCGTATACGGAGGGTGAACGGGTCCTCTCTAGGGTCCGCCCATGGCCGGGTGAGCCTAGGATCATCCCATGGCTCACACCATGGACGCGAAAGATCCTCCGCTTCCGCATCTCGATAGTAAGGGCCACCATAATAATCATCATTGTTTGGTGGTGGTGGTGGGGTGCGCCTAGGCCGGCGACGCTTAGGCGGATGGTCATCTTAGTCCTCCCCGGATGGGTCTGGGGACGGCGGTGGTGCCCCATCCTTTGAATAGGGACCACTTTTTTGGGACGAACCAGGAGCCTTTCTCCCAGTATTCATCCTATCCCACACACTCGGGCGACGTGCGGTTCTGTCCAGCTCTCGATTTGGTCTCTCGGGCGAGCCATCCGACCTTTCTCCCTCTCGAGACTACGTTAGTTCCTATATGAGGCGATCTCCTATGCGCTCAAACACATTCCGAGGTTGAGGGGTTTCCTCAAAGGTGCCCTGTTCCTGAGGTCGAGCCCTCCTTTTCCTCTGATTTTGGGAGGAGGTGATTCGTCTGGATTGGAGGTTCCTCCCCAGATTCAACCTTGACGCGATTCCCGGGACAATCCTATCAAAGTTCTGCGTAAGAACTCGAGTAAGATCCTCCTCGCTGAGTGGTAGGACTTCCACTTCTTCCTCTGTCGAGGGTCTGCGCGGTTCCTTGTTAGGAGGGTTTGGCGCACTCCCTGGGTCAGGGTTATCCAGGGTTGAAGTGGGTGGGGGTGTCACAGAGATCGTGCTCGTCACCCCTACGGGCTGAAAACTGCTACGGTTACCAGGCCCGCCTGCGAGGCAGCTAGGCGATTGATTGGGGATGAGAATCCCTTCCCCTTGGGACTTCCGATTCCCAGGATTCGCATTCCTGGGATTAGCTTGTGGATGCCCCTTCGTCATTGAAGATTCGAGATGAGGTTTTGTTCTAGCTTAGTATAATGGGCCCCACGGATGGCGCCAACTTGTTGATGCAAAAGTTGGTTGATCCTTGCTAGACCCGAATTAGGCTTAATTCGGGTTGGCTGGGTTGCGGCTCCTGCACCAAGTGAATCGTTTGGTTGGGATCTTGCACACTAAACAGCACGCGTTAGGCTTACCGTGGGAATGTTTCCCACGATTAGACTACGGCGTGAGAGTAAGTAATCAATTTAGGGTTTATGTGAGTTTAGAGTACAAGTCGTAATACCTTTGTGGAACCCTTGAGGGTTCCTTTTATAAGCAGTGAAACCCTAATGGGCTTTCACTAATGCTTCGGCCCCAAGGAAGAGATAACCACCAGAATTAGAATGATTGTTATCTTCTAATTCTGGTAGTGAATATCCTCTTCCATTGGGATAAAAATATACCTAGACAGAATATTATTCTGTCTAACCCTATGTCGGCCATGTCGGCCGCACCGGGCCGTGGGCCGCACACATGTGTGCGGTTACTGTTCATCCAAGCCCATTAGCCTGAATGACATTATTCCACCCATCTGTGATGGGCCGGATACGGGTAGTACCCATGGGCCGGGTTCATGACCCGGCTGGGGACTATACGTCATCACCCCGAAACCCTCTTTGTTTCTTTGTGTCGTCTACCTCTAAGAAAAAAGAAGGGGAAAAGTTTGGTTTTATCAAATAATGAATTACATCCTTTGTTTATATAGTGAAGTTGTCGGTTTAATTATGGAATAGATTACAACTTAACATCGAAGTAATTAACCCGTTAGAACCAAATAAAAATTCTTCCCTTTTCTTTTTTTGTATAATCGGCCGACAAAACCCTTAGGGGTGTTTGGTTTGACTTTTTTACTTTCTATTTTACTTAGTTATGTAATTACATTAATTACCTTAAAGTATAAAGTTTTATTAATTAATGCACGTTAAACCTTTTACCTTATTAATTAACTACCGTTAAGTATTAACTCCATCAATATAAATATACACAATAAATATAGCCATATTTATTATATATATTTAATAAAAGATGATCTTGATGTCTAAGTGTGTGACCCCTTAGGTCCACACACTTTCGGTCATATAAATACTATCTATAACTTACGCACATCCAACAGCTCCCACTTGCGGAAGTCGTAGTTATAGTGTAATTTAAGAATAACATTGTCTAGTAACACCATCAATTCTCCAAAAGCACCCGAGTTTGGTTCCTGGTAAACTGTTTTAGCCTTATGGTAATTTAATAACAATATTGCGTCCTTTTTGTTTCCGATACGGTTAATCATGAATATGGATCATATGTTATTTCATAAGATTAATATTTTGTTTCTCGTTTCTCCGATTCAATCAAGATTACCAAATGTAATAAGAAACTTCCTAACTACGATTTGGCACGACCATGAAAACATCCGATTAATCTTACGAGAGGGCCCAGTATGTATCATACTCAATTCATGGAGGAACAAAATCTCATTTTGACTACAAGTACCTTTTACACATGTAATAAACACTTCTGAAACAAGTTTTATAATTGCCCACGTAAATGATGCAGCGTTTTCTTAAATTAAGAATTTCCATCCAACCATGTAAAGATTCACTTGTATCTCAAGTCTAAGGATCGCAATACTTACCATATATGTAGATTCTTAATGAAAGCGATCCATAAAAAATCCTACACGAGTTGGGATAGTCCAATTATTCAACCACATTGAATAACCTATGAGTCTGGAAGAATCATCTTTATGTATTTCCAAAATACAACCAACCATCATATTTGCCTTAATTCATTAATACTCCCATATTAATGATCGACAATGAAAATTTAGAATATATTTAATACGCCATAAATGGAACGCTATATTTACGGATATAAACATGAAATTATAGGACACAATTATTAAGAAATGAAAACAATATTTCCAGCATGAATTAATTCATTTATTGATAACAATTGCTTAAAACATCCCATGTACAAATACTAACACATAAAATAAATTTTATCACAGGTTTACATGAGACTAGCAGAATTAATAAGACCAATTGACTCAACAGGCTTAAAATGCTTATTATAAGGCATCGGTTTTGTGAAAGGATCTACGACGTTGTCATTTGTGTGAACTTTGTTAATAATGACTTCACCATTTTCGATAACTTCTCGAATATAGTGAAACCTCATTTGATAATGTCTAGCACCTCACATGATTCTAGGATCAGCAGCGATGGAAATTTCGGTAGAATTGTCACACAATAATTCCATAAGTTCATTATTAGTCGGTATGAATCCAATAAGAATAAAATTCCTAATCCAGACAGCCTCCATTGCAGCATCAGCAACAACAACATATTCAGCTTCAGTAGAGGATATAGCAATAATGCTTTGCTTACTGCTCCTCCAGTCCACGGGTCCACCGTTAAGCACAAACACATACCAATTTTAAGATTTAGTATCGTCCTTGTCGGTTTAAAAACTAGCATCGATATAACATTTAACACGAAGCTCGTTTTCCTTCTTAGCCCCATAAACAAGTTCCATGTCTTTAGTATTCCTAAGACACTTAAGAAGGGTCTTAACAATAGTCCAGTGTTTGTCACCAGGATTCTATTGGAATCTACTACAAAGATTTAGCGCAAACGCAACATTAGGTTTAGTGCATCTTATCGCATACATGATAGAACCAATGGACGAAGAATATAGCACATTATTTATGCGTTTCACCTCACTAGGTGTATTTTCACATTGCTTTTTACTTAAGTCCGTCTTTTCTTGCATTAGAACAAATCCTTTCTTGGATTTATCCATTCTAAATTTCTTTAGAACTATCAAAATATGACTTTGACTTAAAGACAACAATCTTTTAGATATTTCTCTTGTGATCTTAATTCCAAGAATATATGCATCCTATCCTAGATCCTTCATGGAAAAAACTTACTCAACCAAGCTTTCACTTCCTGCAGCATTAAAGTGTTATTTCCCATAAGTAATATGTCATCAACATGTAGTACTAGGAATGCAAGATTACTCCAACTAGCTTTCACATATACACATGGCTCATCGGGATTTTGAACGAAATCAAGCTTTTTAATTTCTTCTTTAAACCGTTTATTCCAATTTTTTAAAGCTTGCTTCAAATCATAATGGATCTTTGCAACTTACAAACTTTATTTGGATACTTTGGATCAACAAAACCTTCCGGTTGTACCATGTAAACATCTTCACAAAGTTGACCATTCAAGAAAGCAGTCTTGACATCCATTTTCCAAATATCATAGTCATAGAATGCCATTATGGCTAAGAGAATCACAATAGCTCTTATGTCCGCGTCCGAAGAAAATGTTTCCTCATAATCTAACCGGTAGGTTTGAGTGTATCCTTTTGCAACAAGTCAAGCTTTATAGGTGTGTATATTGCCATCCATGTCGGTCATTATCGTATAAAGCCATCTACAGCCTATGGTTTTTGCGCCCGTAGGAAGATCAATCAAAACCCACACTTGATTATCTTTCATGGATTGCATTTCCGCGTTCATAACTTCAAGCCATTTATTGGATCTACCATCCGATATAGCCGCTTGATAATTAAGAGGCTCATCATGATCCATTAGTTGGTGCTCCTCATCATCTACGTAGTAACCATATATACTAGGTGCTTGAGGCGTCCTACCGGAACGTCTACGCTTTGAGTTTCAAAAATCTCATGCGGAACTTCATCACGTACTTATCTAGTGTTACCAGAAGGCAATGCATCTATATCTTCGCCGACTTCTAATTCGTCAGTGCTCCCACTTGCTCCGAGCGGTGGAGTACTATCACTTGCTTCTTGATCGATGAAACTTGTTTCAAAGAACTCGCCATTTCGAGCAACTAATATTTTGTTCTCAAGTGGATAGTAGAAGTAGTAGCCCATTGTTTCCTTTGGGTATCCTACGAAAATACACTTAATTGATATGGGGTCTAATTTGTCAGGAGCATCCCAGTTAACGAGAACCTCACAACCCCAAACCCTCAAATAAGACAACTTGGGAGCCTTCCCATGCCATACCTCATATGGTGTCTTATCTACCTTCTTGGTTGGAATCATATTGAGAATGTGTGTAGCAGAATCTAAAGCATAACCCCAAAAGGACTTTGGTAGAGTAGTTGAGTTCATCATGGAAAGAACCATATCCAATAGAGTTCTATTCCTCCTTTCCGAAACTCTATTATTTTGGGGCGTGTAGGGAGGTGTGAGATGTGACATAATGCCATATTTCTTCAAATTTTCCACAAACTCAAAACTCATATATTCGCCTCCTCGATCGGATCAAATAGCCTTGATTTTCTTGCCGAGTTGGTTTTCCACTTCATTTTGAAATTCCTTGAATGTTTCAAATACCTCATGTTTATGTTTCAAAAGGTAAACATAACCGTAATGGCTGAAATCATCCGTGAACGTAATGAAGTAGCTAGCTCCTTCTCCAAACACGGTTCTAACGGGTCCGCACACATCAGTATGGATGAGTCCCAAAAGATCTTTAGCTTTTTCGACCACATGTGTGAAAGGCTTACGTGCCATCTTCCCATACACACAAGACTTGCATCTGTCATTGAAAGATTCAACGTCGGCGGGAATCAAAATTCTATCACGTTGAAGCTTCTCGATGCGTTTCTTGTTTGCATAAACAAGGCGACATTGCCATAGATAAGGTGAGTCCAGCATCACATGTTTGGCAATTTCTTGCTAATATTGTATATAGAAATATCAAGATTGAGACCTTGCAAATCAACTTCAAAAATTCCATCACGTGGTATTGCATAAAAATAAAGTATGATGTCTTTGTAAATAGAAATTTCATTATTCATAATAACATTAATAAAACCGTCTTCCATCAATCTAGAAACTAAAAACAACACCTCTAACAATAGAAGGTGCAAAATGGCAATTATTCCAAGTAATAACTGGTCCATTAAGAAATGCCAAATCTAATTGACCAATCGCTTCGATGTTTTCGTGCATCTCGTTGCCTACATACAAGCTCAAAGCTCCTTGCTTCAATTTCCTGCTATTTCTAAGTCCCTGCGATGTATTATAAATATGAGTTCCACAACCCGTATAATATACCATCGTATTACTATTAGATATAGCATAATGTTCTATAACGAAGATACCTGAAGTACTAGCTCCGCTAGCATTCATGCGTTTCTTCACCTTAGCGAGATACTTGGAAAGTTTCTTTTCCAGTGTCCTACCTCATTGTAGTGGTGACACTCGGATTCCTTTGCCGAATTATCCTTTTTTGGTGGAGGAGTAATTTTCTGCTTTGGAACGTAATTTGACTTAACCTTTCCAGCAGACTTTCCTTTACCCCCTTGCGGTTTCTCAGCTTTGTCTTTCTGGATCCGCCCTGCCCTAATAGCCATTACGGCAGGCGTTGCAACCTTCTTTAGAATCCCTTTCTCATGTGACTTTAGCATAACATGTAGCTCTACTAATGTATTCCCCATGCAATGCAAATTGTAAGTTTGCACAGCATAATCCTTGTTGAGAGATTTCAAAATAAAACTCACAACAAGTTCTTTTGCTATGGGATATCCTAGGCGTTATAATGTATCAAAATAGCCTTTCATTTCTTCAGAAATTGGATGCTAACGGATTGTCCATCTTCATATTTACAAGCGTGAAATGCCTTCGCAGTGTCAAAAATTTCAATCTTGCCTTGTTCGTGGAAAGACTTTGAAGTTCTTTAATCATGTCAGATGCATTGAATTTTTTAAATGGAATTTGCAATTCCGGAGTCATAGCACCTAACATAAGGCATGTGACATCTCTTTCTTTGCTAACTTCATAGTAGTACTCATTAACTTAAGCCTTCGTAGCAACTGCATTATCAAGGACCTCTCTGAGAGGTTGTTCAATGAATTTCATCTTTTCTCAAGTTGCGGTACCAGTTACTGAAATTCGATCTAGTTAACTTCTCATCAGTGAATTGACCTTACTGTAGAATCCTTGTTTTGGGTAATAGCCATCTACAAAAAAAAGTTAAGAAAATATTAGTATTTTCAACATTTAATTCTCTCATAAAATTAACTACCCAAGTAAACAATTAATTTTATAAAGATCCTAAGACCCAACTTGAACTTATTCCATCAATGCAGTTGATATACTAGAGACAGAATAATCCAAAAGGTAATCATCGAATGATAATTCCCACCGGTGAAACTCTTAGCCATGATGAGGTTACGACTACAATATCTAGTATAAATGTAGTCACGTCTTGTTTTACCTTATCTCGTACTTCGTCCAAAAGGTCTGACCAAGCATACACGACATAAGTCATCCAATCTTAATCGGTAGATTTAGCCTTCGGGTCTGATCCTCAGTAATTATGGCGCCTCATATGTGGTTAAATCTTAAGACCGTCTTTGATGACATAACCAATACAAATGACTAATAGCTTGGTTAGTACAAAACTTACTTCAAGCGGGTATTAATAATTTTTTAAAATCATGACAAAAATTTTGTATAAAAGGAAACATGTAATACTTCCTTTTATAACAAGTTTCTAAAACAATGAACTTTTCATATTTTTAAACTTCTCTTAAATAAAACATATGCCTCGGTTTCATGAATCACTGGTAATTTAAAACCGAGATACCCATTGTTTTAAAAACGTTACACTAATCTTTATGAAGTCCCATAGGTTTGTTCGATCGGGTTTTCCTCACATCTCTTACGAGAACCAATGGAAAATTCACACGAACCTTTCTATGGTGACATTCGATCTATGGCATCTTGGAAGATACTCAGAAAGAACCGTAGAAGCTGGCCAGCTATAGAAGCTAGTTAAGCGCCCTTCTTCTTTAGGAAATCTTTACGACATCCGCCTTTTTTAGTCTAGTGTGATCTAACTAAAACTTTATAGAAATAAAATAGAAGATAGTTTTTATATAGTTCTAGAGTAATTAAATATTTATTCTAGGACCAAATATTCACTTACCCTAGTTAATCCAGTTTAATTCTTGAATTTTTTTTGCATTTATATAATATAACTGTTATAGCAATAAATCAAACAAATTAAGCAAGATAATAAACTAAACTAATATATCACATATAAACTATAATAAGGGAAGATATTTTCCAAAAATAACTTGTTTAGGGCACTAAATTTTAGTAAATAAAAAATCTAATTTTTTGATTTTATGTTGATTTTGTTTTGCAAGCAAAAAACGAGTAGGAAGAAGTCTTCCCCAGCTTTAGGCTAAACCTAAATGGTTGTGCAGAATCGAGTTTAGTATCCTAGTTAGGATCAGACCATGAAAGTGTACATATTATTTTATAGAAATTATTTTCTGTTCGGGTGTCAAAATCGCAGCCCTAAAACAATTTTATAAAACTCCCTTTAAGCATGCAAGCACCAATCCAATTAGCGTATTCTTATCACATAGCAATCCCAATACATGTTAAGCATCAAATCATGAATTCAAACAATTTTTAAATTAGGGTTTATAGATTTAAACAATTTAAACATGCATAACATATCGAAAAACACGTAAATTACACAAGAAGTTGTAATTAACATTTGCTATAACCCTAAAAAGCAAGCAACCTTATTTTTTTCTAGAAAATAATATCTAAATAAACAATTTAAAGATCTAAAATTATATCATAATCAATCATGCAAGAAAAAAAAACTTTTTGCACATGTTCTAGGCGTTTTTTATGTAATTACATGGTATAGATTTGTCTCGTGATGCCACTGTTAGAATTTAAAAACACTAATGTATCTAATATAAATGCATCAAGAGTAAAACGAAGTGGATAGGATCGATTATATATGCACATAAAGTAATTAACGTAAAGATAAAGAATGCATACCATAAGTCCAAGAACGGATGATCAAGTAACCAAAACCAAGCAACAAACCAAACCCTAATTCCAATACACCAATATCTGAATACCAAAACCCTAAGATCAAATTAGATCTTCTCTAAGATAAGTCCATACAACACCTCAATCAATCACCTTCGATTGCTAGATCTTGATTAAGCAAATACTTAATAAAAATCAAACCCCGAAACCCTCTTGTTTTCTTTGTGCCCTCGGCCTACAAGAAAAAAGAAGGGGGAAAGGTTTGGTTTTAAGTCTATCAAACAATGAATCACATACTTTTTTATATAGAGGAGTTATAGGTTTAATTATTGAATATATTACAAATTAACTTACGAGTAATTAACCTTCAAGAACAAAACAAACTTCTTCCATTTTCTTTTTTTGTATAAACGACCGACCAACCCCTTAGAGGTGTTTGATTTGAATATTTAACTTTCTATTTTACTTAATTACGTAATTACACTAATTACCTTAACGTATAAAGTCTTATTAATTAAACCTCGTTAAACCTTTTAACTTATTAATTAACTACCATTAAGTATTAACTCCATCAAATTAAATATACACAATAATTATAGCAATATTTACTATATATCTTGAATAAAAGATGATCTTGATGTCTAAGTGTATGACCCATTAGGCCCACATACATTAGTTCATATTAAATATTATCTATAACTTACGCACATCCCAACAATCTTATCCCAAACACCCCTTAATACTAGGAAGGTATAGTAGAGTACCATTTAACTATGACTATCAAAATCAGTTGTCAATGGGAAACTTGGTACCATGGGATGTCTTTGGCAACACTCCAATTGGAATCGCCATGAGAAGCATGTTTAACACAAACGGGCCCATGAGACAACGGGAACCAAACGCTTGAGTTCCATAAAAGGTAGGTATGCTTGAAAGTCAGACTTAAACCGGATGAATGGATCAAGGACAACGGTTGTTCAAGACACATGATAGGTAATACGAATCTCTTCAGTACATACAAACCTACAGACGGAGGTAGTGTTATTCTTGGTGGAAACATAAAAAGCAAAATCATCAGCAAAGGTATGATTTCTAATGACCACATCACCATAGATAATGTTGCTCATGTAAAAAATTTAGGATCTAATCTACTTAGCATAAGTCAAATTTAGAGTAATAAATGCAAAGTTCTCTTTGAATAAAATGACAATACTAAAAGATGGTGTAGAAACTATAAGGGGGGTTGAATAGTTTCTATGATTAAGGTCCTAATTAAAAACTCTTTCAATTAAGTTTTTCCAAAAATTACCTTTTACTTGAAAACTAGTTTCATAAATGTTAGGTTCATTTCTACTGCATTGACTACATCAATGACAATGAAATGAAATGTAAGAAAGTAAAGATAAGTAAAGAGTAAGGAAAGAAACAACCTAAGACAAGACGCCAAGATTTATAGTGGTTCAGAAACAAAGCTCTTTCTTCGTTCCTACTCCACTCCTCAAGTACACCTTACTCGAGATTTCCACTATATCCACAAGCTCCCTTCTTGGCAGAGAAAACCTTACAACGTCGCTTGCATTGTTTTCGACACTAAGCTAAATGTCGAGACCTAATCTTAGCTAGGATCAATCTACACATGTTGCCTACTTCACCATTTTCTTACACAAGGCTAGATATCGAGTTTTAATCCAAAGCTAGAACCAATCTTCGTCGCCCATCTTCTTTTCTAACACAAGGCTAGATGTCGAGTCCTAATCCAAAGCTAGAACCAATCTTCACAACTCTTTACTTTTATGTTGAGTGAGAACTCACAAGACAATACACACATATATATATATATATACATATATATATATATATATATATATATATATATATATATATATATATATATATATATATATATATATATATATATATATATATATATATATATATATATATCACTTTGTAGTTTAGTGAGAACTAACACAAAAGACTTATTACAACTCAAGACACATCCAAGTATACACATATAACTTGGATCTACATAAGAGAAATCCAAGTATACACATATACAATGGATTTACCCAAGGCTAATCCAAGTATTCACAGATACATTGGATCAACACAAGACTAATCCAAGTATTTACAATTACATTGGATCTACATAAGACTAATCCAAGTATTCACAAATACCTTGTATCAACACAAGACTAATCCAAGTATTCAAAAATACATTGGATCAACACAAGACTAATCCAAGTATTCACAAATACATTGGATATACACAAGACTCAAGCATATAAAATGATGAACATTCTAGATATAAGAAAGTATGATCTTCATCAAGACGTCATTTTTAATCACATCAAAAATGTGTGACTGATCTTCTATTTGGACAAGTAAAGAAGAGGGTCAAGAGGATAATCATAAGTAAACATACTTAACAAATTAAGTGATCATTTACTAATGATTGGAAATATGGAAAGAAGATATGAGGCAGAAAGTTTTGTCCAAAAAGGTTCTTCGAATGAAAATATGATCCAGTATATAAGGGACACGAACCAACGGCTCTCTAGGCGCGGTTCATTAAATGGACATGCGGTTCTAAATCACTAAGGAACCACACCCCTATATAAAGAACCACGACTCATAGAGTCTGTTCTTTTTTGTCTTGTAGTGGGGAAATTATATCTAGGGTATTTTATACCCACAAAGGATATCCCTAGAGCATTTGGAATATGCCATATTCAAATTTTTATTTTCTATTTTAATAAAACATTTTCTTAAAAATAAAGTTTATTAAAATATTTTGTCACATTTGTATAAATGTGAGTTCTGAGGTTAATCATTTTCTATGATCACTAAACATTTATAGGATATGTTTGTGTAAGAACTAAATGATTATTACCTTGATGATAGTGTTTGTTAAATAATTCTTCTTTCGGTTATCTTTAATGATAAATGTTTTTACACTTTGTCGTGATCAAAACTGGGTAAGATTAGTTATTACAAAAAATATTTTTAGGCATTGGTTGCATTAACAAATGACATAACCATAACAAAACTAATTAGGAAAAATAAAATACATGTGATGAAGTTTGACTCATCCAAGGATGTCGTTGTTTGACCACAATAGATGACACATCTACCCTATGGTATAGGCATCTTGGTCATATTAACATGGGTCTTTTATAATCCTTGGTTAGCAAGGATCTCTTTAGAAGCCTACCTAAGGTAAAATATAAACAACACTTTTGTGATGCATATAAAATGGGAAAATAACCACATTCAAGCCATAAGGCTAAAAATGTTGTGTCAATAACTAGGTGTCTAGAACTTTTGCATATGGACTTGTTTGGACCATCTGCTGTACAAAGTTATGGAATTAATCTTTATACATTGTTCATCGTAGATGATTACTCTAGATATACTTGGACAAAACTTTTTAAAAAATAATGAGGATTTTGATCATTTTAGGATTTTAAGCAAGAAAATCAAAAACCAAGTAGATTGTCGTATTGTGTCAATTCGAACGGATCATGGTAGGGAGTTTGACAATGAGGCACAATTCGGAGCCTTCTGTAACACCAAGGTATAATACATAATTTCTCGGCTCCTAGAACCCCTCAATCAAACGGTGTGGTAGAACATTAAAACCAAACACTTCAAGAAATGAGTAGATACTTCTACATACATTCTTAATCGTGTCTTAATTATACCACTTCTTGATAAAACACCATATAAACTCTTAAAAGGAAGAAACCTACTATTGGGTATTTTAGAGTGTTTGAAAGTAAATCTTTTATTCTTAACTCTAAGGAATATCTCAACAAGTTCGAACCAAAGTCGTAAGAAGGAGTCTTCCTTGGATATTATCGAAATAACAAAGCTTACATAGTCCTAAATAAGCAAACCATGTGTGTCGAGGAATTGTTGAACATAAACTTCGACGAAAGTCCACCTCCCTCTAGAACATCACCTTTGATAGATGATGATCTAGTTGAAAGTCAAGCTCATAATCAACAAGTTAATCTTAATGACAATAAGGGAAATGAATTAAACCTTGAACCCTTAAATATCAAAGAACCAAAAGGTCATCCTCTAAACAAAGTCATTGGCAAACTAAATGAAAGGACCTTAAGGTCACAAGCTCAAAATAAAAGTAACTTCTGTTGCTTTGTATCTCAAGTTGAACCTAAAAATGTGGATGAGGCTATCCTAGACGAAAGTTAGGTACTAGCTATGCAAGAAGAATTAACTCTGTTTGTGATAAATGATATTTGGTACTTAGTACCTAGGCCTAGAAATCAAACCATAATTGGAACAAAATAGGTATTTCAAAACAAGTTAGATGAAAAAGGTAGGTTGTATCTAGAAATAAAGCTAAGCTTGTTGCTCAAGAGTATAATAAAAAAGAAGGTATAAATTATGATGAAACCTATGCCCCGGTTGCTCGCCTTGAGTCCATAAGAATTTTACTTGCTTATGCATGTGCACATGACTTCAAACTCTTTCGAATGGATGTCAAAAGTGTCTTTTAAATGGTTTCATAAATGAGGAAATTTATGTTGCACAACCTCCCTGGTTTGAATATTTTAAAAAACCAAATCATGTTTAAAAACTCAAAAAGGCTCTCTATGGTCTCAAGCAAGTACCCAAGGCATGGTATGACCGACTAAGACTTTTGTAGTTGAACATAAATACTTTATGGTTCAAGTGGACAATACGTTGTTCACTAATAAAAAGGGGCTACATCTAATAATTGTCGAAATCTATGTTGATGACATTATCTTTGGGTCTACATGTCAAGAAGTTTGTGATGATTTTTCTAAAATTATGCATTATGAATCTCAAATGAGTATGATGGGTGACCTAAACTTTTTCTTGGGCTTGCAGATTAAGCAAATAGAAAACGGTATTTTCTTTAATCAATCTAAATATAAAAGAAATGCTCAAGAAATATAGGTTAGAATAATCTAAAGCAAAACACACACCAATGTCAACATAAACTAAACTGACCAAAGATGAAGTTAACGATTATGTTACTAGTACTCAATATAGTGGTATGATTGATAGTTTACTTTACCTCACGGCAAGTAGGCCGGATATAATGTTTAGTGCTTTCATGTGTGCTCGATTTCAATACAACCCAAATGTATCACATCTTGAAGCCGTCAAGAAAATTGTTGATACAAAAGTTAGATGGACCGTGCTTAACACGAATTAGGCTTAATTCGGGTGTTTGTGGATTCTGGCTTTTGCACCAAGTGAACTTGTTTGAAGACCCTGCACACTAAATAACATACACTGTTAGGCTTACCGTGGGCGTGTGTCCCACGATTAGATTCCAACGTGAGAAAAAGTAATCGGTTTGAGATATAGGTGAGGGTTTAGAGTATTGTGAATGTCGTACCTTTGTGGAACCTCGCGGGTTCCTTTTATACCTGATGGAACCCTAACTGGGCTCCCTTATTCTTGCGGCTTAAGCAAGAGATAAATACCGATTATAGTCGGATCCTTATCACATAAATAAGGATAGTGTATATCTTCTTAACTTAGGCGAATCAAAAAACCCTAAACGTAGCTCTCATCTATGACGGCAACCTTTTTCCATTTTTCATGCGATTCTAATTAAATCTGTCCTTTTCTTGTTCGATTTGAATTCTTTATAACATACGGTGGTTATCCTCGTGGATCGAACACCTTATTTTATTTAGTTGAAGAACTGAACTGATTAGGGTTTGGGGTTTTTTTGTTTCGTTTTTAGGGTTTGTCGCTTGTTTGTTGTTATTTATAAGCATTAATTATTATCCAGTGGTCAGCACTTATGGAGGTGGGTTAGGGTTACGGTGTGTGGCGATTCAGATTAGACCCTTTTTAGGGTTTTGTTCGTTTTTTCCGTTTCGTGCCCTAATTTTGGGTGTCTACTGTTCGTGTTTTCTTTTTGTTTTTCTTTAGTTATGAGTGGTTTAGGAGCTATGGGGGATATTATGGATGGTGATAACGTTAGCAACAAACGGAAGGTTGGGGTTGATGTTCGATCAATTGCTAAGTGTGTTTTGAGCAAGGCTGGGGTTTCGATTACTAGGAAACCAGTTCTTAGTTTTGGTGGTATTGATGATAAGGACCCATCGTTTACTGCTGTTGTTCGTGAACAACAACAAAAGAAGATTGTTAAGATTACGGAGATGCGTAGTCAGGAGGTTGTTACTGGTGCAACAGTTGTGTTACCAATGGAAGCCATGGAGGAGGTAAGCTCTCGGTTTGCTCACACATTATACGTTTATTTTTTTTGGAAAAGGCTGCCATTTCCTCTGGTGGAAAACTACGTTAAGAATACATGGGCAAAGTACGGTCTCAAACGTGTCCAATTGCATGAAGAGTTCTTCTTGTTTCAGTTTGAGACTAGTGAAGGCATGGATAAAGTGTTAGAGAATGGACCATGGCTTGTGAGGCTTGTTCCGTTATTTCTTAACATATGGATGCCGTATACATTATTACAGAAAGAGGAGGTTAAGCAGGCGCCATTATGGGTCAAGCTTCATCATGTTTTTATAGTCGCTTATTCTGAGATTGGGATAAGCCTTATTACAACCCAAATTGGTAAGCCTGTAATGTTGGACTCGTATACGAGTAATGTGTGTGTTAGTTCTTGGGGATGTAATACGTACGCGTGTGCCCTTGTTGAGGTGTCTGCCAAGACAGATTTAGTTAAGTCTGTGGTTATTGCTATTCCACGTGGGGAGGGGGCTGGCCATTCACTAGCGACTGTTGATGTTGAGTATGAGTGGTCTCCTCTAGGTTGTGGAACATGCCAAATTTTTTCTCATTCAAGTGATGCTTGTCCTAATTTTTCGAAACCGGTTGTTGTGGATGTTCCCAGTTCGTCTAAGAATGATGGTTTTGTTGAGGTTAAAAGAAAGCGAAACAATAATTACCGTCCGAGATACACTGCTGTGTGCATTTGAGTAAGTCAGCACCGAATTTTCACTACCGAAAAGTGGAGAAGGGGGAAACATCTAAACATAAGCATAATAATAACAGGCCCTCTTCTTCTGTTGGAAATCATAGTAGTAATAATTCTTCTATGAGCACTGCTGGTAAGAATAAGGAAGTGGAAGTCGGGAATAAGTTTTCTGCTCTTGAGACTGAAGGGGACACGGATTGGGAGGATTATAATGCAATAGGGGATACGGTGAATGAGAGTGACAAGGATGTGGATGAGGAGCTTGTTTTGGAGGGGCCAAATGCTACGAATGTTACAACATCGTTACCTACAGGGGCAAGCACTCCTACTGAGAGAGGTTCCAATGATTAATTTAGCTTCACGGAATATAAGGGGACTGAACTTCTCCCCTAAACAGAGTGAGGTTCGACATGTGATTTTTGAGAATTGTCTGTCTATTTTTGCTATTTTGGAATCTCATGTAGTTGATTCTAAGCTTATGTCTCTTTGCGCGGGTATTTTGACATCGGGATTGGACGTTAAATGGAGGTGTTTGTTCTAAGGGTGCTCGTATTACTCTTGGATGGAATCATAATGATGTGGATGTAAGGGTTATTAGTCTTGATGATCAGACTATTCATACTCGTGTATGGTTAAAATTAGAGAGGAAGGAATTTTTTTGCACTTTTGTCTATGCTCATAATCGTTATACTCAACAACACAATCTTTGGACTAATATTGGTATGCATAGGTTTTTGTTCTTGATAGACCTTGGTG
Organism: Glebionis coronaria; assembly: GCA_025667525.1. Lineage (NCBI taxonomy): Eukaryota > Viridiplantae > Streptophyta > Magnoliopsida > Asterales > Asteraceae > Glebionis > Glebionis coronaria. Next base: position 348,185,155 of record CM046874.1, on the reverse strand, counting down.
TAAAGTAGGTGATTTTAATGCAACATTGAATTTGTTGGATTCGTCGGCTAGCTCGCCTACTATTGATATTGCTATGAGAGAGTTTCGTGAGTGTGTGGAGAACATTAAGGCGGCAGATGTCCAACATGTAGGTCTTCACTTTACTTGGAACCAGAAACCGCAAGGTATGGATGACTTATTGCGTAAGATTGATAGGTATGGCTAATTTGGAATTTGGGGTTTCGTTTGTGGGTGCAGACGCTGTGTTTAAACCGTACATAATTTCTGACCATGCTCCTGCGGTTCTTAACATTCCTACTCTTACAAAACCTAAGCCAAGGCCTTTTAAGTTTTTGAATATCCTGACTCACCATCCTCGGTTTAAGGAACTGGTTGGGGAGTGTTGGTCGCAGCAGGTTAGTGGTTTCTCCATGTTTAGGATTACCCGAAAACTGAAATTTTTGAAGAAACCTTTACTTAAGCTGCTAAAGGAGAAAGGTCATATTCATGATAATGTAACGAGGTTGCGTGAAAGCCTAGATAAAATCCAAGCCGATTTGGATCTTGACCCTCATAATGGTGATCTTCGAGAATTGGAGGCTACAAATGTTGGTTCTTTTAATGACGCTTTTCTTGTTGAGGAACGCTTTTTAAAAACAGAAAGCAAAGATCAATTGGCTTAAGGAAGGAGATATGAATTCTGCTTATTTTCATAAAGCGATTAAGAGCCGTATAAGTAGGAGCCGTATTGATGTGGTGACTGGTTCGGATGGTATGGTGTATGAGAATGATCAGGTGGCAGATGTGTTTGTTGCTCATTCTGAATCTTTCTTAAGGTTAGCTAGGTAGATGGGTGAGCTGGACACTTTTGATTTATTTGAAATGAGACTCGATGCTGAGACTGCTTAAGATATGATGCGGGCTGTTTTAGCCCAAGAAATTAAACAGGCGATATTTGACATGGGCAATGAAAAGTCGCCTGGGCCTGATGGGTATACTACTGCTTTTTTTAAAGAGTCGTGGGATATTATATCTAATGAGGTTATTGCAGCTGTTCGTGAGTTCTTCACTAATGGTAAGCTCCTTAAGGAGCTAAATCATACTATTATAGCAATTATACCCAAGGTTAATACTCCGAATAGGGTTGATGACTACATGCCTATTTCGTGTTGTAACGTGTTATTTAAATGCATTACTAAGATTTTATCGAATCGGATGAAGGATAGCTTGAATTATCTTATTAGTATTAATCAATCAGCGTTTGTTCCGGGGCGACACATTACGGACAATATTCTTCTTACTCAAGAATTGATGCACAATTATCACTTAGATCGTGGGGTGTCTTGTTGTGCATTTAAGGTTGATATTCAAAAGGCAAATGACACGGTGGATTGGGATTTCTTGCATAAAGTTCTCATAGGATTTGGGTTCCACCATCGTATGGTTGCTTGGATTATGGAGTGTGTATCTACCACGTCATTTTCAATTAGCATCAACGGTACTCTTCATGGGTATTTTAAAGGAAGGAGGGGTCTTCGTCATGGTGACCCTCTTTCCCTATATTTGTTTACGCTCATCATGGAGGTTCTGACGCTTAGGCTTAAAAGAATAGTGTGGGATGCTGCTTTATTCAAATTTCATAGGAATTGTTCGAAATTGGAGTTGATTAATCTCTGCTTTGCTGATGATCTGTTTCTATTTGCTTATGCTGACGTTCATTCGGTTATGGTGATTAAAGATGTCGTGGATGAGTTCAAGTTGGCGTCGGGGCTTACTCCTAGTCTTCCCAAAAGTACGGATTATTTTTGTAATGTTCTTAATCATGTTAAAGCTTTCCATTTTACAGATTCTCCCCTTTGTGGAAGGCCATCTCCCGGTTAAGTATTTGGGGGTTACTTTGGTATCGTCTAGGCTTATCATTTGAGATTGTCGGGAGCTTGTTGATAGGGTTTAATCCCGTGTTCATGATTGGAAGAATAAGTCGTTGTCGGTAACATGTATACTTCAGCTTGTTCAGTCGGTTATAGGCTTAATACATGTTTATTGGGCTTCGGTGTTTGTGCTCCCTTCTCGGGTTTTACTGGATATTGAGCAAATCACGCGGGACTTTATTTGGTGTCAAGGCCCTATGAGGAGGGGCAAATCGAAGTGGCCTGGGAGGTTTTTTGTCTTCCTAAAGACGAGGGGGGTTTGGGACATGTTCCTTAATAATGAAGGTGCAAAATAAATTTCCGAACGATAAAAAAATAAACAGTTTGTAAAAAGGATAATATAGATAATAAAAAGGGGTTCGCGGCAAATATAAACCATTAGAATTGAGAAGCCGATGGCGTTAGATGTATAAAAGGCCACTTGTGGTTGCCTAAATATGGAGATTTTAAGATGTAGTCATCACGTAAGTATAAGTATTCTATTCATGATATTTTTGACTAAATGTATCTTTGTCTGAAGAAGTTATACTAATGGCAAATTATGAAGGCAGACATCGCCTCATACATTAGTAAACGTCTAACTATTGCAAATGTCATCATCTGAATTTGATTCAATTTGGGTCATCGTCGACAGACTGACCAAATCTGCTAATATCATTCATGTTAATGATAGATTCTTGATGAATAAATTGACTCTTTTGTATCTAAAGGAGTTGTGTAAACATGGTGTGCCTGTATCGATCATCTCTATCAAGATCCTCGCTTCGCATTGAATTTCTAGAGATTTTCTCAGAAGTCATTGAGAATGAATCTTGATGAGAGTACTGTGTACCACCCCAAATCGAAGGGATGAGGTAAAGTAACGATACAAAACACTAGAAGTCTTGTCTTATGTTTAATGATTGACCTTTGATAATGAACCGTATAATAATTTTCGTTTGGAGAGATTATCATTGATAATTACCGTATTAGGATCGAGATCGAATCTTGTGAGGATATATATAAAGCATCTGTAAGCAGGAGTTGGGATGAAGACACCCGACATACACCCATTGTGAGTTGGACATGTCTTTTAGGTTTAAGGTTTCCTATGATGGCGAACCTAACCTTACAAAATACCCGACCCGCGAGACTAGAAATGATTGTTGAAATTAGGATCTGATTATTGACTGCCGATAGTAGGTTTAAGGTTTCCTGAAGTGCAGAATGGGTAGCGAAGTTATGCCAAAAATTTTAACCTTGGAAAAATGGATAGATAATCTGAAAGATCATGGGAAATAAGTCCCCGATGTATGGGACCATTGGGATAATATAAAAAGTTGGTTTGAAAGGCATATAAGCTGGATCTACTCTAGGAGTTCAAGAGCTGCGTGAATTATGTTTCGAGTATCAAACTTGATAAATTGTCTATCAAGTGAGAATCTGATCACTTCGTGATAAAGTTTAGATCGGCGAAAAGTTGCATTCATCAAAAACCAGTGAACATCATGGATAGAGAAAGTAAGTCAACATTAAGCCTGATCTTATTCCCGTAGTTATGTTTGATAAAACTCGCGTATTGTAATGAATTACACTTGTGAGAAAAGATCGAATGTGGAGGAAATACCCACATGGCTTTAACTCTATAAGAAGCGAGTAGTAAGATAAGATGATCACTGAGGACAATGATCCTGTTTAGGGGTAAATGCTATGACAATCCGTTCATTTATGGTTGATATTTTATTCTCAAGTATTATTTAAAAACGTTATTTTAATGTTATATTATGAACTCGCTTATTTTTGGGAAGAAATTTGGATTCACGTCTTGAAGTAGCATCGACTACGTCTAAACCGGAGGATTATACGTTACGTGCTTACGTTTACATACATCGTTTTGGTGACAAGTCCGACACTTCAGGAAATAAGTTTATCCGTGAATATTATTTTGAGATTTTAAATTTGTGTTGGTTCATAAACTCACAAATTTACGAGAAGAGATTAGGACTTACGATTATAATTTAACGTCCTTTACGACTAAACCGTAAACCTTAGGATTACGTATTTACGTTTTTGAACTCCGTTTTTGATGAGACAATTTTTATTAGATTCGTTTTGTGCCGTTGATTCATAATTTATAAAAATGTTTTTCGTAAAACGACCCGAGGGCACGTAAATCGAGGAAACTAGAATCGAGGGATACCCGTAAAATAATGGGGATGAGACAAGATAAATCTTGCCCCACCCCCACTACAAGGGTGACAAGCTTATCAAACACACTTGAAGTGTGTCAAGTTTCTAGCAAAAGACTAGGACACTTGTCCTAAGTCTTCCACCTAAACCATCTAACATCAAAACCACCACCACAAACCATTTACTTCATTTTACAACATGCAAATCTCACACACAACTCTCTCCTCTCCCCTTGAACGTCCAACACCGCCATTATATCACCATCATCATCAAATTTTGACCATAAACAAAAGATATAATCAATATATGTTGATAACCACACCAAAAGATGAAGATTGGAGGTGATTTTAACATATAAAAAGGAGTTTTCATTGAGGTCTTTGGGCTGATTTTCAAGAAGGAGTTTAGGGCTGATTTGTTGAAGGTGTCTTCATATCCTTGGTAATCTTGAAGGTGGTCTTGATATTTCATAAGATTGGTTACCAAAACCAAGCCTTGTTCATCCAAAATCTCAACCTTTTCATCACTAATGGTGGTATAGAGATTGTTTCTTCCTATCCTTTTGTTATTTTGATTATGTAATCTTGTATTTTCTTTATTTATGTATATGTATATGATGATGAATGATGATAAAAATATTATATGGGGATTTGGTGTTGATAAACATGGGTAAAAAGATGGAAAACCACATGTAAAATGGTTAAAATCTTGCTAAATATGATGGCTGTATAAAAACAGTAGGTAACCAAATGTTAAACTGATAAAATGGTAAAATGGAATCAATATACAGTAAGTAATATGTCTTGTACACATGTGAGAGTTGGCCATGCAATGGAATCATCAAAATGAGTGAGATATCATGTAGTTTATGTCATAAAAATTTGAGCTTCTATCTCCATATAGAACTCTAGATATGGCTGTTTTGGTGAACATGAAAGTAAAAATCAGATTTTTGAAAATTAAAGTATAATAGTATTATATAAGCACTCAAATAAAAATAGTATAAAATGTGAATTAAAATCCACTAACTCATATAATACATTTATATAAATATGTATAAGGATAAATAAATGGACATTTTAAAAAAATGGTAGTCTGATAAGTTTTATAAGTTATAAAACTATAAACATGATTTTTACGACTTTTTCGGCTATTACCGTAAAAATTAATGTTTTTGTTAAATAAAACTTAGACGGTTGGACCCGTCTAATGTAAACTTTTATAAACTTATATACTGATATATAAACATATATAACAAGTAAAAACCGATAAAACCCGAACTATATAACATACGGACATTAACGGGCTAAGTTAATGTTATTGGACTAATAATACAACAAAATGGACTAAAACACTTATAAACTTAATTATTGGGCTTAACCCATTTGGGCCCAACATGTAAAGTATAAATACTGATAATACAAGTATGAAATGGATTAATATAAGTTAATGAACTTATAATAGGCTTATTGGACCTAAAACACGTAAATAGGTAAAACTAGTAAACTAGTAAGAAGTTACCAATACATAAACACAAAAATGAGTGAATAAGAATATATAAACCCACTTCATCATCATATATATATATAAAATCATCATATGTATACATAATTGTTATTTTTATTAAGTCATTGGACAAGAGTATAAGACGAGTATTATTTGTCTAGGTTTCCGTGATTGAAGCACGTACCGTACATCCGAATTGCCGATAACACGCTTTCCCACATCAACGTGAGTTCATAGCCTCGCACTCTTTTAAATGTTTTTATGAAATGTTTTATAAACCCGCGAGGGAGATAACATGTTAGTTTTTATAAAATAAGACACTAGTTGTCCCGATTGTTTGTTTATTGATGGACCCGGATGATTGTATGACCCTATGAATGATTAAATGACCCGATAGATGAAATAAAATGGATTATTAAAGTTAGGTTATGTCACTAAAAGTCCCATTAGCATGAATTGTGAACTACCGGGATTTGGTAGACGCTTATGCATATAATAGTACTATTTGGGGACGATCACCCCAGTTCGCGCCTTGACGGTTGATACCCGTCGTGCCACATTGATTGGTAAGCGAATTTATGTATGAGAAGATTTACATAGCGTGACCTTTGTGACGACACGCTAATTTTAGATGGGCAAATGAGTTTCGGGCTAGCTACCCGTTGTTTGTTGTAGTAAGGTAACAATGTCATGCGGCTTATAATAATCCAATTAACAAAATACTGCTATACGCACGGAATTAAGATATATTGCCTGACTAGCAATACGGGGTCTTACTATTGATATTATGTTCGTGTTTTGATTTTCATAACCATAATCATATAACAGTTTTTATTTAACTCCACACAACTTTATAAAACGTATTGTATGATATTTTTACGACATTGGTTCGTATAATGATTTTCAAGGCAAATGCCTATATTATGATTTTGATGAGGATTTGTATAAAATGACTTTGGCTATTTTATGGCCTATTACGATGATTTGTACAAAATGATTTTCGGTAATAATTTTATACCGATGTTATATTAATGGTTTTATTAAACTCTATGAATTCACTCGGCGTTATCGCTGACCTTTTCTTTTAACATATTTTGTCTCAGGTACTTGAAGGTAATTCTCGGGAAGACAACAAGAATTCATGGCCCGCACCTAAATAATAATTTCCATTCAAATTCTTTGTAAAACTTGTATGAAATATTATGACTTGGGACCTATGTATCTTTGATATTTATGAATGGAAATGCTTTATTAATAAACGACGCGATTTTTATGCGTTGTCTATGATGTGAGTAATGTGCTATCCCGTAACACCAACGAGTCTTCCGCTATATTGAACTGTGTAAATTTGGGGGTGTTACAGTTTGGTACCAGAGCTCTCGTTATAGAGAACGAAAGATTTTTAAAACCAAGGTTTTGGATAAAACATTTCAAAATCTTTTAACTATAAACATTCTTCTAAAAATGTCTAAAAATCTTTTGACTATAACGGTGCCGAAGAATTCTCAAGTTACCGACAAGGCCAGACTGAGAAGTGTTATTTTAATATATATATAACTTGGATTATATATATATATATATATATATATATATATATATATATATATATATATATATATATATATATATATATATATATATATATATATATATATATATATATATATATATATATATATATATATATATATATATATATATATATATATATATATATATATATATGATGTAATTTTATTACATGATTGTTTGATGATTATTTTGATATTTATACGAGGTATTTATACGACGTAGATTGTCACAAGGAACCCTAAATCCCCTAGTAAATTAATCGAAGCTATTCTCGTAGAAATTCTAGCTATTCTAGATCTAAACCAAATTGTGGATATTTATGATCCCAACAAATGGTTGATATTCGTAGAAATGTAGATATTAGATGATTGTGATATTGAAGAAAAATTGGCGAGATTAAATCTGATATCGATGTTATGACGATCTATCCTTATAGAGTGGAGTTTGACAAAACTTTACCACCTAGAAAGATGTCATTTGATTCGTTGTCATCCAATTCTTAAATTGAAATCGAAAGGGTAAATGTTACACTTGAGGCTGTCATTGGAACCATTACCCAAAAGCCTCATGCCACTAGTACCTTTCCGAGAAGTCTAGTTGAATGATCAAGTCATTTCATACTAGTGACTCATTTGATAACTATTGATGAAGGAGCTATAGGATTGGAAATTAACTGTTGATCATATCGAGCTTTTATTGCCCTATTAAGGTGTAAGAGTAAGAAATTGTTAAGAGGAAGTTGTTAAGTCCTGTGATTGAATTATAAGGTTTTAAATGATTGTTGATTCGTGTTAAGGGTTGTTCCTAGGCCATTGTCCAATGACGAGGATGCCCAGTGTCCAATTAATAAAGTGAAGAAATCTTCTTCTGAATAGGGACCGATGGATCTTCCGGGACAGGTGGAACCCCCATAACTCTTGTAGATTAGTATTCATTGTGGTATCTTTTAAAAATAATCCCTAACTTAACTGAGACATCAGTTGGTAGGATGAGTTCATGAAATTGTATGACATAGTGACACATAATGTGTTACGCTACAATTTTGACTTGTTTGTGATTAATGAAAAGACTACCATTGATTGCTAAATTCTACATGTATCGATGTTATCTATCCTTTATTGCTTCATCCTAATGTTCGCATTAGTGATGCAACCATTGAACAAGTACTCATCTTGATTTGAGTTACGTTGTGGATTATTCTTTTTGAGTGCCATTAAGGTCATGAACCTCATGATTATTTGGCTAATCTCATTTCTTTATATATTGTAGTTAGTTCTTGGTGAACAACTTTTCATCACTCTTTTGCAGATCACTCATTGTTTTTATAAGTTAAAACAGTATTCCTTGAGAAAAATTAAATTTTCATCACTATAAGGATTATTCAAAGTAAGATTTATAAGTGATTGTTATCGAAATGAGGTTGTTTATAAAGCACCTTGGAAAACTTAACTGTTTTCATAACAAAGAAGATCTTTGTAAATTTATTCTTGATTCTTATTTAAGAATTAAGCATGAAAATGTGTTTATTATAAACATGATGATAAAATTTTGACGAACTGAGTATTGCATCGTTAATCTTGAAATTGTATATAGTTGCGCGCCTACATACAATTTGGAATGGACCATGCAAGGCTGATTAGTAGTCACCATAAAAATTGTTAATAAACATTAAATTTTCTTTGAAAATCTTGAAAGATTAAATTTTATGAGATCTGCAAGAAGTGAAAAATAGGGACATATTGTTAGGAACACCTACATATGTGCCCGAACCATTTATTCTTCTGAGTTGAATTTACTCATCTGTGGAATTTGTCTTATTTGACAATTGATATTCCCTCTTTGTCCAATTCTCCCGTAAGTGAGATTCTTAGGAAAAGTATCTGATTACGAGTGTTGATACCCGACTGGATGTATCGACGTTCCTATCATTTCTTTTGATTTGACTTCATTTGAATGACCTGGGTAACGATCCGGGAAGCTTTCGAATGCGTACTCAAATTATGAAAACATGGGATATATTCATATTCGTTAAATGTTTTCGTCTGTATCTGATTTGAAATTCTCTGGCATAGATTATGCGTTGACCTTACTCTTTTAATGGTAGTTATGTCTCCTGATATCCTTGAATTTGTGAAGGATTATGAGTTATTATTAGTCTTTTGAGAAGTTCACATCTTATCGACGGCAATACAACTGAAAAGTTGGTAATGCCAGTAGAATGGATTGATTGATTATGACATGACGACATTGTCTTAATTAATGGGAACTCGAGTAGAATTTCCTAAATGATAAGATGCTAATTATCAAAAGTGATCTAAATAATTCTTGATGAATGATCATATCCTGCATTTAGACTTGAAATTATACCGTGAATGGTTGTGAACTAGTTATAGATATTGTAATCTAGAAAGAACCTAATATGAATTTATTAAAAGATGTTATGTTATCTGAAACTTTAGGAGGTATTTGTTGGTAAATTACCTAGACTTTTGCCATTAAGGCAAGTTGAATTTGGTATTGATTATATTCTCGGTGCTGCACCTGTGGTTTGTGCACTGTACGTCAGCACCATCTGAATTAAAGGAATTATCGTACAACTGAGAGAGTTGTCGGAGAAAGATTTTATTCTACCGAGCTCGTCATCATGAAGAGCTATGGTGTTATCATTCCTTATATTTATAGATTACTGTGAACTGAGTAAATTGACAATCGAAAACAATATCCATAAACTCGAAATGGAAGATTTGTTCGATCATTTACAAGGTTCTAGCGTATGTTCTAAAGATTTGATCCACGGCATGGTTATCATCAACTTCGCATCTGCGAAAAAGATTATCTATTCCAATCACTACATCCGGTACTTGTAATGAACATTATGAGTTTCACGTGATGTCGATTGGATTGACTAATACACATGTAGCATCCCTAAATTTGGTGAATCACGTGTGTAGGCTGTAATTTGATAAATTCATGCTTGTGATCATTAAGGACCATTTGTTTATTTATAAGAATAAGAATGAGTTAATAATTATTTGTAGAATGCCCTGAGTCGGCCGAGTAGTGAAAACTTGTACCTTGAATATTTAACATGTGATGAAAGACTTAAGCCTTTACATTATTTGACCGTGTGATTAATAGAAAATGGAATATATTGACTCTTAAAAAATTGGAACCATTAAGGCTTTGGGTTTTACCAAAAAGAAAGTGGAAATATGTTTTGACAAATGTTTTAACAAAGGATTTTTTAGGGATTATTCCCTTATACACAAATCATTTAACTAAACTCCTGTTTAGGGGAAAATGTTTGTGTATACCTCAAGACAACCTAAGAGGGATTGAGGAAACCGTTAAACCATGACTTAAAATTTGAAACGACAATTTCTGCTTTTCAACTAAGAAAATTTTTACCAAAGAATAAACGAAGGTTTTTCGAACATTTACGGATCTTACTAATTATTTCCGATAAATCAACAAAAATCGTGTTAATTAAATTTAAAATTATTTTGAACATTTTCATATAATTGGACGGACTAAGAATTTTAAAATCTTTACGTTTACGTTTCATAAAAACTGAATATTTAATATTTAATTAATTGTAATAATTATCGACGCTTTAGACGTCAGATTGAGTAAAACGGATAAAAATGATAGTTAAGAAGAAAATAAAACTTAGAAAATATAAAGAAAGAAATTTTGAATGAATACGGTCATGATATTTATTTCATCAAGGAAGGTGAATATAATTACTGACACATTATGTAGAAAAAGATAAAGAACCAATTAGGACATGTTCCTTAATAATGAAGGTGCAAAATAAATTGCCGAACGATATAAAAATTAAACAGTTTGTAAAAAGGATAATATAGATAATAAAAAGGGGTTCGCGGCAAATATGAACCATTAGAATTGAGAAGCTGATGGCGTTAGATGTATAAAAGGCCACTTGTGGTTGCCTAAATATGGAGATTTTAAGATGTAGTCATCACGTAAGTATAAGTATTCTATTCATGATATTTTTGACTAAATGTATCTTTGTCTGAAGAAGTTGTACTAATGGCAAATTATGAAGGCATACATCGCCTCATACATTAGTAAACGTCTAACTATTGCAAAGGTCATCATCTGAATTTAATTCGATTTGGGTCATCGTCGACAGACTGACCAAATCTGCTAATATCATTCGTGTTAATGATAGATTCTTGATGAAGAAATTGACTCTTTTGTATCTAAAGGAGTTGTGTAAACATGGTGTGCCTGTATCGATCATCTCTATCAAGATCCTCGCTTCGCATTGAATTTCTAGAGATTTGCTCAAAAGTCATTGAGAACGAATCTTGATGAGAGTACTGTGTACCACCCCAAATCGAAGGGATGAGGTAAAGTAACGATACAAAACACTAGAATTCTTGTCTTATGTTTAATGATTGACCTTTGATAATGAACCGTGTAATCATTTTCCTTTGGAGAGATTATCATTGATAATTATCGTATTAGGATCGAGATCGAATCTTGTGAGGATATATATAGAGCATCTGTAAGCAGGAGTTGGGATGAAGCCACCCGACATACACCCATTGTGAGTTGGACATGTCTTTTAGGTTTAAGGTTTCCTATGATGGCGAACCTAACCTTACAAAATACCCGACCCGCGAGACCTGAAATGATTGTTGAAATTATGATCTGATTATTGACTGCCGATAGTAGGCAGGAGGGTATGTGAATATGAAATGTAGATAATCTGAAAGATCATGGGAAATAAGTCCCCGATGTATGGGACCATCGAGATAATATAAAAAGTTGGTTTGTAAGGCATATAAGCTGGATCTACCCTAGGACTTCAAGAGCTGCGTGGATTATGTTTCGAATATCAAGCTTGATAAATTGTCTATCAAGTGAGAATCTGATCACTTCTTGATAAAGTTTAGATCGGCGAAAAGTTGCATTCATCAAAAACCCGTGAACATCTTGGATAGAGAAAGTAAGTCAACATTAAGCCTGATCTTATTCCCGTAGTTATGTTTGATAAAACTCGCGTATTTTAATGAATTACACTTGTGAGGAAAGACCGAATGTGGAGGAAATACCCACATGGCTTTAACTCTATAAGAAGCGAGTAGTAAGATAAGATGATCTTTGAGGACAAAGATCCTGTTTAGGGGTAAATGTTGTGACAATCCGTCCATTTATGGTTGATATTTTATTCTCAAGTATTATTTAAAAACGTTATTTTAATGTTATATTATGAACTCGCTTATTTTTTAGAAGAAATTTGGATTCACGTCTTGAAGTAGCATCGACTACGTCTAAACCGGAGGATTCTACGTTACATGCTTACGTTTACATACACCGTTTTGGTGACAAGTCCGACACTTCAGGAAATAAATTTATCCGTGAATATTATTTTGAGATTTTAAATTTGTGTTGGTTCATAAACTCACAAATTTACGAGAAGAGATTAGGACTTACGATTATAATTTAACGTCCTTTACGACTAAACCGGAAACCTTAGGATTACGTATTTACGTTTTTGAACTCCGTTTTTGATGAGACAATTTTTGTTAGATTCGTTTTGTGCCGTTGATTCATAATTTATAAAAACGTTTTTCGTAAAACGACCCGAGGGCACGTAAATCGAGGAAACTAGAATCGAGGGATACCCGTAAAATAATGGGGATGAGACAAGATAAATCTTGCCCCACCCCCACTACAAGGGTGACAAGCTTATCAAACACACTTGAAGTGTGTCAAGTTTCTAGCAAAAGACTAAGACACTTGTCCTAAGTCTTCCACCTAAACCATCTAACATCAAAACCACCACCACAAACCATTTACTTCATTTTACAACATGCAAATCTCACACACAACTCTCTCCTCTCCCCTTGAACGTCCAACACCACCATTATATCACCATCATCATCAAATTTTGACCATAAATAAAAGATATAATCAATATATGTTGATAACCACACCAAAAGATGAAGATTGGAGGTGATTTTAACATATAAAAAGGAGTTTTCATGGAGGTATTTGGGCTGATTGTCAAGAAGGAGTTTAGGGCTGATTTGTTGAAGGTGTCTTCATATCCTTGGTAATCTTGAAGGTGGTCTTGATATTTCATAAGATTGGTTACCAAAACCAAGCCTTGTTCATCCAAAATCTCAACCTTTTCATCACTAATGGTGGTATAGAGATTGTTTCTTCCTATCCTTTTGTTATTTTGATTATGTAATCTTGTATTTTATTTATTTATGTATATATATATATGATGATGAATGATGATAAAAATATTATGTGGAGATTTGGTGTTGATAAACATGGGTAAAAAGATGGAAAACCACATGTAAAATGGTTAAAATCTTGCTAAATATGATGGCTGTATAAAAACAGTAGGTAACCAAATATTAAACTGATAAAATGCTAAATTGGAATCAATATACAGTAAGTAATATGTCTTGTACACATGTGAGAGTTGGCCATGCAATGGAATCATCAAAATGAGTGAGATATGATCAAAACAAGTTTAGAGTACAAATGTGAGTTCACTGTTTTGGACGATTTTTAGAAAATACTTAGAGGCTGATTCAACAGTATCTATAGAAGAGTTAAATGGAGCACATATCATGTAGTTTATGTCATAAATAATTGAGCTTCTATCTCCATATAGAACTCTAGATATGGCTGTTTTGGTGAACATGAAAGTAAAAATCAGATTTTTGGAAATTAAAGTATAATAGTATTATATAAGCACTCAAATAAAAATAGTATAAAATGTGAATTAAAATGCACTAACTCATATAATACATATATATAAATATGTATAAGGATAAATAAATGGACATTTTATAAAAATGGTAGTCTGATAAGTTTTATAAGTTATAAAACTATAAACATGATTTTTACGACTTTTTCGGCTATTACCGTAAAAATTAACGTTTTTGTTAAATAAAACTTAGACGGTTGGACCCGTCTAATGTAAACTTTTATAAACTTATATACTGATATATAAACATATATAACAAGTAAAAACCGATAAAACCCGAACTATATAACATACGGACATTAACGGGCTAAGTTAACGTTATTGGACTAATAATACAACAAAATGGATTAAAACACTTATAAACTTATTTATTGGGCTTAACCCATTTGGGCCCAACATGTAAAGTATAAATACTGATAATACAATTATGAAATGGATTAATATAAGTTAATGAACTTATAATAGGCATATTGGACCTAAAACACGTAAATAGGTAAAACTAGTAAACTAGTAAGATGTTACCAATACATAAACACAAAAATGAGTGAATAAGAATATATAAACCCACTTGATCATTATATATATATAAAATCATCATATGTATACATAATTGTTATTTTTATAAAGTCATTGGACAAGAGTCTAAGACGAGTATTATTTGTCTAGGTTTCCGTGATTGAAGCACTTACCGTACATCCGAATTGCCGGTAACCCGCTTTCCCACATCAACGTGAGTTCATAGCCTCGCACTCTTTTAAATTTTTTTATGAAATATTTTATAAACCCGCGAGGGAGATAACATGTTAGTTTTTATAAAATAGGACACTAGTTGTCCCGATTGTTTGTTTATTGATTTGGACCCGGATGATTGTATGACCTATGAATGATTAAATGACCCGATAGATGAAATAAAATGGATTATTAAAGTTAGGTTATGTCACTATAAGTCCCATTAGCATGAATTATGAACTACCGGGATATGGTAGACGCTTATGCATATAATAATACTATTTGGAGACGATCACCCCAGTTCGCGCCTTGACGGTTGATCCCCGTCGTGCCACATTGATTGGTAAGCGAATTTATGTATGAGAAGATTTACATAGCGTGACCTTTGTGACGACACACTAATTTTAGATGGGCAAATGAGTTTCGGGCTAGCTACCCGTTGTTTGTTGTAGTAAGGTAACAATGTCATGCGGCTTATAATAATCCAATTAACAAAATTCTGCTATACGCACGGAATTACGATATATTGCCTGACTAGCAATATGGGGTCTTACTATTGATATTATGTTCGTGTTTTGGTTTTCATAACCATAATCATATAACAGTTTTTATTTAACTCCATACAACGTTATAAAACGTATTGTATGATATTTTTACGACATTGGTTCGTATAATGATTTTCAAGGCAAATGCCTATATTATGATTTTGATGAGGATTTGTATAAAATGACTTTGGCTATTTTATGGCCTATTACGATGATTTGTACAAAATGATTTTCGGTAATAATTTTATACCGATGTTATATTAATGGTTTTATTAAACTCTATGAATTCACTCGGCGTTATCGCTGACCTTTTCTTTTAACATATTTTGTCTCAGGTACTTGAAGGTAATTCTCGGGAAGACAACAAGAATTCATGGCCCGCACCTAAATAATAATTTCCATTCAAATTCTTTGTAAAACTTGTATGAAATATTATGACTTGGGACCTATGTATCTTTGATATTTATGAATGGAAATGCTTTATTAATAAACGACGCGATTTTTATGCGTTGTCTATGATGTGAGTAATGTGCTATCCCGTAACACCAACGAGTCTTCCGCTGTATTGAATTGTGTAAATTTGGGGGTGTTACAGTTTAATATTGTGTGGTTTTCTAGTTGCATTCCTAGACATGTATTTAACCTTTGGTTGATTATGAAACAAAAGCTTAAGACACAGGACAAGGTTTATTTGTGGGATGCTTCTAGCTCATTGACATCATAGTGTTCATTGTGTGAGAGGCAGCCTGATTCACATGAGCATTTGTTTTTCCAATGTGGGTTTTCGCAGCAAGTTTGGAACAAAGCACGAGTGGTAGCTGACTTTGGGTGTTCGAGTCCGGTGTGGGATACCATTATTGCATATATCTTCCTTGGGCGGGTCGGAAGACTCTCAAAAGTCTAGTTTCCAAATTATTCTTGTCAGCAATGGCGTACTTTATTTGGCAAGAGCGAAATTAGAGGTTATTTAAATTAGTTAAAAGAACGGCTGATCAAGTTGTGGAGTGCATTATTTCCACTATGAGACTGAAGCTGCTTTCATGTCGTATCAAGAAGTCTAGATATGGGGTTCGATTTGCTCTGCTCTTGAGCTTGCCGGAGTCATTTCTTATTTGATGTCTATTTACTAGTTCATGGGCGTTTGTGCCATTAAGTGGTTTTTTCCTATTGGTGTCGTTGGTTATGTAATTAGTATAGTATTCATATGGTTTGTCATATGAATTAGAGGAAGTTCAAGCTTTGGCTTGAGGTTAATGTGACACATCAGTCACATTCCATTGTACTTATTGGTTTTTTTGGGAGTTAATATATTTTACCGGGGTGAAGTCCCGTTTACCCAAAAAATAACTTAGGCGAATCATAATTAGGTTTAGATTATATTTTGTTTGATCATGTCCAAGTGTGGCTAGGACACGGCTGTGTATGGTCCTTGTATAATGGATACGGGTAGTACCTATGGGTCGGGCTATTTCAGCCCAACTAGGGACTATACGTCACCATGTCCCCCCAGTCTAATAGTCGCACGGTGTGCCGCGACTACTAGACTATAATCATATGAGTCGCACCATGAAATCACCTTTTGGTATGATGAACTTTATGAAGAGTACTGAAAGAAATTTCAAATTTTCCCCGCCAATAACCAGCGTCGTCATAAACCAATAGTACCTACTCACTTTGGGAACCGAGAAAGGTGCAGGACACGTCATCAAACGATCTGACTTCGACCGTTAGATCCCTGAAATAATTGACACACGGTACACACTCCTAAACTGAAACAGTACAACCTAATGTTTTTAATAGTGCTAGCCACTATTTCAACATTTTCACCTTCCATCAGTAACAAAACTCCAAGAACACCATTGCTTGTACCAGAAAAACAACAAGTGCCTTGCCTCAAAAACACGAGATTGTGCAACAACTCTTCGATGTAACCTCTCGCATCACCAACCAGGAGCTATCACAGTTTATCGTGAAATACTATATACCCAAAGATCTTCACCTTGAAATTCCAGAACCTCCATTTCACATAGGGAGCTTTCCACCTAGAAAGGTAGGAGTGGATACGAGATTTTTGAGTTTCCTAACAACCGCATATCACTTAGTCGATTTTTGGTAGATACTCTAAGTTTCTACGGTATCCACATATCGCAACTCCATTGCATCGGTGCGGCAAAAGTTTCTAATTTTGAGGTCAACTGTCGCCTGTGTGACGTAGATCCCATGATAAACCTAATTCGTGCCTTCTATCGCCCTTCCTGGGTCAATGGTTGAATATCCTTTTCCAAACGACCAGGCGCACTCCCATTTTTATGAGACAAAACTGGATGCGCTAAAAAATTAGACGAATAAATTCTTATGGATAGACAATGTGATTTTCATATTTGAGGATGACTTCATGACCCATGAAACGGTGGTAAAAGATGTACGACCTGAACCAGGGACCTACAACGCGGAGGATGCTGAGAAAAATAATACCAATCGCCTCCCCATAAAAGAGTATCCGTGATGTTCGTTTGCAAGTCTTAATTTCTTTATTCAAGATATTACCACACAAATGACTAGAAACATAAACACGGGAAAGTATACCCTTTCATGTATAGCATAGCTTAATGGTAAATCAAGTTCGTTCAACGGGATTGTTGATTATCACAATATCAAAACAATTACCTCTAGAGTGTCACAAGTTCTAAAGATATACTTAACAATTGGTATTAAAGGGTGCGTTTGGCTAAGGTCATAACCATATGATAGATAGGTAGCAATGATGAAATATAAGCACATAAACAATGTAAGACAACATACCGATTACTAGTCGTGCATGAAACATCTAATTGATATGACAAGAATCCGACTAAAGACTTTGTCATATCAACAACATTAAGATAGGTTTATGCTTGATTTCGATAACTAAGGTAGTAGATGAGATTATGCAAGAGTTGGTATATGTTTTAATCCACTAATCGTTACAAAAGTGATTAACAAGACTCATTTACTATATGACATGAAACTTATCCATTCACATGAGTACTAGTCGATGATCATGGATGAATCCAACATATAACAATGGTCTTACATAGTAACATATAATACATGAGCATCCAAATCACACTTATATTCAAGAACCCAGGGAAAAAGTACACCACACAAAACTAATTGTGTGTCACACTTTGCCCCAGCAAAGCTAATATTCACATCTAATCATAAGGATATCAAACCTTAACCAAGTGCACATCACACTACTCCATAATAACAGTAAACAAGATCATTTCAAACATATGTAAATCAAAGTAAAAGATTGACATAATTGAAATAAGAATTTTAACCACAAGTTTATTTCAATAATTGCTCCAAAGGATTTATAAGTTTTTAAACTTATTACAAATGGCTAGCAACACTTCTGAGTTCCTTGTTCCAGCACCAATACCATAAACCAACTAAGGTTTACTAACTCTAGTTACTATGATCAAGGATTTGGAGAAATCCTTGATTATTAGTTTCTCCTAAATAATGGAGAAAGTGAGGAATGATATATGTTTATGCCTGGCCATAGGTCCTATTTATACTTGAATTTTCGTAGGTTAGCAACCCTAGAAGTATATCAAAGGTTCCCCAAAATAGCCATTCATAATTGCACTTAATTATGTAACTACAGTAAAATGTGTGCCGCACTTTTCCAGATGTGTGTCGCACTTCTTCAAGTGTAAATGTGTGCCACACTTTCGAGTTTGCGCGCCGTACTTCTTGTAATTCTCCAAATTCGGGGTACTTTGAATGTGCGCCGCACTTTTCCAATTGTGCGCCGCACTTTGGCTCCATTTCAGCATAATTCCATCTTTAGCCCCTTTATTCTTTATTTCTTCATTCTTTTCCTTCATGGTTTCTTTCTTAGCTACAATACAAACAATATCTTTTATTAGTATCAATTCAACAAATAATTTATTTATTTACATAGAAAACAAGGACAAATGCATCACTACAAACATGTATAAATGAGGTGTTATCACATTCCCACATACTTAACTTCTTGCTTGTCCTCAAGTAAGGTAAAAATATTTTTTTAATAAGTGTAGAAAGAACAGATAAAGCCAACAATTGAAAACAAAGATAACGCCACAAAACACCTCACCAAGAAGATATTTTTATTTCACACACTCTCCTTATTATGGGTAGAATATCGCTTAATAGCACGGTCATGAAAAGTAAATTACCATAGGCTTGTGCAAGGAACTAAACTAAACCAAATTTGGCGTAAGCACCAAGTAAAATATCAAAAGAGGTCTTTTTCAAAAACTTTTATTACCACCGCATGTTTTAAAGAATAATACATCATATTTTTCATGTTGTTGCTTTGCGAATAACTCAAAACTTCTTAGGCTTCCTTTTGCCTTTATTCTCTTTTTTTTCTTTTTTTTTAAGATCTTTCTTTTGGGAGAACATGCTTTCCCCATACTTATGATATACTATCATTTCGCAATATGGTTTCCAACAATATAATCACCTTAAAACATCGGCAAAACTTTCAATCTTTTCTCTTTTCTTTATTTTGCCTCTTTATCATTTAAAATACCTTTTATCATTCAAGTATGATCCCAATATGGTATCGTAAAGATTACCAACCACAAGTTCTAGAATTAAACTAATCATCGGCAAAACTTTCAATTTAAAATGTAAGAATGCTTACGGAAAAGATCCTCACAATTATGAATAAAGTATTGTGTAAATAACGTTATCAATTTGAAGGTCTACGTAATCATTGGCCTATTCTAATATGATTGATTGGATGGATTTAATGAATGGATTGATTAATAAAATAAAGAAGATGAGAAGGGAGATGATGGAGTAGAGAGAGAAAGGAGAGAAGGGAGAATAGTAGAGAGAGAAAGTAAAGATTGAATTATCAAAATGTGAATGACCAACCCCTCCTAACATGCTAGGAGGGGATATATATAGCCCACCCTACATGTGGGCTATATGGACCATACATTTACTAAGTGGATCACGAGCCCATTACATAATTATCGTTGGAGCGACCGATCCTTCATAAATACGTAAAACGTATTTCCAACAATCTCCCCCTAAGGGAGGTCGCTCCAAGAAACAAAGTTCTAAATAGTCTATATCTCGTGATCTATGCTTACTAAGATGTGACCGAGACTTTATTGGGAAAAACGTATTTCCAACAATCTCCCCCTAAGGGAGGTCACATCTTTTTACAAAATCTTAAACCTAGCATCTATGCTTGAGTCTTCGATCTTGTTCTTGTGAATATGCTTGATGTGATCTTTGACTTTAGTCTTGAGCATGTTTCCTTGACTTGACCTTGTGCATTCTTCACTTGTGATATTTGCCTCTTCGTGACTTCATGTTCCACATACTTATACTTTTAAATTCTTGAAAGCTTCAGAGTTTGATACAGCGGAAGACTTGACCTTCAGGCTTTCTTGAATTTGTTGAAGTACTAATTGTATGTAGTATAAGCATGTGGTGACGACTTCTTCTGGATTGTACACCGCAATGCCACCTTCTTGTTACGCTGCATAAGACAGTTAGCAACAAACAATATACACGAATGAAATGGCCTTGAACATTTCATTCTAATTCGGTAGCATTTTACCTCCGGTCGGTGAAGACCGTTGGACTATATTAAATATCATACTTGTGGCAGGTAGTTTCAATAAAGAACCTCCTTGACAAGATTTCGCGGGTAA
The DNA here is from genome assembly GCA_025667525.1 of Glebionis coronaria. Classification (NCBI taxonomy): domain Eukaryota; kingdom Viridiplantae; phylum Streptophyta; class Magnoliopsida; order Asterales; family Asteraceae; genus Glebionis; species Glebionis coronaria. The sequence goes on along the minus strand of CM046874.1, from coordinate 348,164,256 downwards.
ACCCGTTCTCTTTACTCGACCGTCCAAAGCTGACTGCGAACGTAAAGAGTGAATCATTTGGATAATCTTATCCGCATGATTTGAAGCCGTCAATTCATGTTCCTGGAACAAGTGAAGTTCAATTAAGAACCGCACCGTCGTTGCTTTCCAGTTGTCACTAGCTTGATTCATATAGAATCTTGCAATTTACCTACCAAGTGCTGTTTGATGTTAACACTAGAAGGATTTCCATTCGTCACTGTGAATACTTAATAGTATTACTCTGAATGTTCTGGCAAGATCACTAAGATATTGCGTAGAGGCCTGGAACGTGTTTAAATTCATTTAAGAATTAAACCACTGTTGCTTTCCAGTTATCACAAGTTTGATTCATAAAGAATCGCACAAGTCACCTACCATGAGCTTTTTGATATTCGCTCAAGAAGGATTTCCATCTTCATTGTAAATACTTTCGTATTACTCGGATGTTCAGGCAAGATCATGAAGATTTTGCGTAGGACTCTTGAGATCTTTCTTACTTTTCACAGTGTGTGAAGAAGCAAGGAAATATGAAAGTGTGTCCTAATGAGATATTTGATGATCTCAAATGGCTCTAGACTCGATCGTGCATTTTGGATTTTTAGTGATCGGAGGCTGGAGAGGAGTGCCACCTTTTCAATACCAATTTATTCGGAGTGAATAAATCAATAGATAATGTGTTGATCTCCGTGTGATTAAAACAAATACCTTTTGAGAGATATTTGAGTTAGCTGGGAAGGGTTGTGCATTGCATCACTGGGTCCATGATGTCTTTCTTCAATATCAAGAATCATTAAAAATGATCACAATAGCATATGAATTGACCCGGTTTCTGCCTAAGGTTGTAAGGAGGGCTTCTTTCTTTACACCCTTTATCTTTACAATTCTTTTTCATTCTTCAACCCCTTCAATGCTTACCAATACGTCATAACTAGCACCTTGTTGTGATTGTTCCAGTGCTAATTAAGTACTTGGTCGGCATTCAGCTACGTTCACAATCTTTCTCCATATTTCCTAAGGACTACTATTTCTAGCTATGGAATGTCCTTGGGAAGATTCCTCTGGTTCTAGAGAAATCATTGGACTTTAACCTATCCTACCATCCTTATGTCACCACAATCTTCACCGTCGTGAATAGAGATGTTTTGGGTAAGTGTATGTCACCATGAAATCCATTTTGAAGTGCAAATCCATTTTGCTCCCCCTTAACATATGCCACGATATCCGAAAACATTTTGCACATGTCGGGATGAGCTATCACGTTAAGTCAAACCATTTATGATTGATCATATCCCATATTAAATCACATTTTCTCCCCCATATTAAAAATATTAACCCAATCGATGTTTTTAATATCAATTGATTTAATAGCATTTTAAGAAAATTTAGGAAGAAAAATGCAAATCCAATTATCTTCATGAATTACACAAGCTCCCCCTCAAATTAATGAGGGTGTACTTGAAACGTAAATTAAATATCTTTTAAACACAAGTGTAAGGTATTTATCACGTGCAAAGATCATATATGATAATGAATTCACAATATTAGCAATTTACGAGGTTGGACCTGAATGATGGAGAACATCATATGAAAGAAGCACATGCTTCTTGTTCACGAATGTTGGTCTTCCTCGTAACTTCTGAAGTTATCTCTTGACTCCATGTGTATGATTGATATCGTTGTCTTAACACCAATATGTGAACTTGGCACTCTCGGCATCAAGGATTCTGAATGCTGGACAATTGCTCCCCCTCAATTGTTGACCCGTGTTCTATTGAAAGAGTTGTAGTCACCGTTTGAGTAGTCGCATCGTCGAGTATGTAGATATCAATTGTAAGTTTCTACGGTTGGTGGAGATGATAACTTCGGATTCTGAAGTCAAAGCTTTCCGGTGAAATGCTTGACTTCAAAGTGAAAAGCGGGTTACTATCGAAAATAATAGCAAACCATAATGGAGCATGTTTTAAATTTTTTAAACTTCTGCTCGAACTTTATTTACAATCCCGTGTCATTATTGAATGACATTTCTAGGTTCGTAAATATTATCGATTCCAGAAGACATGCTCTTTTTATCAAAACATTTTTGAGCACACAATTTTGAAAGATTTAGAAAAACCTTTTGAGAAATTCTTGAAAAATTGTGTTCAAAGTTTTGAAAACCAATTACTTGAGCTTAAGATTTAGAATATCTTAGGAAAGCTCAAGTACGAGAAGTTGTAAAATTCTCGTTGTAAGGATAAGTTACCATCGGCGATAACCTTTCCTTTTATCTGAAGAACGAGTCCTAAGCTGACATTTACTTAGAAGTCGTTTTCATGAGCTTGAAAACTTTGACTGTTTTAACGGAAAGCTCATGACCGAGAAAGGTTAATTTCTCGTTATGAGGAAAAGTTCTCTTATTTAAAAGATACACTTTCCTTTTTGAGCTTAAAACTTCGAATGTTTTAATACAAGCTCATGACCGAGAAAGGTGAATTTCTCGTTAAGAGGATAAGTTATCATAAAAGATAATCTTTCCTTTATTTTAAGTTCGAGTTACAGTCTGACATTTAACTGTAAGTCATGTACACGAGCTTAAAACCTTTGAATGGTTTTAACGTAAGCTCGTGTCCGAGAAAATTTAATTTCTCGTTAATGAGGATAAGTTTACCATCGGCGATAAACTTTCCTTTATTTGAAGAACGGGTCATCATCTGTTATTTAATGATGAACCATATACACGAGCTTAAAACCTTTGAATGGTTTTAGGATAAGCTTGTATCCAAGAAGACTTAATTTCTTGTAAAGAGGGTAAGTTATTGTTACGTATATAAACTTCCCTTTCTCTGAAGTCCGGGTCATCGTCTATCATTTAACGAGGAGCCATAGTGCATGAGCTTAAAAACTTGGAATGTTTTTTATATAAGCTCATGCCCGAGAAAAATGAATTTCTCGTTGTTAGGATAAGTTTACCATCGGCGATAAACTTTCCTTTCTTTGAAGATCGAGTTATAGTTTGTGATGCGACTATAAGTCCTTTGTTGATAAGCTTAACCATGAATTCCCTGAGACACTAGTTTCTCCGATATCTGCTTCTTCAGCAACCAAACTCTAAGAGTATCCTTAGTTGAACGGTATACAATGATTGGACCGCTTCGTTCTTTTGGAACATCAACTTTGGTACCTGCATTCTCATTAGGAGTTTGTATACTATTGCATGGGTTAGCGATATCTATTTTAGAAGCACATGGGGGTTCATGGTTGGCTTTTCTTATGCCAGAGGCGACCTGAGTGGATGATTCACTTTTCTTAATTGGCAAACGTTTCCGTTTATAGAAAACCTTAAGTTCAGGCTTAAGTGAAGTATCATCTTTATCAGTTTCCTCCCTAGTAGACTTAGTAGAATCGGAGACTATCCTAGTTAAAGGGCACTCGTTTCCTACAAGAGTGAAAGTTCTACCAGTGGGGCGCCACATTTTACCAATGGGTTTGATTTTAACAACCCACTGGGATTTAAGTCTAGCACGGGAGTTCACCTCATTAAGCAATTTCTTGATACAGGAATCATAATTTGCCGTAAAGACACATTTTCTACATGTTTTACAAGTAGCATATTTAATGTCCGAGTAAGATCTAGAATTCCTAGATGATTGATTGATGCTCCTAGGATGTGACATGCTACGGTTAGCAGTGTTGGGTAAACTAGAAGGCATCTGACTAGGTTTGAAATTCCTATCTCTTACTTGTGTCTTTTGCTTAGCTTCCCTTAGACCAAATGTATGGCGAACGTCATTTGAACTAGTTCGAGACGTATTCTTTGGACTATATCTAGGGAAATTAGAGGCAATCATGTGATTAGGTCTTGCAAAAGCTGTTTTAGTCACATTGGGCCTAGATGGTGGAGTGGCTGGTCTAGGAAAGTGAACCAAATCAACTTGGGAGGCAAACCGCGGTCTCGAGGATTGTGGTCGCTCGGATCTAAATGCAGTAGGTTGTTTGACAGTCGGTTGTCTGACGAACTGATTTGTTGGCGGTTTCCCCAAGATTGATGTTTTTTCAAGCTTAGTGTCCACACTAGGTCCTCTAGTTTTCCTTAACTCGTTTTTCAACGCAGATATAGCAAAAACCTTTTCCTGTACTTGGGCCTTTAAAGTCTCATTCTCTTTGAGCAAGTTATCTTGGGATGCCAACTTAGATTCAAGCAGTTGAATTTGTTTCAAAAGATTATCCTTTTCAACTTTAGAATCTAACACTTTTTGATCCAATTTTCTTTCAAGAACAACATTTGATTTTTCAAGTTTTTCAAAATATGTTTCAAATTTGTTCGTTTTCTTTGAAAATTCAATTTTGGCATCCTCAAGATCTTTTGATTGTTGAGCTACAATCGTTTCGAGCTCTCTAATCTTGGAATCAGAAGCAGTCAATGAAGCAGTTATAATACAATTATCATGATGTATTATAGCATTCTGAACAATATCTCCCCCATTATGACTTACATCGGATGAATCAGAAGTGGTATTCCTATCACTCGTTTCCATCCCATGTTTGTCATAATTAGGTTCAGAATTCTCAATATGCGGCATATCATCAGCATATACATCATAAACAACATTACATTGTACCATGTTTGCAGGCTCTGCGTCATAAATGGGTAAGGTGTCATCAAGAGAAATCTTGTGAACATTCCCTGACGTGCCACTGGCATCATGTTGTCCTCCTGATTCTGTGCTCGTGCCAGCGTTAGGCTCCAAGTTGTCAACCGTATGACCATTCTCCTCTTGCATCTGCGTCATTGATTCTTGCACTCCATTATCATACACTTGCTGAAGTTGTGATCTTTGATAAATCGAAGACGAGACCGATGTCATGAGTTTCAATATTGTATCACGGAAAACTCGAAGCTCGGTATGTGTATCTCGAAGAAAAGATTGGCAAATCACTGAACTTTCAGACTTGATGATATTGTATTGGAGGAAAGGCGTGAGTTGTGTCACAAGAGTCTTATATGCAAGTGCCGATGCAGAGTGATTGAAGTTTTCATTGTTGAGTTGCTCGGCGAGTTGGGTCAAAGTGGTGAATATTGAGTCGATGAATATATGACGATCTTGTCCAAAGATGGTCATAAATTCGCTCCCTCCTTGAATCCTCGAAAGAGTGACAAGATGAGACTGAAGCATTTGAAATGAAGTGATGCCACTTTTCCTAACTTTGTTTTGCATTAAATGCGATTCTCCTTTTTGACATGTCGAATCGAACGAATCCATTAAATATCGATTAAAAATGACGTGGATGTTGTTGTTTTCGGGACGAAAGAAACAGAAAGTCACAGAATATGACAAAACCAACGAAACGATCCGAAAATAAATCTGAAAAATCCTCGATGGATGATAAAAAACGTCACTTTTGTCACGTAGTCACGTCACTTTGTCCCGACTAGAACGGAATATCACAAAATTTACCAAAATAAAACATTTGAATAAAGATAAAAAATATCAATTGATTATATAAAAATTAATATCCAAAAATGAAAATTTTCAAAATAAAAAAATAAAAAAATAAAACAATAAATGAAAAAGAAGAACAAAACAAAAAAATAAAATAACGTAACTTACAAACTTTCTAAAATATAAAAAGATAAACCTAGAAAAACTGATTTGATTTTGGAAATATAAAAAAATCGGATAAATTTTGGAAATAATTGAGAAAACGCGTGTCCACTCGTGGAAAGATTATATCTCTTGTTTTCTCCGTCTAAATTAAAAAAAAACAAAAAACGTGGGTGCCTAATGTTGACAATCAACACGTGGACCAGTCATATCGTTTCACCGCCCATCCCACTTCCTTGTTATATCCGCCCAAATATAAACTCCTATCTAATTTCTCTCTCTCTCACAACTCTAATAATACTCCTCCGTCTTCTCCGTCCTTTCAACTCTCTCTCTCTTAAATAAGAAACACACTAATTCCAACCAGAAACACAATCAAATCTCAAAGAGATAATCTCTTACTCACAAATCTTAACCAGAAACACAATCACAGCCACTAATTCCAACGAAATCAATTTGATAACAATCAAAGATTTCAATCAATCAAACCTGATCCCCTTGTTTTGTATCGAATCAATAGACCATAAAAAAAACAATTATATGCTTTTCTTGGAGGCCGAATGACGAATAACTACAGGTGTGTCTTCAAGATCCTTAATGAGGGTCTCAGGTGGGTATTTTCTTGTCTAATCAAAGTCTTTCTCTCATCTGTCGAGTCTTGCTGTCGTGTATCGAGTCTGAACGATCGAGTCTATTGGTTAAGGTTGTGTTGGTCGAGAGAAAGAGTGTGAGTGAAGTTTGTGTGTGTCGAGTGGAGTGGGTAAACTAGGTCAGTGAGGAAGTTCGAGGGTTTGAGTGGTGTTTGGCTTTCGAGGGTTTGAGGGTTTGGGTTGGGTGTGAGTGCGAGAGGTGTTGTTCGAGGGTGTGGGTGAGGGAAAGAGAGTGTATCGAGTCGTCGGTTGGTTTGAGTCTTGGTTGGTGTTTGATTCGATTTAGATGATGTTTGGAGTCGAGCGTCAGTCTAGGTGAAGTGTGAGGGAGTCAGGGTTGTGAGGGGTTTTGATGTCGAGGGATGTGTGTGACGTCTGAAAAGGCTGTGTCTGTTGTCCAGTGAATCGAGGATGGTTGGGTGTGTTGGTTGTCTAGGTATCGAGTCTAGAGTGTGAGAGTGTGAGTCGAGAGTCTTTTTGGTGTCCTGATGAGAGACGAGTGTGTTTTGGATTGAGGAGTGTAGAAGTCGAGGGTGTCAGTTTGGTTGTGTCGAGGTTGAGTGTTGGGTTCGAGTCTGGTCCCGTTATGTTTGAATTTTGTTCATTCGGAAGAATGTTCATTCGGAAGAATGTTCATTCGGAAGAATGTTCATTCGGAAGAATGTTCATTCGGAAGAATGTTCATTCGGAAGATTTCGTTCATTCGGAAGATTTCGTTCATCCGGAACTTTTGTTCATCCGGAACTTTTGTTCATCCGGAACTTTTGTTCATCCGGAACTTTTGTTCATCCGGAACTTTTAGAATGGAAGAACAGTTTTGTTGGGACAGATTTGGACAGAAAGATTTGGACAGAAAGATTTGGAACTTTATGAATGTTGGACAGAAAGATTTGGACAGAAAAAACAGAAAATTGATAAAAATTGAGAACTGATTATATAAAAAATTTATAAAAACTGATTATATAAAAAAATAAAAAAAGGTTATATAAAAACTAATAACAGAAAAACCCATATAGGATAAAACTGATAAACTGATAAACGAAAATCAATAATAAAAAAATTAAAGTGGAAACTGGTTATAAAAAAATAAAAAAGGATAAAATTAAAAGTTCAATTTAAAGACTTCAAACAAAATGCAATCAAAATAGAAAGGGTTTCATCAATAAAAATAAAAAATTAAAAAAAAAAAAAAAAAAAAAAAACAAAAACTTTTTATAAAAACACAAACTTTTTAAGATTTGATAATAAAAGTTTTTGATTTTTGTATAAAAATTTGTGCTTTTTATCTAAAAAGTAAGTAAATCTAAAGATTTGACATGATTTAAAGCATAAAAATACAAACTTTTTAAAATAAAAGCTTGATTAAATCAAAACCCATCAAAATCAAACAAAATAAAAACAAGAATAAACCAATCTAACCATGCTCTGATACCAATTGAAGGTCTACGTAATCATTGGCCTATTCTAATATGATTGATTGGATGGATTTAATGAATGGATTGATTAATAAAATAAAGAAGATGAGAAGGGAGATGATGGAGTAGAGAGAGAAAGGAGAGAAGGGAGAATAGTAGAGAGAGAAAGTAAAGATTGAATTATCAAAATGTGAATGACCAACCCCTCCTAACATGCTAGGAGGGGATATATATATAGCCTACCCTACATGTGGGCTATATGGACCATACATTTACTAAGTGGATCACGAGCCCATTACATAATTATCGTTGGAGCGACCGATCCTTCATAAATACGTAAAACGTATTTCCAACACAATTCTTAGTCAAAATAGCTTTACAATTATAAGAATTATCAATCCTTCGACAGAAACTTTTTTTTTCTTATTAAAACTGTACAAAATTTCCCATAAAGTGCGGCGCACTTATTGAAATGTGCGGCGTACTTCGGGGTATAGAAAATTCAGAAAACTAAATTTCTTAAAAACAAGCTTCTATTCGATCTTATTTTCACTCAATCACCCCCCCCCCATACTTATTATGAGCATTGTCCCTAATTCTAAACATAAGGAAAAAGTAAAAATTAGAGGAAAATAGGAATAATACTCCCCTTTTATTCCAAGTCGTAAGCGAAGCCGAGATCCTCAATCTTCTCCTAAGTTCGTCTTGACTCGCTTATTTTCTGTAAATTAACACAAATAATATATACAAACATATTTCACATACCAAATTAAAAACAAAAATCCACACACAAAGTATTAAGTTGTCCTAAATGCCAACAAAGGCATATTACAAAGCCCAAATAAATTGTTTTCAAATGTTACTAACACAAAAGTCACACACATACGAGGCTTCACATATGCTCTTCGGTTTCATCATTCCTGGGAGCTTGAGATGGGTAAAATGTGGTGGATAGGGTGGTGGTTGTTGGGTGTAGTAGAATGGCTCGTAGTGATATCCGGGTGGTCGATAAGGTCCACTCACTGGAACATGATATTGTTCTGCCATCCTCTAAAAACTAGAGCGTATCGATCCATACTATAACATTGGCGCTCCATCATAAACCCAAGTTGGTCTTGCCTAACCTCCATCCTTCCCATTCTATCACAAACATCTTTGAGTGATGCACGAGGAGCTCGCGCCATACCTACACGAGGTGCTCTAACAGGCGAGTCTTCTTGCATCAACCTTCTATCCGCTCCAATCAGATCTCTCAAGGTAATTCGGTCAATGGTATCACAAACAATTGGTGGACTAAGACTACTCACAACCTGATCACTTAAAAGCCCCATTCTTCGAGCTAACCTAGTCACAAATTGTCCACACACAATTTTGCTCACGGTTCTTGTCCCTAAACATGCTCAATAACCACAAATCATTTTTTTGTATTTTATCATACCCCGTGGTTCTTTGACAAACGGCATAAGCAATCATCTTTTGAAGCACTCTCAAAAGTGGACTAGAAATTCTAATGGTCGAGCTCCTAGATAAGCTCAATGGATCCTCATCCGGAAAAATTGATGCCCAAAATTCATTAGCATTGAAATTTCCATGATCCCGTTCCCCTGCTTGGAAATATACCTCAAATCCTTCTGCCTTTCGCTCCTCTCTATTATACAACTCCAAGTACTTAGAAAATTATTTCAAAGTCAAAGAATGTCCCTTTCCACAAAGTCTAAAAGTCAAAATCTTCTTAGTCAACAACTCATCTCCTTCGGCATCCTCATCAAAATGAAAAGTAGAGAAAAACTCGAGAACAAGCTCCGCATAGATTTTCTCTCTACAAGTAAAAGCACGAATCCAAGCATTGGATTCAAATAGGACTTCATTACCTCCAGCCTCTATCACTACTATCTTAAGCATCTCCCTTATTTGAGCTTCACAACCAAGCTCGTTGAAAACTCCAAAATCCATAATGCTAGGTGCAAAAATTTGTTTTGGCAATACAAGACTAAGAGCATTATTGTAGATGGTTTTGGTATCATTAGTACATCCAGGCCAGTTCAAAAATTGGTGATTCGGTGTTCACATGAGTGCGGCAATTGCCGATTCGGTAGGCCTTCGCTTCTTTCCTCGGCATGACGAGCCGGTTTCATAATTTCCAGAACCTGTATTCAACAAAATTTCATCACATAACAAACATGTACTAACATTAGATAAGCGTTAGGGGTTAACGGTGTTCCTATGATCGTATTCTGATCAGTCTATTTATTTTCCAAACGAAAAGTGTGGCGCACATTTTGGAATGTGCGGCGTACTTTCTGGGGAAATTTCATAAAAGTGCGGCGCATAATATGTAAAGTGCGGCGCACATTCTGGGTATTACAACAAATGTCGGGGTAACACTAGTAGCTAACCAAATCCGCAAACTAAATGGTTACAAACTAATAACAATGGCTAGAATCGAACATTAACCCATTCCCAATTCGTTCAAATCCACGACATTGCTTCATCTCTAAGGTTTTTCAAAAAACCTCTTTTTTCAATTTTATCTTATAATAATCTAATCATTTCTTAATCTATTTCTACATTCCTAATTCCTAATTGAATTATAATTCGCTTTTCAATTACTAAGAACCATAATTGAAACTTAATCAAAAATGAAAAACTAATCAAATTAAACAAACATGAATCAAATATAGAAACTTACCCTAGACATGATCTCGAATGTGAAATTGGAACAAAGACTCGAAAATATTTTTGGTGAAGATTAAAATCGTAAGGTGGTTTTTGTGTGTTTTTTTAGTTTCTAATGAGAAAAACGAGGTATATACAAAAAATCCGCCTAGAAGTGCGGCGCACTTTCTAAAATGTGCGGCGCACATTCTGTTCATCCAGACATGTTCACTGTATTTTCATTTTTTAAGTATACAAAAACAAAATTTAAAAAAAAAACCTCCAATTTCATTCTATAGAAATAAAAATACATTTAGGGAGAACATTCCCTACTTCTAAGACCATCCTAAAACATCTAGGACTCTTAGATATTACTTCATTTTATTGATTATCTTCATACAAAAATATAAAATTGCATAAAAATAACTAGAAGCCAACGATGCACTCCTCTTTTCTTCCTTTCCTCTTAGTTGTACCAGAAATTCAGAGGTGACATGATATCACTCTCCGTGTAACGTCCCGAGACCTCTCTATTGGTGTCCTTTGTCTCGTACACTTTTTCGTACCTTTTTCCGCCTGGATCAACAATGACTATGGCAACATGCCATTTACTATCTCCATCTTTAGCAATATTCTCAATATCTTGCTTGTTCCTCACTTGCCAATCTTTGTATTTTAATGATACAGGAGGTACTCCAAGCATCCCCACAATTTTCTTGTACACACAAATATCAAAGAAAGGGTTATGGTAGCTTCTTTCACTAGTGAAGCATCAAATAGTTCTTCCAGTTCCGTCCATGGTTGCAAATGTGGACCATAAATCGGCATACCGTTTTCATCTCTTTCCACGGTGTAGTACTTATCATCTTCATCGTCACTATCATCGTAGTTTTTCGCTTTTAGCACATTATATGTTGATGGACAAACCCATCAAAGCTAGTCATGATAGCTTTTCCAACATCTACCTTTGCACCAACGGTGTGAAAAAACTTTCTTCCAACCACTAGTTGAATGTCTCGATCAATAGGAATATCGAGAAGCATAAAATCAGCTAGTATTATGGTTGTCCCTATTTGGCATAGAACTCCAAGAAAACGCCCAAATCCCTCCGCGTAGGAGTGATCAAGCATTTTTATTCGATCAAACCTTGGTTTGACTCTTTCAACATCTAACATTTTGAAGATTCCAAGTGGCATGATATTAACATTCGAACTGGTGTCTACCAAAGCATTGTATATAGTTTTACCTTCCAACCTTATAGGTAGTACAAAATAACCCAGATCTTCTTTTTCTTTCATTACTTTGTTTTCACGGAGCATTTGGATTGCCACATCCTCATATTCCGAGGTTAATCCATCTTCAATCTTCAACTTATCAAGCAAGACCCCATCGACAATCATTTTATACTTATCACTATATTTTAATGTTTCAATTATTGGTTGATTCATGTTTAACAACATCACTCTTTCTTCAACGTCTTCCCTTAATTCTTCCATTGTTTGTTCTTCTCTAGTTAAGGGTTTATTAATGGTGAGAGAAGGTCCTTCACCATTATAGTTCAATTTGTAAGCATGAGCGGGCTGTTTTCCTTTGTTTCTTTTTCCTTTTCCCATATTACAAACAAATCTAGGAGCATCAACTCCTTCGTTTTCAATAGGTGCTAATTCATCAAAGTCGAGATTATCAAGTATCTCATCAATTTCTTCTAAGTCCAAGCTTTCATGCACTTTTGGCCATAAGGTGAGTATGCCACAAGTGATATCAATTTGTGCATTGGCTTGCTTTAGGAAAGAATCTCCCAAATATTGCACACGGTTCACAGTCATCTTCTTCCGGATTGACGAAGAAGTCGACGAAAAACAATTCGTCCTTGATCATAACAATGAGCTTCTTATCTATTTCTTTCTCCCCATTACCATGCGTTTTGTAGGTTAAGCCAAGCTCTACTACAAATTCATTGCTAACAAAACTTCTCTCCATTTCCAAGTCAACTTGCCCATCATAGGCAAATTTACCTTCCACATGACAAGGCATTGAGTATTTTTGGCTAGGTATCAATTCTTCCAAACGATAGAAAGTTAAGACCTTTTGAATCCCACTATCGACTGTGTCCCTATATTCAGATCCTGTCCATTCTCTGATTCAATCTTATCATTTAGGCTAATATGCTCATCCAGTCCTAACCATAGCCTAACCAAGCTAGTGTTTGGATCCATCTTAAAACAACAACACATCAAAAGAAACATTAGTATGTTAGTGCCATAAAATCCAAATGACATTTCATATCCTGTAGTCTTAAGGCAACTTATTAGTTTCGATGAAAATTCTTTTTAATTGTGTTATAAGCAAATTCTGCGTTCTGCTTTTCCAGTTGTGTGGCGCACTTTTGCCCGATACAGAAAAGCCGACGCACTTTCTGAATTGTGCGGCGCACTTTCTACAAGAAATTTTTTGTTCATAACTGTATGATCTATATACCAATCAAACGAGGTTATAAGACTTTTTTCATAATACTTCCTTAACAAGTAGTCAAAATAATAAATAGTGACCAAATTTTGTAAGATGTTCTCAAGTATTTTGCAAGAAATAACTATTTTTTCATTTCCGCTTGTTTCCTCATTTTCTTGTATCTCAAGGTTGTTAAAAATTCCAGAAAAATTACCACAAATCATGATAAATATCAAATAAGACATACCAAAGCAAATTATTCTACCAAAGAGTAAATTAAATAGAAAACAAAATTTTGAAAGAAAATATTTTTGGTTTTTCTTGAAATGCAATATTAACAAACACAAAATCTCAAAAAGCATAAGCACGCATAAAGCAATTCTCATGTTTTCAACAGTAGGTGTTGAGAGTAAAAGGTTTTGGTGGTGTTTTGGGATTGTTCCTACCAACATTTTGTAAATTCGTATCAAATGTGCGCCGCAATTTTGGAAATGTTCGGCGCACTTTTTAACTTTTTGTTAAAAACTTTTTCAGATTGCCAGAAATCTGTACGGCGATTTATATTTTTTTTTACCAAGTATTTCAGAATGTTTCAAAAATAAATAACTAATCAATCCCCGACAGCGGCGCCAAAAACTTGATGTTCATTTGCAAGTCTTAATTTTTTTATTCAAGATATTCCCACACAAATGACTAGAAACATAAACACAGGCAAATATACCCTTTCATGTATAGCATAGCTTAATGGTAAGTCCAGTTCGTTCCACGAGATTGTTGTTATCACAATATCAAAACAATTACCTCTAGAGTGTCCCAAGTTCTAAAGATATACTTAACAGTTGGTATTAAAGGGTGCGTTTGGCTAAGGTCATAACCATATGATAGATAGGTAGCAATGACGAAATATAAGCACATAAACAATGTAAGACAACATACGATTACTAGTCGTGCATGCAACATCTAATTAATATGACAAGAATCCGACTAAAGACTTTGTCATATTAACAACATTAAGATAGGTTAATGCTTGATTTCGATAACTAAGGTAGTAGATGAGATTATGCAAGAGTTGGTATATGTTTTAATCCACTAATCGTTACAAAAGTGATTAACAAGATTCATTTACTAGATGATATGAAACTCATCCATTCACATGAGTACTAGTCGATAATCATGGATGAATCCAACATATAACAATGGTCTTACATAGTAACATATAATACATGAGCATCCAAATCACACTTATATTCAAGAACCCAGGGAAAAAGTGCGCCGCACAAAACTAATTGTGCGCCACACTTTGCCCCAACAAAGCTAATATTCACATCTAATCATAAGGCTATCAAACCGTAACCAAGTGCACATCACACTAATCCATAATAACAGTAAACAAGATCATTCAAACATATGTAAATCAAAGTAAAAGATTGACATAATTGAAATAAGAATTATACCACAAGTTTATTTCAATAATTACTCCAAAGGATTTATAAGTTTTTAAACTTATTACAAATGGCTAGCAACACTTTTGAGTTCCTTGTTCCAGCACCAACACCATAAACCAACTAAGGTTTACTAACTCTAATGACTATGATCAAGGATTTGGAGAAATCCTTGATTATTAGTTTCTCCTAAACAATGGAGAAAGTGAGGAATGATATATGTTTATGCCTGGCCATAGGTCATATTTATACTTGAATTTTCGTAGGTTAGAAACCCTGGAAGTATATCAAAGGTTCCCCATAATAGCCATGCATAATTGCACTTAATTATGTAACTGCAGTAAAATGTGCGCCGCACTTTTCCAGATTTGCGTCATACTTCTTCAAGTGTAAATGTGCGCCGCACTTTCGAGTTTGTGTGCCGCACTTCTTGTAATTCTCCAAATTCGGGGTACTTTGAATGTGCGCCGCACTTTTCCAATTGTGCGCCGCACTTTGGCTCCATTTCAGTATAATTCCATCTTTAGCCCCTTTATTCTTTATTTCTTCATTTTTTTCCTTCATGGTTTCTTTCTTAGCTACAATACAAACAATATCTTTTATTAGTATCAATTCAACACATAATTTATTTATATACATAGCAAATAAGGACAAATGCATCATTACAAACATGTATAACTGAGGCGTTATCAATCGCGAAGCTCTTCTTTACACCATAGGACTTAGTCATAATATCAGCATGCACGACGACCATCTACCCAAGTTCTATGATGACTACGAACATGGTAAGAACTACCCTTCTAATATTGTTATGTCATCATACTGCTGCTAGACTAAAAAAAATTCAACCTTTCTTTTTTCAGAGATGAGTTTGCCTTACTTAGCAAGGTGTGAACATCTGCACACTTTGGCTATACGACCTCGACCCCGAACAGCAGAAGAGCTGCCACTTAAGTTGACCGTTGGCGGACGCACCATGCCTCCCCTCATCAAGAGGTGAAATCACCACCCGAACTTGATGGGACTGCGGCAATAAATTCAACAACTATCAGCAACGTCCCATATAGTACGAAAACATCCTCCTCCGAATGCACCGAAGGTCCAAGGAAGAAAAAATTGTCATCAGAAGACGAGGTTCCAGTGCGTGATAATGACGATGATCTTGACACCATCTTCCCTCAACTGCCCAAAAGATCCTCTTATGCGCCTCTTGATATTATACCAAAAAGACCTCGGACAAAAAATGTAAAGTCCTATCATAGTGCCCGCCATGGGGTTCAAATTTAAGCCATGCGCAGATACTAAGAAGCAAATGTATACTCGCTCCCTATGGGACTCTTGCTACGTGTTACCCTCATATACTTCCGTAGAGCGATTTTAATCCTTACCCATCATTTTCTCAATTGACATGGTAAAGGAAAAAACAAGCAGATCCACTAGCAGTACTGCCCCCTCA
Source organism: Glebionis coronaria (assembly GCA_025667525.1). Classification (NCBI taxonomy): domain Eukaryota; kingdom Viridiplantae; phylum Streptophyta; class Magnoliopsida; order Asterales; family Asteraceae; genus Glebionis; species Glebionis coronaria. The sequence goes on along the minus strand of CM046874.1, from coordinate 348,148,587 downwards.
GGCGTATTCCTCCCACCATGGTGGATTCTTCGATCTTGTGATTTAAGAAGACGCTAGGATTACAAAGATTTTCTTGATAACCTTATTCCCCTCGGCCGTACTCAAGACTTGAATCTTTTATCGAATGAGTTACTGATAAGAGAAGTCTCTTCAAGTGCGACTCATGAAGTACTACTGATGTCGCACTTACAGAAGAAATGTTCAGACTTATCCCTTCGTTCAGAAAATATAACTTCGGAGCATGCCCGAGTCCTTGAAGAGAAAAAATGAAGCTAGCGTGTGCTAAGGTAAAATTGGCCCGTGTTGAGGCCACAACCAAGTTAAACACAAGCACCATAGAATATTTAGAAGATAAGAATACCTCGCTACTGGATTCTTTATCTCTAGAGCGCAGGAAGCGTGAAAAACAACAGTCTAATGATCGGTGGGCTATGGGACAACTAGAGGAGTGAAAATGGAAGTTTGCTGCCAACTGTGCCAATTTTACTGCTAGGTGTCAGCAACAACTGAACGAGCACGAAAAGGTATTGCACTGTCTTGGCACGGATTATGATGAAGAACTTTATCCACATCTATTAGTTATGCGAGCAGAAAATCAATGGCTGATTGAACATGGTCTTCACTTAGCCGCTTAGGGTGCATTAGAATCTCCCAATTTCCATGAAGCAGACTGTAATGTTATAGTCACCGCTATGGGGGAAGGTCAAAGTGCCGCTATGAAACGTACGTCCGAAGAAGGTCTGCTAACAAACCCTTTAGAAAAGGTGCCTTTAAATGACCCACATGCGCAGGATAAGCTGCATGCGGCCCTCACAGTTTTGAAAGAATGCAATCTTCCATAATAGATACAATTGAACAATATCAAGACGATCCCATCAGTGTGATCATGGTGGGGCTCACTATGGAGAGGAACCTAAAGGAAGGTGCGGAAAAAGAGTATGATTTCCACCTTAAACATGATGTTTCTCAGCTAAAGGCACCTATTCATGCCTCTCATCTTGCTGCCACATTAAGAGAAGTTCCGTTGGACAGAGTGCTGAAGCGTCATGCAACGCGTGTTGCGAAGAAGAGGGGAACCACATCGAAGGGTGCCGTAATTGGTGTAAGACTAGCGCACCCCTGTCGGTCGGATGGTGTAGCCGTCAATGTCCCTACTCTTGCTACCCGAGATATACGCATCCTCCACGATATGGAGAAGATATGGTAGGAACACACTATTTCTTCCTCTAACCCACTTCTCCATAGGCTAAAAAGATCTCGCTCGGTCGGGGACCTGCTGTAGATATTTATTTGTAATGCTATTGGTTTGTATAGCTTCTGTAAATTTCTTGTACAATCTTGACCTATCACGTTTGATTGTCTTTTGTATATAAATGAAACATATAATTTATGCCATCTTACTATGTTATATCACCTTGTGAGATGTCTATTTGGACGTGCGTCTTGATATCTTATGGTGTTCTAGGCCTCTATACCCATGTTTGTGATTATAGATAAGAGCGCCTAGTATGAGTACATTTAGTGAAGTGTATCTCGATGAACCTTTGGGTTAGTGAAAGATTATTATGTGTGGCGTGCCACTACTACCCTAAGAGATGATGTTGAATTTGGCAAATGTTGTCAGACGTGCACACTATGTCTTTTGTAGGCCTAGTTTGGAATGTGCTGGTTGCGTTACTTAATACAACGTCTTGACTAGTAAGGTGTCTAACAAGGATACCTGATCTGTGGCCACTGGCGTTGCATCCCTCTTACGTGACAAGTATAATTATTAGGTTAACTCATTCCTCTTATTTCATGTAGAAACGATAAGTACATGTACGCGCGGAGGGCCAGATATGAATATTGAATTTATAATATCATTTATATAGACATTAATAAATTGAAAAGAGGAAAATAAAGGGGTCGTGGAACTAGATAGGGACCGCGGCATTTTATTAATGCTTTTAAATTTTTGAAATACAACGAAATAAAACCTAATGCGATATGAAAAGAAAAATACATGGACTTTTATTGAGAGCTGATTGCAGCTTAAAGAGGTATCCATGTGTAGACTATTTCCTGAAAGGACGAAACTTCTAAAGCTCATGGTCCTTCCCCAAATACCCTGAGTCCCTACCATCCTGATCGGATGTCCTATGCCTATTCAGTTCTTGACTCGTGGTCATGTGTAGCAATGCGGTTTTTACTCACTGGGGGAGATATCCCACAGCTGCTTCAAGAGTACCCATTCCCTGGTATAAGGACGAGAAAATTCCTTGGTTAGTCGACCCCTTGCGAAGCGCATTATGCGGGAACCTCCTATACCGATTTCTTGGCTGTGTCGTGTGGGCCTGACACCGGTGGAACTCTAATGACACCTTGCGTGCATCTTTGTGCATACGGAAATTTGAAAAAAGTATGACATTTGAATATTTTATAAAATTAGGAAATTTATTTAAGTTTATTAGTAATGATTTTATTTTATTTAAATTAAATCATAGTTTAATTATTTTATAATTATTAAATAAATAAGACTTATATTATAGAACCTTTTAATTAAATTATGTTATAACCTATGATTTTAAATAAAATAAATAAATGACACTTTTTTACCTTAAATAAATAATTATAATAAACTTAGGTTATACTTAATTTAAAAGTACACACATTTTATAATATGTACATCTTTTTGTAAGACTTTTTAAATTAGCAATGAAGTGTCAATATTTGTGTAATATATATCTACAAAATCAAAGTTGAAACACCCTCCCTTTGACATACATATACACGACACAATATAGACATTTTTAGGGAAGTTTTTAACTAATTTGATTCTTATGTTACAAAGTCATAAAAATATACTAATATATGTCTTTCCACTTTTCAAGCCTTGAACTGAACTAGATTTTTTCTATATAAACACCCGTTATGGGCCGGCCTAAAAATACACATAATTACTCTTCACTTTGCCTAAACTATACTAAAATCTCCTTTCATCTCCATTATTAAGAAAATATTAAAACCTTAAGGTTGTTCTAGGGTTTTAAAACCCTAAAAGTTGGATGGATCGCGCTTGACCCAAATTTGGCTTTATTTGGGTGTTTGGGGATTCTGGCTCTTGCATCAAGTGAACTTGTTTGAAGACCCTACATACTAAATAACAGACACCGTTAGGCTTACCGTGGACGTGTGTCCCACGATTAGACTCCAGCGTGAGAGTAAGTAATCGGTTTGAGATATATGTGAGGGTTTAGAGTATTGTGAATGCCGTACCTTTGTGGAACCTCTAGGGTTCCTTTTATACCCGATGGAACCCTAATTGGGCTCCCCTATTCTTGCGGCCTAAGCAATACTTAACTACCGATTATAGTCAGATCCTTATCGCATAAATAAGGATAGTGTATATCTTCTTAACTTAGATGATTCATAATCTGATTTAGATTATATTCTGTTTAAACCTGTCCGAGTGCGGCCAGGACACGACAGAGGTAAAACTGCGTGCGACAGCGACTTACTAGGCCTCATGGGCCATACCGAAATATGTGTATGATCCATGTATAATGGATACGGGTAGTACCCGTAGGTCGGGCTATTTCAGCCCAACTAGGGACTATACGTCATCAAGAATCTTTAGATACATCAAAGGTACCACTCATCTGGGGCTTTGGTATCCCAAGGGAATGAGAATGGAAATCATTGTCTATGCATATTCGGACCATACCGGTGACTATGTCGATAGAAAAAGTACAAGTGGTATATGTACCTTTATCGAATGTTGTCTAACCTCATGGTTCTCGGAAAAGCAAACGACACTCGCAATTTCCACAACCGAGGTCAAGTATGTGTCGGCGGGAAAAATATGTCAGCAAGCTTTATGGATGAAGCCAGTCCTTGTTTATTAATATATTAAACTAGACAATGTGACCATCCTTTGTGATAACAAAGGGTTCATTGATCTCAACAAGAATCCCATCCTACACGCACGAACCAAACATATAGAAATTAGTAATCACTTTCTTAGAGACAATGTTCAAAAAGGTAACATCTCTATCTAGAAAGTATCCTTGGAAGATAACATAGCCGATATTTTAACCAAACCACTTAAGCGTGAACCCTTTAACTTATTAAGGCTAAGACTAGGAATAATGGAAATCTCGTCATAAACCAAACACTTGTTGAACTGTGCAGCACGAACCCTTTTCCTATAAGACGGGCCCTTTTCCATATCGGTTCGTGGGGGTCCGTGTACTATTGGAGATGTTCTCTAAGTCAAAACCAACGGCCAAACACCCAAAACTCATACTATCACTCCCATATTTTGAGAAAATCGACCATAACCTCAATTGCATCATCTCTCTAACCCCATTTGGCAAAAAATCAACCTTCCAAGTCGTGTCTAATCATCCACTGTAAGTATCCGCTATTTAATTCTCTCTTTAAATACTTCATTTCTCTTAATCTGAGTCTAGGGTTCTATTTCAATTGCACAAAATTGAAATTGGGGTTTTCTAGATTAGTTTTTGTTTTGTATACATTTGTTGTTTATAATGTTATAACCTCTTGATAAACATAATTCTCTCAAAAAATTGATAAGCATTACTAAGAATCCCCCAAATTGATCAAAATCTTTCAAAAAACCCTTCTCACTATAGGTCATGTCAAAATTTGCATCTCCTCACTGTAAATACAAAATATCTAAAACAATGTTTTATTCATGGCATTTGGACTCATGAACGCTAAAGGAATTTTATAATTAATATGAATTTTTGGGTACGTTCATTTGAAGCAACATTAAACTTAAGGAGCATTTGCGTTATCTCGAAAATATGGATAAAACGCTATTCTTTCAAAAAATATCTTTTGGCCGAGATAGCCACACATCCACATTGTTTGTATATAGGTACACACTAGGCATGTTTCTCGTTAATTTTCAAATTGGTCTAACTTTAAAAATTATGCCTTAGGACCAACCATGCCTTCCGCGTGGACATATGACTACAAGAACACCCTTAGCTACATTCCCACCTTTCACAAATCTAAACATCTAACTCCCGCACAACAAACTTTATGCAAGGAACTTGAGAAACGTTTCTTTCACGAAGGTCGAGTTGTTGATCCCTCTTTTACCAACAACACCAATATTCGTGAAACCTTCTCTAGGATTAAACTTGATTGCCTCCTAGACATAGATGAACAAATTTGCCATGAATTTCTACTAGAATTCTACATGTCCGTTCATGTTAGCTTTGATGAAGATCATACCACTCTCTTAAATATTTAAGCAAAATAGCCATGACTTTTCTTTTACCCTAAACCAATTCGCCCAAATCCTTAGGATTCCTTGTGAATGTACTTGTTTCTACTCCGACGCCCATTCACTCACAGCCCTTAATAAGACAAACATTCATGTGAATGCTCAAGATAGGTAGAACTCTAGACTTGTTAGCAAGGATGTAATTAGAAGGATACTCTTTAACCCTAGAACCCAATCAACTAGGATCTCAACTAAAGATGTAACGACCCACTTTGATAAGAAGACAATTACATGATAATTATGGCATGTCATCAAAGCATAACAAGGTAATATGTCTTAAAAACATAGATGACCAAAAGGAAAGCCGGAATCAAACATCGGCCCCTAAACATAAGCTCAAACATGCATAGAGTAAAGAATGTAGAAAAGAACTAAACATTCTCCAACCAAGCATAAGTATGTAAAATGCAAAAGGAAAAGAAGTCTAAGATAGCCTCCATCCTATGCACGTACTCTCAAATGCTCAAGTTTGTCCTTGGCTACCTGTCGTATAGGACACGAAAAGAAAATACGGCTGAGCAATACGCTCAGCGAACGGATATAATGACATGAATAGAATAACTTAAATGTAAGCAAGAGATATGAAATGCAACGAAATATGTGTATGTCATGGAAAACCTGGAATATGTTTTATAAACTGGTTTATAACTGAAAACTCTTAATTTTTATGAATGCAATATAATTTTAATGCTAAATAGCTCATATAGGTCATAACATATATCTACGTGCATGAATACATAGAGGGGTGACCTCGTCATGCAATTAGAGGGGTGACCTCTAATAATATAAGTCTGGATGGAAGGATCAACTCCAATGTGATGGATGTAGATCACACACCACAATCACCTTGTAAATCTGTAAAACATGTACTAGAATGCACCTATACGCCCCACGTGATAACAATAATAATGGCCAATGTAAGATGAAGGGACGCTGCGAGAAATCACTCTCGTCGCGGAAGAGTCATGACACTGGTGCCTTAAGTGTCATGGTTATGGTACCTCTATAACTAGGTGGTCATGGTCATGCATGTATATAGCTCAGGTAATTTAAAATGATAATGGCAAACAATGAAAGTTTTAATGATATGATAACGGGGAAAACAGATGGCAGCAAACGGGGAATCTTAATCATGCATAGAAAGATATGTCCTTACTGAAGGACGAAATATTCGTACCTTATGTCCAATAACGAATGAAGATGAAAGGCGGAAAGTACTACTCCGACTTCACGAGTGCTACATAATAAAGGACGTGTATGAGTTGTTTATTCATGTATAAATTACTGGTTCTTAGTTTAATTTACTTGTTCTTGACTTGTCTTTCTTGTTCTTGACTTGTTTTACTTATTCATGTTTTATCGTGTCTTTCTAAGTATTATACGTTTCACGTGCTCGTGATTAATGTATTACATGTTTCATGTGTTATTATACTTGATGTTTCATAATTAGTAACTTTCTAAAAATAGCAGGTTTCTATATATAGTAAGATTCCAAAAATAGCAGGTTTCCTATAATAAACTTCTATAAATAGTAAGTTTCCATAAATAGCAAGTTTCCAAAAATAATATGTTTCCATAAATAGTAAGTTTCCAAAAATAAAAAGTTTCCATAAATAGTAAGTTTCCATAAATACTAATAAGCTTGTTTAATAAGCATATAATATAAGCCGAAGCTTAAAGAACATATTTTATAAGTCATGATTTACTAAATGATATTATAGTAAAGTTTATTAATAATTTTTTTACATGTTATAATCTTATAATTTATTTTTTAATTAATAATGTAGCAAGGTTTTAAAGTTATTATTAATTAATAATAAATATTGATTTATATTAATAAGACTTTATCATAAACTTGATAATTTGTATAAAAAAATAAAAGTAATAATCAATTTAATTAGACCATGATTAAAATATTATTAACTAAATAAGCGAAGTCCTTAATTATATTAAATTAAATGAGGCCATTATTAACTTCATTAATAATTAAATAATTTAACTATCCTAAGTCCGAAATTAATTTAGCAAAAATCATAACGTAACACCCTCTTTGGTGTTTCGGTATAACCGAGCCCCACAACACGTCCACCGAGACCCTCATGGTCTCAGTTGCACCAAAAACCAAACACAAACACCCCCCCCCCCCCCCGCTGCAGCCCCTTATTGCAGCGGGTTGCCACAGCCTAACCAAAGCAGCCACCGCACCCCATGGCTTGCAGCTACTTGGTTCTTGCTTCCCACCGACAGCAGTGGCGCAGCCACTGGCTGTGTAGCCTTCCCACCGAGAGCCCCAAGCTCTCGGTTGCCACTGCTGTGAACAACCACCTCAAGGAGGGGTGTGTTGTGTTGCGGCTGCCAAAGGAACCCAGCCATCGAGACCTTAAGGTCTCGGCTGGCCGGCCGAATAACCCACTGAGACCACCATGGTCTCGGTTTCTGTGACCAAAACAACCACAATACCTGATTTAAGCCCTTGTTTTAATAGTTATAACACATGTTCATAATTAATTTAATAAATTCATGATTAAAGAAAAATAATAAAAGAAATATTTAAGATTGGTGATACCGAATGTGATTAAATCAAGGATGAACACACACGATCTATACCCGAAAATCAAAGATCAAAAGCTTTTCCCTTCTCCCTTGTTTTTCTTGCCTTAGGCTACCAACACCAACCTAGGGTTTCCTTTTATTTTTATGTAACTTGATAAATGAGAATACAGGGAATCGTTTTTACCAGTTAAAAGCTTAAAGGGCCGAGCTTTGGGCCCTTCTTGTTTCTTTCTTTTATAACCGGCCACAAACACCCCTTTAATATACATTTGGTGTTTTTATTTGGATTCTCGTATATTAAATATTCATGACTTAAGTTCGTGTTATATCGTGTCATGATTTATTTATTATACATAAATACTTGCCGTTAATTAAATAATATACATAATACTTGTCGTGCATTAGTTAATATAAAGTTTTAATTAATTCGTATATTCATGTATTTTATGCGGGTTTTACAACTCTTCCCCTCTAAAAAGAATAATTCATCCTAGAATTAGAGATACGATAAGCTGAAAAGGACATAGCCGAATCATATAAGAAAATGAGGATAAGAAGTCCGGATAGACTCACCCGTTTCCCAAAGTGGCTTCTCGCTCGGGATGGTTCCTCCAAAGGATCTTGACAAATGGAATAGTCTTTATCCTCATGACCTGATCCTGACAATCTAGAACGGCCTCGGGTTCCTCAACATAGGATAGATCCTCACGAATCTGATCGAGTGGATACGTAACGACGTGCAAATGATGATAGTTGTAAGCTCTAAGTAAACACACGTGGAACACGTTGTGAACATGTGATAGCTGAGGAGGTAAGGTCAAACGATACAATACCTCGCCGACACGGTCGAGGATCTAGAACGGTCATATGAAACGAGGACTGAGCTTGCCTTAATACCAAAACACTTGACTCCACGTGCGGATGATACTTTTAAGAAAACATGTTCACCAGGCTAGAATTCTAATGATCTGTGATGTTTGTCATCATAAGTCTTATGACGAGCACGAGCTTCCTGAAGCTTCTCCTTGGCAATGGCGACCTTCTCATTGGTCACCTCAATCATCTTTGGACCCTCAATAATTCGTTCACCAACCTGATCCCAGCAGATAGGAGCACGACACTTCCTGCCATACAACATCTCGAAGGGAGCACACTTGATACTTGCGTGCCAACTGTTGTTGTAAGAAAACTCAACCAAACAGATGTAGTCATCCCAATTTCTTGTCCATTCTAATGCACAAGCACGTAACATGTCTTCCAAAGTCTGAATCGTACGCTCCGACTGATCGTCAAACTGAGGATGGAAAGTTGTGCCAAGCTTGAGTCTGGTTCTTTCTGCAACCCTCTCTATAAATGAGACGTAAATCATGGATCTCTATCTGATATGATATCTGATGTAGTACCGTGTAGTCGCACGATCTCCTGTTGGAATATTTCTACCAATTTGCTAACTGGGTAATCCTTGCGGATTGGAAGGAAATGTGTAGACTTGGTCAAATGATCGAAAATGACCCAGATGGCATCATGCTTCCTCTAAGTCTATGGTTCTCTGGTAACAAAGTCCATGGAGATCTTTTCCCACTTCCATTCAAGAATTTCTAATGGTTGTAGTAAACCGCTAGCACGCTGATGTTCTATCTTAACCTGCTGACAGGTCAGACATTTAGAAATGAACGTAGCCACATCTTGTTTCATACCGCTCCACCAAAAACGCTGTTTAAGATCATGATACATTTTGGTAGAACCTGGACAAACCGAGAATGGAGAGTTGTGAGCTTCAGTCAATAAAGCTTCTCTTAGTGTAAGATCTTCTGGAACACATAACATGGTACCTTGCCATACAATGCCATCGTCATTTATACGGAACTCAGTCTACGGATCAATGTTCTGAATAATCGCCAATATCTCATTGTCATACTTCTGAGTTGCCTTAATCCGAAATTATGTCTGGCTCAACTCTCAGATTAGCCTAGTAACCATGTTGTCCATGTACAAAAAGCTCAATATCTAAACACTCCAGATCACGAAAATTCTTCCTCTACCTTAATGCCAACAATCATGCCTGCTTTTCTGCTTAAAGCATCAGCCACCACATTAGGTTTACCCGGATGGTACTGAATGTTGGTGTCATAATCCTTCAGTAATTCTAACCACCGTCTCTATCTCATGTTTAATTCTCGCTGAGGGAAGATGTGTTTGAGGCTCTTATGATCTGTGAAGATGTCACATGACTCACCATAAAGATAATGCCTCCAGATCTTGAGTGCAAATACAACTGTTGCTAATTCCAGATCATAAGTGGGATAATTTTCTTCGTAAGGCTTAAGCTGTCATGATGCATAGGCAATCACCTTCCCATGTTGCATGAGTATACAACCAAGTCCTTTTCCCGAAGCATCGATATAAATCTGAAATCCACCTGTGCCAAATTGGAGAGTAAGAATAGGTGCAGAAACCAAACGTTGCTTAAGTTCTTCAAAGCTCTTCTCTTGCTCATCACTCCAGACAAATTTCTCTCTCTTACGCATCAGCTAAGTTTAAGGCAAGGCTAATCGTGATAATGTTTCCACGAACCTGCGGTAATAGCCAGCTAATCCGAGAAAATTACGAACTTCAGTTGCAGACATCGGTCTTGGCCATTTATTGATAGCCTCAACCTTCGCATGATCCATGGTAATCCCTTCTGCTGAAATGATGTGTCCCAGAAATGCCACCTTACTTAACCAGAACTAACACTTGGAAAACTTAGCAAACAGTTGCTTCTGGGGAAGAATCTACAGTAACGTGTGAAGATGATCCTCGTGTTCTTCCTTAGATTTCGAGAAGATCAGAATATCATTGATGAATACAATGACGAATTTGTCCAAGAACTCCTGGAAAACTCGGTTCATCAAATACATGAATACCACTGGAGTGTTCGTGAGCCTGAAATGAATAACCACGAACTCGTAGTAACCATAACGTGTGCGAAAAGCAGTGGAAATATCCTGCTCCTTCACTCGCAACTGATGGTAGCCTGATCGTAGATCAATCTTAGAAAAGTGCTTAGCACCCTACAATTTGTCAAACAAATCATCGATAAGTGGGAGGGGATAAGGATTGTGGATCGTGATCTTGTTCAGCTCGCGGTAGTCGATACACAGCCTCGTGCCACCGTCCTTCTTCTTAACAAACAGTACCGGTGTACCCTATGGTGATACACTCGAGCGAATAGAACGAACCTCAGTAGTCGTGTCATGAATGGTAGCTAAGAAACCTTCGCAGCCATGGGATAACAACGCATGTTCTTGTAAGACATAAATGATTTGTACAGACTTTCCTGGTATAAAACTATTATGAATGTAATCTAGAGCCTGATTATCGTCGAATATGACCCGATATGAATGGCAATCAATTGTAGCCCAATGTGCTGCTAACCAATCCATAGCCAAGATCAAATCGAACTCGCACATGTCTAATGGAAGTGCGTCAACAGGACGAATTTTGTCATCAAATTCTAAGGGAAGTTCTCTATATACATGGGTAATGTGAACAGAGTCTCTTATAGGCGTGGATATACTTAACACGTTATCAAGTAGTGTAGGTGTCTTATTAATACGAGCATCAAATGTGGTAGATATTACTGAATGGGTCACACCCGTATCAAACAGAACGCAAGCATCATGTCCATACATAAACAAGATGCCAGTGATGGTACCTGAAGCCTTGTTGGCCTGGTCCCGATTAGTGGTAAAAACATGACCAAATGTAGTTGGCTTCTAAGGGGCATGTCCCGATGTACCAAAGGTTTCCTCCTTCTTGCAGTCCTTCATAAGATGACCAGCTTGTCCACACTTGAAGCAGACACCAGTATCATGACGACATGGTCCAGGGTGCCTTCATCCGCACGTGGTGCAGATGGGATGGGTATACCCTCCAGTGGGTACCCTCACTAGCTGAGAGCCTGATTAAGAAGATATGCGTGAGACATGATTATTGAGACATAAACATGACCACACTGAAAGTTTAGGTTATAATACTAGATTGAGCTGAACTATTAGGCTATTGACCCTTGTTGTCCTGGTCATGACCATTACCAGAGTTCCTGTTATAATGTTGAAATGTTAGAATTTGTGTCATACAGCAGCTTAACATTGAAGAGTTTAATTCAAGGGACTTGTTGTTGTTGGAGTGGTTGGCATTGTTACGGTAGTCATCACTACCGCCACGCCTGTCGGATCCATTACCGTCGTTAGTCTGACCGTGGTTCCTGTAGTTATTCTGCTGACTGGCCGGCTGGTACCGGTCTCCACCCTTCTGCCTCTTTTCTAGTCGATCCAACTCCTCATACTCCTCCCTCTCCTTCAAGATTTCCAAGTTGTGAGCAGCGTCGGCAACTTTGGCAATAGTAGTAAATTTCGCGCCCATGAGACTATCCAAAGTTGACTTTGGAAGGCCCCATCGAAAGATATTGGCTTGTTCCTTAGCAGTCCCAGCAGCTGCTTCGAGAAAACCATCCAATCGCAGATTGCGCTGCATAAACTCAGTACTGGTCTCACCTACCCTCTGGCGTGCGGAGTGATAATCCCTCTTGAGGCGTTCTTTCTTAGCTAGAGGAAAGAAGTGAGTGGAAAATATCTCCTTGAATTGAGTCTATGTCCTTGTGGCAAGCCATGTCTCACCTCCATTGGATTGTGTGTAAGCCTTCCACCAGGCTAAAGCATCGCCCTCAAACTTGTAGACTGCCAACCTCACCTTGTAGATCCCATCGCAACCCATAGCGTCGAATATATTCTACATATGAGATATCCAATTCTCAGCATCTGACGGAGTATATGCCTTCTCGAATGATCGAGGCTTCCGCTTGTTGAAGTGTTCTAGCCATGTGTGAAGTGTAACTAGTGAAGGAGGAGGAGGAGGATTTGCATGATTTGGTATAGACTGGAATTATGTCCGAATCTCATTACGGATTTGGGGTAGCATAGTCTGCAAAGCTGATTGGACAGCTACAGCGAGTTTAACATCTGTGCGTGTGTTAACCATCTGACAGTTTCAAAGGAAGTAAATGATTAATCGATTAGAAACATAAGATATTAATGAGATAACATGAAAGAAGTATGACAGTATTATAATAAAATCTGACAACCATCTGACATTGTTTGTATATAGGTAAACACTAGGCATGTTTCTCGTTAATTCTCAAATTTATCTAACTTTAAAAACTATGCCTTAGGACTAATCATGCCTTCCGCTTGGACATATGACTAAAATAACACCCTTAGCTACATTCCCTCATTTCACAAATCTAAACATCTAACTCCCGCACAACAAACTTTATGCAAGGAACTTGAGAAACGTTTCTTTCACGAAGGTCGAGTTGTTGATCCCTATTTTACCAACAACACCAATATTCGTGAAACCTTCTCTAGGATTAAATTTGATTGCCTCCTAGACATAGATGAACAAAGTTGCCTCGAATTTGTACTAGAATTCTACATGTCCGTTCATGTTACCTTTGATGAAAATCATACCATTCTCTTAAATATTCAAGCAAAATGGCCATGATTTTTCTTTTACCCTAAAACAATTAGCCCAAATCCTTAGGATTCCTTGTGAATGTACTTGCTTCTACTCCGACGCCCATTCACTCACAGCCCTTGATAAGACAAATATTCATGTGAATGCTCAAGATTGGTAGAACTCTAGACTTGTTAGCAAGGATGTAATTCGGAGGACACTCTTTAACCCTAGAACCCAATCAACTAGGATCTCAACTAAAGATGTAACGACCCACTTTGATAAGAAGATCGTTACATAATAATTATGGCGTGTCATCAAAGCATAACAAGGTTGTAAAACCCGTATGCTTTTACCATGAATAGTACCCTTAAGATCGTACGTATTAGATTAAAACTTTCTTAATATAGTATGATTACGATTACGTGTTAGGATTTTACGTATTACGTACGTGTTAGAACACGATAAGAATTTACTACGCACGATCACGTAATAATTATTTGACGATAATTAATCACGAGCATGCGATCATGAAGTCATGAACGTAATTAAAACATGAACTATTATTAATTACATATATATATTTATTACGAGCGTAATTAAATATATTATATCACGGTATTTACGTAACGAGAACATTTAAAACACGAACACAAATAACCACGAACGTGTAAATTATTAATTAGACACGGAAAACATTCGGGTTACCCCTTGTGGGCCCCATTCCCACGAAATTTAGGAGGGAGGATGGGCTTAGCCCATCAAATTTTACTAAAAGGGGTTTAAGGGATTTTCACTACTCATTTACAACTTACAGAAGATTTTTAGCAAAAACCCTAAAACCCTCCTCCTTCTCCTCTTTGTGCCGCCACCTTAAGAACACCACAAGGAGGTGGTTTGTGATCTTGGATCTTGGAAATTAAGTTGGTGATCGTGTTTGTTCTTCATCCTTTTGATCCACGAATTCGGTAAAACCTTTTTAAACCTTTTCTTTTGATTTATTCTTTTTATAAATTATGAACATGAGATGTTCTTTTACAATAACATAATAATTAAGCATAGATCTAACATGTTTTGGTGTTAAATAAAATCAAAAGGTTGTTTTTAAGGGGTGTTTGTTTTAGCCGCAGGCTGCAACCGAACCCGAATGGGTTTCGGTTTGCCAAGCCGACCACCACCAAGACCATATGGTCTTGGTTGGTGCGTGTGGGTCCCACGGCAGCAAGGTAAACACGGGGTACCCCGAGTTGGTTCGGGGTACGGTGTCGATTTCATGTCCGGTTCATGTTTTTAGCCTAGATCTGGTTCATGGTGCATGTTAGTTTTTTTTATGTTTATGAACTTATGTTAAAATTAAATTAATAAAATGATGTGATTAATTTAATAACATGACATTTAATTATTAATGATCATGAAATTATTTTAACCTAAGTATTTATATATTTAAGACTTATAATTAATTAATTATTTTAAAACCATGGATATAATTAATTAATTAACATGACTTAGGTTATATTATTAACATATAATAATACATATTTTAACCTAAGTATTTAACTTATTTAATTAAAAACATGTTATACTTTAATTAAATATTATAACCTATAGTTTAATTAAGTTACATGAAATAATTATTAAACTATACATTATATCATATGACTTAGAAAATAATCATGAAAAACACTTAGGCTTATATACTTAGCTTATTTAACCAGCTTATTTCTAATTATGGAAACTTTCTATTTTTAGAAACTTATTTAATTAAGGCAGCTAATCTATTTATGGAAACTTTCTATTTTTAGAAACTTATCTATTTTAAGCAGTAAATCTATTTTTGGAAACTTTCTATTTTTGGAAGCTTTCTATTTTTGGTAACTTTCTATTCTTGGAAACTTTCTATTTTTGGAAACTTTCTATTTTTGGAAACTTTCTATTTTAGGAAACCTGCTATTTTTGGAAAGTTACTTATTATTACACAGTAAGTAGAATAACACATGAAATACCAGAAATACTTAATCAGATTAAACAGAATATAAGATGTAATACAGTTTAAGGCTTTAAAATAGTAAAACATAGTAAGAACACATAAAATAAGCTAAGACATGACATAAAACCAGCTATGTATTTAGTAAGCAGATACTTATTCATGTACGTATATATGTAGCACTAGTGATTCGGAAGTAGGATTCTCGCAGTTCGTCTTTCTCGTTCACTGGACATAAGGTACGGATTCCCGTCCTTTCAGTATGGACATTCTTTCCTTATTAGGATTTCCCCGTATGCAGCCAACTGTTTTCCCGTAGTATAAGTATGAGTTTGATTGCTTATGTTTAAATATGATTACCTATAGCCATATACATGCATGACCAGTTTCACCTAGTTATGGAGGTACCATAACCATAACATTAGAGGCACTAATGTTATGAATTCACCACGGCGGAGTGATTGCTCATGGCGTCCCTTCAGCTTTTGGCCATATTATTAAATTTATCATGTGGGGCGTATGGGTGCATCCTAGTTACGTGTTTTTATTCAGGATTACATGGTGAATGTGGTGTGTGCCTTGCATCCTTCACAAGGAGCTGATCCCTCCTACCCAAAAACCAGTATATTAAATTAGAGGCAGCCCCTGTAATTTGCATGATGAGGTCACCCCTCCAAGTATTCATGCACGGTGGATTTTCATGACCTATATTGGCTAATGGTAAAATATGTTAAACAGTTTTCATAAGATAAACATAAGGCTTTTCAAACTATAAAACCAGTTTTATGAACATGTTCCAGGTTTTCCAGGACTTATACATTTCCGCTGCTATTAAGTCTCTTTTATGTTTTAGTCACTTATACTATGTCTATATTCGTGTACTGAGCGTTTTGCTCAGCCGTTACTTTCCTTTCCATGTCCCAAAACGGCAGGTACCCTAGGAAAGACTCGAGCATTTGGAGGACGTGCATAGGATGGAAGCTGCTAGAGACTTCTTTTCCTTTTTGCCTACATATAATTATGCTTGTTTAGTCTTTCGTTCATTTCTTTTGCTTTATTATGTTTTGGGCTTATGTTTGGGAACCGATGTTTGATTCCGGTTATCCCTATGGTCATGTAATGTTTTATACATTTATCCTTGTATGCTTTGATGACACGTCATAATTGCTGTGACATTTCCATTTCCAAATGGGGTGTTACAATTATGGTATCAGAGCCAAGGCTTCGACCTGTAGGATCTAAAACTCGACCTGTGACTAGTGGGTAGTCACCAGGAGCTTCCTAAGCCAACGTCTATTATTCTACGTATTGATGTTTTCAGCGCATTGTTGTTTTAACCATGATGTTTTCAGCACCTTGAGGTTTTAACCTTGATGTTTTCATCGATATTGTTTTGCTAATATGGATGGACAACCGTCATTCATATTTAGTTATGTGTCATTGTTTCATGCATAATGTTCCTCGTGAACTGTGGCTATGTGGACTGAACCCCAGTAGTTCATAATTAGTCACATAAAATTTTTTCTGATAAGTTTTGACATATGAGTTTCATTTATTTATGTTTCATGTATCATTGTTGCAGGGATTATGACTAAGTAATGGTTGGTACAGGACTGACCCTATTTAGTCGCATGTGCTTTTATCGAAACTTTTAACTTTGGGACCGACCCATAGGCGTCCCCTCGCTATGTCTTTTGTTTTGGGACCGACCCATAGGCGTCCCCTCGCACATATAAAGGTTTTTATTAACTACATTATACATTCATGCATTGTTTTTCATGCATAAATTTTTT
This sequence comes from Glebionis coronaria, assembly GCA_025667525.1. Taxonomy (NCBI): domain Eukaryota; kingdom Viridiplantae; phylum Streptophyta; class Magnoliopsida; order Asterales; family Asteraceae; genus Glebionis; species Glebionis coronaria. Next base: position 348,131,465 of record CM046874.1, on the reverse strand, counting down.
CTCATGATTTAAATTGGCATAAAAATTTTTTATATGTCCCCTCATAAGTTATTATGTTTTATGTCAAGTATGTTTTCATACTGTCATGGTTAACTTCAGTTTCATGCTGATTATGTTATACACTTCTTCGTGATAGATGGTTTCATGTTTCTTCATGATAATTCTGTCTTCATGTTGATTATGTTTTACGCCTCTTTGTTATTTACGTTGTCCTACAAGACATTGTTGGATTTCATTGAATTCTTCTTTCATGATAGTCATGGTTGGTTTTCATTGATCATGCTGTCAGGCAAATCATCGTTGAATTTTGTGTAACCACACTTTAGCATTTCTCTATGCAACCAGAATGAGGTATATACTGGCATTGCCAGGTTATCATGATGGTTTTCCTAACCGTTTAAATGATATACTTTCTTTAGATCATGATAAATGATCGACCCCATACCGATCATTTCATGTGCATTCAACGTGTACTCCATGTACCGTATTCCATGTGTATTATACGTACCTAAATCCATGTGTATTTCACTTGCAATACTGCACGAGTATTCGCTAGTCGATTCTGAATCACCTCAGGCGTATTTTCAATTGCTGATGTTCTACAAGATTGCTGATGCCGCTCATAACTGGGAGATGTTACTAAAGGTTGATGCTGCTGACGTTCGGAGACGCTACGAGATGCGGATGCTGTTCACAACCTGTAGATCCTACAAGACGAAGACAAAGGCGTCGAAGCAAAGCAATTGGACGAGAAGATGCTTCACCATCAGACAATTTCCATCAATCATTGTCCCTAATTCTTAGTTACATGTCACACGTCATTCGGCTGTCATTTCAGCCATATGAGTGCAAATCGGTACCAGCCGGCCACTCATCTGAATAGTTACATGAATCACGGTCATGAGAATGACCGTCATGGAACTGACAGACGGGACGATAGTAACCACTACTATGACAGAAACTATCCTAGTAATCGCAACCGAGGCTCCGACCGCGGACGTGATCAGACATACAAATGATCAGTAGTCCAACCGATCCGCCAATTATGGCATAATAACCTAATATTGTAGTTCTATCATTTTACGTCTCCAGACACATGTCAAGACATCAGTCAAGACACATGTCTCACGTATACCTCCTGAAGACACATGTCAAGACACCAGTCAAGACATATGTCATGCTTATAGTTCCAAGAAACGAGTCAAGACACATGACTCACGTCCGACTATGGAACATTTCTAAGAAAATCAGGGTACCCCATAAGGGTATATCTATTTTTGTTGTGCCATGAATTAATCAGGCCACAAGAATTTCTATACCATTATCAGCGCATCAGTGAGAACTGTCACGTTGCCGATGTCACTTTCATTCCTTTCACCATGGTTCATATATTCATAACCATGAAGGACGCCTTTCGTATTCCCACGTATACGAAGGTTTTCCTTCAGCTTAATGATGAGATCCAAGCTGCTAACGCATTTCCTCGGACGGACACGAGATGAATTTTATCCTAATTATGTACTATGAACAACACACTATGCTACGATTCATAATTATGTACAGTAATGTTCTGGCTCCTGAATACATTCAGCTTGATTTTCCATCGAGAAAATCGGGACAAATTATCTGTAAAACCCGCATGCTTTTACCATGAATAGTGCCCTTAAGATCGTACGTCCTAGATTAAAACTTACCTCATTTAGTATTGATCACATTCATGTGCTAATAATCAAGCAAGTGCATACGTGTATGACATGACAAGTATCGATTACGTACGAACTCATGATAAACAGTTAATAAATATGTCACGTGAACATAACTAAATCATGATCACCATTTAAAATACGAACTAGAATAATTGCGTAAATACGTATAATATAGTTACGAGCGTTAAAATTACGATAAACGACATGATAAAATAAACAGAAACACTTTAAACACGAGCACGTTTAACCACGAACGAACACGAAACATCGGGACACGAGAAAGGTACGGGTACCCCATGTGGGGCCCCCATACCCACGGCACATATACCAAGGTGGGCTTAGCCCATGGACTTTTACAAGTAAAGGGGGGGTTATCGTAAAAATATGTTTTCATTTTTCACTTTCAAGAAATAAACACAAAAACCCTAAAAGAGTTTTCTCTCCTCCTCCTTGTTCTCTCTTTGTGCCGCCACCTTAGCATCACCATAGGAGGGTGATTGGTTGATTTTGATCTTAAAAACTATTGCTATAATCAGTGTTTGTTCATCCTTTTCCAAGCTACATAGTGGTATACCTTTTTAAACCCTTCTTTTTTGTAATTCTTTTGAATCTTTGTTTATGTTCATGAATATGTTATTGTTTTTCTTATTTAAACATGATAATTAAACATCGATCTAACATGTTTTGGTATAAATTAAAATAAAAGAATGATATAGAAAGGGTGTTTGTTTTAGCCGCCTAGCAAAACAAACCCGAGGGGGGGTTTGGTTTGCTTATTGCTGCCACCACCAAGACCATTTTTGGTCTTGGTTGGCTCATGTGGGACCCACGGCAGCAAGGGGGCACACGTGCCCCGAGTTTGGCTCGGGGTACGGTGTCGAGTTCATGCCCGATTCATGGTTCGTTGGTTAAATCATGATTTATGCTTCATGTTAATTTTTTATGAATCATGAACTTAGGATATAAATTAATTAATCACATGAGATATTAATTAAATCATGACTTAGGTTATTCTAATTATTAATTTAGCATGATATTAATTTAACCTAAGTATTTTATGTTATAAGTTATAATTAATTAATTATTTAAAACATGCCTATAATTAATTAATTTAGACATGACTTAGGTTATATTATTAATAATAATAATACATATGTTAACCTAAGTATTTCATTTCATTTTAATTAAAACATGTTATACTTTAATTAAAATGCTTAACCTATAGTTTAATTAAAATACATGAAATAATAATTAAACTATATACTATATCATATGACTTAAGAAACAAGCTTATAAACACTTAGACTTATATGTTAGCTTATGTAACCAGCTTAATTCTAAATATGGAAACTTCTATTTATAGAAACTTAATTAAATAAGGCAACTAATCTAATTATGGAAACCTTCTATATATGGAAATCTATCTATTTCAGGCAGCTAATCTAATTATGGAAACCTTCTGTATATGGAAACTTATTTAATTAAGGCAGCTGATCTATTTTTGGAAACTTTCTATTTTTAGAAACTAATCTATTTTAAGCAGTAAATTCTATTTTAGGAAACTTTCTATTTTTGGAAACTTTCTATTTTTGGAAACTTTCTATTTTTGGAAACTTTCTATTTTTGGAAACTTTCTATTTTTGGTAACTTTCTATTTTTGGAAACTTTCTATTTTTGGAAACTTTCTATTTTTGGAAACCTGCTATTTTTGGAAAGTTACTTATTATTACACAGTAAGTATAATAATACATGAAATACTAGTAATACTTAAACGGATTAATCAGAATACAAGATAAACACAGTTTAAGGCTCTAAACAGTGAACCATGACCTAAAACATACCAAGTCAGCTAAAATGAGACATAAAACCCAGTACGTAATCAGTGAATCGATACTTATACACGTGTGTATTCATGTAGCGTTAGTGATCCAGAAGTAGGAGTCTTTCTTCCGTTCATTCACTGGACTTGAGGTACGGATTCCCGTCCTTTCAGTATAGACATTCTTTCCTTATTAGGATTTCCCCGTATGCAGCCAACTGTTTTCCCCAGTATTTGTTTTATTGTTTTGAACTGCTTATGTTTAATTAGCATAATCTATAGCCATATACAAGCATGACCAGTTTCACCTAGTTATGGAGGTACCATAACCATAACATTGGAGGCACCAATGTTATGACTTCCCCACAGCGGAGTGATTGCTCGTGGCGTCCCTTTCAGTTTTGGCCATATTATTAAATCATGTGGGGCGTATGGGTGCATCCTAGTTACATGTTTATTTAGTATTTCATGGTGAATGTGGTGTGTGCCTTGCATCCTTCACAAGGAGTTGATCCCTCCTACCCAAACCAGTATATTAATTAGAGGCATCCCCTCTAATCAGCATGATGAGGTCACCCCTCCAAGTATTCATGCACGTGACCTTTTCATGACCTATATGGGCTATGGTATATTTATGTTAAAACAGTTTTCATAAGATAAACATAAGGCTTTTCAAACTATAAAACCAGTTTTCTCAATACTTAACCAGTCTATTCAGAACTTAGTCTTCCGCTGTTATATGTTACATGCTTATCCTATTTCATGCTATATTGTATATCCGTGCACTGAGCGTTTTGCTCAGCCGTTACTTTCCTTTCCATGTCCCAAAACGGCAGGTACCCAGGACTCGAGCATTTGGAGGACATGCATAGGATGGAAGCTGCCATAGACTTCTTCTCCTGTTTCCTTCATATATTTATGCTTGTTTAGTCTTTCATTCAGTTCATTTACTTTGTTATGTTTTGGGCTTATGTTTGGGAACCGATGTTTGATTCCGGTTTTCCCTATGGTCATGTATGTTTTACTACATATTACCTTGCATGCTTTGATGACACGCCATAATTACGCGTGACATTCCATTTATCAAAATGGGGTGTTACAATTATGGTATCAGAGCCAAGGCTTCGACCTGTAGGCTCTAAAACTCGACCTGTGACTAGTGGGTAGTCACCAGGAGCTTCCTAAGTCAACGCTTGTTATTCCACGTATTGATGTTTCAGCGCGTTGTTGTTTTAACCATTATGTTTTCAGCACCTTTTTGTTTTAGCCATGACGTTTTCAGCACCTTGTTGTTTTCACCATGATGTTTTCACCAGTATCGTCTTACTAATATGGAATGAACAACCGTCATCCATACTTAGTTATGTGTCATTGTCTATGCATGATGTTCCTCGTGAACTGTGACGATGTGGACTGACCCCAGTAGTTCATAATTTTCACAAAAAAAAAATTTTCTGTTAAGTTTTGACAATGACTTTTAATTATTATGTTTCATGCATTCATGCATTTATATCATATGTCATCTGTTGCAGGAATTTTGACTAAGTAATGGTTGGTACAGGACTGGCCCTATTTAGTCGCATGTGCTTTTTTCGAAACTTTTAACTTTGGGACCGACCCATAGGCGTCCCCTCGCCATGTCTTTTGTTTTGGAACCGACCCATAGGCGTTCCCTCGCACATATAAAGGTTTTATAAACTACATTACGCATTCATGCACTATTTTTCTTGCATAAAATTTTTCTCATGATTTAAATTGGCATAAATTTTTTTTCATGACCCATCATAAGTTATTATGTTTTATGTCAAGTATGCCTTCATACTGTCATGGTTAACTTCAGTTTCATGCTGATTATGTTATACACTTCTTCGTAATAGATGGTTTCATGTTTCCTCATGATAATTCCGTCTTCATGTTGATTATGTTTCACGCCTCTTTTGTTATTTACGTTGTCCTGCAAGACATTGTTAGATTTCTTAAATCATGCTTTCATGATAGTCATGGTTGGTTTTCATTGATCATGCTGTCAAGCAAATCATCGTTGAATTTTGTGTAACCACACTTTAGCGTTTCTCTATGCAACCAGAATGATTTCTATGTTAATACTGCCAGGTTATCATGATGGTTTTCCTAACCGTTTAACCGGTTTACTTTCCTTAAATCATGACAAATGACCGAGCCCATACCGATCATTTCATGTGCATTCCATGTGTACTCCACGTACCGTATTTCATGTGTATTACATGTACCTTAATCCATGTGTATTCCACTTGCAATACTTCACGAGTATTCGCTAGTCGATTCTAAATCATCTCAGGCGTATGTTCACTTGCTGATATTCTACAAGATTGTCGATGCCGCTCATAGCTTGGAGATGTTACTGAAGGTTGATGCTGCTGATGTTGGGAGACGCTACGAGATGCTGATGCTGATGCTGTTCACAACCTGGAGATCCTAAAAGACGAAGACAAAGGCGTCGGAGCAAAGCAATTGGACGAGAAGATGCTTCACCATCAGACAATTCCCATCAATCATTGTCCCAAATTCATAGTTACATGTCACACGTCGTTCGACTGTCATTTCAGCCATATGAGTGCAAACCAGTACCAGCCGGCCACTCAGCTGAATAGTTACATGAGTCACGGTCATGAGAATGACCGTCATGGAACCGACAGACAAGATGATAGTAACCACTACTATGACAGCAACTATCCTAGAAATCGAAACCGAGGCTCCGGCCACGGACGTGATCAGACATACAAATGATCAGTAGTCCAACCGATCCGCCAATTCTGGCATATTAACCTAATATTTGTAGTTCTAATTGTTTCACATCTCGAGACACATGTCAAGACATCAGTCAAGACACATGTTTCACGTATACTTTCTGAGGACACATGTCAAGATACCAGTCAAGACATATGTCACGCTTACATTTCTCAAGACACGAGTCAAGACACATGACTCACGTCTAATTATGGAACATTTCTAAGAAATTCAGGGTACCCTCCAAGGGTATATCTATTTTGTTGTGCCATGTATTAATCAGGCCACAAGAATTTCTATACCATTATCAGCGCATCAGTGAGAACTATCACGTTGCAGATGTCACTTTCATTTCTTTCACCATGGTTCATATATTCATAACCATGAAGGACGCCTTTCGTATTCCCACGTATACGAAGGTTTTCCATCAGCTTAATGATGAGATCCAAGCTGCTAACGCATTTCCTCGGACAGACACGAGATGAATTTTATCCTAATTATGTACTATGAACAGCACACCATGCTACGATTCATAATTATGTACAGTAATGTTCAGGCTCTTGAATACATTCAGCTTGATTTTCCCTCGAGAAAATCTGTACAAATTATCTATGCTTACAAGCATATGCGTTGTTAGCCATGGTCGCTAAAATTTTCTAGCTGTCAGTAAGACACGACCACTTAAGCCTTCTATGCATAGCCAGTTGATTATTCCAAAATCTTCCCTTACATTCCAGGAGAACCTACAAGGAGAAGGATTGTACCATGAGATTATGTGTCGCCTACCGTCGACTTAAACAAATCACCATTCATGACCGTTATTCTTCTCCACATATTGACAACATGTCCAATCAACCGTATGGTGTTAATCACTTTTCCAAGATCGAACTCACGATCATGCTGCCATCAGTGACGAGTGAAAAAGCAGGACATGTCCATGACTGCTATTCGTACACGACTCGGTCATGCTAGATTTATGATTTTGAATTAGTCTCATCAATGCTCCAACCGCATTATGGACTTAATAAATTGAGTTTCCATGAACTCCTAAACAAATTCATCAGCGTTTTCATTGAGGATAACCTGATTCCCTCTAAGCCTAGAAAAGAACAGGAAGACAATATCTGCACTATGTTGCAAATTCTATGACAAGAGAAATTCTACCCTGGAAATTTTTCCAATATCAATTCTGTTTGATTACAGTGACACACTGAATCACATGGGTTTCTATGGTTAATCTTACCATGACTCAGCTTATGCGTAAAGGAGAGAACCCTACACTACATTAGGTGTTCTAGAAAATTATACGCTAGGAGAAGTCTAGACTCAGAGACTCAGAGTTTCGCAAACTCCTAGGTATCAAGTTTTACGAAGCAAGATACAGTTACGTTCATATCTAGGTACCTGACATACCAACAGGTTAAGATAGGACACCAACAAACTGGGATGTTTCATCATCTGAAATTGTGAACTAAAATGGGACAAGATCTACACGGATTTTGGTTACCAGATTTCAGCAAACTCAGAAGAAGCATGATGCTATCTGGGTTATTGTCAACAGTTTGATCAAGTTTGCAGAATCCTTACATCCGTACGGATTTCAGAACCAACAGGTTGAACGAACATGTTCCAGCCAAGGCTCATCCGATCACTTGGCAATCCCTCAGTTATCAGGTCAGACAAAGATTCGTAATTATACTCCTAACTTACTTCACGTCTTCGTTCTAATTCCACGACTTGCTTTCGCGCTCACGTTCATGACACTATTCACGTTCATGATCGTATTTTGGCTTACGATTTTACGTTCATTTCTTTCCTCATTTTGGGAAGTTTGCAAGAACTTGTGAGACCAGACCCAGGTTTAGTATAACTCTCCATCATCAGATAGACGTTTCACGTCATATTCCACGTCTCACCTTGTAGCGTTTGGCGTTACCGCCATTATATTCTATGATCACGATATGTCTCACATGTCATGTTCATTCCACGTTCCTCATATCATGATCAAAATAGGTTACACGTATCATGGATCACGATATGTTTACTCATACTACACTCGCCATATCTCCACGTAGCACGTTCAAAATTTTTCACGTATCACGTTCAAAATTTTTCACGTACTACGTTTCTTTATGTCTCGCGCATCGTTTCTAATTATCAGTAAAGTCAGATTGTCTTGCATCATAACGTTTCAGTTACCCTTGCACGTTAACTCTTATTTTCCACGATCGAATTTAGGGGATCTACCTTCCGTTGATAACCAAGATTTTCTTCTTATTCCAAGTCAAGGTCAGGAGGACCAAGATTTATCATTAGGGTCAGGATCTTCTGAAGGAACCGTTCCAAGAGGGAGGCCACTTGGAAACGGACAAGTTCATCCGGACTTCTTATCCATTTTTTCTCTTATCGATTTGATACGTCCTTTCAGTCACGTCACGTTCCATGTCTTTTCAGGACATGTCACGTTTCACGTTCCCTTCTACCATGTCACCTTCATTTCCGTTATTTTGCATACCTTTCCAGTTTGATTCGGGTATGTTTCGCTTCCAGTTACTTTATCTATAATTCGGGGACGAATTATTCTTTTTAGGGGGGAAGAATTGTAAAACCCGCATGCTTTTACCATGAATAGTGCCCTTAAGATCGTACGTCCTAGATTAAAACTTACCTCATTTAGTATTGATCACATTCATGTGCTAATAATCAAGCAAGTGCATACGTGTATGACATGACAAGTATCGATTACGTACGAACTAATGATAAACAGTTAATAAATATGTCACGTGAACATAACTAAATCATGATCACCATTTAAAATACGAACTAGAATAATTGCGTAAATACGTATAATATAGTTACGAGCGTTAAAATTACGATAAACGACATGATAAAATAAACAGAAACACTTTAAACACGAGCACGTTTAACCACGAACGAACACGAAACATCAGGACACGAGAAAGGTACGGGTACCCCATGTGGGGCCCCCATACCCACGGCACATATACCAAGGTGGGCTTAGCCCATGGACTTTTACAAGTAAAGGGGGGGTTATGGTAAAAATATGTTTTCATTTTTCACTTTCAAGAAATAAACACAAAAACCCTAAAAGAGTTTTCTCTCCTCCTCCTTGTTCTCTCTTTGTGCCGCCACCTTAGCATCACCATAGGAGGGTGATTGGTTGATTTTGATCTTAAAAACTATTGCTATAATCAGTGTTTGTTCATCCTTTTCCAAGCTACATAGTGGTATACCTTTTTAAACCCTTCTTTTTTTTAATTCTTTTGAATCTTTGTTTATGTTCATGAATATGTTATTGTTTTTCTTATTTAAACATGATAATTAAACATCGATCTAACATGTTTTGGTATAAATTAAAATCAAAGAATGATATAGAAAGGGTGTTTGTTTTAGCCGCCTAGCAAAACAAACCCGAGGGGGGGTTTGGTTTGCTTATTGCCGCCACCACCAAGACCATTTTTGGTCTTGGTTGGCTCATGTGGGACCCACGGCAGCAAGGGGGCACACGTGCCCCGAGTTTGGCTCGGGGTACGGTGTCGAGTTCATGCCCGATTCATGGTTCGTTGGTTAAATCATGATTTATGCTTCATGTTAATTTTTTATGAATCATGAACTTAGGATATAAATTAATTAATCACATGAGATATTAATTAAATCATGACTTAGGTTATTCTAATTATTAATTTAGCATGATATTAATTTAACCTAAGTATTTTATGTTATAAGTTATAATTAATTAATTATTTAAAACATGCCTATAATTAATTAATTTAGACATGACTTAGGTTATATTATTATTAATAATAATACATATGTTAACCTAAGTATTTCATTTCATTTTAATTAAAACATGTTATACTTTAATTAAAATGCTTAACCTATAGTTTAATTAAAATACATGAAATAATAATTAAACTATATACTATATCATATGACTTAAGAAACAAGCTTATAAACACTTAGACTTATATGTTAGCTTATGTAACCAGCTTAATTCTAAATATGGAAACTTCTATTTATAGAAACTTAATTAAATAAGGCAACTAATCTAATTATGGAAACCTTCTATATATGGAAATCTATCTATTTCAGGCAGCTAATCTAATTATGGAAACCTTCTATATATGGAAACTTATTTAATTAAGGCAGCTGATCTATTTTTGGAAACTTTCTATTTTTAGAAACTAATCTATTTTAAGCAGTAAATTCTATTTTAGGAAACTTTCTATTTTTGGAAACTTTCTATTTTTGGAAACTTTCTATTTTTGGAAACTTTCTATTTTTGGAAACTTTCTATTTTTGGTAACTTTCTATTTTTGGAAACTTTCTATTTTTGGAAACTTTCTATTTTTGGAAACTTTCTATTTTTGGAAACCTGCTATTTTTGGAAAGTTACTTATTATTACACAGTAAGTATAATAATACATGAAATACCAGTAATACTTAAACGGATTAATCAGAATACAAGATAAACACAGTTTAAGGCTCTAAACAGTGAACCATGACCTAAAACATACCAAGTCAGCTAAAATGAGACATAAAACCCAGTACGTAATCAGTGAATCGATACTTATACACGTGTGTATTCATGTAGCGTTAGTGATCCAGAAGTAGGAGTCTTTCTTCCGTTCATTCACTGGACTTGAGGTACGGATTCCCGTCCTTTCAGTATGGACATTCTTTCCTTATTAGGATTTCCCCGTATGCAGCCAACTGTTTTCCCCAGTATTTGTTTTATTGTTTTGAACTGCTTATGTTTAATTAGCATAATCTATAGCCATATACAAGCATGACCAGTTTCACCTAGTTATGGAGGTACCATAACCATAACATTGGAGGCACCAATGTTATGACTTCCCCACGGCGGAGTGATTGCTCGTGGCGTCCCTTTCAGTTTTGGCCATATTATTATATCATGTGGGGCGTATGGGTGCATCCTAGTTACATGTTTATTCAGTATTTCATGGTGAATGTGGTGTGTGCCTTGCATCCTTCACAAGGAGTTGATCCCTCCTACCCAAACCAGTATATTAATTAGAGGCATCCCCTCTAATCAGCATGATGAGGTCACCCCTCCAAGTATTCATGCACGTGACCTTTTCATGACCTATATGGGCTATGGTATATTTATGTTAAAACAGTTTTCATAAGATAAACATAAGGCTTTTCAAACTATAAAACCAGTTTTCTCAATACTTAACCAGTCTATTCAGAACTTAGTCTTCCGCTGTTATATGTTACATGCTTATCCTATTTCATACTATATTGTATATCCGTGCACTGAGCGTTTTGCTCAGCCGTTACTTTCCTTTCCATGTCCCAAAATGGCAGGTACCCAGGACTCGAGCATTTGGAGGACATGCATAGGATGGAAGCTGCCATAGACTTCTTCTCCTGTTTCCTTCATATATTTATGCTTGTTTATACTTTCATTCAGTTCATTTACTTTGTTATGTTTTGGGCTTATGTTTGGGAACCGATGTTTGATTCCGGTTTTCCCTATGGTCATGTATGTTTTACTACATATTATCTTGCATGCTTTGATGACACGCCATAATTACGCGTGACATTCCATTTATCAAAATGGGGTGTTACATTATCTATGCTTACAAGCATGTGCGTTGTTAGCCATGGTCGCAAAAATTTTCTAGCTGTCAGTAAGACACGACCACTTAAGTCTTTTACACATAGCCAGTTGATTATTCCAAAATCTTCCCATACATTCCAGAAGAACTTACAAGGAGAAGGACGGTACCATGAGATTATGTGTCGACTACCGTCGGCTTAAAACAAATCACCATTCATGACCGTTATTCTCCTCCACGTTTTGGCGACATGTCCAATCAACCGTATAGTGTTAATCACTTTTCCAAGACTGAACTCATGATCATGCTGCCAAGAGTGACGAGAGAAAGAGCAGGACATGTCCATGACTGCTATTCGTACACGACTCGGTCATGCTAGATTTATGATTTTGAATTAGTCTCATCAATGCTCCAACGGCATTATAAGAATGAGTTTCCATGAACTCATAGCAAATTCATCAGTGTTTTCATTGAGGATAACCTGATTTCCTTTAAGCCTAGAGGAAGAACAGGAAAACCATATCTGCACTATGTTGCAAATTCTATGACAAGAGAAATTTTACCCTGGAAATTTTTCTTATATCAGTTCTGGTTGATTACAGTGACATGCTGGATCACATGGAATTGCATGGTTAATCTTACCATGACTCAACTTATGCGTAAAGTAGGGAACCCTACATTACATTTGGTGTTCTAGAAAATCCTACGCTAAAAGAAGTTTGGATTCATAGACTCAGAGTTTCGCAAACTCCTTAGTATCAAGTTCTACGAAGCAAGATACACTTACGTTCATATCTAAGTACCTGACATACCAACAGGTTAAGATAGGACACCAACAGACTGGGATGTTTTTCATCATCTGAATTTGTGAAGTAAATGGGACAAGATCTCCATGGATTTTGGTTACCAGATTAATGCAAACTCAGAAGAAGCATGATGCTATCTGGGTTATTGCAAACAGTTTGATCAAGTCTGCAGAATCCTTACATCCGCAAGGATTGCAGAACCAACAGATTGATCGGACATGTTCCAGCCAAGGCTCATCCGACCACTTGGTAATCCCTCAGCTATCGGGTCAGACAAAGATTCGCAATTGTACTCCTATATTACTTCACGCCTTCATTCGGATTCCACGACTTGCTTTCGCGCTCGCGTTCATGACACCATTCACATTCATGATGGTATCTTGACTTACGATTTTACGTTCATTTTTCTCATTCTGGGTAGTTTGCAAGAACTTGAGAGACCAGACCCAAGTTTAGTATAACTCTCCATCATCAGATAGACGTTTCAGTCATACTCCACGTCTCACCTTGTAGCGTTTGGTGTTACCGCCATTGTATTCTATGATCATGATATGTTTCACATGTCATGTTCATTCCACGTTCCTCATATCATGATCAAGATATGTTACACATATCATGCATCACGATATGTTCACTCATACTACACTCGCCATATCTCCACGTAGCACGTTCAAAATTTTTCACGTATCACGTTCAAAATATTTCACGTACTACATTTCTTTATGTCTCGCGCATCGTTTCTAGTTAACAGTTAAGTCAGATTGTCTTTCATCGTAATGTTTCAGTTACTCTTTGATGAGACTGCTTTTATACATAGTCTCATCTTCCAAATAGGGCTTAAAATGCATTAAATATCATCAAAATACCCAAATATATGCTTGTGTTTGTTGCTTGTGTATTTTAGGTACGGATATTGAGAAAATGACAAAAGATCACAAGAATCATGCAAAAACGAACACGGGAAACGAAGCCGCACAATGAACCAAGCCCTAATGAAGACTTTCCCAAGATCAACCCTTGAAGATTTGAAGAATTATGAAGAAGGGTCCTCCAATTATGAAAAATTGACACTTTATACCCTTGTATCCTCATAATTACAAGTTTGGTCCCTAAAGTTTGTCAAAATTACAAAAAGGACCCTCCACTTTGAAGAATTGGCAATTTTAGCCCCTCAACAAAGCTAAATTGTCAACCAATATCATCCACAAAGTCAAATACATCATGAAGTCCTTCAAAGTACAAGAAATGACAAGTTTGGTCCTTTGAAAATCTCAAAATTACAAAAAGGACCCTCAACTTTCAACATTTGGCAAAAATGGTCCCTCAATCATCAAGACTTGGCAATTTCAGTCCTCCAAAATGTCAATATTGCAAGTCTAGACCATTATCATTGAAGAAAATACCAAACCAGCCCTTGAAGAATTCAATTATGGTAAGAAATACCCCTGATTACACTTTGTGAAAGTTTTTGGGCCAAAAATGCAACAAGTCAAAAGTTGATAAGACTAATATGGGCGTTGATAGAGTTTTATACTGAAAAGACAAGAAGAAGAAAAACAAGGGACTAATGTTGGCCAAACATGATACTTACCTAGACCACTCCTGGGTTGCCACGTGCCCCACTTACTTCCCTCCACCAATAGAACTCCACCTTTTGTCACCTCAGCTATCCACTTAAACCGGTTATAACTAATCTTGGATTAGTTTAATGTTTTTGGCGCTTAACATCTTTTTAAAACCTAAACCAGATTAAAACATGTTACTATTACTCAAGAACACAAATTGGGGATTATTGACTAAGCAAGAATTAAGCAGCCATCACCTCCAGATTTGAGATTAAGTGGATACTTAACACAACCCAACCTTAAAAATTGACCCCTCATCACCCCATTTGTCTCCTTGTGTCTCCCCTACTCCACACCCATGCATACTGCCAAAAAGATGGCCCCAATCCAACGTCCCACATTCAAGCTTACATTTTAAGCTTTGTTTGAGCCCTTTGATCACATTCTCATGACAGCTATCACCACAAGACGCCAATTCAAGTCACATGAAGCCAAGATTTTCAAGAAGCTACAAGGGCAATTTTGGAACTTCAACCATTAGGGTTTTTAGTTTTTAGCTGTAACTTAGCTCATTGTAAGGCTATATAAAGCCACTTAGGCCTTCACATTTCAGTTTGCTCTTGATTTTTCCTTGGTTCAAGTTTCTGTAAATCCTTTTTCAAGTTTAATGAAATTGAGTTTGAAATCTTGAAGAAAAGTCATTGGCCACTCTTGTTTACTGCTTTCATTTGTTATATGCTTTGTAGTTCTTAAAGTTCAAAACCTGTTTTTCAAAGAGGAGTGTGCAAAAGTTTGCATATTTCCTCATTTTCTTGATATTTTGCTAAGTATTGTTCCAATCTTGGAATTCTTGGGCTATAGGGCTGATCATAGCATCCTAACTGAGTTGGTTAAGGTGTGGTGAGGCTTATAACTTGGGGATAATCAAGTGTGGGGTAACAAGTTTGCATTAATCAAGTTTTTCCAAGTTTCTGATTTTTATGATATTGTGCTTAACCCTTGTTGAATCTTAGCAGGCTTATTGTGGAAGCTTGTGCTTGTTCTTGCTAGCACATAAGCTCAAAATTCGTGGGTGTGGATGTACATCCATGAGGTTTGCATACTTAATCTCCAAATCTGCTAAAATTGTGATTTTTGGTGATATTTGTATGAAACTGTTGTTCTTGTGAATTTTGTGGCTTGTTCTTGCTTGAATCTGTTTATTAGACTTGTTTTAGTGTTAATTGATGCTTGGTTGGCCTGAAATCTTGTTTTGCTTTTGAAAATTTTGATTTGAAAAAGTTAAAGGGGTGTTTGGGTCTACTGGTTTATGCTTGTAATTTGTTTTTGTGTTAAGGGAAGTTGTTGTTATTGCTTTGTATCTGCTATACCTTTGTTTGAGAGTGTTTTGCTGCAAGTTTTTGGGTTTGAACACTTGAATCAATCAATCTGCTATATAGACCTTGTTTCTGCTTGTTTTGACCTAGGATTTTGGGAACACTTAGTGTGTATGCATGCTTAGGGATAAAAGTGGTTTAAACAAAGTTAACATAACCTGTTTGAAAGATTTGAGGTGTTGACATTGGCTTGTGTGTCAAATACATCAGCAAAAGTAGAAAACTGCATGTGTTAGTGTTCATCAGTAACTTTCATTGCTTGAATCTTGCTTAATTCTTTGAACCAGTGCATGAAACCTGTTTAGACTTGCTTATTGGAGTTTGTTATAGCTTTTATGTGCATTTGGTTGAATTTGGCTGGCTGATTTGTGCTTAAACTGCTCTTGAATGCTAAACTGCTTATTGTTCATGTCTGTATCATGTCTGATGAATGATTGATTAAACTGTATCAATTGGGTGTTAGTGATTGTGTTATTTTGATTGTGATTGAATCCTTTTGATCCACAGATCAATTGGGTGCCTTTGTGAAATCTGAATCTCCAAAAAAGTCACTAAAGACAAAAAGTCAAAATAGTCAAGCAGTGGAAAAAGTTTCCACTGCTCAACATCCAAAACTAGCCCCTGCTAGTGCAATTTTGTCATCAGCTTATCAATAAGCTATTCTAGCTTATTCTGACTTGCAACAACTTATTTTTTGTGATAGATCTTCATTATTTGACCCATTTAAGTGAACTGGAGCTTATGAGACTTTGACTTTGACTTTTTACTAGAAAACCAACTTGTTTGACTTTTAACATAAGTGCTTATTTGATTTTCCAGCTTATTGAGTGTGCTTATTTGAAAGGTCTTTGGTTTTTAAGCTTAGTTTTGTCAAAAGAAACATTTTGCAACTTGAATCAGCTTCTGAGGTTGTCTAGATCATAAAAACGACTATTTTGTCATTTTGTGAATAAGTTTGTGACTTGTTTCTGGCTTATTAAGTGGGCTTATTGGAAAATTCTTTTTGCAGAAGTCTTTGTTAGGTCAAAAGAAGGTTGTGTGTTAAATTTTAGCTTATGGCAACAGCTTATGGCTTAATGGGCCAAAAAGCCCATTAAGAATAAGCTGCTTATTATAAGTTAGCTTATTTCACATTTTCAGCTTTTAGGCCTTTGGAAAAAGTTGTTTAAAATAAAATTTTGAGTCAACCTGTGCTTTTTGGGCTTTTTCTGAACATTTTTTCTTATTGGGCCTTAATTAAGCCCAATAAGGGACTGTTTTGGGTTTGGCCCATTTTCTAGGCCCAATAGGGGTATTTAGGTAATTTCACTTTCATTTCTGAGTTATTTAGGTTAAATTAAGCTAGTTTTCAAGTTTTTAGAATTTTTTATAAATTTTGGATTTTTAATATTATTTTAATATTATTTTATTATTAAAAATTAAAATTCTGATTTTCTAGGTTTTTATATTTTTCCTAGGTTCCAAATACTTAATTAGGATTTTTGCAACTTTCCAATTATTTTCTAGGCCTTTTAATTATTTTCTATAATTAATTTAAGATTTAATAGATTTTAGGAGTTTTAATTGTTTAAAAATAGTTTTAATTGGTTTTATAATTTTGAAAAATAGTTTTTAGCTTAATTAGAGTATTTTTGAGGTTTACAAACTTGAAAATCTTGTTTAGGGCTTTTTAATAATTAATTTTGATTTTTAGGGCTTTAATTAGCATTAAAAAGTCATTATCTAATTAATTAAAAGGTTTTTGCAAGTTTTTATTTTTTGTAAACTCTTAGAATATTATTGGGGATTTTTGGTAATTTTTAGAAATTTTTAGGCTTAAATTTTAATTTTGGTGGTTTTACGACTTTACGTGTACGCCTTTTTAGACTTAGTTTAATCCGTCTTCATAACCGTCATTCTCTTCTAATCCCCTTTCTATTCTTCTTATTCAAATATAATCACAAATTAATCCATATCATTACACACATAACACACTAGCCTCCTTGAGAACGAACTTAATTGGTCATTAGTGCTTGGTTTTCCTAAACCGACACTTAATACTTGCCACTTTTATTGCTTCCTTTTCCTAAAGGGGCAATTTTACTCTCATCATTTTGGCGCCGCTGCCGGGGAGGCGTGTTGTGTTTTGATTTGGCATTATTGTTTTTATACTAACCATAATTAGTATTTGTATTAGTAGCACTCTACTAATACGTATTATCATTTTTCGGTTTTTGTGTGAATATTATTAATATATTGTATACGTAGAACAATAAATACACCAGTACTCCAAATACGTGAGAAATCACAACCTTGACTTGGGAGGTCATTACCCAATCATTGTATTCGAATCTCAAACCAAAGAAAAAGGCAAAAATAGATAAATACTTTCGTGAAGCTTAATCTTGAAAATACAAACTATAAGGTGGGTATAAGGCGGATATTATAAAATATATCCTAAGGAAAAAGGCTCTTAAGTGCTTCGCGCCGCCTCGTTTCCCCGCTTGCTTGTGAGTATTTGATTGTGAGAGTGAATCGAGGGTTTTGCCGCCCAAAGTATTACTAAGTATCATATATTTTCTTGGTTTCTATTGATTAAACCCTCTTGAACGATTTGGTGTTCCACCATCGTTCTAAAGTCATCGAAGGCGTTCACCCCACGTGATCGTTTTCATTCATTGAGGCTTCGTTAATCAAGAGATTTGATTAAGGAGGAGATTTGTAGATTTTTGTCTACTTAATACATTTCACCAATCTCCAAAAAGGTTAATACAATCAAAAACCAAAAAAAAAAATTGAAAAAATACAAAACACCAAAAAGAATCTTCTTTGCTCATCCCCTCGTTGTACGTGACGTTTATGCTAACTCGAAATCAAGCAAGACGTGCACGTAAACGAAAGAACAAAACTCCCACTCCCAACAATTCTAGTGAGGAGTCTCCTATTGACGAACCCATTGTAAGAGAAGCACCAACCATGGAAAATCGAACTATGATGGAGTTGCTTCAAGCACCCACCGAGGGTTATGGAGAGGCTATTGTGATTCCCGCAATCCTTGCGGAAACTTTTGAGGTTAAGACGGGTTTGTTGTCCATGATCCAAAACAACAAATTCCGTGGTGATGAGAAGGACAATCCTCACAACCATATCCGCCAATTCAATCGTCTTACCGCTACTTGCAAGTTTAAGGATGTCTCTAACGACTCGATTAAGATGATGCTTTTTCCGTATTCCTTAGCGGGGCCCGCAAAAATTTGGTTAGAGAAAGAGCCACCCAATTCTATATTGACGTGGAAGGATCTCGTGTCTAAGTTTGTGAACCAATTTTTTCCGCCCTCTAAGACTACGCACTTGAAAAACGAGATTTCAAAGTTTTCACAAGAGTTTAATGAAAGTTTTTCAACGGCTTGGAATAGGTTTAAGGAAATGTTACATGAATGTCCTCATCACGGTTTTTCCGATTTGCATCAAATTGACACGTTTTATAATGGACTTAATGATCATGAAAGGGATTATTTGAATGCCGCCGCGGGTGGTAATTTTTTGTGTAAAACGGTTGAGGAAGCTTTGGTGATAATTGAAAATAGATCTAAGGTGTATAGTCCTCGTAGCACGTCTAGTGTTCGTAAGGCTTCGTCTTCGGCTTCACCTTCTTTGTCTAATACCATCGATGCTTGCCAAATTGAGGCAAACTTGGAAAACACGATTTTTGATAAGTTGAAAGGACTTTTGATTGAGTTTAAAGTTGGTGAACCAAGTGCTCCCGCTACGGTTAAAGCGGTTGAGGTTTCTTGCATGTATTGTGGTGGAGGTCATGATTTCTCCGAGTGCATTACCAACGTTGGTAACACTTCGAGTGCCTTCGCGGCCACGGGAAATTACAACCAAAACGGTCAAGTTTCCCGCTCTAATCAAATGACTCCACCGGGTTTTGGAACAAATCAAAATGCTAACAACTATCGCAACAATCAAGTTGGTTTTAAGAACAATTACAACAAGGGAAACTATGGGAACCAAGGGGCTAATAATCAAGTTTCAAACAAAAATGATTTTCAAAATAACAACAAAAGTTTGCAAACATTAAAAGATCTTCCAAGTGAGTTTCTTGAATATGCTAGTGGGAATGATGCTAGGTTTGACAATATTCAAAGAGAAATCATTAGCCTAAGATCCGAGTTTAAAAACGACTTGAAGAAAGAGTTGAAAATGAGTTAGCTAATGAACTTAAAATCCACACCAACAAGATGGAAGGAAATGTCACTAGGTTACAACAAAACCAACAAAAGATGTAACAAAGGGCAACATGAGATTAAACAAGAGATGCTTAAGGCTGAGAAAAGGCAAACCGAAGCCGTATTGAGGCAATCTAATTTTGAAGATAAAATCTCGTCTATGTTTGAGGCAATAATGTGTAAACCGTCGTCAAGTGGTCTTCCTAGTAACACCATATCCAACCCTAAGGGTGAGATGAAAGTGATTACCACACGTAGTGGTAAGACACTTAAGGAGCCGATTCCTCAACCAATTGCTCCTACGGAGGAGGCAATTGAGGAAGAACCCGAGGTGGTGGTCCAAAAGGAGCATGTCCCAATCCTACGAAGTACCGCTCATACCACACCTACGATTGACCCATTACCATAATTGGAACCCGAGATTCCAATGGCTTTGCCTACTATGCCTCAACCCACACCACCTTTGCCCTATCCATCGAGACTTAGAAAGGAGAAACGTCAAGAGCGCGACAATTACCAATTTGAGCTTTTTATGAAAATGTTTCGTGATTTACACCTTAATGTGAGTTTCGTCGATGCTTTGGTCATGATGCCTCGATTTGCCGCTAACTTTAAGAGTATGTTGAACAACAAGGAGAAATTGCACCAATTGTCTAGTTGTTCGTCGGTTTATCTTAATCGCATACCTCAAAAAGTCGGTGATCCTGGTAAATTTTTGATCCCTTGTGCAATCCAAGACATGGAAGAATGCTTCGCCTTGGCCGATCTTGGTGCTAGCATTAACTTGATGCCACTTGCAATCTTCAAGTCGCTCAATCTTCCTAATCTTACTCCTTCACTAATGTCTATCGAGTTGGCCGACCATTCCACAATTCCCGCATGTGGTTTGGCGGAAGACGTTTTTGTGAAAGTGGGAAAGTTCTACTATCCCGTAGACTTCATTGTTGTTGACATCCCCACGGATCCTCAAGTTCCTCTCATTTTAGGTCGTTCGTTTTTAGATACGTCTATGGATTTGATCGATGTGCATGCTAGAAAGATCACCTTACGTTTCAACGACGAGGAACTTGTTATAAACGCAACTCAAAACTCTCAAATTTCTCATGTTTATTCCATTGCAACCATAAACCTCGTTGATATGATTGACGTGGTTTGCGAGGAATTCTCACAAGAAGTTCTAGGTTTTGGTGATGAATAAACTAGTGGCAATCCCACTATGTTGGATCCAATTCTTGATAATTCGACACCAACCTTCACTCCTTTTGAAGGTGGTGGTTTTACGTTGGAAGAATGCAATGTTCCACGTACTTGTGACGAAGACCTCGACAACGATGAGGACTTCTCGATTATCAAGGATTTTCTCAATGATTTCCCATTTCCTCCACCCGAGGAGGTTATGAGTATCGAGCCCAAATCTTCACTTGAGGAACCACCTATCCTCGAGTTGAAAGATTTACCTCCTCACCTCGAATATGTCTATTTGGAAGAGGACGACAAGTTGCCGGTTATTATTGCGAAGGATCTTTCGAATGATGAAAAAACCGCACTTGTCGATGTTCTAAAGGCTCACAAAGGGGCGATTGCGTGGAAGTTATCCGACATTAAGGGGATCGATCCCAAGTTTTGTACCCACAAAATCTTAATGGAGGAAGATTTCAAGCCAACAATCCAAAGTCAAAGGAGGGTGAACCCCAAAATTCACGACGTCATCAAAAAGGAGGTCCTTAAACACCTTGACGCGAGAATGATTTACCCTATTTCCGATAGCCCTTGGGTGAGTCCTATCCATTGTGTCCCTAAAAAGGGAGGGATGACCGTTGTGCCAAACGATGCTAACGAGTTGATTCCCACTAGACTCGTGACCGGATGGAGAGTGTGCATTGACTATCGAAAGTTGAATGAAGCCACTCGAAAAGACCATTTTCCCTTGCCCTTCATGGACCAAATGTTGGAGCGTCTTGCGGGAAACGATTTTTATTGCTTTTTAGATGGTTTTTCCGGTTACTTCCAAATTCCCATCGATCCTCGTGATCAAGAAAAAACTACGTTTACGTGTCCATATGGAACGTTTGCCTATCGTAGAATGCCATTCGGAATTTGCAATGCACCGGGAACTTTTCAACGATGCATGATGGCTATTTTTCATGATATGATCGAGAAGACGATGGAAGTCTTCATGGATGACTTTTCCGTGTTTGGTGATTCTTTCACTTCGTGTTTGTCGAACTTAGAAAGAATGTTGAAACGTTGTGAGGAAACCAACCTTGTGCTCAATTGGGAAAAGTGTCATTTTATGGTCAAGAGTGGAATCGTCTTAGGGCACAAGGTCTCGAAAGCGGGGATTGAGGTAGATCAAGCTAAGGTAGACGTCATCGCCAAATTACCTCTTCCCAAAACCGTCAAGGGAGTTAGGAGTTTCCTAGGCCACGCGGGCTTTTATCGTCGATTCATCAAGGACTTTTCAAAGATTTCTCGACCCATTACACATCTTCTTGAAAAAGAGGCACGTTTTGTCTTTGACGAAGATTGTGTACGAGCCTTTGAGATCCTTAAGAGGAAACTTACCGAAGCTCCCATTCTTGTTGCTCCCAATTGGAACCTCCCCTTTGAACTTATGTGTGATGCAAGTGATTACGCTATTGGGGCCGTTTTGGGGCAACGTCATGACAAGCACTTCTGGCCTATTCACTATGCTAGCAAGACGATGACCGAGGCTCAACTTAAATATACTACAACGGAAAAGGAGTTCCTTGCCGTGGTGTATGCATTTGAGAAATTCCGACCTTATCTCGTCTTGACGAAGTGCATAGTGTATACGGACCATTCGGCTATTAAGTATCTCATGGCAAAGCAAGATGCTAAGCCGAGATTACTTCGTTGGATTCTCCTCCTTCAAGAATTTGATCACACCATCGTTGACAAAAAAGGAGCCGAGAATCTAGCGGCCGATCATCTCTCTCATTTGGAAGATCCTCACCAAAGTGTTCACGAGCCCAAGTAAATCACCGAAACATTTCCGCTCGAGACACTTGGTGTAGTGAATTCTAAGCTTGATTCTTCTACCCCATGGTTTGCGGATTTTGCAAATTACCATGCGGGTAACTTCATCGTTAAGGGTATGACGACTCAAGAAAAACGAAAATTCTTTCGTGACGTCAAGTTCTACTTTTGGATGACCCTTACTTGTTTCGAACTTGTGCGGATCAAATCATCCGACGTTGTGTTTTTGGCACCGAAGCTTCTAACATCCTTAGAGCTTGCCATGAGGGACCCACGGGTGGTCACCACGGTGCTAATCTCACGGCTAAGAAGGTGTTTGATGCCGGCTTCTTTTGGCCTACTATTTACCGAGATGCACAAATTCTTGTGAAGTCTTGTGATGCATGCCAACGACAAGGAAAAGCCTCACAAAAAGATGAAATGCCACAAAATATCATTCAAGTATGTGAGATCTTTGACGTTTGGGGTATAGACTTTATGGGGCCGTTGCCATCATCTCGTGGTAATAAGTACATTCTCGTTGCGGTTGACTACCTATCTAAGTGGGTGGAGGCGAAGGCCTTGCCCACTAATGATGCTCGTGTGGTAGTTAAGTTCTTGAAAAGTTTGTTTGCTAGGTTTGGAACCCCTCGTGCTATCATAAGCGATCGTGGAACCCATTTTTGTAATGACCAATTCGAAAGAGTCTTAAGGAAATATGGGGTTACACATCGTCTTTCTACGGCTTATCACCCACAAACGAGTGGGCAAGTCGAGGTTTCAAACCGAGCTTTGAAGAGGATCTTGGAGAGATCCGTAGGAGAAAACCGACAATCTTGGTCGGATAAGTTGGACGATGCTTTATGGGCCTTTAGGACCGCTCATAAAACGCCCATTGGGTGCACTCCCTATAAGCTTGTGTATGGAAAGAATTGTCATTTGCCTATCGAGTTAGAACACAAGGCTTATTGGGCCCTAAAGCATTGTAATGATGATATGGAGACCGCGGGAAAACACCGGAAAATGTAATTAAATGAATTGGATGAATTGAGGGATATTGCTTATGAAAATTCATTAATTTATAAAGAGAAAACTAAAAAGTTGCATGATTCTAAAATTAAAAACCGGGTTTTTAACATTGGGGATCAAGTTTTGCTTTTTAATTCTAGATTGAAAATCTTTTCCGGTAAGTTGAAATCCCGTTGGTCCGGTCCATTCACCGTGACTCAAGTATTTCCTTATGGGACCATCGAGCTAGCTCAAGATGATGGTCCTAACTTCAAGGTGAATGGACATAGGTTGAAGCACTACTTTGGCGGGGAAGTTCCATCCTTAAACTACCTCGACCAAGTCACCTTCCCCAATGATAATTAGTATTGAGGGGATCGAGTCGAGCTCATGACTCGGTAATCAAAAACGAGGAGCCTCGTGGGGGAGTCCCATGCTTATCCTATGTACATATTATCGCTTTCTAATATAGCTTACGTGTGGGGATTTGTGCCCTTCCAACCTTTGTTCCGTGGTTGTTTGTGATATGTGGTTTTTAGATCATGATCTTCACGATTGGAGCCTCTCGTGTTCGTTTTATGGGAGCACTCGATCGTTTGCTTTGGAGACATTTCTCAATATCCATGATATATCCTTTGATGTTCTAACCTTAGGTTTTTAGCACACTTCATAAACGGCTATTACTTATTGGTTACACCCTTTCCATGCTAGATTAGGCATTCGACTACGTCTCTAGTATGGGGGTGTTTGCACCCCTAGACTCGAAACATTGAGGACAATGTTTAACTTTAGTATGGGGGGTGAATAGATACTTGCCTTGCCAAACCTTCACGCGTTCCAAAGTTTATCGTTTTGTTTATCATTTTTGTTGCAAAATAAGGCTAAAAATGGCCAAATTTTAAAATTTTTCTCATGTTTTATAAGTGTTATAGACACGAATGTAGATTTTCCGATGGCGAGAATAAGAGTAATTTTTGACTCGACCGTGCGTGTTGAGCACTTAGCTTTGATTCCTTAACTACACATTAGGCTAAGTCTCTTAAATGAGGACGAGAAATGATAGAGTTAATTATAAGTTACTATGCTAAACGTAGGGTACTCGTATTCTTTCAAAACTCATGTGTTCTCGTTGTTTGCTTATTCTCCCTTCGCATGTAAATATTTTTTGCTTAATAAATATTGACTTAGCGGTTTAGTTGGGATTGTTGGGTTTCTAGTCTTTTCTAGTAGCTTCCGTGTAATTAAATTGGGAAGACATTAAGGTATCGCCAGCGTCACGGTTTTGAAGTAATGGCACCCCAATAATCGAAAGCTTCACCCAATAATAAGATTTCAAGTGCTCACCTAAATCTTGCAAACAATTTGAAGCCCCACAAGGCCTAAAATCTATGCAAAAATTGAAAGTGAATCAAGCCTTAATCTTCGAAGCTTTAAAGATCCAAAATTCGCCTTAGCGTGAGGATATACGTCTTTGGCTAATAAAACCACTGATGAGGCGGATAATAAAAGGCAAGGCAAGACCGAAGTCATAATAAAAGCTTCATGGCGAAGTTGAATAAAAGATGGAGGTAAACCAAAGATAATAAGGCCCTTCCGTTAGGGGGCGTATAAAAGTCTTGGTAATAAGTCTCATGTTCAAAACCGTTATAAAACCGTGTTTATCGATTCTTCTTGTCAACTTAATTTTTTAACATCGTTGTCTATTAGGAGGGGTTATTGATTTGATGGTCTTAGTTACACCGTTAGGACTCTATTTTTAGACCTAAATCTCTATTATCGCATAAGTCAACAAATGTATCCTCGTGAAACATTCAAGACAAAATAAAATATAAGAGATACAACTTAGGAATAATGGGAGGATAAGTACGTGATTAGGGCATATGAGTAGTGTTAGCATTACTAACTTATAATGACAATGATCTCGTTGCACGCTTAGCATGGAATTGGGGTGAAAATCGAGGACGATGAAATTATTTCTAACGAAGCATTCACGTGTTCTTATTCTATGAACCTAAACGTCCCATTTTGCGATGAAAATCATACATTATGTCTATAACACAAGTAGTAGTAGTAATAGTAGTAGTGTAGCTAGTTTATCGTTCAATAAAGTGAATAAAATGAATTTTGGAGATGCTTTGATACTTTATTCTAGCATTGCGTGAGGGCACGGCAATGGTTTAGTATGGGGGAGTGATGAGACTGCTTTTATACATAGTCTCGTCGTCCAAATAGGGCTTAAAATGCATTAAATATCATCAAAATACCCAAATATATGCTTGTGTTTGTTGCTTGTGTATTTTAGGTACGGATATTGAGAAAATGACAAAAGATCACAAGAATCATGCAAAAACGAACACGGGAAACAAAGCCGCACAATGAACCAAGCCCTAATGAAGACTTTCCCAAGATCAACCCTTGAAGATTTGAAGAATTATGAAGAAGGGTCCTCCAATTATGAAGAATTGACACTTTATACCCTTGTATCCTCATAATTACAAGTTTGGTCCCTAAAGTTTGTCAAAATTACAAAAAGGACCCTCCACTTTGAAGAATTGGCAAGTTTAGCCCCTCAACAAAGCTAAATTGTCAACCAATATCATCCACAAAGTCAAATACATCATGAAGTCCTTCAAAGTACAAGAAATGACAAGTTTGGTCCTTTGAAAATCTCAAAATTACAAAAAGGACCCTCAACTTTCAACATTTGGCAAAAATGGTCCCTCAATCATCAAGACTTGGCAATTTCAGTCCTCCAAAATGTCAATATTGCAAGTCTAGACCATTATCATTGAAGAAAATACCAAACCAGCCCTTGAAGAATTCAATTATGGCAAGAAATACCCCTGATTACACTTTGTGAAAGTTTTTGGGCCAAAAATGCAACAAGTCAAAAGTTGATAAGACTAATATGGGCGTTGATAGAGTTTTATACTGAAAAGACAAGAAGAAGAAAAACAAGGGACTAATGTTGGCCAGACATGATACTTACCTAGACCACTCCTGGGTTGCCACGTGCCCCACTTACTTCCCTCCACCAATGGAACTCCACCTTTTGTCCACCTCAGCTATCCACTTAAACCGGTTATAACTAATCTTGGATTAGTTTAATGTTTTTGGCGCTTAACATCTTTTTAAAACCCAAACCAGATTAAAACATGTTACTATTACTCAAGAACACAAATTGGGGATTATTGACTAAGCAAGAATTAAGCAGCCATCACCTCCAGATTTGAGATTAAGTGGATACTTAACATAACCCAACCTTAAAATGGACACCTCATCACCCCATTTGTCTCCTTGTGTCTCCCCTGCTCCACACCCATGCATACTGCCAAAAAGATGGCCCCAATCCAACGTCCCACATTCAAGCTTACATTTTAAGCTTTGTTTGAGCCCTTTGATCACATTCTCATGACAGCTATCACCACAAGACGCCAATTCAAGTCACATGAAGCCAAGATTTTCAAGAAGCTACAAGGGCAATTTTGGAACTTCAACCATTAGGGTTTTTAGTTTTTAGCTGTAACTTAGCTCATTGTAAGGCTATATAAAGCCACTTAGGCCTTCACATTTCAGTTTGCTCTTGATTTTTCCTTGGTTCAAGTTTCTGTAAATCCTTTTTCAAGTTTAATGAAATTGAGTTTGAAATCTTGAAGAAAAGTCATTGGACACTCTTGTTTACTGCTTTCATTTGTTATATGCGTTGTAGTTCTTAAAGTTCAAAACCTGTTTTTCAAAGAGGAGTGTGCAAAAGTTTGCATATTTCCTCATTTTCTTGATATTTTGCTAAGTCTTGTTCCAATCTTGGAATTCTTGGGCTATAGGGCTGATCATAGCATCCTAACTGAGTTGGTTAAGGTGTGGTGAGGCTTATAACTTGGGGATAATCAAGTGTGTGGTAACAAGTTTGCATTAATCAAGTTTTTCCATGTTTCTGATTTTTATGATATTGTGCTTAACCCTTGTTGAATCTTAGCAGGCTTATTGTGGAAGCTTGTGCTTGTTCTTGCTAGCACATAAGCTCAAAATTCGTGGGTGTGGATGTACATCCATGAGGTTTGCATACTTAATCTCCAAATCTGCTAAAATTGTGATTTTTGGTGATATTTGTATGAAACGGTTGTTCTTGTGAATTTTGTGGCTTGTTCTTACTTGAATCTGTTTATTAGACTTGTTTTAGTGTTAATTGATGCTTGGTTGGCCTGAAATCTTGTTTTGCTTTTGAAAATTTTGATTTGAAAAAGTTAAAGGGGTGTTTGGGTCTACTGGTTTATGCTTGTAATTTGTTTTTGTGTTAAGGGAAGTTGTTGTTATTGCTTTGTATCTGCTATACCTTTGTTTGAGAGTGTTTTGCTGCAAGTTTTTGGGTTTGAACACTTGAATCAATCAATCTGCTATATAGACCTTGTTTCTGCTTGTTTTGACCTAGGATTTTGGGAACACTTAGTGTGTATGCATGCTTAGGGATAAAAGTGGTTTAAACAAAGTTAACATAACCTGTTTGAAAGATTTGAGGTGTTGAAATTGGCTTGTGTGTCAAATACATCAACAAAAGTAGAAAACTGCATGTGTTAGTGTTCATCAGTAACTTTCATTGCTTGAATCTTGCTTAATTCTTTGAACCAGTGCATGAAACCTGTTTAGACTTGCTTATTGGAGTTTATTATAGCTTTTGTGTGCATTTGGTTGAATTTGGTTGGCTGATTTGTGCTTAAACTGCTCTTGAATGCTAAACTGCTTATTGTTCATGTCTGTATCATGTCTGATGAATGATTGATTAAACTGTATCAATTGGGTGTTAGTGATTGTGTTATTTTGATTATGATTGACTCCTTTTGATCCAAAGATCAATTGGGTGCCTTTGTGAAATCTGAATCTCCAAAAAAGTCACTAAAGACAAAAAGTCAAAATAGTCAAGCAGTGGAAAAAGTTTCCACTGCTCAACATCCAAAACTAGCCCCTGCTAGTGCAATTTTGTCATCAGCTTATCAATAAGCTATTCTAGCTTATTCTGACTTGCAACAACTTATTTTTTGTGATAGATCTTCATTATTTGACCCATTTAAGTGAACTGGGGCTTATGAGACTTTGACTTTGACTTTTTACTAGAAAACCAACTTGTTTGACTTTTAACATAAGTGCTTATTTGATTTTCCAGCTTATTGAGTGTGCTTATTTGAAAGGTCTTTGGTTTTTAAGCTTAGTTTTGTCAAAAGAAACATTTTGCAACTTGAATCAGCTTCTGAGGTGGTCTAGATCATAAAAACGACTATTTTGTCGTTTTGTGAATAAGTTTGTGACTTGTTTCTGGCTTATTAAGTGGGCTTATTGGAAAATTCTTTTTGCAGAAGTCTTTGTTAGGTCAAAAGAAGGTTGTGTGTTAAATTTTAGCTTATGGCAACAGCTTATGGCTTAATGGGCCAAAAAACCCATTAAGAATAAGCTGCTTATTATAAGTTAGCTTATTTCACATTTTCAGCTTTTGGGCCTTTGGAAAAAGTTGTTTAAAATCAAATTTTGAGTCAACCTGTGCTTTTTGGGCTTTTTCTGAACACTTTTTCTTATTGGGCCTTAATTAAGCCCAATAAGGGACTGTTTTGGGTTTGGCCCATTTTCTAGGCCCAATAGGGGTATTTAGGTAATTTCACTTTCATTTCTGAGTTATTTAGGTTAAATTAAGCTAGTTTGCAAGTTTTTAGAATTTTTTATAAATTTTGGATTTTTAATATTATTTTAATATTATTTTATTATTAAAAATTAAAATTCTAATTTTCTAGGTTTTTATATTTTTCCTAGGTTCTAAATACTTAATTAGGATTTTTGCAACTTTCCAATTATTTTCTAGGTCTTTTAATTATTTTCTATAATTAATTTAAGATTTAATTGATTTTAGGAGTTTTTAATTGTTTAAAAATAGTTTTAATTGGTTTTATAATTTTGAAAAATAGTTTTTAGCTTAATTAGAGTTTTTTTGAGGTTTACAAACTTGAAAATCTTGTTTAGGGCTTTTTAATAATTAATTTTGATTTTTAGGGCTTTAATTAGCATTAAAAAGTCCTTATCTAATTAATTAAAAGGTTTTTGCAAGTTTTGATTTTTTGTAAACTCTTAGAATATTATTGGGGATTTTTGGTAATTTTTAGAAATTTTTAGGCTTAAATTTTAATTTTGGTGGTTTTACGACTTTACGTGTACGCCTTTTTAGACTTAGTTTAATCCGTCTTCATAACCGTCATTCTCTTCTAATCCCCTTTCTATTCTTCTTATTCAAATATAATCACAAATTAATCCATATCATTACACACATAACACACTAGCCTCCTTGAGAACGAACTTAATTGGTCATTAGTGCTTGGTTTTCCTAAACCGACACTTAATACTTGCCACTTTTATTGCTTCCTTTTCCTAAAGGGGCAATTTTACTCTCATCACTCTTACACGATCAATTCTTATTCCCTCGATCGAATTTAGGGGATCTACCTTACGTTGATAACCAAGAACTTCTTCGGATTCCAAGTCAAGGTCAGGAGGACCAAGACTTATCATTCGTGTCAAGATCTTATAAAGGAACCGTTCCAATAGGGAAGCCACTTGGAAACGGACAAGTTCATCCGGACTTCTTATCCATTTTTCTCTTATCGATTAGATATGTCCTTTCAGTCACGTCACGTTCCATATCTTTTCAAGACATGTAACGTTCCACGTTCCTTCTACCATGTCACCTGTACGTTCATTAATCTTACATACCCTCTCAGTTTGATTCGGGTATGTTTCTCTTTCAGTTACGTTATCTATAATTCGGGGACGAATTATTCTTTTTAGGGGGGAAGAGTTGTAAAACCCGCATGCTTTTACCATGAATAGTACCCTTAAGATCGTACGTATTAGATTAAAACTTTCTTAATATAGCATGATTACGATTACGTGTTAGGATTTTACGTATTACGTACGTGTTAGAACACGATAAGTATTTACTACGCACGATCACGTAATAATTATTTGACGATAATTAATCACGAGCATGCGATCATGAAATCATGAACGTAATTAAAACACGAACTATTATTAATTACGTATATATATTTATTCCGAGCGTAATTAAATATATTAGATCACGATATTTACGTAACGAGAACATTTAAAACACGAACACAAATAATCACGAACGTGTAAATTATTAATTAGACACGGAAAACATTCGGGTTACCCCTTGTGGGCCCCATTCCCACGAAATTTAGGAGGGAGGATGGGCTTAGCCCATCAAATTTTACTAAAAGGGGTTTAAGGGATTTTCACTACTCATTTACAACTTACAGAAGATTTTTAGCAAAAACCCTAAAACCCTCCTCCTTCTCCTCTTTGTGCCGCCACCTTAAGAACACCACAAGGAGGTGGTTTGTGATCTTGGATCTTGGAAATTAAGTTGGTGATCGTGTTTGTTCTTCATCCTTTTGATCCACGAATTCGGTAAAACCTTTTTAAACCTTTTCTTTTGATTTATTCTTTTTATAAATTATGAACATAAGATGTTCTTTTACAAAAACATAATAATTAAGCATAGATCTAACATGTTTTGGTGTTAAATAAAATCAAAAGGTTGTTTTTAAGGGGTGTTTGTTTTAGCCGCAGGCTGCAACCGAACCCGAATGGGTTTCGGTTTGCCAAGCCGACCACCACCAAGACCATATGGTCTTGGTTGGTGCGTGTGGGTCCCATGGAAGCAAGGTAAACACGGGGTACCCCGAGTTGGTTCGGGGTACGGTGTCGATTTCATGTCCGGTTCATGTTTTTAGCCTAGATCCGGTTCATGGTGTATGTTAGTTTTTTTTATGTTTATGAACTTATGTTAAAATTAAATTAATAAAATGATGTGATTAATTTAATAACATGACTTAGGTTATTTAATTATTAACGATCATGAAATTATTTTAACCTAAGTATTTATATATTTAAGACTTATAATTAATTAATTATTTTAGAACCATGGATATAATTAATTAATTAACATGACTTAGGTTATATTATTAACATATAATAATACATATTTTAACCTAAGTTACTTATTTAATTAAAAACATGTTATACTTTAATTAAATATTATAACCTATAGTTTAGTTAAGTTACATGAAATAATTATTAAACTATACATTATATCATATGACTTAGAAAATAATCATGAAAAACACTTAGGCTTATATACTTAACTTATTTAACCAGCTTATTTCTAATTATGGAAACTTTCTACTTTTAGAAACTTATTTAATTAAGGCAGCTAATCTATTTATGGAAACTTTCTATTTTTAGAAACTTATCTATTTTAAGCAGTAAATCTATTTTGGAAATTTTCTATTTTTGGAAACTTTCTATTTTTGGAAACTTTCTACTTTTGGAAACTTCTATTTTAGGAAACCTGCTATTTTTGGAAAGTTACTTATTATTACACAGTAAGTAGAATAACACATGAAATACCAGAAATACTTAATCAGATTAAACAGAATATAAGATGTAATACAGTTTAAGGCTTTAAAACAGTAAAACATAGTAAGAACACATAAAATAAGCTAAGACATGACATAAAACCAGCTATGTATTTAGTAAGCAGATACTTATTCATGTACGTATATATGTAGCACTAGTGATTCGGAAGTAGGATTCTCGCAGTTCGTCTTTCTCGTTCACTGGACATAAGGTACGGATTCCCGTCCTTTCAGTATGGACATTCTTTCCTTATTAGGATTTCCCCGTATGCAGCCAACTGTTTTCCCATAGTATAAGTATGAGTTTGATTGCTTATGTTTAAATATGATTACCTATAGCCATATACATGCATGACCAGTTTCACCTAGTTATGGAGGTACCATAACCATAACATTAGAGGCACTGATGTTATGACTTCACCACGGCGGAGTGATTGCTCGTGGCGTCCCTTCAGCTTTTGGCCATATTATTATATTTATCATGTGGGGCGTATGGGTGCATCCTAGTTACATGTTTTTATTCAGAATTACATGGTGAATGTGGTGTGTGCCTTGCATCCTTCACAAGGAGCTGATCCCTC
Organism: Glebionis coronaria; assembly: GCA_025667525.1. Taxonomy (NCBI): domain Eukaryota; kingdom Viridiplantae; phylum Streptophyta; class Magnoliopsida; order Asterales; family Asteraceae; genus Glebionis; species Glebionis coronaria. Next base: position 348,098,565 of record CM046874.1, on the reverse strand, counting down.
CTACCCAAAAACCAGTATATTAAATTAGAGGCAGCCCCTCTAATTTGCATGATGAGGTCACCCCTCCAAGTATTCATGCACGGTGGATTTTCATGACCTATATTGGCTAATGGTAAAATATGTTAAACAGTTTTCATAAGATAAACATAAGGCTTTTCAAACTATAAAACCAGTTTTATGAACATGTTCCAGGTTTTCCAGGACTTATACATTTCCGCTGCTATTAAGTCTCTTTTATGTTTTAGTCACTTATACTATGTCTATATCCGTGCACTGAGCGTTTTGCTCAGCCGTTACTTTCCTTTCCATGTCCCAAAACAGCAGGTACCCTAGAAAAGACTCGAGCATTTGGAGGACGTGCATAGGATGGAAGCTGCTAGAGACTTCTTTTCCTTTTTGTCTTCATATAATTATGCTTGTTTAGTCTTTCGTTCATTTCTTTTGCTTTATTATGTTTTGGGCTTATGTTTAGGAATCGATGTTTGATTCTGGTTATCCCTATGGTCATGTAATGTTTTATACATTTATCCTTGTATGCTTTGATGACACGCCATAATTGCTGTGACATTTTCATTTCCAAATGGGGTGTTACAAAGGTAATATGTGATAAAAACATAAATTACCAAAAGGAAGGTCAGAATCAAACATCGGCCCCGAAACATAAGTTCAAACATGCATAAAGTAAAGAATGTATAAAAGGACTAAACATTGTCCAACCAAGAATAAGTATGTAAAAATCAAAAGGAAAAGAAGTCTAAGGTAGCCTCCATCCTATGCACGTACTCTCAATTGCTCAAGTTTGTCCATGGGTACTGATGTAGTGGTTTTCACACCTCTTTAGGAAAAGAGAGCAAAATAGGGAAAGTATTAAGTGTCGGTTTAGAAAAACCAAGCACTAATGACCAATGTGGTTCAAGTTCGTTTCCCAAGGAGGCTAATGCGTTGTGTTAAGAGATGATTAATGATGTGATTATGGTTATGAGAAAAGAAAATAGAAGATCGTTAAAGGAAGGTCAGAATCAAACATCGGCCCCGAAACATAAGTTCAAACATGCATAAAGTAAAGAATGTATAAAAGGACTAAACATTGTCCAACCAAGAATAAGTATGTAAAAATCAAAAGGAAAAGAAGTCTAAGGTAGCCTCCATCCTATGCACGTACTCTCAATTGCTCAAGTTTGTCCATGGGTACTGATGTAGTGGTTTTCACACCTCTTTAGGAAAAGAGAGCAAAATAGGGAAAGTATTAAGTGTCGGTTTAAAAAAACCAAGCACTAATGACCAATGTGGTTCAAGTTCGTTTCCTAAGGAGGCTAGTGCGTTGTGTTAAGAGATGATTAATGATGTGATTATGGTTATGAGAAAAGAAAATAGAAATGAGATAAGAAGAGAATGACGGTTACGATGACGAATTACACTAAGACGATATGTCGTACACGTAAAACCGTAAAAAGTAGCAAAATTAAAAGTTTACTCTAAAAATTCCTAGAAAATTCCAATAAATCCTAAATAATGTAATTAGAGTTTACAAAAAATCAAAAATCACCCAAACCTTTTGTTTAATTAAATAATAATTTTTTAATGCTAATTAAAGCCCTAAAAATCAATTTAATTAACAAAAAGCCCAAAATGAGATTTTTTCAATTGTAAACATCTAAAATGAGCTAACTTAATTTAGAACTATTTTTGAAAATTTTAAAATTAATAAAACTATTTAAAAACAACTAAAAACTCTTAAAACTTAAAATAATTATAAAAATTAATCTAATGGCAATAAAAATATTTTAAAAATTGTAAAATTCCTAACTAAATGTATTTAACCTAAAAAAAATATAAAAACTTGAAAAATCTAAATTTTAATTTTTAATAATAAAATAATAATAAAATAATATTAAAAATCCAAAATTTATAAAAAAATTCTAAAAAGTTGCAAACTAGCTTAATTTAACCTAATTAACACAGAAATGAAGTTGAAATTATAAAAATACCCCTAATGGGCCTTCAAATGGGCCAAAGTCCAAAACAGACCCTTATTGGGCCAAAATAAGCCCAATAAGAAAAATGTTTCTAAAAATGGCCCAAAAGCTCCTATCTGACCTAAAATTTGATTCTGAACACAATTTTTCAAAGGCCTCAAAGCTGAAAATGTGATATAAGCTGGCTTATTTCAAACAGCTTATTCTTAATGGGCTTTTTGGCCCATTAAGCTATAAGCTAATGCCATAAGCTCAAATTAGACACACAAGCTTCTTTTGAGTTACTTAAGAGAACTGTAAAAAGAAAATTAGAAAAAGCACAAGGAATAAGCCTGAAAAAAGCTAAAAGCTATCTTCACAAAACGACAAAATAGTCGTTTTCGAGTTCTAGGCCACCCCAAGTGCTGATTCAAGTTTCAAAAGCTTTTAAATGACTTAACTAAGCTTAATCAACAAAAAACTTTTCAAATAATTTCACTCAATAAGCTATAATAAGCAAATAAGCACTTAATTAAAAGTCAACTTTAAGAGTTTTCTAGCAAAAAGTCAAAGTCAAGGTCTGATAAGCTCCACTTCAAACAAATGGGTCAAATGAGGAGGATTGATCAAAAAAAGTAAGTTGTTGCAGGTCTGGATAAGCCAATATGGCTTATTAATAAGCTAACTGAAAAATTACACTAGCAGGGGCTAGTTTTGGTGTCTGAGCAGTGGGAAAAGTTTCCACTGCTTGACTTGTTTGACTATTTGTCTTTAGTGACTTTTTGTGGATTCAAGTTACACAAAGGCACCCAAATGATCAGTGGACCATAAGGAGTCAATAACAACAAAGAAATCACAATCACAATCAGCCAATTTGTACAGTTAATTCAATTAAGCATCAGACATGCACCAGACTTTGAACAATAAGCAGTTATGGTTCAATAAGCACTTATAGCACAATTCAGCCAGCCAAACTTAACCAAATGCATACACAAGCAATAATAAACTTAAATGAACAAGTCTAATCAGGTTTCATGCAATGGTACAAAATATAGATCAAGATTTAAGCACTAAAAGTTACTGATGAACTATGAACATGCAGTTATGAACACTTGCTGATGTATTTGACCACCAAGCCAAATTCAAACCCCCAAATCTTGTTAACAGGTCATATTAACTATGTTTAAACACTTCTTAGCCCTAAGCGTGCATACACTCTAGGTGTTCCCAAAGTCTTAGGTAAAAATCAGTCAAAACAAGCAAATTATAGCACAATCTTTGATTCAAGGTTTTAAACCTGAAAACTTGCAGTAAATAGCACACAAACAAGTATTAAGCAGATACAAAGCACAAACACAAACTTCTAACCACAAAATAACAAACTATGATCTCAAACAGGTAATCCCAAACACCCTTTTAAATTTTCAAATCACAATTTTCAAATCAAAAGTGTATTCCAAGGTTACCCAAGCCCAAATCAACACAATAACAGATGTAATATGCAGATTCTAGCAAGATTAAGCCACAAATATCACAAGAACACAAGAAACACTCAAATATCACAAATATCCAAATTTTTATCAGATTTTGAGATTAAGGGTGCAAACCTCATGGATGTACATCCACACCCATGAATTTTGAGCTTATGTGCTAGCAAGAACAAGCACAAGCTTCCACAATAAAGCCTGCTAAGATTCAACAAGGTTAGAAGCACAAATATCAAAACAGAAAAGTGAAAAATCCTTGATTAATGCAACCTTAGTTCCCCACACTTGATTATCCCCAAGTTATAAGCTTCACCACACCTTGATAACACAATATCAGGATGCTATGATCAGCTTTATAGCCCAAGATTTCCAAGGTTTGAACAAGACTTAGCAAAATATCAAGATTGAAGGAAAATGTGCAAACTTTGGCACACTCCTTTGAAAACAGGTTTTAAGATTAAAGATCAGTTAACATCAAACAATAATAAACAGATAATAAGGTTGGCACTTAATTTTTCTTCACCAAATTCAAACACATTTCATTAAACTGAATATATGATATAAAGAATTATGAACAATGGAAAATTCAAGAGCAGAGATAAATGTAAATGGTCCTATGCCTTATATAGGCTACAAACTACTTGCTAAGAAGCTAAAAGACGTAACCCTAATGCAGTAGAAGTCCCAAAATACCCCTTGTCTTGTTTGAATGTCTTGGCATCATGTGAAGAGAATTGGCTGTTTGTGTGAGGTGTCCAAGGTGAAAATGTGATCAAAGGCTTAGAAGAAACCTCAGGATTGAAGCCAAATCTTGGGCGTTGGATTCACTGGGCATTTTGGCATTTTCTTCAAAGGTGGTATGCAGGGTTTATCATGTGAGCTGGTTGAGTGACGTGGCCAAGGTTTTAAGGTGGGGTTGTGTTTAGTCTCACTTTAATCATAAATCTGAAATGAATTAAGGGATAATATCAAGTAATTAGCAAAAGCCCAAATCTGCTTATGAACATGAAGAACACTGGTTTGATCTTTATTTGTGTTTAAAAATGTTGTTTAGCTCGTAATTAACTAATAAATAATTAGTTAGTTACGGCTTGGTGAGTGTAATGGTGATGTGGAGCCAGGGTGAGCTCCCATTGGTTGGTTTTTGATAGTGGGACACATGTCTTCCTCCCATAGGTCTAGGTAAGAAATGTTGTCTGCCCATTATGGTCCCTTATCTTTCAAACTCCTTTCATTTGCAAATAATCTGGCTAAAACTTGATTCCCTTTGTATTTGAAGTTTTCATTTTAACACTTTTGCCCCAAATACTTTTCCAAAGTATTTTCAGGGGTATTTCTTGCCAATTCTTGATATTTGAAGGACTGATTTGGCATTTTCTTCATAGATAATGGTCTTTACTTGACTTGTTGACTTCTTAGAGGACTGAAATTGCCAAGTCATGATTAATGAGGGACCATTTTTGCCATTTCTTCAAAGTCAAGGGTCCTTTTGGTAATTTTGATATTTTTAAAGGACCAAACTTGTAATTTCTTATAACTTGAAGTCCTTCGTGGTATGTTTGACTTTGAGGAGGATTAATATTGACATTTTAGTTTTGTTGAGGGACTAAATTTGCCAATTCTTCAAAGTGAAGGGCCCTTTTTGTAATACTGACAAACTTTTGGGACCAATCTTGTAATTATGAAGATACAAGGGTATAAAGTGTCAAATCTTCAATATTGGAGGACCCTTCTTGCATAATCTTCAAATCTTCAAGGGTTTGTCTTGGGAAATTCTTCATTAGGGCTTGGTTCAATGTGCGGCTTCATTTCCCGTGTTCGTTTTTGTATGATTCTTGTGATCTTTTATCATTAACTCAATATCCGTATCTAAAATACACAAGCAACAAACACAAGCATATATTGGGGTATTTTGATGATATTTAATACATTTAAAGCCCTTTTTGGACGATGAGACTATGTATAAAAGCAGTCTCATCACTCCCCCACACTAAACCATTGTCGTGCCCTCACGCAATGCTAGAATAAAGTATCGTAGCATCTCCAAAATTTGTTTTTATTCACTTTTATTGAATGATAAAATAGCTACACTACTACTATTACTACTACTTGCGTTTTAGACATAATGTATGATTTTCATCGCAAAATGGGACGTTTAGGTTCATAGAATAAGAACACGTGAATGCTTCGTTAGAAATAATTTCATCGTCCTCGATTTTCACCCCAATTCCATGCCAATCGTGCAACGAGATCATTGTCATTATAAGTTAGTAATGATAACACTACTCATATGCCCTAATCACATACTTATCCTCCCATTTTCCTAAGTTGTATCTCTTATATTTTATTTTGTCTTGAATGTTTCACGAGGATACATTGTTTGACTTATGTGATAATAGAGATTTAGGTCTAAAAATAGAGTCCTAACGGTGTAACCAAGACCATCAAATCAATAATCCTTCCTAATAGACAACGATGTTAAATAATTAAGTCAACAAGAAGGATCCATATACACGGTTTTATAACGGTTTTGAACATGAGACTTATTACCAAGACTTTTATACGCCCCCTAACGAAAGGGCCTTATTATCTTAGGTTTACCTCCATCTTTTATTTAACTTCGCCATGAAGCTTTTATTATGACTTCGGTCTTGCCTTGCCTTTTATTATCCACCTCATTGGTGGTTTTATTAGCCAAAGACGTATATCCTCACGTTAAGGCGAACTTTGGATCCTTAAAGCTTCAAAGATTAAGGCTTGATTCACTTTAAATTTTGCATAGATTTTTCGGCCTTGTGGGCTTCAAATTGTTTGCTTGATTTAGGTGAGCACTTGAAATCTTATTATTGGGTGAAGCTTTCGATTATTCGGGTGCCAATACTTCAAAACCGTGACGTTGGCGATACCTTAATGTCTTCCCAATTTAATTACACAGAAGCTACTAGAAAAGACTAGAAACCCAACAATCAAGATTAAACCACTAAGTCAATATTTATTAAGCAAAAAATATTTACAAGCGAAGGGAGAATAAGCAAACAACGAGAACACATTAGTTTTTGAAAGAATACGCATACTCTACGTTTAGCATAGTAACTTATAATTAACTTTATCATTTCTCGTCCTCATTTAAGAGACTTAGCCTAATGTGAAGTTAAGGAATCGAGGCTAAGTGCTCAACACGCACGGTCGAGTAAAAAATTACTCTTATTCTTTCCATCGGGAAACCTACATTCGTGTCTTCAAACACTTATAAAACATGAGAAAATTTTTTAAATTTGGCCATTTTTAGCCTTATTTTGCAACAAAACGATAAACAAAAAGATAAATTTTGGAAAGCGTGAAGGTTTAGCAAGGCAAGTATCTAATCACCCCCCCATACTAAAGTTAAACATTGTCCTCAATGTTTCGAGTCTAGGGGTGCAAACACCCCCATACTAGAGACGTAGTCGAATGCCTAATCTAGCATGGAAAGGGTGTAACCGTTAAATTTAAAGCCGTTTATGAAGTGTGCTATAAACCTAAGGTTAGAACATTAAAGGATATATCATGGATATTGAGAAAGTCTTCAAAGAAAACGATCGAGTGCTCCCATAAAATGAACACGAGAGGCTCCAATCGTAATGATAATGATCATCTAAAATCCACAATTCACAAACAACCACGGAACAAAGGTAGGAAGGGCACAAATCCCCACACGTTACTACATTAGAAAGCGATAATATGTACATAGGATAAGCATGGGACTCCCCCACGAGGAACCTCGTTTTTTATTACTGATTCATGAGCTCGACTTGATCCCCTCAATACTAATTATCATTGGGGAAGGTGATTTGGTCGAGGTAGTTCAAGGATGGAACTTCCCCGCCAAAGTAGTGCTTCAACCTATGTCCATTCACCTTGAAATCGGGGCCATCATTTTGAGCTAGCTCAATGGTCCCATATGGAAAAACTTGAGTCACGGTGAATGGACCGGACCAACGGGATTTCAACTTACCAGAAAAGATTTTCAAGCGAGAATCAAAAAGCAAAACTTGATCCCCAATGTTAAAAACCCGGTTTTTAATTTTTGAATCATGCAAATTTTTAGTCTTTTCTTTATAAATTAATGAATTTTCATAAGCAATATCCATTAATTCATCCAATTCATTTAATTGCATTTTCTGGTGTTTTCCCGCGGTCTCCATGTCATCATTACAATGCTTTAGGGCCCAATAAGCCTTGTGTTCCAATTCAATTGGCAAGTGACAATTTTTCCCATACACAAGCTTATAAGGAGTGCACCCAATGGGCGTCTTATGAGCGGTTCTAAAGGCCCATAAAGCATCGTCCAACTTATCCGACCAAGATTGTCGGTTTTCCCCAATGGATCGCTCCAAGATCCTCTTCAATGCTCGGTTTGAAACCTCGACTTGCCCACTCGTTTGTGGGTGATAAGTCGTAGAAAGACGATGTGTAACCCCATATTTCCTTAGGACCCTTTCGAATTGGTCGTTACAAAAATGGGTTCCACGATCACTTATGATCGCATGAGGGGTTCCAAACCGAGAAAACAAGCTTTTCAAAAACTTGACTACCACACGAGCATCATTGGTGGGCAAAGCCTTAGCTTCCACCCACTTATATAGGTAGTCAACGGCGACAAGGATGTACTTATTACCACGAGATGATGGGAACGGCCCCATAAAGTCAATACCCCAAACGTCAAAGATCTCACACACTTGGATGATATTTTGTGGCATTTCATCTTTTTGTGAGGCTTTTCCTTGTCGTTGGCATGAGTCACACGACTTCACAAGTTCATGTGCATCTCGGTAAATAGTAGGCCAAAAGCAACCGGCATCAAAAACCTTCTTAGCCGTGAGATTAGCACCGTGGTGACTACCCGTGGGTCACTCGTGACAAGCTCTAAGGATGTTAGACGCTTCGGAACCAAAGACGCAACGTCGAATAATTTGATCCGCACAAGTTCGAAACAAGTAAGGGCCGTTCCAAAAATAGAACTTGTCGTCACGAAAGAATTTTCGTTTTTCTTGAGTCGTCATACCCTTGATGATGAAGTTGCCCGCATGGTAATTTGCGATGTCCGCAAACCATGGGGTGGAAGAATCAAGCTTAGAATTCACTACACCAAGTGTCTCGAGCGGAAATGTTTCGGTGATTTCCTTGGGCTCGTAAACACTTTGGTGAGGATCTTCCAAACGAGAAAGATGATCGGCCGCTAGATTCTCGGCTCCTTTTTTGTCAACAATTTTGTGATCAAATTCTTGAAGGAGGAGAATCCAACGAAGTAATCTCGGCTTTGCATCTTGTTTAGCCATAAGATACTTGATAGCTGAATGATCCGTATACACTATGCATTTCGTCAAGACGAGATAAGGTCGAAATCTCTCAAATGCATACACCACGGCAAGGAATTCCTTCTCTGTTGTAGTGTATTTTAGTTGAGCCTCGGTCATCGTCTTGCTAGCATAGTGAGTAGGCAAGAAGTGATTTTCATGATGTTGCCCCAATACGGCCCCAATAGCATAGTCACTAGCATCACACATGAGCTCAAAGGGGAGGTTCCAATTGGGAGCAACAAGAATGAGAGCTTCGGTAAGTTTCCTCTTAAGGATTTCAAAGGCTCGTACACAATCTTCGTCAAAGACAAAATGTGCATCTTTTTCAAGGAGATGTGTAATAGGTCGAGAGATCTTTGAAAAATCCTTGATGAATCGACGATAAAAGCCTGCGTGGCCTAGGAAACTCCTAACTCCTTTAGCAGTTTTGAGATGAGGTAATTTGGCGATGACGTCTACCTTAGCTTGATCTACCTCAATCCCCGCTTTCGAAACCTTGTGCCCTCAGACGATTCCACTTTTAACCATAAAATGACATTTTTCCCAATTAAGCACAAGGTTGGTTTCCTCACAACGCTTCAACATTCTCTCAAGATTCGACAAACACGAAGTGAACGAACTACCAAACACGGAAAAGTCATCCATGAAGACTTCCATCGTCTTCTCGATCATATCATGAAAAATAGCCATCATGCACCTTTGAAAGGTTTCTGGTGCATTGCAAAGTCCGAATGGCGTTCTACGATAGGCAAACATTCCATATGGAAACGTAAACGTAGTTTTTTCTTGATCACGAGGATCGATAGGGATTTGGAAGTAACCGGAAAAACCATCTAAAAAGCAATAGAAATCGTTTCCCGCAAGACGCTCCAACATTTGGTCCATGAAGGGAAAGGGAAATGGCCTTTTCGAGTGGCTTCATTCAACTTACGATAGTCAATGCACACTCTCCATCCGGTCACGAGTCTAGTTGGAATTAACTCGTTGGCATCGTTTTTCACAACGGTCATTCCTCCCTTTTTAGGGACACAATGAATAGGACTCACCCAAGGGCTATCGGAAATAGGGTAAATCATTCCCGCATCAAGGAGTTTTAGGACTTCCTTTTTGATGACGTCGTGTATTTTGGGGTTCACCCTCCTTTGACATTGGATTGCGGGTTTGTAATCCTCCTCCATTAAGATTTTGTGGGTACAAAATTTGGGATCGATCCCCTTAATCTCGGATAACTTCCACGTAATTTCCCCTTTGTGATCCTTTAGAACATCGACAAGTGCGGCTTTTTCATCATCCGAAAGTTCTTTCGCAATAATAACCGGCAACTTGTCTTCCTCCTCCAAAAAGACATATTCGAGATGAGGAGGTAAATCTTTCAACTCGAGGATATGTGGTTCCTCAATTGATGATTTGGGCTCGATACTCATAACCTCCTCGGGTGGAGGAAATGAGAAATCGTTAAGATAATCCTTGATAATCGAGAAGTCCTCATCATTGTCGAGGTCTTCGTTACAAGTACGTGGAACATCGAATTCTTCCAACGTAAAACCGCCACCTTCAAATGGAGTGAAGGTTGGTGTCGAGTTATCAAGAATGAGATCTAACATAGTGGGATTGCCACTATTTTCATCATCACCAAAACCTAAAACTTCTTTTGAAAATTCCTCGCAAACAACGTCGATCATATCAACGAGGTTTATGGTTGCAACGGAATAAACATGAGAAATTTGAGAATTTTGAGTTGCGTTTATAACAAGTTCCTCGTCGTTGAAACGTAAGGTGATCTTTCTAGCATGAACATCGATTAAAGCCATAGACGTATCTAAAAACGAACGACCTAAAATGAGAGGAACTTGAGGGTCCGTGGGAATATCGACAACGATAAAGTCTACCGGATAGTAGAACTTTCCCACTTTCACAAAAACGTTTTCCGCCAATCCACATGTGGGAATCGTGGAATGGTCGGCCAACTCGATAGACATTAGTGAAGGAGTAAGATTAGGAAGATTGAGCGACTTGAAGATTGCAAGTGGCATCAAGTTAATGCTAGCACCAAGATCGGCCAAGGCATAGCATTCTTCCATATCTTGGATTGCACAAGGGATCAAGAATTTACCGGGATCACCGACTCTTTGAGGTACACGGCTAAGATAAACCGATGAACAACTAGACAACTGATGCAGTTTCTCCTTGTTGTTCAACATACTCTTAAAGTTAGCGGCAAATCGAGGCATCATGACCAAAGCATCGGCGAAACTCATATTAAAGTGCAAATCACGAAACATTTCCATAAAGAGCTCAAATTGGTAATTGTCGTGCTCTTGATGTTTCTCCTTTCTAAGTCTCGATGGATAGGGCAAAGGTGGTGTGGGTTGAGGCATAGGCATAGCCTTTGGAATCTCGGGTTCCAAATTTGGTAATGGGTCAACCGTAGGTGTGGCATGAGCGGTACTTCGTGGGATTTGGACATGATCCTTTTCGACCATCACCTCGGGTTCTTCCTCAATTGCATCCTCCGTAGGAGCAATTGGTTGAGGAGTCGGTTCCTTAAGTGTCTTACCACTACGTGTGGTAATCACTTTCATCTCACCCTTAGGGTTTGATATGGTGTTACTAGGAAGACTACTCGAAGATGGTTTGCACATAATTGCCTCAAACATAGATGAAATTTTGTCCTCAAACATGGATTGCCTCTTCTCGGCCTTAATCATTTATTGCTTAATTTCATGTTGCCCTTGTTACATTTTTTGTTGGTTTTGTTGTAACCTAGTTACATTTCCTTCCATTTTGTTTGTATGAATTTTAAGCTCATTTGCTAACTCATTTTTCAACTCTTTCTTAAAGTCGTTCTTATACTCGGATCTTAGGCTAATGATTTCTCTTTGAATGTTGTCAAACCTAGCATCGTTCCCATTAGCCTATTCAACAAATTCATTTGGAAGATCTTTCAACGTTTGCAAACTTTTGTTGTTGTTTTGAAAATCACTTTGATTTTTGTTTGAAACTTGATTATTAGCCCCTTGATTCCCATAGTTTCCTTTGTAATTGTTTTTGAAACCAACTTGATTGTTTCGATAGTTTTTGTTAGCATTTTGATTCGAAGCAAAACCCGGTGGAGTCAATTGATTAGAGCGGTTAACTTGACCGTTTTGGTTGTAAGTTCCCGTGGCCGCGTAGGCACTCGAAGTGTTACCACCGTTGGTAATGCACTCGGAGAAATCATGACCTCCACCACAATACATACATGAAGCCTCAACCGCTTTAGCCGTAGCGGGAGCACTTTGTTCTCCAACTTTGAATTCAATTAAAAGTCATTTAAGCTTATCAAAGATTTTGTTTTCCAAGTTCGCCTCAATTTGGCAAGCATCGATGGTATTAGACAAAGAAGGTGAAGCCGAAGACGAAGCCTTGCGAACACTCGACGTGCTACGGGGACTATACACCTTAGATCTGTTCTCAATAATCACCAAAGCTTCCTCAACCGTTTTACACAAAAAAAATTACCACTCGCGGCGGCATTTAGATAATCCCTTTCATGATCATTAAGTCCATTGTAAAACGTGTCAGTTTGATGCAAGTCGGAAAAACCGTGATGAGGACACTCATGTAACATTTCCTTAAACCTATTCCAAGCCGTTGAAAAACTCTCATTAATATCTTGTGAAAATTTTGAAATCTCGTTTTTCAAATGCGTAGTCTTAGAGGGCGGGAAAAATTGGTTCACAAATTTTGAAACGAGATCCTTCCACGTTAATATAGAATTGGGTGGCTCTTTCTCTAACCAAATTTTAGCGGGCCCCTCTAAGGAATACGGAAAAATCATCATCTTAATCGAGTCATTAGCAACATCCTTAAACTTGCAAGTGGCGGTAAGACGATTGAATTGGCGGATATGGTTGTGCGGGTTGTCCTTTTCATCACCACGGAATTTGTTGTTTTGGATCATCGACAACAAACCCGTTTTCACTTCAAAATTCTCCGCAAGGATAGGGGGAATTACAATAGCCTCTCCATAACCCTCGGTGGGTGCTTGAAGTAACTCCATCATAGTTCGATTCTCCATGGTTGGTTCCTCTCTTACAATGGGTTCGTCAATAGGAGACTCCTCACTAAAAAGATTAGGAGTAGGTGTTGACTCCTTTCGGTTTCTTCGTTTACGTGCACGTCTTGCTTGGTTGCGGGTTTGCATAAACGTCACGTACAACGAGGGGATGAGCAAAGAAGATTCTTTTTGGTGTTTTGTATTTTTTCAATTTTCTAGTGGTTTTTTTATTGTTTTTACTTTTTTTTTGTGATTGTATTAAGTAGACAAAAATCTACAAATCTCCTCCTTAATCAAATCTCTTGATTAAAGAAGCCTCAAGGAATGAAAAACGATCACGTGAACTGAACACCTTCGATGACTTTAGAACGTTGGTGGAACACCAAAATGTTCAAGAGGGTTTAATCAAATGAAACCAAGAAAATATATATGATACTTAATAATACTTTCGGCGGAAAAACCCTCGATTAGCCTTCAATCTCAAAATACTCACAAGCAAGCGGGGAAATGAGGCGGCGCGAAGCACTTAAGAGCCTTTTTTCTTAGAGTATATTTTATAATACCCGCCTTATACCCACCTTATAGTTTGTATTTTTCAAAATCGAGCTTCACGAAAGTATTTATCTATTTTTGCCTTTCCTTTCTTGTTTGAGATTCGAATACAATGATTGGGTAATGACCTCCCAAGTCAAGGTTGTGTTTTCACACTTTTGGAGTACTAGTAAATTTATTGTTCTACGTATACAATATATTAATAATATTCACACAAAAAACGAAAACCGATAATACGTATTAGTAGAGTGCTACTAATACAAATAGATATTATGGCTATATATAAAAATAACAATTGCCAAATCAAAACACAACACGCCTCCCCGGCAGCGGCGCCAAAATTGATGTAGTGGTTTTCACACCTCTTTAGGAAAATAGAGCAAAATAGGGAAAGTATTAAGTGTCGGTTTAGGAAAACCAAGCACTAATGACCAATGTGGTTCAAGTTCGTTTCCCAAGGAGGCTAGTGCGTTGTGTTAAGAGATGATTAATGATGTGATTATGGTTATGAGAAAAGAAAATAGAAATGAGATAAGAAGAGAATGACAGTTACGATGACGAATTACACTAAGACGATATGTCGTACACGTAAAACCGTAAAAAGTAGCAAAATTAAAAATTTACTCTAAAAATTCCTAGAAAATTGCAATAAATCCTAAATAATGTAATTAGAGTTTACAAAAAATCAAAAATCACCCAAACCTTTTGTTTAATTAAATAATAATTCTTTAATGCTAATTAAAGCCTTAAAAATCAATTTAATTAACAAAAAGCCCAAAATGAGATCTTTTCAATTGTAAACCTCTAAAATGACCTAACTTAATTTAAAACTATTTTTGAAAATTTTAAAATTAATAAAAACTATTTAAAAATAACTAAAAACTCTTAAAACTTAAAATAATTATAAAAATTAATCTAATGGCAATAAAAATATTCTAAAAATGGTAAAATTCCTAACTTAATGTATTTAACCTAAGAAAAATATAAAAACTTGAAAAATCTAAATTTTAATTATTAATAATAAAATGATAATAAAATAATATTAAAAATCTAAAATTTATAAAAAATTCTAAAAAGTTGCAAACTAGCTTAATTTAACCTAACTAACATATAAATGAAGTTGAAATTACAAAATACCTCTAATGGGCCTTCAAATGGGCCAACGTCCAAAACAGACCCTTATTGGGCCAAAATAAGCCCAATAAGAAAAATGTTTATCAAACTGGCCCAAAAGCTCCTATTTGACCAAAACTTTTATTCTGAACACAATTTTTCAAAGGCCCAAAAGCTGAAAATGTGATATAAGCTGGCTTATTTCAAACAGCTTATTCTTAATGGGCTTTTTGGCCCATTAAGCTATAAGCTAATGCCATAAGCTCAAACTAGACACACAAGATTCTTTTGAGTAACTTATGATAACTGTAAAAAGAAAATTAGAAAAAGCACAAGAAATAGGCCTGAAAAAGCTAAAAGTTATCTTCACAAAACGACAAAATAGTCGCTTTTGAGTTCTAGGCCACCCCAAGAGCTGATTCAAGTTTCAAAAGCTTTTAAATGACTTAACTAAGCTTAATCAACAAAAAAATTTCAAATAAGTTCACTCAATAAGCTGGAATAAGCAAATAAGCACTTATTAAAAGTCAACTTTAAGAGTTTTCTAGCAAAAAGTCAAAGTCAAGGTCTGATAAGCTCTAATTCAAACAAATGGGTCAAATGAGGAAGATTGATCACAAAAAGTAAGTTTTTGCAGGTCTGGATAAGCCGATATGGCTTATTAATAAGCTAACTGAAAAATTACACTAGCAGGGGCTAGTTTTGGTGTCTGAGCAGTGGGAAAAGTTTCCACTGCTTGACTTGTTTGACTATTTGTCTTTAGTGACTTTTTTGTGGATTCAAGTTACACAAAGTCACCCAAATGATCAGTGGACGATAAGGAGTCAATAACAACAAAGAAATCACAATCACAATCAGCCAATTTGTACAGTTAATTCAATTAAGCATCAGACATGCACCAGACTTTGAACAATAAGCAGTTATGGTTCAATAAGTACTTATAGCACAATTCAGCCAACCAAACTTAACCAAATGCATAAACAAGCTATAATAAACTTAAATGAACAAGTCTAAACAGGTTTCATGCAATGGTACAAAGTATAGATCAAGATTTAAGCACTAAAAGTTACTGATGAACTATGAACATGCAGTTATGAACACTTGCTGATGTATTTGACCACCAAGCCAAATTCAAATCCCCAAATCTTGTTAACAGGTTATATTAACTATGTTTAAACACTTTTTAGCCCTAAGCATGCATACACTCTTGGTGTTCCCAATGTCTTAGGTCAAAATTAGTCAAAACAAGCAAATTATAACACAATCTTTGATTCAAGGTTTTAAACCTGAGAACTTGCAGCAAATAGCACACAAACAAGTATTAAGCAGATACAAAGCACAAACACAAACTTCTAACCACAAAATAACAAAATATGATCTCAAACAGGTAATCCCAAACACCCTTTTAAATTTTCAAGTCACAATTTTCAAATCAAAAGTGTATTCCAAGGTTACCCAAGCCCAAATCAACACAATAACAGATGTAATATGCAGATTCTAGCAAGATTAAGCCACAAATATCACAAGAACACAAGCAACACTCAAATATCACAAATATCCAAATTTTTATCAGATTTTGAGATTAAGGGTGCAAACCTCATGGATGTACATCCACACCCACGAATTTTGAGCTTATGTGCAAACAAGAACAAGCAAAAGCTTCCACAATAAAGCTTGCTAAGATTCAACAAGGTTAGAAGCACAAATATCAAAAAAGAAAAGTGAAAAATCCTTGATTAATGCAACCTTAGTTCCCCACACTTGATTATCCCCAAGTTATAAGCTTCACCACACCTTGATAACACAATATCAGGATGCTTTGATCAGCTTTATAGCCCAAGAATTCCAAGGTTTGAACAAGACTTAGCAAAATATCAAGATTGAAGGAAAATGTGCAAACTTTTGCACACTCCTTTGAAAACAAGTTTTAAGATTAAAGATCAGTTAACATCAAACAATAATAAACAGATAATAAGGTTGGAACTTGATTTTTCTTCACCAAATTCAAACACATTTCATTAAACTGAATATATGATTTACAGAATTGTGAACAATGGAAAATTCAAGAGCAGAGATAAATGTAAATGGTCTTATGCCTTATATAGGCTACAAACTACTTGCTAAGAAGCTAAAAAACATAACCCCTAATGCAGTAGAAGTCCCAAAATGCCCCTTGTCTTGTTTGAATGTCTTGGCATCATGTGCAGAAAATTGGTTGTTTGTGTGAGGTGTCCAAGGTGAAAATGTGATCAAAGGCTTAGAAGAAAGCTTAGGATTGAAGCCAAATCTTGGTCGTTGGATTCACAGGCCATTTTGGCATTTTCTTCAAAGGTGGTATGTAGGATTTATCATGTGAGCTGGTTGAGTGATGTGGCCAAGGTTTTAAGGTGGGGTTGTGTTTAGTCTCACCTTAATCATAAATCTGGAATGAATTAAGGGATAATATCAAGTAATTAGCAAAAGGCCAAATCTGCTTATGAACATGAAGAACACTGGTTTGATCTTTATTTGTGTTTAAAAATGTTGTTTAGCGCTTAATTAACTAATAAATAATTAGTTAGTTACGGCTTGGTGAGTGGAATGGTGATGTGGAGCCAGGGTGAGCTCCCATTGGTTGGTTTTTGATAGTAGGACACGTGTCTTCCTCCCATAGGTCTAGGTAAGAAATGTTGTCTGCCCATTATGGTCCCTTATCTTTCAAACTCCTTTCATTTGCAAATAATCTGGCTAAAACTTGATTCCCTTTGTATTTGAAGTTTTCATTTTCACACTTTTGCCCCAAATACTTTTCCAAAGTATTTTCAGGGGTATTTCTTGCCAATTCTTGATATTTGAAGGACTGATTTGGCATTTTCTTCATAGATAATGGTCTTGACTTGACTTGTTGACTTCTTGGAGGACTGAAATTGCTAAGTCATGATTAATGAGGGACCATTCTTGCCATTTCTTTAAAGTCAAGGGTCCTTTTGGTAATTTTGATATTTTTAAAGGACCAAACATGTAATTTCTTGTAACTTGAAGTCCTTCATGGTATGTTTGACTTTGAGAAGGATTAATATTAACATTTTAGTTTTGTTGAGGGACTAAAATTGCCAATTCTTCAAAGTGGAGGGCCCTTTTTACGATATTGACAAACTTTAGGGACCAATCTTATATTTATGAAGATACAAGGGTATAAAGTGTCAATTATTCAATATTGGAGGACCCTTCTTGCATAATCTTCAAATCTTCAAGGGTTTGTCTTGGGAAATTCTTCATTAGGGCTTGGTTCAATGTGCGGCTTCATTTCCCGAGTTCGTTTTTGTATGATTCTTGTGATCTTTTGACATTTTCTCAATATCCGTACCTAAAATACACAAGCATATATTGGGGTATTTTGATGATATTTAATGCATTTAAAGCCCTTTTGGACGATGAGACTATGAATAAAAGCAGTCTCATCAGGTACCTGCCGTATGGGACATGGAAAGAAAATACGGCTGAACAATACGCTCAATGAACGGATATAATGACATTATAGAATAACTTAAATGTAAGTAAAAGATATGAAATGCAGCGGAATATGTGTATGTCCTAGAAAACCTAGAATATGTTTTATAAACTGGTTTATAACTGAAAAGTCTTAAGTTTTATGCATGCAATATAATTTAAATGCCAAAAAGCTCATATAGGTCATAATATATATCAATGTGCATGAATACATAGAGGGGTGACCTCATCATGCAATAAGAGGGGTGACATCTAATAATATAAGTCTAGGTGGAGGGATCAACTCCAATATGATGGATGTAGAGAACACACCATAATCACCTTGTAAAACTGAAAAACCTGTATTAGGATGTACCCATACGCCCCATATGATAATAATAATGGCCAATGTAAACTGAAGGGACATCGTGATAAATCACTCTCGTCGTGGAAGAGTCATGACACCGGTACCTCAAGTGTCATGGTTATGGTACCTCCATAACTAGGTGGTCATGGTCATGCATGTATATACCTCAGGCAATTTAAAATGATAGCATGGCAAACAATTAAAGTTTTAATGATATGATAACTGGGAAAGCAGATGGCAGCAAATGGGGAATCCTAATCATGCATAGAAAGAGATGTCCTTACTGAAAGACGGAATATCCGTACCATATGTCCAGTAATGAATGAAGATGAAAGGCGGAAAGTACTACTCCGACTTCACGAGTGCTACATAATAAAGGATGTGTATGAGTTTTTTGTTCGTGTATAAATTACTGGTTCTTAGTTTAATTTACTTGTTCTTGACTTGTCTTTCTTGTTCTTGACTTGTTTTACTTATTCATGTTTTATCGTGTCTTTCTTAGTATTATACGTTTCATGTGCTCTTGATTAATGTATTACATGTTTTATGTGTTATGATACTTGATGTTTCATAATTAATAACTTTCTAAAAATTAACAGGTTTCTATATATATTAACTTTTCAAAAATAGCAGGTTTCCATATATAGTAACTTTCCAAAAATAGTAAGTTTCCATAAATAGTAAGTTTCCACAATAGTAAGTTTCCAAAAATAGTAAGTTTTCATAAATAGTAAGTTTCCAAAAATAGAAAGTTTCCATAAATAAAAAGTTTCCATAAATAGTAAGTTTCTATAAATAGTAATAAGCTTGTTTAATAAGCATATAATATAATCCGAAGCTTACGAACATATTTTATAAGTCATGATTTACTAAATGATATTATAATAAAGTTTATTAATAAATATTTTTACATGTTATAATCTTATAATTTATTTATTAATTAATAATGTAGCATGGTTTTAAAGTGATTATTAATTAATAATAAATCATGATTTTATATTAATAAGAGTTTACCATAAACTAGATAATTGTATAATTAAATTAAAAGTAATAATTAATTTAATTAGACCATGGTTAAAATATAATTAACTAAATAAGCTAAGTCCTTGATTAAATTAAATTAAATGGGGCCATGATTAACTTCATTAATAATTAAATAATTTAATTATCCTAAGCCAAAAATTAATTTAGAAAAATCATAACCAAACCACCCCTTTATTGTTTCGTTATAACCGAGCCCCACAACACGCGCCTCATGGTCTTGGTTGCACGAAAAACCGAACAGCAACCCCCCTCCCCCCCCCCCCCCCCCCCGCTGTAGCCCCTTGCTGCCTTGGGTAGCCACTGCCCAACCAAAGCAGCCGCCGCAGCCCTATGGCTTGCGGCTGCTTGGTTCCTGCTTCCTATCGACAGCAGTGGCACAGCCACTGGCTGTGTAGCCTTCCCACCGAGAGCCCCAAGCTCTCAGTTTCCACTGCTGTGAACAACCACCCCATCGAGGGGCCTGATGTGTTGCGGCTGCCACAGGAACCCAGCCACCGAGACTTTAAGGTCTCGGGTGGCTGGCCGAATAAGCCACCGAGACCATCATGGTCTCGGTTTTCGTGACCAAAACAACCACAATACCTGATTTAAGCCCTTGATATATTAGTTATAATACATGTTCATAATTAATTAAATGAATTCATGATTAATAAAAATTTATAAAAGAAAGATTTAGGATGGTGATACCGAATGTGATTGAATCAAGGATGAACACACGCGATCTATACCCGAAAATCAAAGATCAAAAGCTTTTCGCTTCTCCCTTGTTTTTCTTGCCGACGTCTACCAACACCAACCTAGGTTTTCCTTTAATTTTAATGTAACTTGATAAATGAGAATACTAGGAATGGTTTTTACTAGTTAAAATCTTAACAGGCCGGGCTTTGGGCCCTTCTTGTTTCTTTATTTCATAACCGGCCACAAACACCCCTTTAATATATATTTCGTGTTTTTATTTGGATTCTCTTTATTATTTATTCGTGACTTAACTTCGTGTTATATCGTGTCATGATTTATTTATTATACATAAATACTTACCGTTAATTAAATAATATACGTAATACTCGTCGTGCATTAATTAATATAAAGTTTTAATTAATTCGTATTTTCATGTATTTTATGTTTTTATGTATTTTATGCCGGGTTTTACAAAAGAAAAGGTGATCAATAAGGATACATATGGCATGGAATCTACTGAGCTCAAAGAAGAATATGTCAAATGAGAAAGGATTTGTGTTGTAATATTATGCGCTTAGTTGGGAATAAGGACCACATCAATGCATGCCTTAGCTATATGTTCTATAGTTTGGATAATGATACACCCTTCAACCTAGTTTACTAAATTTTCAATAGGATGTCCCATATCTGAAGCCTTGCTAAAACCGTTCTACCCTATGGCATGTTGTTAACCCGGCTCTTTAACTACATATCCATAATCCAACCAAGTCCTAGTGGTATAGTAGGCACCTATACTCTTTTACATCATGTCATGACTCTTATTAGCGACTATAGGGTTCAAAGGCATTTTGAACCACAAACTAGGTGGAAATGGAAATGAATTCATACGCCCACTAGCTCATCCTCTTCGGCTAGTGCAGATGACAGACTTCCGAATTCTGGGTTACCGCCACTAGAGTACCTTAGTCGACTACCCGAAATCCCTAATGCCTCACCGGAGTTTAAGCAAACAAAAATTATGTTCAAGTGCCTCGGAATATTTCAAAGCAAGATGGACAATAAGGAAGGCAAGTGAGACGGTAACATGGATGGGAACATGTGGACCATGGTCTTTTTTTAAAACAATGGTGTTCGTAAACAATTCACTTGATACATTTGTTTGTGTTTTTCTTATTTCTCTATTCTAACACTAACTTGTATGACCATGTTGAACATGTCGCTAGGATTTAGTAACACCTAATTTCATGTTTATGCTACTTGCTCGATAAATGACATGCCTTGGATTTTCAATCAAAAAGGTACATTCTCTTGTTTCATAAAGTTTTAAATTATAGCCAATACATGTGAAACATCAACCTCAAACACATTCTCCTATCAAAAGTTACTTTCGGGTTCAAAATTTTCATTTTTCTTCATTCTTTCCTGTCTGTTACATCAACTCACAGACCCCTACGGACCCTTTCCCATAAGGGTCTGTCTTTATAAAAAAGGGTTTGTGATCTCTCCCTCCAAAACTAAATTTTAAATTTTTCTAAATTCTTGCACGGACCCCTACGGACCCATATTCATTTGCGTCCGCCTACACACAAAAGGGTCCGTGCACCTTCAGTTCTCAGTGATGAGACTACTTTTATACATAGTCTCATCGTCCAAATAGGGCTTAAAATGCATTAAATATCATCAAAATACCCAAATATATGCTTGTGTTTGTTGCTTGTGTATTGTAGGTGCGGATATTGAGAAAATGACAAAAGATCACAAGAATCAGTCAAAAACGAACACGGGAAACGAAGCCGCACGATGAACCAAGCCCTAATGAAGAAATTTCCAAGAAAACCCTTGAAGATTTGAAGAATTATGAAGAAGGGTCCTCCAATATGGAAGAATTGACACTTTATACCCTTGTATCTTTATAATTACAAGTTTGGTCCCTAAAGTTTGTCAAAATTACAAAAAGGACCCTTAACTTTGAAGAATTGGCAAATTTAGTCCCTCAACAAAACTAAATTGTCAATATTGGTCCTCCAAGAAGTCAACAATCAAGTACAACCTTGAAGAATGAAGAAAATGCCAAAATCAGTCCTTCAAATATGAAGAAATTGCATTTTAAGCCCTTGTTTCAAGTTTAGAAAGTATTTGTGCCAAAAATGACAATTGCCCAAAAGTTGTTACATGGAAATGGGGCGTTGATAGCTATTTAATACAAGATGGAGAAAACTAGAAAGATGGGGGACCTTTTCTGCCAGACAACCAACCTTCACCCCACCATTCCCTGCTTGACACATCACCCACCATCAACTCTCCACCAATCACACACTCCCTCCTCTCCACGTCACACTCCACCCAAATAAATAACTGATTTAATCAGTTATTTAATCTTCCCTCCAAACACTTGTTTAAAAATCCATTAACCCCAAAATGGATTAAACCTGTTCTAATCACCCACATAAACCCTAAAAACCCCAGGCTTAATTAACTTCATATCAAAGGGGTTTTGGTTATAATTCTCCAGATTGCTAATTCATCACACCCTAATCCTATCCCAACTCCCAAAAAACGTCACCCTCATCCTCACATGTCTCTCCAACCCTCCCCTGACCCACATTTTGGCTCCAAGACAAAACCAGTACAAGAAATCAACGAATTGGAGGGATTGCTTACTCTTTACAACCACATTGGATGGCTAAGATCAAATCCAACAGCTGTATCGTCACATGGCATCAAGACAAAATTCAAAATTTTCAAAGATACTTCAAAGATGCGAATTTCTTCAAGGGCAAAAGTGGAAGTTTGTATCATTAGGGTTTAAGTTTCCATTCAGTTCTAGAATGAATTTGTAGCCTCTATATAAAGGCATATAGGACTTTCATTTGTTCTTGTTCTTTTTCCTTCTCTTTGGTCAAAACCTTGTAAATCCAGTTTTGTTTAATGAAATGAAATGGTACTGAGTTGTTGACGAGAAACAAAAGAGCCACATTTACTTTCCATTGCAAGTTTACATATTCAAGTTAAAATTTCATTTTCAGTTTTTGGTATTGTTGGAGACTCAAGTTTTAAGATTCATTGTCCAAGCTTTTTAACTGATCATATGAGCCTGATATTCTTGTTGAATATCAAGCTCAAGTGAGGTTGGATTGTTTGTTGATTTGGTAGTTAAGATTTTCAGAAAACCATAAAAATCAGTTTTTTTTACTTTAGTCAAATAAGCCATGAACAGCTTAACTGATAAGCTGGTTTGTTAGCTTATTTGCCTTGAGAACAAGCTTACTCTTTTGTTTACTTCCTTGCTTAGCAGGTTTATAACACCCCATCCATTGGAAGACATATTGGGTGTGTGTGTCAACTGTGACCACCACCTTCACTTCTCTACTAGCCACCTTGTTCAAGGTTCAGCACAAGCCACCAGCTTGTGGGAGGTGACTTTTCAGTCACCGTTGGGCCTGGATGTAGGCCCAACAAGGTAGCACTCTTGTTATAAGTTTTCAGTTTTCAAAAGTGTATGATTTTGCTCATTTATGTGATTTATTGATTTGACATGAAAGTTGTTTAGATGTTTGTTTAAGTGTTGAATATTGCTTAACTTAGGGTTGTATGCATGTTAGAAGTATTTTGATTCCGTTTGGATTGGATTTGAGTAGGATTGCTTTGTTAATTTTTGCATTTCAGTAACTAAAAGGGGTGTTTGGATTTGCATATTAACTGATACCTTTGAAAGATTTTTGGGGTACAAATCAGTTTGACATACTCACTAGGTAGTTGTTAAGTTGTATGCTAGTTGGTTTTCAGATTGGAAGAGTTTTAAACAAAGTTGCATGTTAAAAGTTGAGTAAAATCAGTAACTCACCATTGATGCTTGTTTTGTGTGACTTTTACATTCAAGTCTTGTTAAGCTGCTAGGATTAAGTGCTAGGTAGGGTCTGTGATCTCTTGTATGCTAATTGATATCATTGTGTGCAAAATCTTGAGGCTTGAAATCCATTTGTGTGTCATTTGAACCAGTAAAACTCTTTCAGTCCTTGACCAAGTTTATCAGTAACTTCTTTTGGTGATTTGTGTGCTATTTGAGTTTAGACTTGTGTGTTTTTTGTGCTTTAATTGACTCCCTACACTCCAACTGAGTGTAGGGGTGCCCATTTGTCCATCAAAAATCATCACAAATCAAAAACAAGCTCCTCTTGTCTGATCTGCACAAGTGAAGATAGCACTCTATTGTTCATCAGATTAAATTGTACCTGGGCACTTGTTTTGATTTCAGTAGCCTTAATCTTTGTTTATTTGTTATAAAAATTGCGTTTCAGAGTAGTTTAAGTCATTAGGATTGAGTTTTAAAGTTTTTTAAAAAGAAAAAAAAAAGTTTAGCAAAAAGCTCCTTGGCCTGGACTCGAACGCGGGACCCCTCGTTGGAGGACTATACGTCTTAACCAGTGATCCAAGTGCTTTTCTCTGTCATCCTTTCCCCCCTTTATTCATTTAATGCCTTTTAATTTGTCTTAAGTTTAAATAAGCCGTAGCTTAATAAGCTTATAAAAGCTTATTGGAAAAGTTTTTTTTGCTTGATTTCATTTTTCTTGTGTTCTTATTAGGGTTTAGGATTTTTAAGTTCAAAAAAAATTAATTTTTTACATGCTTATTTAATTTTCTAGGATTATTTTGAGTTTTAATTTTGAAAAGTAAATTAAAAATAGGAAAAGGTATTTTAAAAATCTGAAAAAATAGTTTTTAGGTTTTTAATCATATTTTTGAGGTTTACATCACTTTAAGTTTTCAAAAAGTCTTATTTTTTATTTTATAGGATTTTAGGGTTTTTAACCAGCTTTAAAATTTAATATAAAATTATTAAATAGGTTTTAGAAACTTTTAATTGCATTTTTATCTTAGTTACATTATTTTAGACTTTTGGTAATTTTTTAGAATTTTTTTATAAACTTTGAATTTTTTTGAATATTTTAATATTATTTTATTATTAAAAATTGAAAGTTTGATTTTTTAAGTGTTTACATTTTTCTTAGATTGAAGACACTTAATTAGGAGTATTGTAACTTTCCAAATATTTTTAGGGCTTTTCAATTATTTTCTAGAATTAATTTAAGTTTTAATTGATTTTAATAGTTTTTAAGTGTTTAAAAATAGTTTTATTTGGTTTTAAAATTTTAAAAAATACTTTTTAGCTTAATTAGGTTATTTTTGAGGTTTACAAACTTTAAAATCTTGTTTAGGGCTTTTTAATAATTAATTTTGATTTTTAGGGCTTTAATTAGCATTAAAAAGTCATTATTTAATTAATTAAAAGGTTTTAGCAAGTTTGGTTTTTTTGTAAACCATTAGAATATTATTGTTGATTTTTAGTCATTTTTAGGAATTTTTAGGTTAAAATATTAATTTTTGCACTATTTACGGTTTTACGAGATCGCGTTTTTCGTCTTAGTTTAATCCGTCTTCGTAACCGTCTTTCTCTTCTAATCTCATTTCTTTCTTTCTTTCTCAATCATATAATCACAAATCATTAATCAATTCTTAACACAACGCACTAGCCTCCTCGAGAACGAACTCACTTTTAGGGTCATTCACACACGGTTTTCCTAAATCGTCGTGCTTACTTGCCCTAATTACCTTCCTTTTCCTAAAGGGGTAATTTTACAACAATCATTTTGGCGCCGCTGCCGGGGAGGCGTGTTGTGTTTTGGTTGAACAATTGTTGTTTTTATATATAGCCATAATAGCTATTTGTATTAGTAGCACTCTACTAATACGTATTATCGGTTTTTCGTTTTTTGTGAATACTATTACTATATTGTATACGTAGAACAATAAATTTACAAGTACTCCAAATGCGTGAGAAATCACAACCTTGACTTGGGAGGTCATTACCCAATCATTGTATTCGAATCTCAAACCAAAGAAAAAAGGCAAAAATAGATAAATACTTTCGTGAAGCTCGATTTTGAAAAATACAAACTATAAGGTGGGTATAAGGCGGTTGTATTTCACGACCTAAAGGAAAAAAGGCTCTTAAGTGCTTCGTGCCGCCTCGTTTCCTCCGCTTGCTTGTGCGTATTTGATTTTGAAAGCTAATCGAGGGTTTTGCCGCCCAAAGTATTACTTAAGTATCATATATATTTTCTTGGTTTCTATTGATTAAACCCTCTTGAACGATTTGGTGTTCCACCATCGTTCTAAAGTCATCGAAGGCGTTCACTTCACGTGATCGTTTTCATTCCTTGAGGCTTCTTTAATCAAGAGATTTGATTAAGGAGGAGATTTGTAGATTTTTGTCTACCTAATACATTTCACAAAATCCAAAAAAAAGTAAAAACAATCAAAAACCACCAAAAAAATTGAAAAAGTAAAAACACCAAAAAGAATCTTCTTTGCTCGCCTTCTCGTTGTACGTGACGTTTATGCAAACTCGCTCCAAAGCAAGACGTGCTCGTAAACGAAGAAACAAATCAATCACTCCTTCTAGTGAGGAGTCTCCTATTGACGAACCCATTATAGTGAAAGAAGCACCCATGGCTAATCGAACTATGATGGAGTTACTTCAAGCACCCACCGAGGGTTATGGAGAAGCGATTGTGATTCCCGCTATCCTTGCGGAGAATTTGGAGGTTAAGACGGGTTTGTTGTCCATGATTCAAAACAACAAGTTTCGAGGTGACGAAAAGGACAACCCTCATAACCACATTCGCCAATTTAATCGCCTTACCGCCACTTGCAAGTTTAAGGACGTCTCTAACGACTCGATTAAGATGATGCTTTTTCCGTATTCCTTAGCAGGGCCCGCAAAAATTTGGTTAGATAAAGAGCCACCCAATTCTATATTGACGTGGAAGGATCTCGTTTCAAAATTCGTGAACCAATTTTTTCCGCCCTCTAAGACTACGCATTTGAAAAATGAGATTTCAAAGTTTTCACAAGAGTATAATGAGAGTTTTTCAACGGCTTGGAATAGGTTTAAGGAAATGTTGCACGAATGTCCTCATCATGGTTTTTCCGACTTGCATCAAATTGACACGTTTTACAATGGCTTGAACGATCATGAGCGTGATTATCTTAATGCCGCCGCGGGTGGTAATTTTTTGTGTAAAACGGTCGAGGAAGCATTGTTAATCATTGAGAATAGGTCTAAGGTCTATAGTCCTCGTAGCACGTCGAGTGTTCGTAAGACTTCGTCTTCGCCTTCATTGTCACACACCGTTGATGCTTGCCAAATCGAGGCTAATTTGGAGAACAAGATTTTTGATAAGCTTAAGGGATTGTTAATTGAGTTTAAAGTTGGTGAACAACCCACTCCCGCTACGGCTAAAGCGGTTGAGGTTTCTTGTATGTATTGTGATGGAGCTCACGATTATTCCGAGTGCATTACCAACGGTGGTAACACTTCGAGTGCCTTCGCGGCCGCGGGAACTTATAACCAAAACGGTCAAGTTCCCCGCACTAATCAATTGACTCCACCGTGTTTTCCACCAAATCAAAATGCTAACAATTATCGAAACAATCAAGTTGGTTACCAAAGCAATCAAAGGAACAATTTCAAGGGTAATAACAACTATGGGAATCAAGGAAGTAGTAGCCAATTGCAAAATCAAAATCAAAACCGTAATTTTCAAAACACGAGTCAAGGTCTTCAAAATGTTTACACTAAAGAACTTCCAATGGACTTTTTGAATTACGCTACGGCAAATGATAAGATTTTGGAAAACATTCAAGAGCAATTGGCTAGTCAAGCTAGGGTCACGGCTAAAAACACCAAGGAGTTAGCTAATTTTGTGAAGGAAAATCTTAACATGAGAAATGAGTTGAAAAATGATTTTGCTAATCAAATTAGAGGTCAAAACAATAAAATTGAACAAAGTCATGCTAGGCTTGAACAAAGAATTGACCAAAAAGCCGCTAGTCAAGATCTTAAGTTTAATAGTCAAGATGCTAAGCTTAATGCCATTTTAGAAGCCGTCATGGGGAACAAAGCCTCTACTTCAGGAAGTTTGCCTAGTAACACCGTTTCAAACCCAAAGGGAGAAATGAAAGTGATTACCACACGAAGTGATAAGGCACTTAAAGAACCGACTCCTCAACCAATTACTCCAACGGTGGAGGAAATTGAGGAAGAACCCGAGGTGGTGGTCGAAAAGGAGCATATTTCAAGCCCACAAAGTACCGCTCATGCCACACCTACGGTCGACCCTTTACCAACATTGGAACCTGAGATTCAAAAGGCTATGCCTATGCCCCAACCCACACCACCCTTGCCTTACCCATCGAGACTTAGGAAGGAGAAACGACAAGAGCGCGACAACTATCAATTTGAGCTTTTTATGAAAATGTTTCGTGAGTTGCACCTTAATGTGAGTTTCGCCGATGCTTTGGTCATGATGCCTCGATTCGCCGCTAACTTCAAAAGTATGTTGAACAACAAGGAGAAATTGCATCAATTGTCTAGTTGTTCGTCGGTTTATCTTAATCGCATACCTCAAAAAGTCGGTGATCCCGGTAAATTTTTGATCCCTTGTGCAATTCAAGATATGGAAGAATGCTATGCCTTGGCCGATCTTGGTGCTAGCATTAATTTGATGCCACTTGCAATCTTCAAGTCGCTCAATCTTCCTAATCTTACTCCTTCACTAATGTCTATCGAGTTGGCCGACCGTTCCATGATTCGTGCATGTGGTTTGGCGGAAGACGTTTTTGTGAAAGTGGGGAAGTTCTACTATCCCGTAGACTTTATCGTTGTTGATATCCCCACAGATCCTCAAGTTCCTCTTATTTTAGGTCGTTCGTTTTTAGATACGTCTATGGCTTTAATTGATGTGCATGCTAGAAAGATCACCTTACGTTTCAACGACGAGGAACTTGTTATAAACGCAACTCAAAATTCTCAACTTTCTCATGTTTATTCCGTTGCTACCATAAACCTCGTTGATATGATCGACGTGGTTTGCGAGGAATTTTCACAAGAAGTTTTAGGGTTTGGTGATGAAGAAACTAGTGGCAATCCCACTATGTTAGATCCAATTCTTGATAATTCGACACCAACCTTCACTCCTTTCGAAGGTGGTGGTTTTACGTTGGAAGAATGCAATGTTCCACGTACTTGTGACGAAGACCTCGACAACGATGAGGACTGCTCGATTATCAAGGATTTTCTTAACGATTTCCCATTTCCTCCACCCGAGGAGGTTATGAGTATCGAGCCCAAATCTTCACTTGAGGAACCACCTATTCTCGAGTTGAAAGATTTACCTCCTCACCTCGAATATGTCTATTTGGAGGAGGAAGACAAGTTGCCGGTTATTATTGCGAAGGAACTTTCGAATGATGAAAAAACCGCACTTGTCGATGTTCTAAAGGATCACAAAGGGGCGATTGCGTGGAAGTTATCCGACATTAAGGGAATCGATCCCAAGTTTTGTACCCACAAAATTTTAATGGAGGAGGATTTCAAGCCCACAATCCAAAGTCAAAGGAGGGTGAACCCCAAAATTCACGACGTCATCAAAAAGGAGGTCCTTAAATTCCTTGACGCGGGAATGATTTACCCTATTTCCGATAGCCCTTGGGTGAGTCCTATTCCTTGTGTCCCTAAAAAGGGAGGGATGACCGTTGTGCCAAACGATGCCAACGAGTTAATTCCCACTAGACTCGTGACCGGATGGAGAGTGTGCATTGACTATCGAAAGTTGAATGAAGCCACTCGAAAAGACCATTTTCCCTTGCCCTTCATGGACCAAATGTTGGAGCGTCTTGCGGGAAACGATTTCTATTGCTTTTTAGATGGTTTTTCCGGTTACTTCCAAATTCCCATCGATCCTCGTGATCAAGAAAAAACTACGTTTACGTGTCCATATGGAACGTTTGCCTATCGTAGAATGCCATTCAGACTTTGCAATGCACCGGGAACCTTTCAACGGTGCATGATGGCTATTTTTCATGATATGATCGAGAAGACGATGGAAGTCTTCATGGATGAATTTTCCGTGTTTGGTAATTCGTTCACTTCGTGTTTGTCGAACCTTGAGAGAATGTTAAAACGTTGTGAGGAAACCAACCTTGTGCTCAATTGGGAAAAGTGTCATTTTATGGTTAAGAGTGGAATCGTCTTAGGACACAAGGTCTCGAAAGCGGGGATTGAGGTAGATCAAGCTAAGGTAGACGTCATCGCCAAATTACCTCATCCCAAAACCGTTAAGGGAGTTAGGAGTTTCCTAGGCCACGCAGGCTTTTATCATCGATTCATCAAGGATTTTTCGAAGATTTCTCGACCCATTACACATGTTCTTGAAAAAGAGGCACATTTTGTCTTTGACGAAGATTGTGTACGAGCCTTTGAAATCCTTAAAAGGAAACTTACCGAAGCTCCCATTCTTGTTGCTCCAAATTGGAACCTCCCCTTTGAGCTTATGTGTGATGCTAGTGATTACGCTATTGGGGCCGTTTTGAGGCAACGTCATGATAAGCACTTCTTGCCTATTCACTATGCTAGCAAGACGATGACCGAGGCTCAACTAAAATACACTACAACGGAAAAGGAGTTCCTTGCCGTGGTGTATGCATTTGAGAAATTTCGACCTTACCTCGTCTTGACGAAATGCATAGTGTATACGGACCATTCGGCTATCAAGTATCTCATGGCAAAGCAAGATGCTAAGCCTAGATTACTTCGTTGGATTCTACTCCTTCAAGAATTTGATCACACCATCGTTGACAAAAAAGGAGCCGAGAATCTAGCGGCCGATCATCTCTCTCGTTTGGAAGATCCTCACCAAAGTGTTTACGAGCCCAATGAAATCACCGAAACATTTCCGCTCGAGACACTTGGTGTAGTGAATTCTAAACTTGATTCTTCCACCCCATGGTTTGCGGATTTTGCAAACTACCATGCGGATAACTTCATCATTAAGGGTATGGCGACTCAAGAAAAACGAAAATTCTTTCGTGACGTCAAGTTCTACTTTTGGAACGACCCTTACTTGCTTCGAACTTGTGCGGATCAAATCATCCGACGTTGTGTATTTGGCACCGAAGCTTCTAACATCCTTAGAGCTTGTCATGAGGGACCCACGGGTGGTCACCACGGTGCTAATCTCACGGCTAAAAAGGTGTTTGATGCCGGCTTGTTTTGGCCTACTATTTACCGAGATGCACAAGATCTTGTGAAGTCGTGTGATGCATGCCAACGACAAGGAAAAGCCTCACAAAAAGATGAAATGCCACAAAATATCATCCAAGTATGTGAGATCTTTGACGTTTGGGGTATAGACTTTATGGGGCCGTTCCCATCATCTCGTGGTAATAAGTACATTCTCGTTGCGGTTGACTACCTATCTAAGTGGGTGGAGGCCAAGGCCTTGCCTACCAATGATGCTCGTGTGGTAGTCAAGTTTTTGAAGCAATTGTTTTCTCGGTTTGGAACCCCTCGTGTTATCATAAGCGATCGTGGAACCCATTTTTGTAACGACCAATTTGAAAGGGTTCTAAGGAAATATGGGGTTACACATCGGCTTTCTACGGCTTATCACCCACAAACGAGTGGGCAAGTCGAGGTTTTCAAACCGAGCGTTGAAGAGGATCTTGGAGAGATCCGTTGGGGAAAACCGACAAACTTGGTCGGATAAGTTGGACGATGCTTTATGGGCCTTTAGGACCGCTCATAAGACGCCCATTGGGTGCACTCCCTATAAGCTTGTGTATGGAAAGAATTGTCATTTGCCTATCGAATTAGAACACAAAGCTTATTGGGCCCTAAAGCATTGTAATGATGACATGGAGACCGCGGGAAAACACCAGAAAATGCAATTGAATAAATTAGATGAATTGAGGGATATTGCTTATGAAAATTCATTGATTTACAAAGAAAAAACTAAAAAGTTGCATGATTCAAAAATTAAAAACCGGGTTTTTAACATTGGGGATCAAGTTTTGCTTTTTAATTCAAGATTAAAAATCTTTTCCGGTAAATTGAAATCCCGTTGGTCCGGTCCATTCACCGTGACTCAAGTGTTTTCGTATGGGACCATCGAGCTAGCTCAAGATGATGGTCCTAACTTCAAGGTGAATGGACATAGGTTGAAGCACTACTGATTGTGGTATTTTTACCCTTTTAGGAAAAGGAAGGTAAAAACGGTAAGTATTAAGTGTACGTTTAGGAAAACGTAAACACTTATGACCCAAAGTAGGGATCGTTCTCGAGGAGGCACGTGTGTTGTGTAATGAGTTGATTTTGATTGTGATTTTATTTAAGGAAAGAAAAGAAAAGAGAAGTAAGAAAGAAATGACGGTTACGAAGACGGATCGAGCTAAGACGAAAAGGCGTTCACGTAAAACCGTAAAAAAAACTACAAAATTACAAAATTTTTAAACCTAAAAATTAATTAAAAGCTAAAAGTAGTCTAAAATAATATAAATAAGAATAAAAATCCAATAAAAATATTTTAAAACCTTTTATTAATTAAATATTCAATTTTAAATGCTAATTAAAGCCCTAAAATTAAATATAATTAATCAAAATGTCCAAAATATGATTTTATTGAACAAATAACTTACTTATATTATCTAAAGACTAAAAACTATTTTTCCTAATTTTTAAAAACTAATTTTCTATTTTTAAATCACTAAAAACTATTTTTAAACTAAAATAATTATAAAAAATAATGAAATAATGCTAAAAATAATCTACAAATTTTAAAAATCCTATTTTACTCTAATGAACAGTAGAAAAATGAAAAAGTTTGAAAAATATTAAATTTACCACTAAAAGACAAAAACAGTTTAAAATAAAATCCTAATTAACTTAAATTAATTCTAAAAAATAAATAAAAGATGAACAGTGAAAACTTTTTTAACCAAAAATCTTAAAATAATATTCTATGTCTAGGAAAAATGGTTAAACTGAAAAAGAAGTATTTTTGGCACTAAATGCCAAAAACAGTAACTTAAAAAGTATTTAAATTAGCTATTAAATATAAAAAATAGCAGATGAACAGTAATAAAATTTTTATCTAAACAGAAAAATCATAAATTAAATAAGAAAATTAACAAAACAAAAATCAAGTCTTAAATCCTATTTTTCACCACTAAAGACAAAAAATTAGAAAACTGAAAGTGACACTTGTTTGGATTTTGTCTTGTTGCTTAGCAGTACTAACAGATGCACAAGCAGGGGAAATGATGTTCCCACTGCTAGTGTTAATTTTGTTGTTCAGTTGAGCAATAAGCTTAGGAAAGCTTATTGGCTTGCTTATTTTCGACAATAGGGCACCCTTATACTCAGTTGAGTATAAGGAGTCAAATTAAACATAAAAACAACAAGCTACTCACAAAAATCAAGCAAAACAAGCACTTAAAGTTTCTGATTAAGCCCTAAATGGTATCTGATGAACGGTAAACACAAATTACTTGCACAAATTCGAATTTCAAGGCCAAATTACTTGCACACAATCCAATAACAAGGCATAAAAGTGATCACAAACCCTACTTATCCCTAGAATCTAGCAGATTACAAGATTTGTTGTCACAAAAATCACCAAATAGGCAGACAAGGTACTTTGTTGTTTTTAGCTATGATATCCAATATTTAGCATGCAAGTTTGTTCATAAACCTACCAAACTGAAGTCCAAGCACTAAAAGCTCCTAACAACTAACTAATGAGTGATTCTAACAGATTTTAACACAAAATCAACCATAGAAGCTCAATTAATATGCAAACCCAAACACTCCTTTAACTTCCTGAATTGAATTTTAACAAAGTCAACCTACCCAAATCTTCACAAATCTGATTAAACAAGCTCAAATCATACATATAAACCTAAAATGAGTAAAATCAACCCATATAACAAACATACAAAAAACTTGCACAAAAATCATGCAAAAATCACCAATAACTGAAAAATCAAAAGGAAAATTGGAAACAAGGGTTTTACCTAGAGGGACCTACATCCAGGTCCCTCAGTGGTTGCTTAACCACCTCCAAACAGGCCCGGGCCTGTGCAGTACACTTGGACAATCAAGCAAGCTCCAATGAAAAACCTGCCAAGAGAGAAAATGAAGAAACAAGCAAAATATGCAATATCTGATTTTTTGAAACCTTTTTAAACCTTTTCAAAATCTTTCCAAATATTTTTCTTTCAAAACACCTTAACCTAATAACTTATACTCCTGGAAAAACAAATCTTGAATCAAATTCTCACCAAAAATTTCCCTTTTTCAGAAACCCTTTTTCTGAAAATTCAAACACCAAATGTTTGAATAAATTTTAAATGGAACTCAGATTGATTTCACACACATTAAATACCAACTTTCTAAATAACAAAAAGGAATTACTATTTCAAAAATATACCAACTTTTATAACTTAAAAAAGGGATTACATTAAGTTTTGAAATCAAAAATCTGGAACCAGGAAAAAATGAGACACACACGTCTCATTTATACAAGTGAATGGAATAAACTAGAAGCTAAAACCCTAGTTCTTGGACTGCCTAAAATGCCCTTGGTCTTCTTTCTTCAAAATCAGTCAAAAGGTGCTACATGTGACATGCCAGTTGTATGAGATGATCTTGGACGTTGGAATTGCCTTTGGGAGGAAGAAAATCACATGGGTCGTTGATCTTGTCTGCTTGTTGGGGTTTGTGTGAAAGAGACGTTGAAGGGGAGCATGGGGGGTCCATTTTGGGTGAGTGTGAAGGGAATATGGTGGGTGGGTTTCGTGTAGGAAGATACCAATTAACAATTTGGAGTTAATTAGGGAAAAACCCCTTAATTTGGACGAGTTCGTAATTAGGGTTTATGTTCTGGGTTGAGGGATTAAGGGGGGGTTTGATTCGTTTTGGGGTTAAAGTTTTTTAAATTTAGTGTTTAGTGGGAAAGTTAAGAGGGGTTGACTGGGGTTTGACCAGGTTTATTTAATAAACCTGGTGGTGGGTTGTGGGTTACGGGTTTGGACTGGGTTTGGGTATGGATAGTGGGTAGGGTCGGGTTAAGGTGAGGTGTCATGGTATGAA
Source organism: Glebionis coronaria (assembly GCA_025667525.1). Taxonomy (NCBI): domain Eukaryota; kingdom Viridiplantae; phylum Streptophyta; class Magnoliopsida; order Asterales; family Asteraceae; genus Glebionis; species Glebionis coronaria. Next base: position 348,063,531 of record CM046874.1, on the reverse strand, counting down.
TGGTGGATGAAGTTTACATGTCTGGCAGTTTGGCCCCCTCATGTTTCATTTTCTTTTCACTTTGTACAAAACAGCAATAACTTTCATTCCTTTGTTAATAAGTTTGCTAACTTGTCATTTTTGGCACATAATGTTTTCAAACTTTTAGAACAAGGACTTCAAATGTAATTTCTTCTATTTCCAAGGGCTAAACTTGTACAATCTTCATTCCTCAAGGACCATTCTTGAATAACTTGATTTCTTCAAGGTCTTAACTTGCCAAGTCTTCAAAAATGAGGGACTAAAGTTGCCAATCTTCAAAACTTCAAGGGCACTTTTGGAAATTCCAGATTTGGGCCCGGTTCATTGTGCGGCTTCGTTTCCCGTGTTCGTTATTGAATGATTCTTGTGATCTTTTTGTCATTTCCTCAATATCCGTACCTAAAATACACAAGTAACAAACACGAGCATATATTTGGCAGTTTTAATGATATTTAATGCATTTTAAGCCCGATTTGGACGATGAGACTATTTATAATTGCAGTCTCATCACTCCCCCATACTAAACCATTGTCGTGTCCTCACGCAATGCTAGAATAAAGTATCGTAGCAGCTCCAAAATTTAATTTTATTCCTTTATTGGAATGATAAACTAGCTATACTACTACTATTACTACTACTTGTGTTTTAGACATAATGTATGATTTTCATCGCAAAATGGGACGTTTAGGTTCATTGAATAAGAACACGTGAATGCTTCATTAGAAATAATTTCATCGTCCTCGATTTTCACCCTAATTCCATGCCAAGCGTGCAACGAGATCATTGTCATTATAAGTTAGTAATGCTAACACTACTCGTATTCCCTAATCACGTACTTATCCTCCCATTATTCCTAAGTTGTATCTCTTATATTTTATTTTGTCTTGAATGTTTCACGAGGATACATCGTTGACTTATGCGATAATAGAGATTTAGGTCTAAAAATAGAGTCCTAACGGTGTAACTAAAACCATCAAATCAATAACCCCTCCTAATAGACAACGATGTCAAAAAATTAAGTTGACAAGAAGAATCGATAAACACGGTTTTATAACGGTTTTGAACATGAGACTTATTACCAAGACTTTTATACGCCCCCTAACGGAAGGGCCTTATTATCTTTGGTTTACCTCCATCTTTTATTCAACTTCGCCATGAAGCTTTTATTATGACTTCGGTCTTGCCTTGCCTTTTATTATCCGCCTCATCGGTGGTTTTATTAGCCAAAGACGTATATCCTCACGCAAAGCGAATTTTGGATCTTTAAAGCTTCGAAGATTAAGGCTTGATTCACTTTCAGTTTTGCATAGATTTTAGGCCTTGTGGGGCTTCAAATTGTTTGCAAGATTTAGGTGAGCACTTGAAATCTTATTATTGGGTGAAGCTTTCGATTATTCAGGTGCCAATACTTCAAAACCGTGACGCTGGCGATACCTTAATGTCTTCCCAATTTAATTACACGGAAGCTACTAGAAAAGACTCGAAACCCAACAATCCTAACTAAACCGCTAAGTCAATATTTATTAAGCAAAAAATATTTACAAGCGAACGGAGAATAAGCAAACAACGAGAACACATGAGTTTTTGAAAGAATACGAGTACTCTACGTTTAGCATAGTAACTTATTATTAACTCTATCATTTCTCGTCCTCATTTAAGAGACTTAGCCTAATGTGTAGTTAAGGAATCAAAGCTAAGTGCTCAACACGCACGGTAAAGTCAAAAATTACTCTTATTCTCGCCATCGGAAAACCTACATTCGTGTCTTCAAACACTTATAAAACATGAGAAAAATTTTAAAATTTGGCCATTTTTAGCCTTATTTTGCAACAAAACGATAAAAAAAACGATAAACTTTGGAAAGCGTGAAGGTTTTTCAAGGCAAGTATCTATTCACCCCCATACTAAAGTTAAACATTGTCCTCAATGTTTCGAGTCTAGGGGTGCAAACACCCCCATACTAGAGACGTAATCGAATGCCTAATCTAGCATGGAAAGGGTGTAACCAATAAATTAACCGTTTATGAAGTGTGCTATAAACCTAAGGTTAGAACATATAAGGATATATCATTTGGATATTGAGAAAGTCTCCAAAGCAAATGATCGAGTGCTCACGTAAAACGAACACGAGAGGCTCCAATCGTGAAGATCATGATCTAAAAACCACAATGCACAAACAACCACGGAACAAAGGTTGGAAGGGCACAAATCCCCTCACATTAAGTTAACTAAAAAGCAATAATATGTACATGGATAAGCATGGGTCTCCCCCACGAGGCACCTTGTTTTTGATAACCGAGTCAAAAGCTCGACTCGAATCCCCATAAATGTGATCATTTAGGGATAATCATGGTATGGTCAATTTTTAGTGGGGCTTACATGATAAACAAGGCCCAAAAACAACCGGTATTAAGGACTAAGTCCTTTGATGGTGCAAAATACCGGGATCGAAGATGGCGTTCTTGTTTTCATTGGAAAAACAAATCAACGCCACTTCATCGTGAGTCAACAAAAACCCAAAGGGTTTCAAGAAAATAGATGAGAAGAAATAGAAGGGTGGGACAATGGGTAAGTCATACAAACATTGAGCTACTCGAGGTAGACTCGCACCAATCAAATGAAAAGATTTTCCATTTATTGCATCGGTGGAAGACCGAGATTTCCCTATATAAGCAATTCCAGGATCAAATATCTCGTCCTCGGTGGAGAAAGGGGAGGGAACATAAGAGGTTACCCCCACACTAAGTCCACACAAATCATCGTCAAAAGGAGAAGACGAGCTTGTAGCACTCAATACACGTGGTGATGACGGAGTTAGAGTTGTAGAAAAATCTTTTAAATTAAATTCAAAATCTTTTCCTTTTTCATCTTTTACACTCTCCTTGTGAAAACCCGATTTAATTATGTCAAAAATATTTGGTGTTTCTAAAGCAATGTTAGTCACACTAAAAATTCTTACATTTGAAAACCGTTTTGGTAAAGGTGGTGGTAAGTTTTCAAAACGTTTGTCGACAAAGAAAACTACCCCATCGGGATCAACACATTCATCATCCTAAGAATCACTCGAGATTGGAATCGTAGGCTTAACACTCTTAACCTCCACCGGCGGAGGGGAAGGAACTTCATTTTTCTCAACAACTCCTAAAACTCTATTTGAAATCTTTTTGCAAATGTTTTTGATGGGATTGACATTGTACAAAGACGTGATCGAATACACATGAGAAAGTGTGGAGTTTTGAGTTGCATTAATGACGAGTTCTTTTTCATTGAAACGAAGAGTGATTTTCCTTGCATGCACATCGATAAGTGCTCTCGAGGTATCCAAAAAAGATCGACCTAAAATTAGCGAAACTTTAGGATCGATAGGAATGTCAACAACAATAAAGTCTACGGGATAGTAGAACTTTCCAACTTTCACAAAGACGTCCTCGGCAACTCCACAAGCTAGAATCGTAGAATGATCGGCCATCTCGATTGACATTCGTGAAGGAGTGAGATTTGGAAGATTGAGCGATTTAAAAATCTCAAGAGGCATCAAATTAATACTAGCACCAAGATCGGCCAAGGCGTAGCATTCTTCCATGTCTTGTATAGCACATGGGATTAAAAACTTGCCGGGATCACCGACTTTTTGAGGTATGCGGCTTAGAAAAACCGATGAACAACTAGACGATTTTTGCAATTTCTCTTTGTTATTCAACATACTTTTGAAGTTCGCGGCAAATCGAGGCATCATGACTAAGGCGTCGGCAAAACTTATATTAAAATGCAAGTCACGAAACATTTTCATAAAGAGTTCAAATTGATAATTATTTCGTTCTTGTGCCTTTTCCTTGTCTCGTCTTGAAGGGTATGGTAAAGGTGGTGTGGGTTGGGGCATAGGCATAGGCATCGGCCTTGGAATCTCGGGTTCCATGATTGGTATTGGTTCAACCGTAGGTGTGGTTTGAGCGGTACTTTGTGGGCTTGGAATTTGCTCCTTTTCGACCACAACCTCGGGTTCTTTCTCTTTTTCCTTCTCCATAGAAGTACTTGGACGAGAAATGGGTTCTTTGAAAGTTTTACCACTACGAGTAGTAATAACCTTCAATTCTCCTTTCGGGTTCACGATGGTATCACTAGGAAGACCACCCGAAGAAGAGGGCTTACACATGATAGCTTCAAACATTTTTCCCATTCGGTCTTCAAACTTAGATTGCCTAGCATCCGCTTTTAACAATTCTTGCTTAATCTCATGTTGACCTTGCTCCATTTTTTGTTGATTTTGTTGGAGTCTTTGAACATTTCCTTCCATTTTATTAGCATGAGTTTTGAGTTCATTAGCAAGTTCGTTTTTAAGCTCGTTTTTCAACTTGGATCTTAAGCTAACCATTTCACGTTGCATATTGTCAAACTTAGCATCATTAGCCTTAGCATAATTCAAAAATTCTCCTTGAAGATTTTTGGTGTGATCGTTTTGAAAACCTTGAGTCGTAGTTTGAAAATCACGGTTTTGGTTTTGGTTTGAAATTTGCCCATTTCCACTTTGATAATTACCCTTGTTGTAATTCCTTTGATTGCCTTGATAATTACCACCTTGGTTGTTGTTTCGATAGTTATTAGCATTTTGATTTGGTGGAGCTTGATTTTGGCGGGAACCTTGACCGTTTTGGTTGTAAGTTCTCGTTGCTACATAAGCACTCGAAGTGTTACCATCCGCGGTAATGCACTCGGAAAGATCATGAGCTCCACCACAAGACAAACAACTCTTAGAAACCGCTTTAACCGAAGCGGAATTTGAAGCTTCTTGAGCTTTCCAATGGGACATAAGGCTAGCAAATCTATCAAAAAACCGATTTTCTTCATTTGCTTCATCATGTAAAGCATTAATGCTACGAGACGATGATGAGCCCAATTTGGCAACACTCGGTGTGTTACGAGGGCTATAAACCTTAGACCTATTCTCAATTATGACCAAAGCTTCTTCAACCGTTTTACACAAAAAATTACCACCCGTGGCGGCATTTAAATAATCTCTTTCATGATCATTAAGTCCATTGTAAAACGTGTTGATTTGATGTAAGTCGGAAAAACCGTGATGAGGACATTCATGTAACATCTCCTTAAACCTATTCCAAGCCGTTGAAAAACTTTCATTTGATTCTTGTGAAAATTTAGAAATCTCATTTTTCAAATGCGTAGTCTTAGAGGGCGGAAAAAATTGGTTCACAAAGTTCGAAACGAGATCCTTCCACGTCAATATAGAATTGGGTGGCTCTTTCTCTAACCAAATTTTAGCGGGCCCCGCTAAGGAATACGGAAAAAGCATCATCTTAATCGAGTCATTCGAGACATCCTTAAATTTGCACGTGGCGGTAAGACGATTAAATTGGCGGATATGGTTGTGGGGATTGTCCTTCTCATCACCACGGAATTTGTTGTTTTGGATCATTGACAACAAACCCGTTTTCACCTCAAAATTCTCCGAAAGGATAGCGGGAATCACAATAGCTTCTCCATAACCCTCGGTGGGTGCTTGAAGTAACTCCATCATAGTTCGATTCGCCATGGTTGGTGCTTCTCATACAATGGGTTCGTCAATAGGAGACTCCTCACTAGAATGAGTTGGAGTGGGAGTTTTGTTCTTTCGTCTACGTGCACGTTTTGCTTGATTACGAGTTAGCATAAACGTCACGTACAACGAGGAGACGAGGAAAGAAGATTCTTTTTGGTGTTTTGTATTTTTTCAATTTTTTTGTGGTTTTTGATGGTATTAACTTTTTTGAAAATTGGTGAAATGTATTAAGTAGACAAAAATCTACAAATCTCCTCCTTAATCAAATCTCTTGATTAAAGAAGCCTCAAGGAATGAAAACGATCACGTGAAGTGAACGCCTTCGATGACTTTAGAACGATGGTGGAACACCAAATCGTTCAAGAGGGTTTAATCAATAGAAACCAAGAAAATATATATGATATGTATTAATACTTTGGGCGGCAAAACCCTCGATTAGCTCTCAAAATCAAATACGCACAAGCAAGCGGAGGAAACGAGGCGGCGCGAAGCACTTAAGAGCCTTTTTCCTTTAGGTCGTGAAATACAACCGCCTTATAACCACCTTATAGTTTGTATTTTTCTAAATCGAGCTTCACGAAAGTATTTATCTATTTTTGCCTTTTTTCTTTGGTTTGAGATTCGAATACAATGATTGGGTAATGACCTCCCAAGTCAAGGTTGTGATTTCTCACGTATTTGGAGTACTTGTGAATTTATTGTTCTACGTATACAATATAGTAATAGTATTCACACAAAAACCAAAAAACGATAATACGTATTAGTAGAGTGCTACTAATACAAATACTAATTATGGCTAGTATAAAAACAACAATTGTTCAATCAAAACACAACACGCCTCCCCGGCAGCGGCGCCAAAAATAATTGTGGTATTTTTACCCCTTTAGGAAAAGGAAGGTAAAAACGGTAAGTATTAAGTGTACGTTTAGGAAAACGTAAACACTTATGACCCAAAGTAGGGATCGTTCTCGAGGAGGCACGTGTGTTGTGTAATGAGTTGATTTTGATTGTGATTTTATTTAAGGAAAGAAAAGAAAAGAGAAGTAAGAAAGAAATGACGGTTACGAAGACGGATCGAGCTAAGACGAAAAGGCGTTCACGTAAAACCGTAAAAAAAGCTACAAAATTAAAAATTTTTTAAACCTAAAAATTAATTAAAAGCTAAAAGTAGTCTAAAATAATATAAATAAGAATAAAAATCCAATAAAAATCTTTTAAAACCTTTTATTAATTAAATATTTAATTTTAAATGCTAATTAAAGCCCTAAATTAAATATAATTAATCAAAATGTCCAAAATATGATTTTATTGAACAAATAACTTACTTATATTATCTAAAGACTAAAAAGTATTTTTCCTAATTTTTAAAAACTAATTTTCTATTTTTAAATCACTAAAAACTATTTTTAAACTAAAATAATTATAAAAATAATAAAATAATGCTAAAAATAATCTACAAATTTCAAAAATCCTATTTTACTCTAATGAACAGTAGAAAAATGAAAAAGTTTGAAAAATAGTAAATTTACCACTAAAAGACAAAAATAGTTTAAAATAAAACCCTAATTAACTTAAATTAATTCTAAAAAATAAATAAAAGATGAACAGTGAAAAAATTTTTAACCAAAAATCTTAAAATAATATTCTAAGTCTAGGAAAAATGTTTAAATTGAAAAAGAAGTATTTTTGGCACTAAATGCCAAAAACAGTAACTTAAAAAGTATTTAAATTAGCTATTAAATATAAAAAATAGTAGATGAACAGTAATAAAATTTTTATCTAAACAGAAAAATCATAAATTAAATAAGAAAATTAACAATACAAAAATCAAGTCTTAAATCCTATTTTTCACCACTAAAGACAAAAAATTAGAAAACTGAAAGTGACACTTGTTTGGATTTTGTCTTGTTGCTTAGCAGTACTAACAGATGCACAAGCAGGGGAAATGATGTTCCCACTGCTAGTGTTAATTTTGTTGTTCAGTTGAGCAATAAGCTTAGGAAAGCTTATTGGCTTGCTTATTTTGGACAATAGGGCACCCTTATACTCCGTTGAGTATAAGGAGTCAAATTAAACACAAAAACAACAAGCTACTCACAAAAATCAAGCAAAACAAGCACTTAAAGTTTCTGATTAAGCCCTAAATGGTATCTGATGAACAGTAAACACAAATTACTTGCACAAATTCGAATTTCAAGGCCAAATTACTTGCACACAATCCAATAACAAGGCATAAAAGTGATCACAAACCCTACTTATCCCTAGAATCTAGCAGATTACAAGATTTGTTGTCACAAAAATCACCAAATAGGCAGACAAAGTACTTTGCTGTTTTTAGCTATGATATCCAATATTTAGCATGCAAGTTTGTTCATAAACCTACCAAACTGAAGTCCAAGCACTAAAAGCTCCTAACAACTAACTAATGAGTGATTCTAACAGATTTTAACACAAAATCAACCATAGAAGCTCAATTAATATGCAAATCCAAACACTCCTTTAACTTCCTGAATTGAATTTTAACAAAGTGAACCTACCCAAATCTTCACAAATCTAATTAAACAAGCTCAAATCATACATATAAACCTAAAATGAGTAAAATCAACCCATATAACAAACATACAAACAACTTGCACAAAAATCATGCAAAAATCACCAATAACTGAAAAATGAAAAGGAAAATTGGAAACAAGGGTTTTACCTAGAGGGACCTACATCCAGGTCCCTTAGTGGTTGCTTAACCACCTCCAAACAGGCCCGGGCCTGTGCAGTACACTTGGAAAATCAACCAAGCTCCAATGAAAAACCTGCTAAGAGAGAAAATGAAGAAACAAGCAAAATATGCAATATCTGATTTTTTGAAACCTTTTTAAACCTTTTCAAAATCCTTCCAAATATTTTTCTTTCAAAACACCTTAACCTAATAACTTATACTCCTGGAAAAACAAATCTTGAATCAAATTTTCACCTAAAATATTCCTTTTTCAGAAACCCTTTTTCTGAAAATTCAAACACCAAACGTTTGAATAAATTTTAAATGGAACTCAGATTGATTTCATACACATTAAATACCAACTTTCTAAATAACAAAAAGGAATTACTATTTCAAAAATATACCAACTTTTATAACTTAAAAAAGGGATTACATTAAGTTTTGAAATCAAAAATCTGGAACCAGGAAAAAATGAGACACACACGTTTCATTTATACAAGTGAATGGAATAAACTAGAAGCTAAAACCCTAGTTCTTGGACTGCCTAAAATGTCCTTGGTCTTCTTTCTTCAAAATCAGTCAAAAGGTGCTACATGTGACATGCCAGTTGTATGAGATGATCTTGGACGTTGGAATTGCCTTTGGGAGGAAGAAAATCACATGGGTCGTTGATCTTGTCTGCTTGTTGGGGTTTGTGTGAAAGAGACGTTGCAGGGGAGCATGGGGGGTCCATTTTGGGTGAGTGTGAAGGGAATATGGTGGGTGGGTTTCGTTTAGGAAGATACCAATTAAAAATCTGGAGTTAATTAGGGAAAAACCCCTTAATTTGGATGAGTTTGTAATTAGGGTTTATGTTCTGGGTTGAGGGATTAAGGGGGGGTTTGATTCGTTTTGGGGTTAAAGTTTTTTAAATTTAGTGTTTAGTGGGAAAGTTAAGAGGGGTTGACTGGGGTTTGACCAGGTTTATTTAATAAACCTGGTGGTGGGTTGTGGGTTACGGGTTTGGACTGGGTTTGGGTATGGATAGTGGGTAGGGTCGGGTTAAGGTGAGGTGTCATGGTATGAATGGTGGATGAAGTTTACATGTCTGGCAGTTTGGCCCCCACATGTTTCATTTTCTTTTCACTTTGTACAAAACATCAATAACTTTCATTCCTTTGTTAATAAGTTTGCTAACTTGTCATTTTTGGCACATAATGTTTTCAAACTTTTAGAACAAGGACTTCAAATGTAATTTCTTCTATTTCCAAGGGCTAAACTTGTACAATCTTCATTCCTCAAGGACCATTCTTGCATAACTTGATTTCTTCAAGGTCTTAACTTTCCAAGTCTTCAAAAATGAGGGACTAAAGTTGCCAATCTTCAAAACTTCAAGGGCATTTTTGGAAATTCCAGATTTGGGCCCGGTTCATTGTGCAGCTTCGTTTCCCGTGTTCGTTATTGAATGATTCTTATGATCTTTTTGTCGTTTCCTAAATATCCGTACCTAAAATACACAAGTAACAAACACGAGCATATATTTGGCAGTTTTAATGATATTTAATGCATTTTAAGCCCGATTTGGACGATGAGACTATGTATAAAAGCAGTCTCATCAACTACTTTGGCGGGGAAGTTCCATCCTTGAACTACCTCGACCAAGTCACCTTCCCCAATGATAATTAGTATTGAGGGGATCGAGTCGAGCTCATGACTCGGTAATCAAAAACGAGGTGCCTCGTGGGGGAGTCCCATGCTTATCCTATGTACATATTATCGCTTTCTAATGTAGTTAACGTGTGGGGATTGGTGCCCTTCCAACCTTTGTTCCGTGGTTGTTTGTGAATTGTGATCTTTAGATGATCATGATCTTCACGATTGGAGCCTCTCGTGTTCGTTTTATTGGAGCACTCGATCGTTTGCTTTGAAGACTTTCTCAATATCCATGATATATCCTTTTGATGTCCTAACCTTAGGTTTTTAGCACACTTCATAAACGGCTATTAATTTATTGGTTACACCCTTTCCATGCTAGATTAGGCATTCAACTACGTCTCTAGTATGGGGGTGTTTTGCATCCATAGACTCGAAACATTGAGGACAATGTTTAACTTTAGTATGGGGAGGGGGGGTGAATAGATACTTGCCTTGCCAAACCTTCACGCTTTCCAAAGTTCATCTTTTTGTTATCGTTTTTGTTGCAAAATAAGGCTAAAAATGGCCAAATTTTAAATTTTTCTCATAATTTATAAGTGTTTGATGACACGAATGTAGGTTTTCCGATGGCGAGAATAAGAGTAATTTTTGACTCGACCGTGCTTGTTGAGCACTTAGCTTTGATTCCTTAACTACACATTAGGCTAAGTCTCTTAAATGAGGACGAGAAATGATAGAGTTAATTATAAGTTACTATGCTAAACGTAGAGTACTCGTATTCTTTCAAAAACTCATGTGTTCTCGTTGCTTGCTTATTCTCCCTTCGCATGTAAATATTTTTTGCTTAATAAATATTGACTTAGCGGTTTAGTTAGGATTGTTGGGTTTCTAGTCTTTTCTAGTAGCTTCCGTGTAATTAAATTGGGAAGACATTAAGGTATCGCCAGCGTCACGGTTTTGAAGTATGGGCACCCAAATAATCGAAAGCTTCACCCAATAATAAGATTTCAAGTGCTCACCTAAATCTAGCAAACAATTTGAAGCCCCACAAGGCCGAAAAATCTATGCAAAATTGAAAGTGAATCAAGCCTTAATCTTCGAAGCTTTAAAGATCCAAAATTCGCTTTAGCGTGAGGATATACGTCTTTGGCTAATAAAACCACCGATGATGCGGATAATAAAAGGCAAGGCAAGACCGAAGTCATAATAAAAGCTTCATGGCGAAGTTGAATAAAAGATGGAGGTAAACCAAAGATAATAAGGCCCTTCCGTTAGGGGGCGTATAAAAGTCTTGGTAATAAGTCTCATGTTCAAAACCGTTATAAAACCGTGTTTATCGATTCTTCTTGTCAACTTAATTTTTTGACATCGTTGTCTATTAGGAGGGGTTATTGATTTGATGGTTTTAGTTACATCGTTAGGACTCTATTTTTAGACCTAAATACCTATTATCGCATAAGTCAACAATGTATCCTCGTGAAACATTCAAGACAAAATAAAATATAGGAGATACAACTTAGGAATAATGGGAGGATAAGTACGTGATTAGGGCATATGAGAAGTGTTAGCATTACTAACTTATAATGACAATGATCTCGTTGCACGCTTGGCATGGAATTAGGGTGAAAATCGAGGACGATGAAATTATTTCTAACGAAGCATTCACGTGTTCTTGTTCTATGAACCTAAACGTCCCATTTTGCGATGAAAATCATACATTATGTCTAAAACACAAGTAGTAATAGTAGTAGTGTAGCTAGTTTATCATTTCAATAAAGTGAATAAAAATGAATTTTGGAGGTGCTACGATACTTAATTCTAGCATTGCGTGAGGGCACGACAATGGTTTAGTATGGGGGAGTGATGAGACTGCTTTTATACATAGTCTCATCGTCCAAATAGGGCTTAAAATGCATTAAATATCATCAAAATACCCAAATATATGCTTGTGTTTGTTGCTTGTGTATTTTAGGTGCGGATATTGAGAAAATGACAAAAGATCACAAGAATCAGTCAAAAACGAACACGGGAAACGAAGCCGCACGATGAACCAAGCCCTAATGAAGAAATTTACAAGAAAACCCTTGAAGATTTGAAGAATTATGAAGAAGGGTCCTCCAATATGGAAGAATTGACACTTTATACCCTTGTATCTTTATAATTACAAGTTTGGTCCCTAAAGTTTGTCAAAATTACAAAAAGGACCCTTAACTTTAAAGAATTGGCAAATTTAGTCCCTCAACAAAACTAAATTGTCAATATTTGTCCTCCAAGAAGTCAACAATCAAGTCAAACCTTGAAGAATGAAGAAAATGCCAAAATCAGTCCTTTAAATATGAAGAAATTGCATTTTAAGCCCTTGTTTCAAGTTTAGAAAGTATTTGTGCCAAAAATGACAACTGCCCAAAAGTTGTTACATGGAAATGGGGCGTTGATAGCTATTTAATACAAGATGGAGAAAACTAGAAAGATGGGGGACCTTTTCTGCCAGACAACCAACCTTCACCCCACCATTCCCTGCTTGACACATCACCCACCATCAACTCTCCACCAATCACACACTCCCTCCTCTCCATGTCACACTCCACCCAAATAAATAACTGATTTAATCAGTTATTTAATCTTCCCTCCAAACACTTGTTTAAAAATCCATTAACCCCAAAATGGATTAAACCTGTTCTAATCACCCACATAAACCCTAAAAACCCCAGGCTTAATTAACTTCATATCAAAGGGGTTTTGGTTATTGTCGACGTACAGTCGGTATTAGGCCCGGCCCAACAGGCCCGCGGCCCACACCAGCCTAACTTATCCTTCAAGAAACCCTAAGCCTATATAAACAGGGGTAGGGGTCTCATTATAATCAGGTTCTCTCTCTCAACCACACCTCTTATACAACATATTCATCCGATACTAACTTGACCGTCGGAGGTGGACCCCGGGGCTCCGGCCTCGGGTCCACGTCTAACCGGTTTACCTTTGTTTGCAGCATTACTCAGGACCCGGGAAGACGACGAACGGCCCAGGAGTGTCGTCGAACCGGCCCAGCCAAATTATGCTCCAACAAGTTGGCGCCATCCGTGGGACCATGACTAAAACAAGCTTCGTGGTCTCATGCTACCGGAAAACAAAGATCATCAGTAAGTCGAAGCTATTGTATTTTTGTTTTCCACTTTTTGCATTCTACTATGCCAAAAAAAAAGATTCGCATAATTAATGGGTACCTCTCGTTTTTAATATCATTTAAAAAGTAAAGCTTTTTATGCCGCAAAAGTTGATTTCACCGAACGAATCGTCATTACTTTTGTATTCTTTCTGATCCGTAATTAATGCAAAGGAAAAAGTGCGACAATAGATTTGTTGGTTTCTTTTGAAAAACGTTTACTTCTTGCCATAGATTCGTAAAATTCGTAAGGTTTTTATCCTTTAAGCACCAATATTCAATTATTAATGAGATATATTCTCATTCTACATTTATGTCAAATTATATTGATATTATGATACATATTAGCATGTCAATACATTATCATACATTGGCTGAGGATATGGGAGTTAATATTCGGGTACAAATCTGTCTATCTTATTTTAAGGCATTAATGTTTCAAAGTACATTCCGTATAAATCGTTGTTTAGCCGAACATATGGTTTTTCTCTTGAGATTCGCGATCATTTAGTTTCGTCATCCGCTGTACTCCGTACGTCGAGACCAAATTTTGTTGTTGTTCGCGGTTATGCTCCGCTCTTCCGCCGTGTTTAGCATGTCCGGATCTATTTTATTTTTTATCCGCGGTCACTGACCCCGTCCTTCCGCAATATTCCTCAAACATATATTTTGTATTTTTATTAAAAGATATTACCGATAACTTTTTATTTCTTGATAAGATTTTATCAATATGTTTTAAATTTATAAAAAATATTATGTATATCTTTTAAAAAAGAGATATTATATCTATCTTTTATTTGGATTGTGATATATCCCGTATAAATCGCGGCCCGATCTCTTTTTCCGCGGTCATGGTATGTCCATCTGTGTTGATCTAAACTTATTTTCGCGACTGTGGTATATCCACCCGCACTCATTCGTATGTGCGGTTATATTTTAATACTGCGGTCATGAGCCGCGTCTTCCGTCATTAATCCGTATGTTCGGATATATTGTTTAAAAGTAATTACTAAACTAGTCTAACAGAGAACTCTTTATACAAAATTAGACCAATTTTTATTGCTTTACCAAACTAGACCATGATGCATACTCCTGTGCATAGAGGCGCACAACCTTAATGCACCATGCACACAAGTTGTGCCCCTAAGCGCATATCTATGCACCGATGCATAGATGAAGTGCACCAGGCACATAAGTTATTTAGCTAGATGCACTAGATATGCATCGTTATGCATAAAATTTCACAAGATGCATCATAAGTCTTATGCATCATGCGCATAACTATTTATAATGCATCATGGCGCACAAGTTGTGCACCAGGGGGCATACAAGTTGTGCACCAAGCGCATACAAGTTATGCATGTAAGCGCATAATTACTTGTTAAGGCATAAACTAAATTAGGCGCATAAGTATGATGCACTTGGCGCATTCTGAATGTTTACCATGCATGAGACGCATAGAATATGGCGCACAATATATAATCACGCGCTTCAATTTTTGGTCGTACGATATGACATATGTTTTAAATCCAACGATTATCCTAAAAGAGTCCATTTTGGTAAAGTTATTATGCGCGGTTCATTTTGGTATTTTAGTATCTAAATGGTCTAGATAAGAAATTTCCTCTATTGTTTATATTAATAACGGATATTACACATATCATTTAATTATTAGAAGATATTATATCTATATCTTTTAAATCGAAAATATATATTACATATATTTTTTAATATAATATATTTTATTTATCATTCGCGGTCATGGTACGTCCATCCATGCTAGTCCGTACACTCGGATATCTTCTGCCTACGGGCGTACATGTACACATCGTTCCCAGGTGGAATAAGAGGATTGAGTGAACCTAATAATTCAACTTGTCGTGTAAGAGGGATGCAACCCCAGCGACCATGGATCATGTATCCTTGTTAGACACCTTGCTCACAAGACGTTGTAGTAAGTTTCAAAAACATACCGTGCCTCCCGAGCCGGACTTGTTAAAAGACACACTGTGCACGTCTAACAAAATTTTGTCAAAACTTTGACTGTCCTTATGGTAGTGACGGTACGCCACACGTAATAGCATAACGCATCCCATAAGTTAGTTAAGATACGTCTCATACTATGTGACAATTCGCGGTTATGGCAAGATCCATCCGCGTTGGTTTGCACGTTCGAACCTAATCTCTATCTTTTGTACGCGGCTATGGTACGTCCATTCGTGTTGGTCTACGCGACCATAATTTTTTTACTTGATTAAGTTTAATATTACTAATCGAGTTTAGCACCATTAAACTTGGGGGGCTACCAGGGTATAATAATACCACTATCTCCGTGCATGACACGCAAATATCTTTGGATATATTTCTTGGCCGCAGAAGTCCGCCTTTTTCCGGGTTATTCCTTTGCCATGGAAGTATCACTTCCATTGGCGTATTCCTTCGCCGCGGAAGTACTCCTTCCGTGTGCTTGTTTCTGCGCCATGGAAGTATCTCTTCCATTGGCTTATTCCTTCGCCGCGGAAGTACTCCTTCCGCGCGCTCCTTCCTTTGCCATGGAAGTACCTCTTCCATTGGCTTGTTCCTTCGCCGCGAAAGTACTCTTTCCGCGTGCTTGTTTCTGCGCCATGGAAGTATCTCTTCCATTGGCTTATTCCTTCGTCGCGGAAGTACTCCTTCTGCGCGCTTGCTTCTGTGCCATGGAAGTATCTCTTCCATTGGCTTATTCCTTCGTCGCGGAAGTACTCCTTCCGCGCGCTTCTTCCTTTGCCATGGAAGTATTTCTTCCATTGGCTTATTCCTTCGCCGCGGAAGTACTCCTTCCGTGTGCTTGTTTCTGCGCCATGGAAGTATCTCTTCCATTGGCTTATTCCTACGCCGCGGAAGTACTCCTTCTGTGCGCTTGCTTCTGTGCCATGGAAGTATCTCTTCCATTGGCTTATTCCTTCGCCGCGGAAGTACTCCTTCCGCGCGCTTCTTCCTTTGTCATGGAAGTATTTCTTCCATTGGCTTATTCCTTCGCCGCGGAAGTACTCCTTCCGTGTGCTTGTTTCTGCGCCATGGAAGTATCTCTTCCATTGGCTTATTCCTTCGCAGCGGAAGTACTCCTTCCGCGCGCTTATTTCTGTGCCATGGAAGTATTTATTCCATTGGCTTATGCCTTTGCCACGGAAATATCTCTTCCGTTGGCTTATTCATTTGCCGTGGAAGTATCTCTTCCACGTGCTTATTATCTTCACCGTGGAAGTATCTCTTCCACGTGCTTATTATTTTCGCCGTGGAAGTATCTCTTCCACGTGCTTGCTATCTTCGCCGTGGAAGTATCTCTTCCACGTGCTCATTCTTTTCGCCGTGGAAGTATCTCTTCCACGTGCTTGCTATCTTCGCCGTGGAAGTATCTCTTCCACGTGCTCATTCTCTTCGCCGTGGAAGTATCTCTTCCACGTGCTTGCTATCTTCGCCGTGGAAGTATTTCTTCCACGTGCTCATTCTTTTCGCCGTGGAAGTATCTCTTCCACGTGCTTGCTATCTTCGCCGTGGAAGTATCTCTTCCACGTGCTCATTCTCTTCGCCGTGGAAGTATCTCTTCGGTGCTTGCTATCTTCGCCGTGAAAGTATCTCTTCCACGTGCTTATTCTTTTTGCCGTGGAAGTATTTCTTCCACGTGCTTGCTATCTTCGCCGTGGAAGTATCTCTTCCACATGCTCATTCTCTTCGCCGTGGAAGTATTCTTCCACGTGCTTCTTATCTTCGCCGAGGAAGTATCCCTTCCACGTGCTCATTATCTTCGTCGTGGAAGTATCTCTTCCACGTGCTCATTCTTTTCGTCGTGGAAGTATCTCTTCCACGTGCTCCTTATTTTTGTCACGGAAGTACGTCTTCCGTTGACACATTTCTTTGTCGCGGAAGTACGTCTTCCGTTGACACATTTCTTTGTCGCGGAAGTACGTCTTCCGTTGACACATTTTTTTGTCGCGGAAGTACGTCTTCTGTTGGCACATTTATTTGTCGCGCAAGTACGTCTTCCGCGACGAATTACTTGGCCTAGCTTTCCAAAATTTATATCGTTTGATCCAGGAAAAACCGTGGCAAATTTTGGAAGTCGTTATCAAACTGTCGTGGCCATAAGACGGATGTAATATCCGCATCACTTTGCCACAGAAGTACGAATTCTGTTGTCCTTAAGACGAATGCAATATTCGCACTATGCTGCATCATTAGTGGGTATTAGAAGTACGTCTTCAAATGTTCACGATGCAGCATACGGGTTCCACCTCCACCTTCACAAAACCTTCTTGCCGTCCTCACGTTAGAGATGAATAAGAATGATACCTTGCCAATGCCAGTGTTACCCCGGCTATAGAAACACGTTTTCTTCTAACGGGGTCCTTACCGTCTAAACACGGGAAACCAAGCATTCGAGCACAAACACCCGTCTTACGTATACATGTTTTCCCATTTCTTTCGACGTGGATATGCTTACAAGTAACAGATATGGTGAAAGTCTAGTAACCTCGGTGACAACCTCGCATACTAGACTGGGGGGACATGATGGCGTATAGTGGCTATGCTCACTATTCGCAATCCCGAACCATCATCTTTTCGCTAAAAATAGCCCATTACGAGTGAAGCCATATGTTACGGATGACCCACGAGGATGTCCTAGCAGCAAGCCGCACGCGGTTGTTTAGTGAGCATGATACACGAATGAGTCTAGCATAACATGATCATGGACCATATCATACTAGACTGGGGGACATGTCGACGTACAGTCGGTATTAGGCCCGGCCCAACAGGCCCGCGGCCCACACCAACCTAACTTATCCTTCAAGAAACCCTAAGCCTATATAAACAGGGGTAGGGTTCTCATTATAATCAGGTTCTCTCTCTCAACCACACCTCTTATACAACATATTCATCCGATACTAACTTGACCGTCGGAGGTGGACCCCGGGGCTCCGGCCTCGGGTCCACGTCTAACCGGTTTACCTTTGTTTGCAGCATTACTCAGGACCCGGGAAAACGACGAACGACCCAGGAGTGTCGTCGAACCGGCCCAGCCAAATTATGCTCCAACAGTTATAATTCTCCAGATTGCTAATTCATCACACCCTAATCCTATCCCAACTCCCAAAAAACGTCACCCTCATCCTCACATGTCTCTCCAACCCTCCCCTGACCCATATTTTGGCTCCAAGACAAAACCAGTAAAAGAAATCAACGAATTGGAGGGATTGCTTACTCTTTACAACCACATTGGATGGACAAGATCAAATCCAACAGCTGTATCATCACATGGCATCAAGACAAAATTCAAAATTTTCAAAGGTACTTCAAAGATGCGAATTTCTTCAAGGGCAAAAGTGGAAGTTTGTATCATTAGGGTTTAAGTTTCCATTCAGTTCTAGAATGAATTTGTAGCCTCTATATAAAGGCATATAGGACTTTCATTTGTTCTTGTTCTTTTTCCTTCTCTTTGGTCAAAACCTTGTAAATCCATTTTTGTTTAATGAAATGAAATGGTACTGAGTTGTTGACGAGAAACAAAAGAGCCACATTTACTTTCCATTGCAAGTTTACATTTTCAAGTTAAAATTTCATTTTCAGTTTTTGGTATTGATTGGAGACTCAAGTTTTTAGATTCATTGTCCAAGCTTTTTAACTGATCATATGACCCTGATATTCTTGTTGAATATCAAGCTCAAGTGAGGTTGGATTGTTTGTTGATTTGGTAGTTAAGATTTTCAGAAAACCATAAAAGAATCAGTTTTTTTTTACTTTAGTCAAATAAGCCATGAACAGCTTAACTGATAAGCTGGTTTGTTAGCTTATTTGCCTTATGAACAAGCTTACTCTTTTGTTTACTTGCTTAGCAGGTTTATAACATCCCATCCATTGGAATACATATTGGGTGTGTGTGTCAACTGTGACCACCACCTTCACTTCTCTACTAGCCACCTTGTTCAAGGTTCAGCACAAGCCACCAGCTTGTGGGAGGTGACTTTTCAGTCACTGTTGGGCCTGGATGTAGGCCCAACAAGGTAGCACTCTTGTTATAAGTTTTCAGTTTTCAAAAGTGTATGATTTTGCTCATTTATGTGATTTATTGATTTGACATGAAAGTTGTTTAGATGTTTGTTTAAGTGTTGAATATTGCTTAACTTAGGGTTGTATGCATGTTAGAAGTATTTTGATTCCGTTTGGATTGGATTTGAGTAGGATTGCTTTGTTAATTTTTACATTTCAGTAACTAAAAGGGGTGTTTGGATTTGCATATTAACTGATACCTTTGAAAGATTTTTGGGGTACAAATCAGTTTGACATACTCACTAGGTAGTTGTTAAGTTGTATGCTAGTTGGTTTTCATATTGGAAGAGTTTTAAACAAAGTTGCATGTTAAAAGTTGAGTAAAATCAGTAACTCACCATTGATGCTTGTTTTGTGTGACTTTTACATTCAAGTCTTGTTAAGCTGCTAGGATTAAGTGCTAGGTACGGTCTGTGATCTCTTGTATGCTAATTGATATCATTGTGTGCAAAATCTTGAGGCTTGAAATCAATTTGTGTGTCATTTGAACCAGTAAAACTCTTTCAGTCCTTGTCCAAGTTTATCAGTAACTTCTTTTGGTGATTTGTGTGCTATTTGAGTTTAGACTTGTGTGTTTTTTGTGCTTTAATTGACTCCCTACACTCCAACTGAGTGTAGGGGTGCCCATTTGTCCATCAAAAATCATCACAAATAAAAAACAAGCTCCTCTTGTCTGATCTGCACAAGTGAAGATAGCACTCTATTGTTCATCAGATTAAATTGTACCTGTGCACTTGTTTTGATTTCAGTAGCCTTAATCTTTGTTTATTTGTTATAAAAATTGCGTTTCAGAGTAGTTTAAGTCATTAGGATTGAGTTTTAAAGTTTTAAAAAAGAAAAAAAAAGTTTAGCAAAAAGCTCCTTGGCCTGGACTCGAACACGGGACCCCTCGTTGGAGGACTATACGTGTTAACCAGTGATCCAAGTGCTTTTCTCTGTCATCCTTTCCCCCCTTTATTCATTTAATGCCTTTTAATTTGTCTTAAGTTTAAATAAGCCGTATCTTAATAAGCTTATAAAAGCTTATTGGAAAAGTTTTTTTTGCTTGATTTCATTTTTCTTGTGTTCTTATTAGGGTTTAGGATTTTTAAGTTCAAAAAAATTTATTTTTTACATGCTTATTTAATTTTCTAGGATTATTTTGAGTTTTAATTTTGAAAAGTAAATTAAAAATAGGAAAAGGTATTTTAAAAATCTGAAAAAATAGTTTTTAGGTTTTTAATCATATTTTTGAGGTTTACATCACTTTAAGTTTTCAAAAAGTCTTATTTTTTATTTTATAGGATTTTAGGGTTTTTAACCAACTTTAAAATTTAATATAAAATTATTAAATAGTTTTTAGAAATTTTTAATTGCATTTTTATCTTAGTTACATTATTTTAGACTTTTGGTAGTTTTTTAGAATTTTTTTATAAACTTGAATTTTTTTAAATATTTTAATATTATTTTATTATTAAAAATTGAAAGTTTGATTTTTTTAAGTTTTTACATTTTTCTTAGATTAAAGACACTTAATTAGGAGTATTGTAACTTTCCAAATATTTTTAGGGCTTTTCAATTATTTTCTAGAATTAATTTAAGTTTTAATTGATTTTAATAGTTTTTAAGTGTTTAAAAATAGTTTTATTTGGTTTTAAAATTTTAAAAAATACTTTTTAGCTTAATTAGGTTATTTTTTAGGTTTACAAACTTTAAAATCTTGTTTAGGTCTTTTTAATAATTAATTGTGATTTTTAGGGCTTTAATTAGCATTAAAAAGTCATTATTTAATTAATTAAAAGGTTTTAGCAAGTTTGGATTTTTTGTAAACCCTTAGAATATTATTGTGGATTTTTAGTCATTTTTAGGAATTTTTAGGTTAAAATTTTAATTTTTGCACTATTTACGGTTTTACGAGATCGCCTTTTTCGTCTTAGTTTAATCCGTCTTCGTAACCGTCTTTCTCTTCTAATCAAATTTCTTTCTTTCTTTCTCAATCATATAATCACAAATCATTAATCAATTCTTAACACAACGCACTAGCCTCTTCGAGAACGAACTCACTTTTAGGGTCATTCACACACGGTTTTCCTAAATCGTCGTGCTTACTTGCCCTAATTACGTTCCTTTTCCTAAAGGGGTAATTTTACAACAATCACTCATGCATTTTTCCATCATTACGTTCATTAAATACCTCATTTTCTAAAACCCTTTTCATATTCTTTTTGGTTGACTTCTAAACCAGCATATTAACTCTAAATTACTCATCACGTCTTTTCTTCCAGTCACATTACACATTCATTAAATTATAGGTTACCTAATCTCCTATTTAAACATCCAACTTTTGCATCATCTTCCTCACAACTTTCATATTCTGCTATCTACCTCAAAGGTCCAGAAATTAGTCTTCTAAAAAATGGCCAAAGACTCCAAATCTTCTCCAAAACCCATCATTTGAAGGAGGGCTCGAATAAGTGTATGCCTATCTTGCTTTGGACTTACCAAACCATCACCACCAACAACCTCTTCTACAAACCCACACTTGTCTCTAATTCAAAATGAAATATCTCAAGATCTTAGAGACATCTTAAGAAATTCAAGATCGCCGCAATCATCTCCTCCCGCAACTACTTCCATCACAACCCCTCCATCATCCGCTAACTCTCCAACCACCATACCCACCTCATCACCAACAACCATCATGCCTCAACTTATCAAAATATTCGAAACTCCTCCCACCGATCCTTCACATCCACTAACTAGCTTGGATAACATTGAGGTTGCGCCACCGCATCCTCAAGCACCAATTCATACCTCAACTCCATTACCCCAAACAATACCTTCTCTAAACATTCACTTGGGAAACCCTCCTCTCATAACATCATTTATGGATTTGGATGACTCTCTTTGGATTAAACAACCTTGTTGTCCCATTAATTCGTGATGATTAAACAAGAAAGGTAGATAAAAGATGGAAGATTTTTAGAGAGGGAAAGTAGTGAGAGAAAGTAGAGAGAATGGTTGGAACTTTTAGAGGATTAGATTAGAGAAAGAAAAAATGAAATGACCAACACCCTTCCTAACATGCTAGGAAGGGTATTTATAGTCCACCCACATGCGGGCTTGGTTATGGACTATAGTCTAATGGGTCGGGCTTTCCTTTTGGGATTTGGTTACTTATGAATGAACATTAGCTTAAAGTTAAGCCCGTAATACACGACTAACCTACTACCTATTACAACGTTCTAATATACGATACATAATAACC
Organism: Glebionis coronaria; assembly: GCA_025667525.1. Lineage (NCBI taxonomy): Eukaryota > Viridiplantae > Streptophyta > Magnoliopsida > Asterales > Asteraceae > Glebionis > Glebionis coronaria. Next base: position 348,041,114 of record CM046874.1, on the reverse strand, counting down.
ATATGACCGAGCATTCTTGTTTGACTCAATATTTTGAGGCTAACAAACCTTCATTACAACACTCTCTCCCAACCTCACCATCACCATTCTCTCCTACTAGTCTACTCCTACCTCTTCAACAACGGGACCAACAACAACATGACCTCAACTGTTGTAGGGCCTTTAGCGACATTCATCCTAAATCGGTAGCGTTTTAACTCCGGTCGGTGAAGACCGTTATACGATATTAAATACCGTACCTGTGATTAGGTAAATTCAATTAAGAATCTCCTTGATAGGGTTTCACGGCTGTACTAGCCGTTATCTTTACTCGACCGTCTCAAAGCAAGACATTGTTTCTTTCAAGTTGACACAAGCTTGATTCATAAGAATCTCACAAGTCAACGACCGTAGCGCTGTTTGATGTTGACGCTAGAAGGATTTCCATTCGTCACTGTGAATATTAATGAATATCACTCTGAATGTTCTGGCAAGACCACAAAGATATTGCTTAGAAACCTGAAACGAGTTTGAATCAATTCAGAATCAAACCACTGTTGCTTTTCAGTTTTACACATGTTTAATTCATAAAGAATCTTACATATGACCTATCGTAGTGCTGTTTGATGTTAAGACTGGAAGGATTTCCACTCATCATTGTGAATACTAAGTAGTATCACTCTGAGTGTTCTAGCAATATCACAAGGATATGGCGTAGGACTCTCTTTATCATCATTCCGTGTATCCTAATGAGATTTGATTGATCTCTAGGCTCTAGACTCGATTTGTGCACTTTTAGTGGTCGGAGGCTGGAGCAGATGCCACCTATTCAATATCAACTATCTCAGAGTGATAAAGTCAATAGAAGTCATGTTGATCTTCGTGACAATAAAACAAACTTCTTTTGAGAGAAGCCTGAGTAGCTAGGGAGGGGTTGTGTATTACATCACTGGGTCCATGATGAGTTGTCTTCATGATGTGTTGACCCGGTTTCTGCCTAAGTTATATGGAGGGCTTCTTTGTTTACACCCTTTATCCTTACATTTCTTTTTCATTCTTCAACCCCTTCAATGCTTACCAAGACATCATTACTAGCACCTTGTTGTGATTGTTCTAGTGCTAGCATCGGTACTAAGTCAGCATTCAGCTACGTTCACATTCTACTCCATCTTTCCTAAGGACTTCTAATAATCTATTGGATTGTCCCTGGGAAGATCCCTCCGGTTCTGGTTGGATCATAGGACTTAAACCTAACCACCCTTTTGACACCAATAACGTCGTGAATTAAAGATGTTGTGGGTATTTGATCGTAACCATGAAAAACCACTTCAAATTTCTAACAAGGTGTTTGAAAAACATTTAACACCTTGATAGTTTTGTCGTTTCAGAAATGCTCCCCCTTCACATGTGCATCGATAATCGAAAGTGTTTCGCACATGTAGGTAAGAATTAAAGTGTTTGAGTCTTATATAAGATCACATTTTTAATCAAATTTTCTCCCCCTATCTCTAATATATAAAATCATTTGATATTAGAGATATCAAATTTGATTAAAATATATTTTGATAAATAGTCTTAAAAATCTTCGAGAGAAAGATGTGTCAATCTTTGCATGAAGTTGAAATGCTCCCCCTCAAAAAGTGATCCAACTAAATTGTCATTGTGAGGATATGATCCACACTTCGCTTTTTGAGGATGGGAGTTTGTTGAACACACAATTTTTGAAAGATTTTGTTTAATTATTAAAAAATTCTTGAAAAAATATGTTCAACGCTTTTTGAAAAATCCTCTTTCTTTTTGGCGAAGAGGTTTTTCTAAAGCATAAACTTGAGTTCATAGACTTTGAATGTCTTGACAAATCCACTCAAGTGTAAGAAGATTTCTCTTCTTTTGCTGAGGGTAAGGGCACTAAAGCGTACACTCCCCCGTGAATATAGACCCGGGTTGCAATCTGAAAGTGATTACAAGCCATTATGTTGAGCTCAAAACGTTGAATGTTTTGTGACAAGCTCAACCCTAGATAGATTGCTCTACCCGTTGTTTGGAAATATTGTCCAAAATAGACTTTTTCCTTTATTAAGAGTATAAATGACATGTTTTGAAAAATATTTACAACTTTCATTCGAGCTTTATGTACACACCTGTGTCGTTATTGAGCGACATTTCTAGGTACGTCCATATTGTCGATACTGAAAGACATGTCGAGAAGAATATTTTTAGATTTTGAAATCTTTTCAATTTTGTGTTTTGTTTTTATATGTTTTATATTTTTGTATTTTTCTTTTTCAAAGATATTTACAGGTTGATGTTTGATATATAAATCAAGCAAGCACCTTTGCCAGAATCTCCAGGTCTGCTGGAGTCAAACATCTCATACCAATTTGCCTAACGAGGTACTCAAACCTATCTTTCGACAGAGCTTTCGTAAACAAGTCGGCTAATTGGTAATCCGTTCCAACAAAGTATAGTTCAACGATACCTCTTTCAACTTGTTGCTTTATGAAGTGGTATCTGACATCGACGTGCTTCGTGCGGGAATGTTGTACCGGATTGCAGGAGATGGCTATGGCCGACTTTGAGTCACAGTACATAGGTACTTTATCAAAGTGGAAGCCATAATCCGTGAATTGTGTTCTCATCCAAAGAACTTGAGCACAACACGCAGATAGAGACACATACTCCGCTTCGGCTGATGAAAGTGACGTGCAATCCTGCTTCTTGGAAGACCATCCCACAAGCTTATCTTGACCTAGAAATTGTGCACCACCAGAAGTACTTTTTCGTGTATCAAGACACCCTGCATGATCAGAATCTGAATAGGCTGTTAGAAAAAACCGGTTTCCCTTCGATACCAGAATCCCAAATGAATGGTATTCTTGAGGTACTGAAAGATCCGTTTAACCTCCTTGAGGTGATTTTCAGTGGCTCGTGCTTGATATCATGCACAATAATACGTAGCATTTGAAATATCAGGTCTGCTTGCTGTCAAGTACATGAGGGAACCGATCATGGAACAATATCTTGTTTGATCTATGGCATCTCCCTCCAAGTCAACATCTAGCGATGTGGTTGATAATGGTGTCCTAACGGGGTCACATGAAGTCATACCATGCTTTTTGATTATCTCTTGACAATACTTAGCTAGGTTTATAAAGATACCACTTGGAGATTGGTGAACTTGAATTCCTAGAAAGAATTTTCGTTCGCGCATCATAGACATTTCAAATTTGTTGTGCATGACTTTTCAAACCATTTTGAAAGTTTTGGGTTTGTAGACCCGAAAATAATGTCATCAACATAAATCTGCACAAGCAAAATGTCATCCCCATATTTATAAGTGAACAGAGTTAGATCAATGGAACCTTTTGAGAAACCTTTGGATACCAGAAATTTCGAGAGCTCGTCGTAGCACGCCCTTTGAGCTTGCTTGAGTCCATAGAGTGCTTTGTGGAGACGATACACCTTGTTAGGATAATGGGGATTGACGAATCCTTCCGGTTGTGTGACATAGACTTCTTCCTTCAAAGGAACATTAAGAAATGCCGTCTTCACGTCCATTTGATAAACAGTGTATCCCTTATGTGCAGCATAAGCAAGGAAAATCCTGACCGCTTCCATATGAGCAACTGGTGCAAATGATTCGTCAAAATCAATTCCCTCTTTCTGGCCATACCCCTTAGCCACTAGCCTAGCTTTGTTCTTGATGATCTAGTTATCTTCATCCATCTTGTTTTTCCAGATCCAGCGAAGATTTAATGGAATCACATCGTATGGTTTGTCAACAAGTTCCCAGACTTTAAGTCTTTCAAATTGTCGAAGTTCTTCCATCATCGATTCAATCCAAGCATGATCAGCCATGGCTTCTTTGATGTTTTTCGGTTCCGCTGTACTCGCGGCGAGTGCGAACATACAAACATCGCCATTGGTGGCTAGTTGTCGTCTTGTACGAACAGGCTGTGAATGATTTCCAATTACTTGAACCAAAGGATGTTCTCGGGTCCAATGATGTGTTGAAGGATGTCGTTGATAGAACGTATGCATATTAGACGGATCAACATGGCGAGTAGAAGACTCTCCAATTTCGTGTACCGGTGTACCGAATGGGTTGTGAAAATCGTCATCGTCAGATAATGCATCGTCTGCTTGATTTGTGTTCTCTGGAGCAATGACAGTAGTTGTGGATGTTGTAGGAGCGGTTGTTGATGTGATATTCTGAGGAGGTAAATCTGCAGCAACCCGTGTTGAAGTAGATGAAGTTGTATCCTTTTGTTGACGATGAACGGTATCATCATTCTTATCATGAGTAACAGCGGAAGACTTTGATACAACTTGTTTCTCACCCGTGAAATATTCATCAAACACTGGTCATAACATTTCCAACTCTTCGAGTGTCGTGTCCACTGTTATATCTGCTCTAGGAACATGTTCAGGAACCAGCTTTGAACTTGACGGTTCATTGTTGTGGTCTTGAGTTCCTAGTTCCATGCGGTTGTGAACGAAAGTCGTTTGTCGTTGTGGATCGGGACTTAAACTGTTTTGTTCAAGTGCCATCTCTTGCAATTCATCAAATCTGATATGAATAATCTCGACTATCAATTTTGTTCTCTTGTTGTACACTATGTATCCCTTCGACTGAGTTGCATATCCCACTAAAATGCATGCATCACCTTTCTCTTTCATCTTGTCCAGATTTTCACCATCTCGAATAATGTAACACGTACATCCGAAAACATGAAGGTGTTTGAGTGAAGGTTTGCGATCATTAATTATGTGATATGGTGTCTTTTCGCGTCTTGGGATAACTAAGGAACGGTTTTGTGTGTAACATGCGGTTGATACGGCTTCGGCCCAAAAGAATAACAGTAGTTTTGAAGCAGATAATAATGTTCGAGCAGCCTCAACTAAAGTACGATTTCGTCTTTCAACAACTCCGTTTTGTTCAGGTTTTCGAGCAATAGATGTTTCATGTTCAATCTCTTCGGATTCAAAATATTTCTTCAGAGTTGAATTCAAGAATTACGTGCCTCTGTCAGTACGTACCACTTTTACTTGAGCTTGAAGACCACGTTGTATCAGCTTAAGGAAGTTAATGAGAACCTCAGGTGTTTCATCCTTGGACCGTAAGAAGAGAGTCCGCGTGTACCTTGAGTAGTCATCGACAATTACCATAACATATTTTTTCCCATTGATGGTTTGAACACGCATGGGGCCACACAGATCTATATGAAGAAGATCTAACCGTCCTTTAGAGCTTGGTGTAGTCTTTGTCTTGAAACTACTCCGTTTAGCTTTACAAAGCTCGCAAGAAGAACAAAGATGATCTTTGATGAATTTCAAGTTAGGAAGGCCTCTCACAATATCTTTCTTGGAAAGCAAGTTGATGGTATCAAAGTTAAGATGAGATAAACGTTGATGCCATAACCAAGCTTGAGTCGTTGAAGCTTTAGCCATGAAACAGATTGGTGTTGAAGATGTGGAGTCTTGTAGTGAAATAGTATAGAGATCAGTACCCCGTGCTCCGGTAAGTAAGTCATTCCCATCATAATCACGAAGAAAACATGTCTTCTTTCTAAAAGCAACCTCCAAATCCGCATCACAGAATTGACCAACCGAGAAAAGATTGTGATTGAGCCCCTCGACGTAGTAAACCCTTTTGATAGTGATATTCCCCTGAACCAAGTCTCCATATCATAGGATCGGTGCAAATTGATCATTTCTGAATCGGACCGTACCCAGGAACTTCTCCACGAAGTTAATTAGAAGCTTGAGATTCCCTGTCATGTGCTTCGTGCATCCGGAGTCCAGTATGAAGAGAATTATTTCGATCACCTGCAGAAGAATTAGAACACGATGGAGCATTTGCTAAATTGGATTCCATGTTAGTTGTGATTTCTGATTCATTAGTTTCCCTAGTTTCATCACTTAGAGGCACACTAACGCACGTAGTCACATTTTCTGTCCTAACTTTAGGCATCCATTTATATTGATTGGAGGACATTGATTAGCAAACCACCATTTCCAAGACTTGCTAGCAGACTCATATAATTCCCTAATTCTGCTTCTAGGGTTCTTAGTGGTGGAGTCTGATGCAATACTTTTCGCAGGGGGGGTTGCACCAGAGTGGTTCACTTTGCGTTTGGGTTTTCTAGCACAAATAGGCGTCACAGTTTGCTTCTTAGTTCTAGTATCTACGCCTTTGACATTATTCGAAAGACACATAGCATGATTAGCAATAGCACACTTTCCACATTTCACACAAACAAACATAACATTCAAAGCATTCAAATCGTCATTACATGCGATTACAAACGTTTTATTCATAGAAACATTGAAAATCCTAGGGTGGTTTTCTACTGTCTTCAACTTCCCTTGACTTTGGTTTTGCCAAACCTTTTCATACATGCGAGTGCTCTTAAGCTGAGGCCGGCTAACACTATCAGTGGGGACTACTCCTGTAGTAAAAGACAGACTACTATTAGTGTTTCTAGAAGTCTGAGGTGATTGACTTTCTTTGTTGTGTGTGGGTTTAGTGGCTAATCTATAGATCCCTGGTTTAACCACATTTGTGTTCTTAATGCTTTTTGATCGAATATGTGTTTTGGGAGTGTTTTGTGGTAACCTATCCTTCCCATCCGTCTTGGAGGCAAACGCAGGTTTTGCAAATGCAGAATTAGAGAAAACAGATGGTTTTCCCAAGACGGAGGGTCTAGTCACTTTTTGCGCATTGGTTGTGTTACAACAGGTTTCTTAACACTAGGTTCCACAATTTTCCCACCCATCTTAGCAACGAGTTTCTTGAACTCTCCTATCGCTATTTCCCTGTCTTGTAACTGAGCTTTCAACCCTTTAATTTCCAAACTCTGTTCAATCATTTCTCGAATCATTTTGGAAAGTTTTTCTTGCAAGTTATTATCATGTGGAAAACTACCAACGTCTTTTTGCTAAGCAAGTTCAAGAGAATGACAGTGTTTTTGAAGGAAATCAGTTTTGTGTTGAAGTAACTCAAAATCCTTTTTATCGACATTTTCTTTACGTTTCGAAAGCTCAAGTTCAAGACGCTCACATTCTTTGATTTTATCAAGATATTTGCATGCAACATCTGAATATTCATCGATATCAGCACAAGATTGAAGCGTAACACACAAAATATCTTTGGAGAGACATTCTTCTAAGAGTAGATCATATTCGTTTGAAAAATCTGATTTGTCATTTTGAAGTTCATCAATTTCTTTTTCAAGAGACTCAACATATTTCAAATCATCAAACATTTCACACCGAATCAAGTTTTCAAACTCAAGAACATGTTCTTTTATTATCTTCGTATTTGGTATTAAAAGTTCTTTCACAAGCACAGTTATGTCGTGAGGAATCTCAGTTTGCCACTTATCTTTTTGACGTTTTTCCCAATCGCTTTCAACAATTGAGTGAACATTATCAATATATTGTTTAAGAAAACTAAGTGTTTTTCTACTTTTGCTTTTAGAAGCATCAAGAGGCAAATAGTTAATATATTTAAAAACATTCGTTTTCCTTTTAGTGGCAAAAGCTTTCTTCCATTGAATTCGTCTTTATTCGCATTATAAAAACAATTCCTCACGAGACTTCTGTTTTTGTGGAGTGAAAAGACCATAAAGACTGTTTTCATAAGCATAGTTATATGGTTTCACAAAATCTTTATTGACCGGTGATCTACTCTCCTCATCCCAAAGGGACGTCTCTTCATTATCGAGGCTAGCTACTAGGCAATCATGATCGGTCCATTCGGACTCATCAAGATATAAGTGAGGGTTAGCAGCTTGAGCTTGTTCGAGGTACTTGGGGGTGGCAAAGCTAGGTTGACCTTTGAAAAACGATCGAGGTGCTATCATTCTAACAGTTTGAATAGAGTCATGCGTTTTATAAACAACTTTTTTCAAAAAAATCGACTTGTTCTTCGAGATCCTTTACTTTTTCAGTATCTTTGCCTTGTCTATTTTTGAAATCTTGTTTTAATTTTTCAACCTCTTGTTTCTTTTCGTCAAGAATTTTAGCAGAATCGGTGGTATTCATCAGAAAGCCTATATTCAAGTTCATTATCCTTTGTTGTGGCAAGGTACGTTTTTTTACATTCATCACTTAATAAGACAATACATTGACGTTTTTATTTTGTTAACAAAGCAAGAGCTTCGTTCTATTTATTTTCAAAATCGTCCTTTTTAACGTTGAGAACACGACTTTTGTACCCCTCAAGCTCTTTGGTCGTTTGAAGAAGCTCAGCCCTATAACTATCAATAGTCTCACTGGATTTTATAAGAGCGGCTTTGCTTTCTTCAAAGTTTTGAGTGAGCGCTTCGTTTGCCTTCTGTAATTGCTTTTGACTCTTTCTATTTTCATTGACATCTTTTTGTAAACTAGCAATTAAATTAGCAAGCGTGACACGCTCCTCATTTTCATGTTGATCATCCTCAAACTCATTATTGCACATGTCTGATGAATCGGGTGTGGTATTGCTATCAACTGTTTCCATCATAGACGTGTCAGTAATTGTTGTTGGTAGATCACTATGCTCATGTGTATCACCAAACACATTATATTCGTCATCATGTTGTACCTTATCAATTGGCTCGGTATCAAAGATAGGACCAGTGTCATCTTTAGTGACGTTAAGGACCTCATGAATCTTTGCCATGTATGAATACTGTGCCTCGAGTTCTTGGTCGGAGAGTTCATCATCTGTGTCGTCAAGCATTTCTCCTTCCTCAGCTGATAACTTGATCCCAGCTTCCATTTTCTTGCATAGCAACATCTTTTCCTTATGATAACCATAATATTTGACCCTCTTTGGCTTCCTGCATTCCCTAGCCAAATGCTGATAACCTCGACAGTTAAAACACTGAATCCCAGTTTCTTGCACATCTTGAGTACCAACAGTTTCCCTATTTCTGACAACAGTAGCAACCCTCTGATTATCATACTTTACGGGTTGTCGATCATACTTTGGAGGACTCTCAGAACGTCTTCGTGTGTCATACCTTGGAGGACTTTGAGCATATTTGGTCCTCGTGTTAGATGATGTTCTGAGGTTGTTGTTGGTAGGTTTGTAGATTTTCCTATATTGTTTCATAATAAAAGCCATTTGTTGCATGAATTCCCTATCCTTTTGAGCAAGTTTATAATCAATGTCTTCTTCGGAGGATTGCTCAGGTGTGGGTGATGGTGCTCTTGCAACTTCTTTACCTCGGGATCTTGTTGGAGCATGTGACTTAGAGACAGCGGATGATCGTGGTGATGATGATTGAGTGGAGTAGGTCTTTGGAACACGAGAACGATAATCTGGGTATTGTTGAGTGGTAGACACCAAAGCAAGTGGATTTGAAACCTTTGCAGCTCGTTCAGCTCGAAGCTCATTTGCTTCATTTTGAAATTGTTTCAAAACATCAAAGAGTGTGTGATATGAAACTTCATCTAACTTTTTTTGTTGTTTCACCAAGGTGACAAACCGTGTCCACTCTGGTTGAAGTTGTTGTAAAAATTGGACATTGACTTGCATGGTGGAAACTTGCAAGTTGTTTCGGGTCATGTCATTCATCATTTTGTATAATCGGGAGTAATAAGAATCAATTGATTCCCCATCCTTTGATGTAAACTTGCCAAAGTCCCAAAACATCTTAGTTTTCATGTCTTGTTTGTTAAGTGATTCACCTTGTTGCAATCTTTCAATAGGCGTCCACATTTCTTTAGCAGTAGAACAAGCGTCAACGGTGGAATAAATATCATCTCCAATGCCACTGAGAATTAAGTAGATTGCTTCCTTTTCTGCATCAAACCAAGCACGGTTCTCTGGTGTGAGGTCGTTTCTCTTTTCATCACGTTCATATGCAAGTTGTTCTTCAGTTGTGTCTGTGGCTGGTACTCCAGGAACTTGAATCCTTGAGAGTTTATAGGGTCCATCAAAGATACATTGCCTTAAAGCATCACCGTTAGGTTATGTGTCAAGGTAACGTAGAAAACGGGATTGCCATTGATCATATCGACCCGACACAAGCATTGGTGGTCTCTCTTTGTTACCCTCCACCATTATGTTGTTGTTAGTCACACGATATTCAGCAGTAGAATCCATCTCAATATTCTCTGAAATAATGAAGTGAATATGGATCTTAAGTAGATGTGTTGTGATTGTTGTTGTGGTTTGAATTCCAAAAATTGCAATTTTTCTTCTGTCCGACAATAAATTCCCCAGTCCGACAAACGGTAGACAAAAAAATTTTGTGATCGCCAAATTTTGAAATCGAGCTAGAAATGTCACCAAATTTTTTATTTTTATTCATCTTCGTGTAAACGATATTCCGAAACTAGTCTAGATGGTGGCTAAGTCTAAAAATGCTCGAACAAAATTTAGCTAAACATATCATCGGAATGTCCATCGGAATGTGCTATCGGAATGTCCATCGGAATGTTGTCGGAATGTTGTATTGGAATACTGTCGGAATGTGGTATCGGAATGTCTGTCGGAATGTTGTATCGGAATGCCTATCGGAATCACTGTCGGAATATGGCTGTCAGAATAAGGGTGTCGGAATCACAGTCAGAATAACCTATCGGAATACACAATCGAAATAACGATCGGAATACTAAAACCATTTTCCGATGGATGGCTATCGGAATAACTGTCGGAAAATTAAACCCTTTTCCGATGGAGTGCTATCAGAATGCTTGTACTTTTCCGAAACTTTAGGTAAAAAATGAGATTTTTGACAAGAAATCCTTGATTTTAACCAACCGAAAGCAACCAAATCCCTACCAAAACTATGTAGGATATGTAAAATCAAGATGTAGAGCACGGAAATCACAAGAAAAACTTAAATCCGAGATGATTTTGGGAGTAAATCACACGAACCAAGTATAAAATCAACAACGAATCACAAAACTACCCCATGGCGATTGATACCAATTATTGTCCCATTAATTCGTGATGATTAAACAAGAAAGGTAGATAAAAGATGGAAGATTTCTAGAGAGAGAAAGTAGTGAGAGAATGGTTGGAACTTTTGGAGGATTATATTAGAGAAAGAAAAAATGAAATGACCAACACCCTTCCTAACATGCTAGGAAGGGTATTTATAGTCCACCCACATGCGGGCTTGGTTATGGACTATAGTCTAATGGGACGGGCTTTCCTTTTGGGCTTTGGTTACTTATGAATGAACCTTAGCTTAAAGTTAAGCCCGTAATACACGACTAACCTACCACCTATTACAACGCTCTAATATACGATACATAATAAACATATGACCGAGCATTCTTGTTTGACTCAGTATTTTGAGGCTAACAAACCTTCATTACAACACTCTCTCCCAACCTCACCATCACCATCCTCTCCTACTAGTCTACTCCTACCTCTTCAACAACGGGACCAACAACAACATGACCTCAACTGTTGTAGGGCCTTTATAGTCCACCCACATGCAGGCTTGGTTATGGACTATAGTCTAATGGGTCGGGCTTTCCTTTTGGGATTTGGTTACTTATGAATGAACCTTAGCTTAAAGTTAAGCCCGTAATACACGACTAACCTACTACCTATTACAACGTTCTAATATACGATACATAATAAACATATGACCGAGCATTCTTGTTTGACTCAATATTTTGAGGCTAACAAACCTTCATTACAACACTCTTTCCCAACCTCACCATCACCATCCTCTCCTACTAGTCTACTCCTACCTCTTCAACAACGGGACCAACAACAACATGAGCTCAACTGTTGTAGGGCCTTTACCGACATGGTGACTCGGCACATACAAGAGACACAACACTTCAGAGACTCAGTCGATCATTTTCCACCACCACCACCTCCTCAAAACACTCACCATAACCTTCCCAACTCAAACCCCCCTCATGAATGCGACCGTCGTTGCTACACGCCTACACCCACTCTCTTGTCATGGATCTTCGTCAAGAGATGAGGGTTTCATTACACAGTGTTCTTGATTGGATCGAAAACCTCCTACACTGGCCATCTTAGTAGGACCTTGGTCACGAGATCCCGCGCTCTATCTCTCTCGTTTCTCTATCTGTCTTAGTGTAACACCCCACTTTGACCAGTGGACCGTTACATGATAATTATGGCGTGTCATCAAAGCATGCAAGGTAAATGTCTTAAAAACATAAATGACCATAAAGGAAACAGGAAACAAACATCGGTCCCAAACATAAGCTCACACAATGCATAAGTAAAGAATGTAGAATAAGGACTAAACAATTTCCAGCAAAGCAGAGGTATATACACGCATTAAAAAAACGAAGTCAAGGGAGCCTCCATCCTAATGCACGTACTCTTGATTGCTTAAATCTGCCCTTTAGTACCTGCCGTATGGGAACATGAAATGAAAATATGGCTGAGCAATACGCTCAATGCACAGATATATTACAATGATATGAATTACAGAAACATATGTAAAATATGACAATGCAACAAAATAAGTGTAAGTCCTGGAAAAACCTTGAGTATGTTTTATAAACTAGTTTGTATCTGAAAAGACTTATGTTTAATCTATAAAAACTGTATTTTAAATGCCCAAGAGCCCATATAGGTCATGAAGGTATCAACGTGCATGAATACATAGAGGGTGATCTCGTCATCTAATTAGAGGGGTTTCCTCTAATTATAATAGTCTGGGTAGAGGGATCAACTCGATGTAACGGATGTAGAGCACACACCACAGTTTCCTGTAATCTACAAAACATGTACTATGATGTACCCATTCGCCCCACATGATAATAATATAAATCGACAATGACTGAAAGGGACGCCACGAGCAATCACTCTCATCGCGGAAGAGTCATAACACCGGTGTCTCAAGTGTTATGGTTATAGGACCTCCATAACTAGGTGAAACATGGCATGCATGTATATAGTTCAGGCAGATTAAAATAATAACATAGTAATTACCGAAGCGTTATATGTAAACTACTAGGGAAAACTGATGGCAGCAAACGGGGAATCCTAATCATAGAAAGAGAATGTCCATACTGAAGGACGGAATATTAGTACCTCATGTCCAGTAATGAAAATGAAGATTAAAGCGGAAGAACTACTCTGACTTCAAGAGTGCTACATAATAAAGGGACATGAATGAGTTGTCTGTTTAACGTATACTTACTAATTATTAGTTTACTTTACTTGTTCTCGACTTGTTTTACTAGTTCTTGTCTTGTTTTTACATGTTCTTGACTTGTTTTACTATTTCATGTTTGATCATGTGTTTCTTAGTGTTTCATGTGTTCTTGATTAGTGTATTTCATGTTTTACGTGTTGTTATACTTGTTGTTTTATAATGAGTAACTTTCTAAAAATAGCAGGTTTCTATATATAGTAACTTTTCAAAAATAGCAGGTTTCCATATATAGTAACTTTATAAAAAAAGCAAGTTCCCATAAATAGTAAGTTTCAATAATTAGTAAGTTTCCAAAAATAGAAAGTTTCTATAAATAGTATATTTCCATAAATAGTATGTTTCCATAAATAACATGTTTTCATAATTAATATGTTTACATATTTAGCATGTTTTCGTAAATAGTAATAAGCTTATAAAATAAGTATATGATATAAGCTAAAGTTTAATAAGCATATATTATAAGTCTTGTTTATATAAATTCATATATAGTAAAGTTTATTAATAATAAATACTTTAGTCTTAACATAATAATTATTAACTAATAATATAATACATAGTTTGTAAGTAATTATTAATTAATAATATATCATGATTATATGAAAAAAACTTTACCTTAACTAATAATTAAATTAAAGTATAGTATTAATTTATTAAACCTTGATTAAAATGTAATTAATTAATTAAGCTAAGTTCTTAATTTAAAAAATTAAATGTGACATGAACTTATACCATGAATAATTATATTAATATTTATTATAACCTATAGTTTATTTAAATAAATGGAATCATGTTTTAATGTCATGATAATTATATTAAATAATTATATCCTAAGTTCTAATTAATTAAATTACAAATAACATGATTAAACAAAAATTAAATTAACCCTTTTAATTTAATTTAGCAAAATATTAGCCCAAACACACCTTTGTGTTAATCCTGTGTACCCGAGCCCCTTAACCAAACCTACACCAAGACCATGGGGTCTTGGATTTGGCTCGAACCACCAGCATCACCACAACCGCAGGCTGTGGCTTGCAACTACCTGACCAACGCAGCCCCCGGCTGCTGTTGGTTCCCCCTGCTCGGCCTAAATATCCACCGAGAGCCATAGGGCTCTCGGTTTGCCACTTTTTTAACCAAACAGCCCCTGCTGGGGGTGTTTGGTGTTGCTGTTGGAAGAACAAAGCAGCCACCACCCCATATAAGGGTGCGGTTGGCCGAGACAAGAACCACCGAGACCTTAATGGTCTCGATTCCCGTGACAAACCAAACCAAAATCCGATTAGGCCTTGTTCCATTACCTGTTTTAATCTTCCATTAACATGTTCTTATTATTAATTTAATTAGATTCATGAGTTAATAATAATAAAGAAAATGATTAAGGTATAGGGATACCGAATGCGTGGCGATTAAAGGTTTAAGAACACGAACACAAACCCATAAATAATCAAAGATCAAAAAGCCTTTTTCCTTCTTGTTTTCCTTATGGGTGTCGCGGCCAAAGAGAGAAGACAAGGGAGACTGGGGTTTTTGATTTTGTTAAATGTGAATAATGAAATTCCCTGGGATTATTTGTTTACTAGTCTAAGCTTTATGGGTCGGGCCAAAGGCCCTCTTGTTTCTTTTAAACTGCCGGCCAAACGCCCCTTTTATTATAGTTTTCGTTTTTCGTGTTTTAAATATATATCGTGTGTGTTCGTGTTATAATCTCGTGTTTTAATTTTTGTCATGTTTTAAGCATTATACGTAAATAATTATCGTGTTATAATAATTAATAATAATATACGTAATACTTGTCGTAATTAATTAATATACGTAATACTTGCATTAAATGTTCATGATATGTGTCATATATTAATTAATTGTAAGGTTCTCATTTATCCGTGTTTTCATGCATTTAATGTTCTTAGATATTTTATGCAGGCTGTATACTCAGAGAGCTACGAACCCCGTGAACCCATTTCCATTTGGGTCCGCCACCCCCTGTTGGGGTCCGTGAGTCTCTGATTCCAGTTTTTTGTTTTCTTGTTTTCCTTTTCTAGCATTGTAAGGTCATTCTTGTTCTAGTGTTTCACATGCTATATGATGTAATTTTACTTGGACGAGATGAATGAACCCGTATTTCTTTTCTTACAAATGGTTGTGGACGTGTATGACTAATGTTTTCTTCTCTCGTCACTAACAAATGCTATGACTATCTTGTCTTTCCATAATGTCTAACTTTTTTTGCAGACTTTAGGCAAATTTTCCCCATTCTCTCTTAAGTAAGAGCATGAATCAAGGGGGAGCATTCATAAAATGCATCATTTGTTTACTTCTACATCTTTATGCATTATGTTCTTTCTTACCTTGTAATATGTCTTCAAAGACCAAGTGTTGAGTCTTGCATATACTCTTCTATCTACTGTCTATCCTCGAACTCTCTTTTGCATGATTTTCATCATCCATGTCTCCCAGTTCTCTAAATTAGAGGAAGTATGCACCGAGCGGGAGACCATGAAAATGAAAATTTCTATCTAGATTTCTTTTCTTTATGCCTAAATCTTCTAAATCAATCCCTAAAATTCTTTTTCCATCTAAACCTCCTTTTCTATTTCGATAATAAGGGGGAGAAGAGAAATATACAATCATATTTCTAGAAACTTATTTGTTGTTTCTATTCGCCAACTAAAAATAAGTTTATGTTTTCTCTTCAACAAAAAAGGGGAGATTGTGAAATATCCTATTAAAACGTTGTTTATATTTTAATCCCTCTTAAGTTTTGTTAATGACAAAACATAAAATATATTTTTACGTTTGTGTTACAAACAACACTAAAGCTTTAGATCAATGATTTTATATTTCTAACTTTTGTAAAGATTTCTCTACACTTATAAGCTTTTTGTATAAACTTAACATGTGCAAAAGTACACATACTCTCTCCATATCTCTGATTTATAAAATTCAAGTCTAATTTAATATTGTTTGAGTGTGATCTTGGACAAGGATTTATGAGGCAACAAAATTCAGAGGTCACGGACCTTTACGCAAAGGGGTGGGCCCTTATGAAAAAGGGTCTGCGGGGTCCGTGAGCTACTGATGTCTTGCCTATGAATACCAAGCACTCTCCAAGCTTTAGATTCACCTCTCTTCTCTCTAAATTCTCTAAAACTCTGAATATCTCTAACATTCTAACGTCTATTCGTCTCTCATTATTGTGTCTTGTGATATAGATCTTTGTCTTCTTGAAGATCATTTACAAGAACTCTATCCTCAAGCTTTGATACTTCAAAGTTTACTTGTGTGATTGTGTTAAGTGTTATCTATACAATCACCATTATTGTACCCATTCATCTACTACTTGTGTAATAGGTTGGTTAGTATTTTAGTCCTAAAAATACATAGTTTGAAGGGAGCTGTTGTACCCGTGTAAAGAACATGACATCCTAGCTTAGGTGTCAGGTAAAGATTGTAAGCGATGTGTAAGGGTTACTCCACCGGTGTAAAGAAGGTTGTTGACTAGTGAAAGTCAAACTCTCGAGTGGATACTCGAGGAGTGAAAGTAGGGGCAAGATAAGGGATATTTTTCTAGGTCGAACCACTATAAATCATTTGTGCATTGTGGTTTAAATTATTCTTTCTCTATCTCTATTACATACTGAATCATACTTGATCTATATCCTCACTAATCACATAAAAAGTTTCAAAGAAGTAAAATTAATCAGCAAAACTATTCAACCTCCCTTCTAGTTTTCCGTAGAAACCAAAATCATTCAACACATTTTCAAAATCACTCATTAATTAAGTTAAGATAATTTGTTAAAAGCACAAACAACGTTTAAAGTTTCAAACGAAGTTTCAAAAGTACATACAACAATTACTATTTTACAAAATAATATTTTATAAATCATTGTTCTTTACTTGTCAATTTTAGATTTCTTAAAGCTCTTTTAGTTTCTAAATATCATTTGTAAAACTAATAAGTATTCAACTATAGATTTTTCGGTATTACTTATTCGTTTATATAACGTTTCCCATAATCACAAGATTTAATATTTTTCACTTTCACAATCAATCTGTGTCTCACTTGTTCACATATTTCCTTGTTATATAAAATTAATTTTTGTCTAATTCTAAAGTATAAATAAAAATAAATTTACCGTTAATCAAATTGAAAATAAATCAATACTTTCAAGCAAACATTTTCATCTTTTTAGTCATCTATAAACCCAAACGCCCCTAAAACTGTCATAAAACCCATATCCAAACATCCATTTAGGGTTGTTAAACACGAAACCAAACGCCCCTGTTATCATAATTTACCACATCAAAAGCCCCTTAACTGCTGGTAAACATAACCGAAGACACTAACGGCCGTTAAATAATAAAACAACATATGTATCTTTTTGGACGACGAATAATGAACAACGATAAACAATATAATCACAAGCGACAACAATATAACCACGAGCTGACACCACCATTGGTGCGTCTATGGTAACCGAAGAAACACACCCGCGGACTACCTTCGTGGTGGTCTCGGTGCTATACTGACATAAATAATAAGCAAGGACCCTTTAAGGCTGAATATAACGAAACAAACACCTCCGTCGGCAATGACGTGATTCGTTGGTGGTCACAAAGGTGGTTTGCTGGCGGTTCAACGACGACACCAGCCGCGAATCAGGTGGTGGCACGGTGTGGCGGCAGTAATATGGTGGATTTAATGATCTATCGTATAGATCTATGAAGGTAGTGACCGGATTACGATGTGGTGGTTGGAGTTGCGGAAACAGGAGATGGTGATAATATCATATCCGACAGCGGCGGTCATGGATCTGTGAGGGTGACGAGTGGCGGCTAATCTACTGTTCACGTGGTTTATCACCATGTCTGTGGTGACGATGGTAGTGGTAATGTGACAATGATAAGGATGGTGATAGTGGTTGTAGTGGCAGCGGCGGTCCAAAGGTGAAGGTGGTCGGACATCGGCGGTGTTCGCCAGAAATGGTGTATATAATAGATCAGGTGGTGGATCAGATAGATCTGGTTGTGGGAAGTATTTTTGAGCTTCCGACGGTGGGATATTATGAGGGAGAGAGTATATGATATATAGGGTTTGAGTGTGTGTGTTTGTTTTGATGAAATATAAGAAAAAAGATATATAATGTTTCTATTTATATGAAAACAAAGTGTAAGGTTGAGAATAGTTGAGGGTTTACTTTATAAATTATTTATTTATCTTTTCTTCCACTTGTTTAAACGTGACTCGAGACTCGATCGAGATAGATAAAATTAGATTGAAAAATCGAATTTTTTACCATTACTTTAAAATACTTTATCCACGAAAATAGATCATTTATGCGACAAGAAATTCATAAATCTCTTATAAATTCATTTAAATGTTATTTATCTATCTAGTCTCTCGGGCAAGCTTATTTTAATGAATAATAGACTTCAACTTGATTATTCGCGTTTTTAACAAATTTTATTGAAATAAAATATTTAAATAATTTAATAAATCATTTTATTAAATATCTTGTGACAATTAAATAAAAAAATTTAATTTTTACTGTATCGGTTCACAGACTGTGCAATTTTTCACATTTTAAAAAATTTGTCCCGTCTTCAAATCCAATAAGTTCGGTATTGCTCAAATATGAATTTCAAATAATAATTAGTATAATTTATTATTATTTAAAGTACGAAAAATTCCCAGTTGTTACATATTATATGTGATACACCCCCGACGAGGCGCAATGGTATAGTATGACGAGGCCATGCGTGAGAGACTGGTGGTAAAGAAACGACCGAAAACATCACATGTTGTATGAGTGGTTTTCCAGAGTACGTTTCCTAGACTGAAGATTTGCACCCTTCGTTAGGATGGTTGGATGTAAGCGCATTCCCTTTTTATCACAGTTAGAGATTATTGTGATGTTGATACATGATAACGATATTAGAATAACCATGCGTTGGTTATGTGATATGATTATTGATTGTGTATGTTTATATGTTCATGAGATGGTATGCATGCGGTAAATGAATGTGCTCTTAAACTAGTAACTATCACCAATATTTGTGTTGACATTTTAGTATCATCTTCAGATTTTGCTATGTTCATGATATAAGCTTTAGAGAGCGAATGATTAGATGGACCATAAGATTTCATTGCGAAAGAAGTTGCTTATTGATTTATCTTTCATTGTGAACTTGTTATTTGAATGATGCATTATGTGAGCGTTCATGTTTGTGTTTGAATAGATGTTATCATGACACGTTTGTGTTATGTTTTAATATATGTCATCTTTAGATTTTATTTCTCTATTGTGACGCCATTGTGTCGTAATAATATTCTATTTCTTCACGCCTTGCGATTCCGCCTTAGCGGGATGTGACAACTAAAACACGCAGTTTAATAAAAGTATCACTTTTCAGTTTTCTCTCTCTTACTTTTTACACATAGACAGTTTTACTTTTAACCAATTAGATTACAACTTATTTATTGTTTGTAATAATATTTTCACGTGAGGCTAATATGGTAAACTTAATCTACAGTCCTTATCTATTTTTGGAAGTGGACTATTAGTTCAAGACGTCCGAAAACACTAATAGTATACTAAACTATAATTTCGGGATAAAGAAATATACATATTAGAATAATTTACATTAAATCGCAAAAAAATATTATCACTTAACTCATATTTTATTTTAACTCTCGTGCGTGTATGGGTATTAAAACTAGTGAGTATATATATAATATTCGTAATTTATAATGTAGTTGTAGTATAATAACTTGGTGCAATTTGTAAAATAACATTTATTTTGAAACGAAAAAAATATATCATACCGAATCATGGGGACTAAGAGATCTAGGTACAATACGCCATGGGAGGCGTTTTCCCCACTGCACAAGACGACAACGCCAACCCTTACACCGTGGCCCGCGTTTGGTGAGTTGCTTCAAGATTCCCAACTGACACCATAGGCGAAAACGTGAGATCGCGACGCGACAACTATACCACCTATTGCGTTTTTTTTTTTTGCCTCTTCATGCTTTTTTTTTATCGTGCGCTTTTTGTTCTGAGAAGGGTGGCTGAGGAAGAAGCAAGGGGCGGCTAAGGAAGAAAGAGGAAGAGGGCGTAGAGATTTGGTGAACTTAGGGTTAAAGAGTTTTAATATTGAAATTTTGGTTGTTAGGGCTTGATTTATGAGTTAAGGGTGTGTTTGGTATCCGGTGTTCCTCCCCTCAATTTGAATTTAGACTCAAATATGTTGTTTGGTGTGAATGGTGACTTGAAGTGAACCCACAAGAAACCACAAACTCAGAGGTTTAGCAAAAGTAAACAAGTGGGATGAGATGTTGAAAAGTCAAATAATTTTCTTTAAAATTTATGATGTGGCATATTATGATCATACAATTTATTTATTTTACATAAACAATTACTTTTAGATCTAAGTTCTTTTGGATACTAAAGTTTTCTAAGATACAAGGGGACTCATCCCCACCTTCCATCTTCATCTCATCCAAGGGATGAGATTAGATCCCCAATTTATACTGCAGGAGTATTTTTGTCTTTTCACCTCAGGATATATATATATATATATATATATACATATATATATATATATATATATATATATATATATATATATATATATATATATATATATATATATATATATATATATATATATATATATATATATATATATATATATATATATATATATATATATATATATATATATATATATATATATATATATATATATATATATATATATATATATATATATATATATATATATATATATATATATATATATATATATATATATATATATATATATATATATATATATGTATATATATATACGCTTTAACAAACACGTTCCACTATTCTTTCTTCTTCCCGGATCAACTGGTACTTTCTCTCTCTAGGTTTCTCTCTCTAGATCTACTGTTTGATAAGAGTGCTTATTAATAATCTTATAAATAAGCGTATTTAATAATCCGATCGACTAATAAGCTTATTAATCGACCGGATTATTAAATACGCTTATTTATAAGCTTATTAACTATCCGATCGATTAATAAGCTTATTAATCGATTGGATTGATTAATAAGCTTATTAATCAGCTTATTAATCGATCGGATTGGTTAATAAGCTTATTATATATCTGATCGATTTTTTTAATTGAATTCGACGATAATCTTATTAATAAGTTGTGATTCTTTTAGGTTTTAGATAAGCTTTTTATGGATTATGAATTTCAATTGAATTTGTTGATTTTTTATGATATATGAACTAAGAGGAGGGTGTTTGATTTTCATGAATTGTTGTTTTTTTTTTCGAGTTGCTCAGGTTTGATGATGGATTCGAGCGATTTTAGTGGTCGTAATGGTGTTGTTGATCCTTCTATGTCGGTTTCGACTAGTGATCAGACTAGTGTCGATCAAGGTTTGGATGTACCATCCGAAAGCGTTCTTCATAGTCTTGCGGATGAGATTTCTGCATATGAACAAGACGGTGATGAAGCGGAAGCTGTTAAGAGTAAGTTTTTTAGTTTTTGTTGAGCTGGGTATATGTTCCCAATGTTTCATATATGATAGCAACATATCAAATATGATGTTTTCATTTTTACATAGATATGATAGCCATGTATCATATATGATAGCGATTTATCATATATGATCTCTAATTTTATATATATATATGATGTACCATGTATCATATATGATACATGGTACATCATATATGATACATGTCTATCATATATGATGTTTACATGATATATGATATGTTTTTTTAGTATTTGTTATCATATATGTTTTTTCTAGTATGATTTATTGTTGTTTATTGTTTATATGTTTTTTGTAGAGATGAATGCTGTGCGAACTCCTGAGTCGTATACCACTCATTACAACTTTGATATTCCTGGTGGTACTGTTTACTACATTCCGAAAGTGCCTACCAAGTTCTTACTTGTGAAAGGGAACAAGTACGATTCAGTTGAGCATTGTATTGATGCTTATAGGAAGTATGCGGTAAAACTTGGTTTTGTTGTTAGGAAATCGTGACAAAAAAGGTTAAGGAGCGGGATTGTGAAGCAAAACTATTTGGTTTGAAATAAAAAGGGTTCCCCTAAGGATATATATGTAGACACCCTAGATTTGGAGAATGGTTACAACCAAATGAGGCATTCAAATCTACATATCACCGGTTGTAAAGCTCGTGCTGTGTTTGACATGATCCCTGGTACAACGAAGTTCAAGTTGAGTATATTTGATACTATCCACAATCATGAGCTTGAACGTGAGGAGTACAAGCATCAGTCTATGAATCAAAGATAATTAACATACACGGAGCAAGTGTTTATTGTCAAGGCTGCGAGTGTGAATATCGGTGCTACAAGAGCTCATCACCTTCTGACCAGGATCAAGGGTTCTTATCTGCTCGTTCACGGTACTACCGTTGACTTCAAGAACTTCTTCCGTAGAGTCAACTGTTACATCGAGTATTATGGCGTGCAAATGTTGATAAACAAGATGGAGAAGAGGAAGGAGTACGTTCTGATATTTCTTTTGATTATTTGGTTAACAAGGCTGAGCTTATTGGCATATTCTGGGCTGATGAAGTGTCCAAGTATAACTACAAGGAGTTTTGTAATGTTGCTCTTTTGATGATACGTTTAAGACAAACAAGTACAAAATGGTATTTGTTCCTTTTACGTCGATTGACAACCATAGGAAGTGTGTTACAGTTGTTGTTGGTTTGCTCAAGTTCGAGACCATGGAATCCTATGTTTGGTTACTTAAAGCCTTCATCAAAGCGTTTGCTAAAGCCCCTAGTATAGTAGTCACTGGTCAAGATAAGGCGATGAGGAATGCCATTGAAGCCGAGTCTGTTGGTACAAAGCATAGGCTGTGCATGTGGCAAATCACGCCGAAGCTTCCAGCGAAGGTACTTTTTTAGACTAGTATCATATATGATGAAGTAGCATCATATATGATGTTTGAGTAGTATCATATATGATGAAGTAGCATCATATATTATGTGAGAAAAGAATTTGATTCAAAGCATTTGGTTTTTGTATGTTAGTGGTTTTGTTATCATACTTGATAGTTTTGATTCATTTTACCTTTTGGACCCTTTTTTTGTAGATATGTGAGAAAATATACAACAAGACGAATTTTAGAGAGAAGTTGAACTTGATTGTGTGGAACATGTACATTGGTCCCGAGGATTTAGATACCAGATGGGGTGATCTGATGACAGAGTTTAATTTGAAGGAACACAAGTGGGTGACGAAGATGTATAATATGCGTTCAACTTGGATCCCTGCTTATTTTTCGGACTCGTCGTTGTGTGGATTGATGAGGACTACGTCTAGATCAGAGAGCGATAATTGTTTCTTCTCCCACTTTACCAATTCTAGCACGACGCTTATGAACTTTATGAATTGCTTTGAGACGGCGATGGAGAATCAAAGGAGCGTTCAAGAGAGAATAGACCATAATACAATAGATACTGTTCCGAAGTTCAAGACGCTACTCAAGATTGAGAAACATGTTACAATGGTTTACACTCGTACTCTGTCTGAATTGGTTCAGAAAGAGATTTTTGTTGGATTGTGGTATTGCCAGATAGATTCTAAGAGTGTGGCCGAGGGATCCGAGGTTTCTGTTATTAGAGTGAGGCATTTTGTTTATGAAGAACCTGGTAAGAAGAACAAGAAGAAGACGAAGGATAAGATTTCTGATAAGGCTAAAGTTGGTGAGTCTTCTAAGGATATGAAAGAGAAGGAAATGACAATGATAAGGAGAAAGAGAACGAAGATGATGAGATTGATATGTTTACCAGAGAATATGGGTTGTACAAGGTATGTGATTTATTGGTTGATATAAATTTTTACTTTTTTTAATATATCATATATGATAAGTACATGTCATCATATATGATATTGTTCTTATATGTCTTTATCATATATGATATTCACTCCTTTTTTGGTTTATTTTTTCCAGGTCTTGCGCAACATTGATGATGGTTAAGTTATTTGTACATGTCAGTTGTTTATGAGGGTTGGGATATTATGCATGCATATTTTTTGCGTGTTAAAGAACGCCAACATCAAGATGATCCCTCAACAATACATTCTTAGGCAATGGACCAAGAAGCTCATCCCTGCTACATTGAGGAACAGGAGGAATAGTTATGAGGAGAAGAATGTTGTTGTCGATAATTATGCGAGCGAGGCGAAATCTATTGTTGATCACTGTGTGCATTTGTTGAGCAAATACGAGCCTAGGTTGGGTGATTTTGTTGATAAGTTGAAGCAGCTGAAGATAGATGTTGAAGTGGATTGCCCGAATCCCCCATCTAAGAGGAAGGTTGACTGTTTGGAGCAGCTTGTTGCTTTCTCTCATTGTCACACCCCGCCTTGGCGGAATATGGGGCGCGACGTATGGATATCATCACAATATGGCATGTCTATAGAGATAACTATATGAAATAAGAAATGTCATAAAATGGTGACACAAATGTCATGACAATATCTCAACAAATGCAGGAGTCTAGGTAAGTAGGTTACAGTCCTACCACTTACCCAAGACAAACAATAAATATAAACCAAACAAACATATAGGTGCCGACATGTATCACGTATCAAAAAAACATAAAGGTAATTTAAGAAGGAACGGGATCTCCTTCTATATGCAATCCTAAGGCATCCAAATCTAGCCTCTTCTATCCTCAAGCTTAACCACATTCTCACCTGAAAGAGACACTAAAACACGTCAACATAAAGTTGGTGAGAGTCATAGGTTTAGACTCAAACGCCAAAATCACACCATAAGCTGTGAGTAACAACCATCAACAAAATAACATATGGACAATGTGTTACAAGTATGCATTAACAACTAACATTCAAGATCAATCATTCCAAACCAAATCCAAGGCTCCCAGCCTTACCAAACATCATGGTACCATAGATGATCACACTATGTACCTATCCCAAGGCCCCGCCTTGTCACTATCCATTGGTCCCATAGATGATCACACTATGTACCTCTCCAATCCAAATCATACACAAACAAGAATCACATAGCAGTTAATCACATAATGTACACACAAGTCCATCTCAAACCTTAAAAACATTCACAGCATCAATTTATAAATAACTCAACACAGTGTCTCTTCCATCCCATCTGGAAGTCAAAATCAATAGTAAACATGGGACTATGAAACTCACCTGATTGAGCTTCCCCAAACATCTGCGCACTAGAAAAAAGCTAACAACCAAAAACACAAAATCAAAACATTGAACCAAACGCTAAAATGGTTCATCAACCTATGATGGACATCTAACCTTCTCCCATAATATATACCTCATATATATGCTCTAATCATCTCATTACACCCCTCTATAAAGCCCTTAACTCGTTTTACTTCATAACACATCCCTTTAACATTTTATCAAAAACAGTCCCAGTTTTAGGTCTCCAAACTATAAGCCAAACACCCACCTAAACACACCCATGATCTCTGTAAAGGGAATATTGATGCCCTTAAATATGTTAGGTAACATCTCCCACTTGACCCAACCTTAAAACTACTGTTAAGGCCCGATATATATATATACTTTTGTCATTCCAGATTTACTGATTTTAAACATACAAAACGTTTGTTTTGATTAAGGGGTCTTACCCTAAAACACAACCTTAGCCCAAGTTCATATATTTTCTATAATATATAAACCATCTCTCATGTTCGTTAGAAGATCCCAATGCAACCCTAAGTACCCCAAACAACCCAATACTTAAAAAGAAAACAGGCTGACTTCAAAACTGTTTTGACCTCCGACTGTTGTCACATGTTTTTCACCCACTTCCCTACCTCCAATTTAGTTCTAGTTTCTTGCATTGGAAAGCCACTTCAATTACCTTTTCAGGGATACTTGGATCGTAAAATAAGAGTTTGTAGAACTCTCAATATGATCAAAACAATTGACTCAAAATTCTGCCCAGTTTTTAAAAACGGGTTTAATCAAATCAACCTCATTAATTAACCCTAATCCCTCTAATTACAAGCCCTAATTTATGTAATCATTATAACACCATTAATATAACATTAATTTACTGTTTTTAAATTAAACCCTAACCTAAATCCATCATAAGATGATTATATAAACATTAAAAATAATTAAATTAAAAAGGGATTTGAAGGTTTTACCTTAGATTTAATGGAAACCAAGATTTTTATGAAAAACCCTAATTTTCTTTAATGATGCCGCGACTCAAAACCCCAGGAGAAAAGAAAATATGATTTTTGATTTATTAGAAAACCTTATATAGTGTGTTCACAAATCCTAGTCCAAGTAGAAGCCCACTTTCCATTTTTTCCCCTTCCTTTTTCTTTTGATTCGTCCAAACCGACCCATATGCCCCCTAATTTCGTTTTTTTATATTTTATTATTAATTAATATCTTATTAATATTAACTTAACTTTCCTTAATTTATTTCAGCTCCTAAAGCCTCCAAAACCTCAAAACCGTAAAACTAGTCAAATTTACGCGTTTTACCGTAAAAGACGTAAAATATACACTTTTATAAAAAATCTCAAATATTGAAATAAACTTTATAACTAAGTCCTAAATGACTTAAAACCATCCCGAAAAATATCCATATGACTAATTACCTCATCCGAGACCTCCAAATGCTAACCGTAAATCGTAAAAATACGATTTTCTATAATACATATACGTATATGTAAAACCACCAAATAACACCATCTCATTTCATAGTCACTACATTGTGAACTCATGAACATTAAATCATCACACATCGTTTCACTCACAAGGTACCCCGTACTGGAAACGATATCCAAACCACAATCTATACACACCAATAAGCACATAAACACGTAAAGACACGTAACTAGCACAAAATAAGACTAAGTGACGAACCTCAAAACCAGGGTTGTCACATCACTCCCTCCTAATAGAAATCTCGTCCCGAGATTTACTCCTTAGGATCAAACACACAGACAACAAATCACATGAGGATACTTGTTCTAAACGAACTCCCCTCATTTCCACGTGAACTTTAGTTCAAGTTTCAATATACCACATATACAAACCAAAATACTCATTGCCAAACTCTTGACCTCATAGTCAATAAATCTCACAGACGACTCTTTGATAAAACAAAGACTCTTATTAGCACAAATCCCGAATAACCGTACATGCAAATATGCATTCTCAAACAAAATTTACCAATCTTAACACATGAAATATATCATATATACCACTCATTTCCCCCAAGTAATTCTATGCTCATAAGCTACTGGTCCGATCTTTCCAAAGATCATAAATGGACCTACAAAACTCTACATCAACTCTTCCATTTTACCAAAACATACCACCCGTTACTATAGGTGAAACTTCCTACATAACGTTGTCACTAACTCTAGTGGTTTCCTCCTTTTCTACATAGCATCCCTTGTTGCTCTCATTCTGTCCACAAACACCATTACCACATTAGTAGCCTCTTTTACCAATTCTAGTCCACAATGGTGACAACTCATCCTATCCTTTCATATAGTGCCTCAAATGGCATTTATCGACTTCTAGTATGATAATCATCATTATATGAAAACTCAGCCATCGCTAATGAGTTTCCTAACCCCCTCTAAATCAATCACTCATTCCCTCAGTGTAACTCCTAAGGTTGTATAAATATCTCACTTTCCTATCCTTTTCCAGTTAGCCGGATATACTCATATCCAATCATGTTCATCAACTCCCTTTAGTCCGTACTCCAAACTACTTAAAATTCCAATTTCCTTACAAAGTGACCTATGACGGTCTTTCACATATCCATTAGTTCTTCCAATCCAAATCAACTTATGATCTATACACATCATCAAAAGGACGGTTATCTCAGTTAGACCAAGCCCTTCGTCCCTATGGCATATCACACCTATAACTCCTCATCCATTCGATTATCGATACTAAGCCTCCCAAACATTCAGTATAGGTCAGTGCCATTTCCTTTTCCACACTACGACAGTATTAGCCTGCGTTGTGCTTTAGTCTATTCATTAGGCTCTACCAAAGTTTTACCTTCGGTTCCTATCTCGACCTATTTTATTCTTGCTTCGCTTCTATACACACTTCCTTCTTTTTCCTCAACTCATACCATACATCACAATGTGATGCTTCCCATCGTTTCTTCCCTTGCCATAACCCTTCATAAGGCATTGCATACATATTAGGCTAACTTTTACGCAAAACCCTCCATTCTATCACATCCGTACGCAATCCTTCCAACTTCTCAACTACATGACTTCTCATTCCTCTTGAAATATGAGATGAATTAGTCAGTCTATCGACTATCACCCAACTCTCGTCGTACTTATCCCTCCACCGCAATATGTATCCCTTCCACCAACTTCGTCCTCACATCTCCCTTTCTAAGATACTCCTAGTCTACGTCCCTTTTCTCCATATGATTGTCCAAGCCACACAACATACATGTTGACGCGTTCTCTGCTTTAGACAACTCAACTCGTACAACCTACATCCTTCATCCAAACCACCCTAATACGTCACTCATATAGTTCAAGTTCGTCTCAGCTTCACTTCATTCTTCTTATTCCATATCTCATCAACCATGCTTGCCTTTCCCAGATGGTACTTGGCCTTGCAATTTTATTCCATCAATTAACTCCACCCATCCTCTTTGCCAAATGTTCAATCAAGATGATTGAATATGTGTTGGAGACGTTCATGATCCGTATAGATCATTCTCCACGTCTCGTACACCAAATGCCTCTAGCATTCTAGGCAGATATAACAGTCCAGCTCCACTAACTAAGTCTATCTAGTTCTTCCAAATCTTCAGTTCCTGCAACGTATAAGTGACCGCCTTTCTTTGTCGTCCTCGTACGCGTCCAAATCCTTGCTCCGCGTATCATCATGCTTCGCGAATTCATCCAGTCCTTCCGATAATGCCAAGGTCGGCTCATTATCCAATCCACTTCTTCAGCCTCCAAAATGCTTCCTCATCCTTCTTCACTTCTCCCCTTGCTTGTTCCATGATATGTCATCATCTCTAACTACTCATCATGGTAAACTTATTACTAAAACTCACACTTGAAAATCTTACGTATGATTCCCTTTCCTAACAACTCCAGATGTCAAGATTTCGTCGATGCTCCCGATGACAACTCGTTTATATACGTTCATGCACACTCGGTTCATTGACTCCATGAAAACCGCTAGTGTTTTGGCGATGCCAAAATCATAACCGTAAACCCAAAGCGTTCATACAACATCCTTAGCAATTTCAACTACGTCCTCCTTGCACCCTCTCCTAGAAGCAATACGAATAAATTTCTACCTCGTTCTACTTGCAAAATGCTACACTCATCTTAAAAGACCGGTACTTCCTCTCATCGGACCACTCAACCTCTTTCCACATCCAATCTACTACTAAGCAACTCAACTTTTATCCGGCATTCCTTGCAATTTCTAACAGCTCTTGTTTTTAAATAACTCCATCAACGATTTGCCTTGGAAAGGCACTAACTACAACTCCTCTCACCTCATCTACTTGCTCTAATTATGGTTCTACCTCACAGTAATAGGATAACCTACTAAATTTTAGGAAATTTTTCAGAAACATACATGCCTTACGAACAATATCCCCTTCCAACATTCTCTATGACACGTTACTTGTGCCAATATCCATACATTTCACAAATCTCTATTCATCTCCCTTGGCACTCCTAATAGACCTCATGACCACATTAGTTCGTCTACGAACCTCTTTCCTCCCCCACTAAGGGTATTCCGACCGTTCTCTCATTGTCACCTACTTAAGCGTGTAGGCGCGACCAAGTCTTTCATATGACTACCTCAACGCTCTCGAACAATACGAAACCAAAACTACATCATGAATCCATCAGATACGATCAACGAATCAAACCAACGGATAACTAACGACATTTCACGTGCACCCGTTAAAACAAGTCAAAAACCATGAGACTCAAAAGAAAACTCAAACCCAAAACATGTATCAATTCAAAATGACCCATGACAACGAAAAATAATCCCAGAAACACCCAATGACAACCAAACATGTTACGCCCCGCGACATATTATTTAAACCGTGCAAAAGATCGACTTTTCCAAAAGAATATATATCTTTTTTTTATTATTACCTCCCACATCTATGTGACTCAAACCATCTACAAACAACCTTCTAGGCGATCTCAAAACTCAACCCAAAGACTAGGTATCTCGTGCACCCCAAATAAAAATAAACTACTATTCAAAACTCAACCTTGAATCCGACACTTGTACAACAATTCCGACCAATCCACTGACCTCCCATGACTATACTTTCGGAATATTTGAAAAGTACGTTCCGAGTACATAATTTTTGGCTTTTGAATCATCCAAAAAGCTTTAAAAACGAACAAGTTATGACCAAAAACAGTTTTATATTAATGAAAGATAAAATTGTATGTGAAATCTTCATAAACTCAATTTAACCTTGTATTAATAATTATAAATGACGTGAATCGGTTAAACCCAATTATATAAACTATGTAAGTAGAAAGAAATTTTACTTCACTTTATTTTAAAGAAAGTCTTTTAGAATTTGAAATAAATAAGTGTTGATTAAAATGAAATCTTATGTTACATCTTGTTTGAAACACGATTCCAACACCTTACCCTTATTTTACCGAATACAACCAGTTATCTAACCCTATAATAGATTTCCAAGTCCCCCTTTTTCTCAATATATACCGACCAAAAGAAATGTAAGACCCAACACAAAAGATTTCATTATCTCAAAAGAAATCCCAAGTTATTTTAGTAGACTTAAAACCAAGAACACCTTTTTAAAACGTACACGTGAAATACGAAACTCAAAGAATACGCTACAAGACACACTTCAAAAGATTCAAAACGTCGTTGAAACTCCACCAAACCCGAGCACTAATAAATTGTTTAAACACAAGAGAGCACTAGGTACGTTCAAGTTATAATAACTACTGAACGACCGTAAATCATAACATAATATCTATTAGTATATATATACATCCGCATATGTATACCTATCGAATCTCCCAAACATACTCGTTATCATACATGTCAAGTCAATCAATCGCTTTATACGCTCGTTTTTCTATACGAGTAATCACCATCTCACCGTGCCACAACAAGGCATAAAGCCCACCTCCAAAACCAAACCATATCGTGTGACCCCATAATCACACAACACAACTATAACCCAAAACATATAACACAAAAGAACAATAGCCATATCATAGGCATCCATTACATAAACCCATATATAATACGTATACCCAAATTCTATATCTCATCATATACAAGCATGTACTAACCCTCTTTCATGCAATCATACTTGAGAACCCATTGAAGTTGTGGTACTTGTATAACTATGTTGGCCACCATACTTATACAATTACCCTTCCTACAATGCACTACCTCCTATGATGACACTTATAAGAATCAATACAACATATAACACATAAATCCATCTACTCACATAAGCTCATAACCACATAAACAATAAAGTCCAGAACTCCATCTATTAAAATAACATAGTCGAACTCTTAAAATACATAAATCCATAGTCTAGCTAAAACAGCATAGACTAAATCCAAAACGAAAACATAATCAGTTATAAGTCATGTCGCCCATAAGAGTGGAAACAACATAAAATCCTTCATATCCACCTACTCCTACTAACTCGAACCACCACAGGATTCTTAGGGAACATGACTTAAACATCAAAAGAAAAATATTGTACCTCAGGTACATAAAATAACCCAACAAAAGATAGAAAACTACCATGTACCAAATTATGTACTATAATGTACAATTTAAGCAAAATACGACAATGACTAGCGTGGATGATTATGGTTCAACCCGCACTAGTCACAACCCGAAAAGAAAATAGCATGTGGCTAAGTATGAACTTACTATGGTTCAATTCATACTAGTAAAAACATCCCAATAAATAACATCCAAAGACATCAATTATTATAAAATGCACACATACTCCTATGACGCCTATATGCAGGGACCCTTAAGCTATAGACTAGGCTACGCGACTAGGCAACCTAATTCTCTATAACCATTGTCTTCGATACCATTCTGTCACACCCCACCATGGCGGAATATGGGGCGCGACGTATGGCTATCATCACAACATGGCGTGTCTATAGAGATAACTATATGAAATGTCATAAAATGGTGACACAAATGTCATGACAATATCTCAACAAATGCAGGAGTCTAGGTAAGTAGGTAACAGTCCTACCACTTACCCAAGACAAACAATAAACATAAACCAAACAAACATATAGGTGCCGACATGTATCACGTATCAAAAAAACATAAAGGTAAACTAAGAAGGAACGGGGATCTCCTTCTATATGCAATCCTAAGGCATCCAAATCTAGCCTCTTCTATCCTCAAGCTTAACCACATTCTCACCTGAAAGAGACACTAAAACACGTCAACATAAAGTTGGTGAGAGTCATAGGTTTAGACTCAAACGCCAAAATCATACCATAAGCTGTGAGTAACAACCATCAACACAATAACATATGGACAATGTGTTACATGTATGCATTAACAACTAACATTCAAGATCAATCATTCTAAACCAAATCCAAGGCTCCCAGCCTTACCAAACACCATGGTACCATAGATGATCACACTATGCACCTATCCCAAGACCCCGCCTTGTCACTATCCATTGGTCCCATAGATGATCACACTATGTACCTCTCCAATCCAAATTATACACAAACAAGAATCACATAGCAGTTAATCACATAATGTACACACAAGTCCATCTCAAACCTTAAAAACATTCACAGCATCAATTTACAAATAACTCAACACAATGTCTCTTCCATCCCATATGGAAGTCAAAATCAATAGTAAACATGGGACTATGAAACTCACCTGATTGAGTTTCCCCAAACATCCGCGCACTAGCAAAAAGCTAACAACAAAAAACAAAAAATCAAAACATTGAACCAAACGCTAAAATGGTTCATCAACCTATGATGGACATCTAACCTTCTCCCATAATATATACCTCATATATATTCTCTAAGCATCTCATTACACCCCTCTATAAAGCCCTTAACTCGTTTTACTTCATAACACATCCCGTTAACATTTTATCAAAAACAGTCCCAGTTTTAGGTCTCCAAACTATAAGCCAAACACCCACCTAAACACACCCATGATCTCTGTAAAGGGAATATTTATGCCCTTACATATGTTATCTAACACCTCCTACTTGCCCTAACCTAAAAGCTACTGTTAAGGCCCCAATATATATATATATATATGTACTTTTGTCATTCCAGATTTACTGATTTTAAACATACAAAACGTTTGTTATGATTAAGGGGTCTTACCCTAAACCAAAACCTTAGCCCAAGTGCAGATAATTTCTATAATATATAAACCATCTCTCATGTTCGCTAGAAGATCCCAATGCAACCCTAAGTACCCCAAACAACCCAATACTTAAAAAGAAAACAGGCTGACTTCAAAACTGTTTTGACCTCCGACTGTTGTAACCTATTTTTGACCCACTTCCCCACCTCCAATTTAGTTCTCGTTTCTTGAATTGGAAAGCCACTTCAATTACCTTTTCAGGGATACTTGGATCGCAAAATAAGAGTTTGTAGAACTCCCAATATGATCAAACAATTGACTCAAAATTCTGCCCAGTTTTTAAAAACGGGTTTAATCAAATCAACCTCATTAATTAACCCTAATCCCTCTAATTACAAGTCCTAATTTATGTAATCATTATAACACCATTAATATAACATTAATTTACTGTTTTTAAATTAAACCCTAACCTAAATCCATCATATGATGATTATATAAACATTAAAAATAATTAAATTAAAAAGGGATTTGAACGTTTTACCTTACATTTAATGGAAACCAAGATTTTTATGAAAAACCCTAATTTTCTTGAATGATGTCGCGACTCAAAACCCCAGGAGAAAATAAAATATGATTTTTGATTTATTAGAAAACCTTATATAGTGTGTTCACAAATCATAGTCCAAGTAGAAGCCCACTTTCCATTTTTTTTCCCCTTCCTTTTTCTTTTGATTCGTCCAAACCGACCCATATGCCCCTAATTTCGTTTTTTTTAATATTTTATTATTAATTAATATCTTATTAATATTATCTTAACTTTCCTTAATTTATTTCAGCTCCTAAAGCCTCCAAAACCTCAAAACCGTAAAACTAGTCAAATTTACGCGTTTTACCGTAAAAGACGTAAAATATACACTTTTATAAAAAATATCAAATTTTGAAATAAACTTTATAACTAAGTCCTAAATGACTTAAAACCATCCCGAAAAATATCCATATGACTAATTACCTCATCCGAGACCTCCAAATGCTAACCGTAAATCGTAAAAATACGATTTTCTATAATACATATACGTATACGTAAAACCACCAAATAACACCATCTCATTTCATAGTCACTACATTTTGAACTCATGAACATGAAATCATCTCACATCGTTTCACTCACAAGGTACCCCGTACTGGAAACGATATCCAAACCACAACCTATACACACCAATAAGCACATAAACACGTAAAGACACGTAACTAGCACAAAATAAGACTAAGTGACGAACCTCAAAACCAGGGTTGTCACACTCATCAGCCGGTATGTTTGGTTGATAATCTAGGACTCGCAAGCCCTAGAGGACGTCCAGTGCGTCAAAAGCTGCGTATTAAAGGTGCAAAAGAGAAAGCTATTGAGAAAAGCAAGAGGCACAAGAATTCATGTTCGGTGTGCGGAGGTACTGATCATAACAAGAGGACTTACACTGTTAAGCGATTGGAGAAAGTCGTTGCCGAGGATTCACCTGTTGCAGATGCAAGTACAAGTGGATGAAGTTGAATAAAAGATTTGTTTCTTCTAGGATTTTTTCCATTTTTTTTATTTTTGCAGTTTCTCAACATGTCATTATGATGTATGATACCATTTCTTCTTGATCACTTTGATTCATGAGAAGTTGTTTTGATACTCTTTTTTAAGTTTTTTTATTATCATATATGATATTAATGTATCATATATGATAAGTTGTCAACACATCATATATGATACGTATGTATCATATATGATAGTTTTTATGATACTAATGTTACATCTTTCTATAATGTCGTTTCCAGAGCAAAATGTTTTTACAAGTTTTTTCGGACTATCATATATGATACATAGTATAATATATGATAAGTTTTCATCTCATTTCATACATCTTATATGATACCTATGTATCATATATGATAGTTTTGTTTGTCATTATTCACATGTTTTTCAATATGCTTCTATTCTATAAGAAATGGAATACAAGAACAATATATAACAAACAAAAGATTCATCTTACTTCCATTCCATACTAGAAAATTACTGGTTGCAAGTTAAACAAGTTAAATCCACAAAATGCGATACATCATACTTTACCGCCAGCAACTTGTCTTCCCTACGATTCTATCCAAGTGTTCCAGTGGTACATCAGGGGTAGGCGACAAGACTCGGGGGTAGTCAGACTAATGGATGCCTATTAACTGGTCTACGATCTACGACTAGTTGATGCCAAGCTTAGAGAAACCCACCATGGGTTCTCCTACATGCCACGTAATCCTTTTCCCATTGGATAAGCTATGCAGCTGCTTCTAAACTAAATCAGTTCGCTAATCTTTTTGCCTAGCCTAATGTTCCAGTGGGTTAAGTGTTAAAGCTTATTAAGGTAGGTGACATGAATCAGGGGTAGTCGGACTAATGGATGCCTATTAACCGATCCACGATCTATGACTAGTTGACCCCAAGCTTGGAGCAACCCATCATGGGTTCTCCTACATGCTACGTACACCTTTCCTAACGGATAGGCTAACCAAAGCAAAAGTCTTTAAAACAAAACTAAATTATTACAGATAGAATTAAAAATAAAGCCTTAAAACTATTTTTTGTTTCTACCTTTTGAAGTGTTCAGATGGCGCTCTTGGCAACATCCCTTTGTTGTTCTTCTATCCTCCTTTTAATAGCATCGTTCACTACCTTGCGCTTTGCGGGTTGCATTTGGTATTTTTTTGCAAATTCGTATGCTTCTGTACTTACGGCATTCCTCGAAGCATTCTTCTCATGTGTCAAGATCTTCGCTGCGAACCTGAATCTGAGCTTCAAGATCTCTCTCCTTTATTCTTTTGGGTCAGTGGGGAAGTCTAACACCCATGTTTTAGCATTTTCCCCGTTGTAGTGCTCCATGTGCATCATGACAAAGATACCACAATCAATGTCATTATGCATGTTACCCCAGTTTGGTCTTGTGATAGTATGCTTCTTGAATGCTTTTGCTTTCTTGTGTGGAATGCTCTCTAGGTACATGGAGAACATGTTGAACAGCAACACAAGTCGAATTTTATCATATATGATTTGTTAGTTTGTAAGTTTTTAAGTTATTAAGTTTATCATATATAATGTGTTAGTTTATCATATATGATGTTCAAGTTTTATCATATTATTGAGCTTATTGATTTAGTGACTTACTAGTATTTCACAAAAGTCTTTGTATTTTGCTTCAAAGGAAGCCATTACTTGTGAATTGTCGATGATTGATACAACTCCATTTTTTAGATTGAAGACAACTGAGTAATAGTGTTGATAAGAGATCACAGGGAAGAATGCCTACATAGTTTCATATTGTTATATTTTCTGAATGTATTGTAATTAATAATAATTTTTAATGGAGTCAAGTTTTTACCAGGTCTAATTCTTTCATTTTCAGCAATTCGTCGTCTTCTCCCAATGCGATTTACATGTTTTCTTCAAAAGCTTTGAATTGCTTGGCGACTTCATAATTTCCATTCTCTATCTTCCAATCAAATATGCTTAAAGTATGTTTTGCGTAATCAAGAACAAGATATATATCTTTTTAGTTTCTGGACGTAATTTTTTTAATCATATATGATATAAGATATAGATACTTACAATCATTGTTGTTATAAAATACTGTTTCTTCTTGTTATCGCCCGTGAGTGTATGCTCTTCAAAGTTCAGTATCTGTGAGTATGTATCGATTACTGCTGCACCCACTTTCAAACCTGGTGCTAGTGTCTCCATGTTATCTCTGACGCACGTATGCCTCCCGTCTTTGGTTTCGAATATGAAATCTATGCGATGCAAAAAACATAGTTCAGGTATTTTTTTTATCATATATATATGATGCTTCTTTAATTACAAATGAATATTTTAGTATGTTAGTTGTTACTTACAGGTCTGCTTTAAGCATCGAGAACAAGCTCTCTCCGATCATCAACTCATCTTCCTCCCCTTTGGTGGTGCTTTCTTGTTGATGTAGTTCAAAACAAGCAATCGCGATGGATTTTTGGATTTTTTTGCTGCCTTGTCTTCTTCCACCAGTTTTAGTATCTCTTTCGGTGTTGTCTCAAGAGTCTTTGCTATCTGGGAGAATGATGGTGTCATTCTCTGAGATTTTCCTTGCTTTGTTCCTCTTGTTATTCTTTTCGCCTTCTCGTCTTCCTCCTGATGTTTCTTTTGGCTTTCAACAACCTTGCACTCTAACTCTAAGAAGTAATTATTCATTGTTAGCCTCAAAATATTGATTCAAACAAGAATGATCTGTCATAGGTTTATTATGTACCGTTTATTAGAAGGTTGTAATTGGTAGTCAAATAGTCGTGACAATACGGGCTTGATGGCTAGCTTAAAAGGCCTCTTTCGAGGTACTAAGCATTTATTCAAGCCCGACCCAAACAATATAGTCCATAGAAAGCCCACATGTAGGCGGACTATATAAAGCCCTTCCTAGCATGTTAGGAAGTGTTAGCCATTTCATTTTTCAATCTAATCCTCCTTAAGTTTCACACACTTCTCTCTACTTTCTCTCTCTACTCTCTCTCTCTAAATTTCATCTCTTTTCTTATTTATTTCTTTAATCCATCATCATAAATCATGGGACAACAATTGGTATCAATTGCCACGGGGTAGATTAGTGATTGGTTTCGGTTTTTCTTTTTGTGTTTGTGTGTTCTTAGCATCCTAAACCCCATCTTTTCAATTTTTTTCTGTTTTTCGTGCTCTAAATCTTTATAGAAATCTCCTACATAGTTGTGGTAGGGATTTGGGATAGTTGTTTGGTGAAAAACTCAAAATTTTTTGGTCTTTTGGCTCGATTTAGGCGAAAAAGTACGTTTTTCTTTGCATATTGCAGAATCTTTCTCCAATATTGCGGAATCTTTCACATATATTCTCGCAATATTTAGGGTTCAGGAATTGCATTATTGCGAGATCTTTTGGTCAGGGTTATTGCGAGATCTTTGTTGTATAACAGTTATAGCGAGATCTTTGTTATATATAGTTATTGCGAGATCTTTGTTGTATAACAGTTATTGCGAGATCTTTGTTGTATAACAGTTATTGTGAGATCTTTGTTGCATAACAGTTATTGCGAGATCTTTTTCGTATAAGGATTATTCCGAGATCTTTGACTAAAGTTATTGCGAGTTCTTTTTGGGTATCAAGTTATTGCGAAATCTTTTGTGGTTTCAGATTATTGCGAGGTATTTGGGTTTGAATTATTCTGAGATCTTCTAAGGAGAATCATTCCGAGATTTTCAAAAAACGTGATTTCGAAATTTTTGTGCATTATTTGGTCTTGGAATTTTTTGGTTTCCTAAGAACACATTATTAGGGGATTTCAACTACTTTTCTCTTCAACAACAATCAATACAACATCTACTTAAGATCCGTATTCATTTCACCATTTCAGAGATTATCGAGATGGATTCTACTACAGATTATCGTGTGACGAACAACAACATCATAGTAGCGGGTAACAAAGAGAGACCACCAATACTCGTGTCTGGTCGATATGCACAATGGCAATCACATTTTATTTGATATCTTGATACTAAACCAAATGGTGATGTTCTACGTCGTTGCATCAAAGAAGGACCCTATACTCTCACTACAATAACCAATCCTGCAACGCCATCAACCGAAACGACGCCAGGTGCCGATGCGCAGAATATTAAGGACACATATGAGAAAACTACGAAAGAGAACCGTGCTTGGATTGATGCAAAGAAGGAAGCAATCTATCTGATTCCAAGTGGGATTGGGGATGATATCTACTCAACGGTCGATGCCTGCTCTACTACAAAAGAAATGTGGTTTCCCATTGAACGCTTGCAACAAGGAGAATCACTTAACAAGCAAGATGTCAAAACAAACTTGTTTTGGAACTTTGGAAAGTTTACTTCATTGGATGGAGAAATCAGTTGATTCATATTGCTCCAGATTCTACAAGATGATGAATGACATGACACGAAACAACTTGGAAGTCTCCACCATGCAAGTCAATGTGAAATTCCTATAGAAACTTCAACCAGAGTGGACATGTTTTGTAACTTTGGTGAAACAATATAATAAGTTAGACGAGGTCAACTATCACACGCTCTTTGACATTTTGAAACAATTTCAAAATGAGGCAAATGAACTTCAAGCTGAACGGGTAGCAAAGACTGCTAAGCCACTTGCTTTGGTGTCTACCACTAAACATTATCAAAATCATAGCTCTCGTGTTCTAAAGTCATACGCTAATTGTCACACCCCACCATGACGGAATATGGGGCACGACGTATGGATATCATCACAACAATAGCGTGTCTATAGAGATAACTAAATGATATAAGAAATGTCATAAAATTGTGACACAAATGTCATGACAATATCTCAACAATGCAGGAGTCTAGGTAAGTAGGTAACAGTCCTACCACTTACCCAGGACAAACAATAAACATAAACCAAACAAACATATAGGTGCCAACAGTATCACTAGATAAATAAACAAACAAAGCTAAGAAGGAACGGGGATCTCCTTCTAAATGCATATCCTACGCTCTCCGAATCCTAGCCACTTATGTTCTCAAGCTTAACCATAATATCTCCTGAAAGAGACACTAAAACGCGTCAACATAAAGTTGGTGAGAGTCATAGGTTTAGACTCAAACGCCAAATCAGTTACAAGCTGTGAATAACAAACACCAATACAATAACATATGGACAATGTGCTACAAGTATGCATTAACAACTAAAAATTCAAGATCAAACATTTCAAACCAAAATCCAAGGCCCTCAGCCTTACCAAACATCATGGTACCATAGATGATCATACTATGTACCTATCCCAAGGCCACTACCTTGTCATTAACCATTGGTCCCATAGACGATCACGCTATGTACCTATCCCAAGGCCACTACCTTGTCATTAACCATTGGTCCCATAGACGATCACGCTATGTACCTATCCCAAGGCCACTACCTTATCATTAACGATTGGTCCCATAGGCGATCACGCTATGTACCTATCCCAAGGCCACTACCTTGTCATTAACGATTGGTCCCATAGGCACCCATACACCTATGTACCTTTCCAATCCAGATCATACACAAACAAGAATCACATAGCAGTTAATCACATAATGTACACACAAGTCCATCTCAACCTTAAAAAGATTCACAGCATCAATTTATAAACAACTCAACACAGTGTCTCTTCCATCCCATCTGGAAATCAAAATCAAAAGTAAACATGAGACTATGAAACTCACCTGATTGAGCTTCTCTAAGAGTCCGCACACTAGCAAAAGCTAACAAACCAAAAACACATAATCAATACACGAACCAATCACCAAGATGGCTCATCAACCTATGATGGACATCTAGCCTATTCCCATATAATTACCTCATTGTTAAGTTCTAATCACCCTATTACCCTTCCTTAACAAGTCCCTAACTTGGTTAAGTTTAATAGCTATCTCGTTCATAATTTTACACAAAACAGTCCTAGTTTTAGGTCTCAAAACTTTAAGTCAAACGTCCACTTAAATATACCCATGGTTTCTGTAAAAGGAATATTCACACTTTTATACATGTTAGTTAAAACCTCCCACTTGCCCTAACCTTAAAGCTACTGTTAAGGCCCCGATATATGTGTATATATTGCTACCTATCCAGAATTCACTGATTTTAAACGTATGAAAAGTTCATTACCATTAGAGGGTCTTAACCTAAACAACAATCTTAGCCCAAGTGCAGATACTCACTAAACTATATAAAACATCTCTCATGTTCGTGAGAAGATCCCAATGCAACCCTAAGTACCCCAAACAACCCAAAACTTAAAAAGAAAACAGGCTAAATTCAAAACTGTTTTGACCTCCGATTGTTGTAACCTGTTTTGACCTCCGATTGTTGTAACCTGTTTTTGACCTACTTTCCGACCTCCAATTTAGTTCTCGTTTCTTGATTTAGAAATCCAACTCAATTACCTATCCAGGGCTAGTTTGATCGCATCTTGAATGTTCCTAGAACTCCAGATATGATCCAAACAATTGACTCAAAATTCTGCCCAGTTTTTAAAAACGTGTTTAACAAAATCAACCTCATTAATTAACCTTAATCCCTCTAATTACAAGCCCTAATTTATTTAATCATTAAAATATGATTAATATACTGTTTTTAATCAAACCCTAATCTAATCCATCATATGATCATAGAAACATTAAAAACATTTAATATGAAAAGGGTTAAGAAGGTTTTACCTTTGAATTAATAGAAGATGAAGAAATCCTAATTTTTGAAGAACCCTAATTGGCCACCATTGATGAATTTCGGCTAGGAGATTATGGAGGTAAAAAACCTGATTATTATGGTTATGAGTTGGGTTTGGTTAAGTCCTAAAGGCCCCCTAATCCCATTACAAGTCCATTGGGCCTGTTTTGGGCTTTTCCCTTCTTTCTTTCTTCTTTTGTGCGTCTAAAGCGAACCAAACACCCCTAAATTCGTTTTTTTATTTTTATTATTAAATATTATGTTATTAATATTACTTTAACTTTCCTTAATTTTTTTCAGCTCCTAAAGCTTCCAAAACCACAAAACCGTAAAACTAGTCAAATTTACGCGTTTTACCGTAAAAGACGTAAAATATACACTTTAAAAAAAAATCTCAAATTTTGAAATAAACTTTATAACTAAGTCCTAAATGACTTAAAACCATCCCGAAAAATATTCATATGACTAATTACCTCATCCGTGACCTCTAAATGCTAAACCGTAAATCGTAAAAATACGATTTTCTATAATACATATACGTATACTTAGAACCACCAAATAACACCATATCACTTCATAGTCACTACCATGTGAACTCATGAACATGAAATCATCACACATCGTTTCATTCACAAGGTACCCCGTACCGGAAACGATATCCAAACTACAATCTATACACACCAATAAGCACATAAACACGTAAAGACACGCAACTAGCACAAAATAAAACTAAGTGACGAACCTCAAAACCAGGGTTGTCACATCACTCCCTCCTAATATAAATCTCGTCCCGAGATTTACTCCTTAGGATCAAACACACAGACAACAAATCACACGAGGATACTTGTTCTAAAAGAACTCCTCTCATTTCCACGTGAACTTTAGTTCAAGTTTCAAAATACCACATATACAAACCAAAAACAATTAAACTCATTGCCAAACTCTTGACCTCACAGTCAATAAATCTCCTAGATGACTCTTTGATAAAACAAAGACTCTTATTAACACAAGTTCCGAATAACCGTATAGGCAAAATGCATTCTCAAACAACCTTTACCAATCCCAATACATGAAATGTATCATGTATACAACTCATTTCCCCCAGGTAAATCTACGCTCATAAGCTAATGGTCCGGTCTTTCCAAAGATCATAAATGGACCTACAAAACTCTACGTCAACTCTTCCATTTTACCAAAACGTACCACCCGTTACTATGGGTGAAACTCCCTACATAACTTTGTCCCTAACTCTAG
Organism: Glebionis coronaria; assembly: GCA_025667525.1. NCBI lineage: Eukaryota > Viridiplantae > Streptophyta > Magnoliopsida > Asterales > Asteraceae > Glebionis > Glebionis coronaria. Next base: position 347,997,998 of record CM046874.1, on the reverse strand, counting down.
TGGTTTCCTCCTTTTCTACATAGCATCCCTTGTTGCTCCCATCCTTTCCACAACCATCATTACCACATTAGTAGCCTGTTTTACCAATTCTAGTCCACAATAGGGACAACTCACCCTATCCTTTCATATAGTGCCTCAAATGGCATTTATCGACTTCTAGTTTGATAACTATCATTTTATGAAAACTCAGCCATCGCTAACGAGTTTCCTAACTACCTCTAAATCAATCGGTATAGGTCAGTGCCATTTCCTTTTCCACACTACGACAGTATTAGCCTGCTTGTGCTTTATTCTACTCATTAAGCTCTACCAAAGTTTTACCTCCGGTTCCTATCTCGACCTATTTCATTCATGCTTCGCTTCTATACACACTTCCTTCTTCTTCTTCAACTCCTACCATACATCACGATGTGATGCTTCCCATCGTTTCTTCCCTTGCCATAATCCTTCATAAGGCATTCCATACATATTAGGCTAGCTTTTACGCAAAATCCTCTATTCCATCACATCCGTACGCAATCCTTCCAACTTCTCAACTACGTGATTTTTCATTCCTCTTGAAATATGAGATGAATTAGTTAGTCTATCGTCTATCACCCAACTCTCGTCGTACTTATTCCTCCACCGCATTATGTATCCCTTTCACCAACTTCGTCCTTACATCGCCCTTTCTAAGCTACTCCTATCTATGTGGGAAGTATAGTATACGTCCCTTTCATCCCTATGATTGTCCGAGCCACGCAACATACAGGTTGACGCGTTCTCTGCTTTAGACAACTCAACTCGTGTAACCTACACCATTCATCCAAATCACCCTAATACGTCATCCATATAGTTCAAGTTCATCTCAGATTCACTTCATTCTTCTCAATCCATGTCTCATCAACCATACTTGCCTTTCCCAGATGGTACTTGGCCTTGCAATTTTCTTCCATCAATTAACTCCACCCATCACCTTTGCAAAATGTTCAATCAATATGATTGAATATGTGTTGGGGACGTTCATGATCCGTATAGATCATTCTCCACGTCTCGTACACCAAATGCCTCTAGCATTCTAGGTAGATATAACAGTCCAGCTCCACTAACTAAGTCAATCCAGTTCTTCCAAATCTTCAGTTCCTGCAACGTATATGCGATCGCCTTTCTTTGTCGTCCTCGTACACATCCAAATCCTTGCTCCACGTATCGTCATGCTTCGCGAATTCATCCGGTCCTTCTGATAATGCCAAGATCGGCTCATTATCCAATCCACCTCTTCAGCCTCCAAAACGCTTCCTCATCCTTCTTCACTTCTCCCCTTGCTGGTTCCCGGATATGCCATCATCTCTAACTACTCATCATGGTAAACTTAATACTAAAACTCACACTCGAAAATCTCACGTATAACTCCACTCCAGAACTAACACATAATTCTCCCCATCCCCCTTCTAAGATTTGAGTAGATCAAGATGTCGTCGATGCTCCCGATGACAACTCGTTTATATACGTTCATGCATACTCGGTTCATTGACTCCATGAAAACCGCTAGTGCTTTGGCGAAGCCAAATGCATAACCGTAAACCCAAAGAGTTCATACAACATCCTTAGCAATTTCAACTATGTCCTCCTTGCACCCTCTCTTAGAAGCAATACGATTAAATATCTACCTCGTTCTACTCGCGAAAAATTTACACGTATTCTATAAGACCAATACTCCCTCTTATCAGACCACTCAACCGCTTCCACATCACATTTACTACCAGGAAACTCAACTTTTATCCTGAATCTCTTGCAATTTCTAACCACTCTCTATGACGCGTTACTTGTGCCAATATCCATACATTATAAAAAAATCTCCATTCCTCTCCCTGGTACTCCAAAGAGACCATATATTCACATTAGTTCGTCTACGAAATTCTTCCCTCCCCACTAAGGGTATTCCGACCGTTCTCTCATGGCCACCTACTAAATCGTGTAGGCGCGACCAAGTCTTTTATATGACTACCTCAATGCTCCCAAACAATACGAAACCAAAACTACATCCTGAGTCCACCAGATACGATCGACAAATCAAACCCACGAACAACTAACGACATTTCACGTGCACCAGTTAAAACAAGTCAAAAACCACGAGACTCAAAAGAAAACTCAAACCCAAAGCGTGTATCAATCAAAATGATCCATGACAACGAAAAATAAACAAGAAACACCCAATGGCAACCAAACATAGTACGCCCCGCGACATAGTATTTAAACCGTGCAAAAGATCGACTTTTCCAAAAGAATATATATCTTTTTTTTATTATTACCTCCCACATCTATGTGACTCAAACAATCTACAAACATCCCTCTTGACGAACTCAAAACTCAACTCAAAAACTAGGTATCCCGTGCATCCCAAATCATAAAAATAAACTACTATTCAAACTCAACCTTTAACCCGACACTTGTACAATAATTTCGGCCAATATACTGACCTCCCATGACTATACATTCTGAATATTTGAAAAGTACGTTCCGAGTACATAATTTTTGGCTTTTGAATCACCCAAAAAGCTTTAAAAACGAACAAGTTATGACCAAAACAGTTTTATATTAATGAAAGATAAAATTGTATGTGAAATCTTCCAAAACTCAAATTAACCTGGTATTAATAATTATAAATGACGTGAATCGGGTAAACCCAATTATATAAACTATGTAAGTGGAAAGAAATTTTACTCCTCTTTATTTTAAGAAAGTCTTTTAGAATTTAATATAAATAAGTGTTGATTAAAAAGAAATCTTATGTTACATCTTGTTTCAAACACGACCCCAACACCTTACCCTTATTTTACCGAATACGACCAACTATCTAACCCTATACTAGATTTCCAAGTCCCCTTTTTCCATATACCAACCAAAAGGAATGTAAGACTCAACACAAAAGATTTCATTATCTCAAAAGAAATCGCAGGTTATTTCAGTAGACTTAAAACCAAGAACACCGTTTTAAAACGTACACGTGAAATACGAAACTCAAAGAATACGCTACAAGACACAGTTCAAAAGATTCAAAACTTCGTTGAAACTCCACCAAACTCCAGCACCATAAAACACGAACAAACACAAGGTACGTTCAAGTTATAATAACTAGTGAACGACCATATACCATAATTTAACACATAGTAGTATATATACATCCGCATATGTATACCTGTTGAATCCCCCAAACATACTCGTTATCATACACGTAAGTCAATCAATCGCTTTATACGTTCGTTTTTCCACACGAGTAATCACCATCTCACCGTGCCACAACAAGGCATAAAGCCCACCTCCAAAACCAAACCATATCGTGTGACCCCATAATCACACAACACCACTATAACCCAAAACATATAACACAAAAAGAATAATAGCCATATCGTAGGTTGCCATTACATAACCCATATATAATACGTATACCCAAATTCTACATCTCATCATATACAAGCATGTACTAACCCTCTTTCATGCAACCATACTTGAGAACCCATTGAAGTTGTGGTACTTGTATAACTATGTTGGCCACCATACTTATACAATTACCCTTTCCCCAATGCACTCCCTCCTATGATGACACTTATAAGAATCAATACAACATATAACACATAAACCCTTCTACTCACATAAGCTCATAACCACATAAACAATAAGATCCAAAACTCCATCTATAAAAATAACATAATAAAACTCTTGGAATACAGAAATCCATAGTCTAGCTAAAACAGCCTAGACTAAATCCAAAACAAAAACATAATCAATTATAAGTCATGTCGCCCGTAAGAGTGGAAACAGCTTAAAATCCTTCCTACCCATGTACTCCTAGTAACTCGAACCACCACACGATTCTTAGGGAACATGACTTAAACATCAAAAGAAAAATACTGTACCTCAGGTACATAAAATAACCCAACAAAAGATAGAACTACCATGTACCAAATTATGTACTATAATGTACAATTTAAGCAAAATACGACAATGACTTGTGTGGACGATTATGGTTCAACCCGCACTAGTCACAACCCAAAAAGAAAATAACATGTGGCTAAGTATGAACTTAGTATGGTTCAATTCATACTAGTCAAAACATCACAATAAATAACATTCAAACACATCAATTATAATAAAATGCACACATACTCCTATGACGCCTATATGCAGGGACCCTTAAGCTATAGACTAGGCTACGCGACTAGGCAACCTAATTCTCTATAACCACTAGCTCTGATACCATTCTGTCACACCCCACCATGGCGGAATATGGGGCATGACGTATGGATATCATCATAACAATAGCGTGTCTATAGAGATAACTAAATGATATAAGAAATGTCATAAAATGGTGACACAAATGTCATGACAATATCTCAATAATGCAGGAGTCTAGGTAAGTAGGTAACAGTCCTACCACTTACCCAAGACAAACAATAAACATAAACCAAACAAACATATAGGTGCTAACAGTATCACTAGATAAATAAACAAACAAAGCCAAGAAGGAACGGGGATCTCCTTCGAAATGCATATCCTACGCTCTCTGAATCCTAGCCACTTATGTTCTCAAGCTTAACCATAATATCACCTGAAAGAGACACTTAAACACGTCAACATAAAGTTGGTGAGAGTCATAGGTTTAGACTCAAACGCCAAATCAGTTACAAGCTATAAATAACAAACACCAATACAATAACATATGGACAATGTGCTACAAGTATGCATTAACAACTAAAAATTCAAGATCAAACATTTCAAACCATAATCCAAGGCCCTCAGCCTTACCAAACATCATGGTACCATAGATGATCATACTATGTACCTATCCCAATGCCACTACCTTGTCATTAACCATTGGTCCCATAGACGATCACGCTATGTACCTATCCCAAGGCCACTACCTTGTCATTAACCATTGGTCCCATAGACGATCACGCTATGTACCTATCCCAAGGCCACTACCTTGTCATTAACGATTGGTCCCATAGGCGCTCACGCTATGTACCTATCCCAAGGCCACTACCTTGTCATTAACGATTGGTCCCATAGGCGCCCATACACCTATGTACCTTTCCAATCCAGATCATACACAAACAAGAATCACATAGCAGTTAATCACATAATGTACACACAAGTCCATCTCAACCTTAAAAACATTCACAGCATCAATTTATAAACAACTCAACACAGTGTCTCTTCCATCCCATCTGGAAGTCAAAATCAAAAGTAAACATGGGACTATGAAACTCACCTGATTGAGCTTCTCTAAGAGTCCGCGCACTAGCAAAAGCTAACAAACCAAAAACACATAATCAATACACGAACCAATCACCAAGATGGCTCATCAACCTATGATGGACATCTAGCCTATTCCCATATAATTACCTCATTGTTAAGTTCTAATCACCCCATTACCCTTCCTTAACAAGTCCCTAACTTGGTTAAGTTTAATTGCTATCTCGTTCTTAATTTTACACAAAACAATCCCAATTTTAGGTCTCAAAACTTTAAGTCAAACGTCCACTTAAATATACCCATGGTTTCTGTAAAAGGAATATTCACACTTTTATACATGTTAGTTAAAACCTCCCACTTGCCCTAACCATAAAGCTACTGTTAAGGCCCAGATATATGTGTATATATTGCTACCTATCCAGAATTCACTGATTTTAAACGTATGAAAAGTTCATTACCATTAGAGGGTCTTACCCTAAACCACAATCTTAGCCCATGTTCAGATACTCACTACAATATATAAACCATCTCTCATGTACGTGAGAAGATCCCAATGCAACCCTAAGTATCCCAAACAACCCAAAACCTAAAAAGAAAACAGGCTGAATTCAAAACGGTTTTTACCTCCGACTGTTGTAACCTGTTTTTGACCTACTTCCCGACCTCCAATTTAGTTCTCGTTTCTTGATTTAGAAAGCCAACTCAATTACCTATCCAGGGCTAGTTTTATCGCATCTTGAATGTTCCTAGAACTCCAGATATGATCAAAACAATTGACTCAAAATTCTGCCCAGTTTTTAAAAACGGGTTTAACAAAATCAACCTCATTAATTAACCTTAATCCCTCTAATTACAAGCCCTAATTTATTTAATCATTAAAATATGATTAATATACTGTTTTTAATTAAACCCTAATCTAATCCATCATATGATCATAGAAACATTAAAAACATTTAATATGAAAAGGGTTAAGAAGGTTTTACCTTTGAATTAATAGAAGATGAAGAAAACCTAATTTTTGAAGAACCCTAATTGGCCACCATTGATGAATTTCGGCTAGGAGATGTTATGGAGGTTAAAAACTTGATTATTATGGTTATGAGTTGGGTTTGGTTAAGTCCTAAAGGCCCCTAATCCCATTACAAGTCCATTGGGCCTGTTTTGGGCTTTTCCCTTCTTTCTTTCTTCTTTGGTGCGCCTAAACCGACCCAAACACCCCTAAATTCGTTTTTTTTTATTTTTATTATTTAATATTATGTTATTAATATTACTTTAATTTTACTTAATTTATTTCAGCTCCTAAAGCTTCCAAAACCACAAAACCGTAAAACTAGTCAAATTTACGCGTTTTACCGTAAAAGACGTAAAATATACACTTTAAAAAAAATCTCAAATTTTGAAATAAACATTATAACTAAGTCCTAAATGACTTAAAACCATCCCGAAAAATATTCATATGACTAATTACCTCATCCGCGACCTCTAAATGCTAAACCATAAATCATAAAAATACGATTTTCTATAATACATATATGTATACTTAGAACCACCAAATAACACCATCTCACTTCATAGTCACTACCATGTGAACTCATGAACATGAAATCATCACACATCGTTTCATTCACAAGGTACCCCGTACCGGAAACGATATCCAAACTACAATCTATACACACCAATAAGCACATAAACACGTAAAGACACGCAACTAGCACAAAATAAAACTAAGTGACGAACCTCAAAACCAGGGTTGTCACATCACTCCCTCCTAATAGAAATCTCGTCCCGAGATTTACTCCTTAGGATCAAACACACAGACAACAAATCACACGAGGATACTTGTTCTAAAAGAACTCCTCTCATTTCCACGTGAACTTTAGTTCAAGTTTCAAAATACCACATATACAAACCAAAACCTATTAAACTCATTGCCAAACTCTTGACCTCACATTCAATAAATCTCCTAGATGACTCTTTGATAAAACAAAGACTCTCATTAACACAAGTCCCGAATAACCGTACAGGCAAAATTCATTCTCAAACAACCTTTACCAATCCCAATACATGAAATGTATCATGTATACAACTCATTTCCCCCAGGTAATTCTATGCTCATAAGCTAATGGTCCGATCTTTTCAAAGATCATAAATGGACCTACAAAACTTTACGTCAACTCTTCCATTTTACCAAAACGTACCACCCGTTACTATGGGTGAAACTCCCTACATAACTTTGTCCCTATCTCTAGTGGTTTCCTCCTTTTCTACATAGCATCCCTTGTTGCTCCCATCCATTCCACAACCATCATTACCACATTAGTATCCTCTTTTACCAATTTTAGTCCACAATAGGGATAACTCACCCTATCCTTTCATATAGTGCCTCAAATGGCATTTATCGACTTCTAGTATGATAACTATCATTATATGAAAACTCAGCCATCGCTAACGAGTTTCCTAACTACCTCTAAATCAATCAGTATAGGTCAGTGCCATTTCCTTCTCCACACTACGACAGTATTAGCCTGCTTGTGCTTTATTCTACTCATTAAGCTCTACCAAAGTTTTACCTTCGGTTCCTATCTCGACCTATTTGTTCATGCTTCGCTTCTATACACACTTCCTTCTTCTTCTTCAACTCCTACCATACATCACGATGTGATGCTTCCCATCGTTTCTTCCCTTGCCATAATCCTTCATAAGGCATTCCATACATATTAGGCTAACTTTTACGCAAAATCCTCTATTCCATCACATCCGTACGCAATCCTTCCAACTTCTCAACTACGTAACTTTTCATTCCTCTTGAAATATGAGATGAATTAGTTAGTCTATCACCCAACTCTCGTCATACTTATTCCTCCACCGCATTATGTATCCCTTTCACCAACTTCATCCTTACTTCGCCCTTTCTAAGCTACTCCTATCCATGTGGGAAGTATAGTCTACGTCCTTTCCTCCCTATGATTGTCCAAGCCACGCAACATACAAGTTGACGCGTTCTCTGCTTTAGACAACTCAACTCGTGCAACCTACACCGTTCATCCAAATCACCCTAATACGTCATCCATATAGTTCAAGTTCATCTCAGATTCACTTCATTCTTCTCATTCCATGTCTCATCAACCATACTTGCCTTTCCCAGATGGTACTTGGCCTTGCAATTTTCTTCCATCAATTAACTCCACCCATCACCTTTGCCAAATGTTCAATCAAGATGATTGAATATGTGTTGGGGATGTTCATGATCCGTACAGATCATTCTCCTCGTCTCGTACACCAAATGCCTCTAGCATTCTAGGCAGATATAACAGTCCAGCTCCACTAACTAAGTCTATCCAGTTCTTCCAAATCTTCAGTTCCTGCAATGTATATGCGATCGCCTTTCTTTGTCGTCCTCGTACACATCCAAATCCTTGCTCCACGTATCGTCATGCTTCGCGAATTCATCCGGTCCTTCCGATAATGCCAAGATCGGCTCTTTATCCAATCCACCTCTTCAGCCTCCAAAACGCTTCCTCATCCTTCTTCACTTCGCCCCTTGCTGGTTCCAGGATATGCCATCATCTCTAACTACTCATCATGGTAAACTTAATACTAAAACTCACACTCGAAAATCTCACGTATAACTCCACTCCAGATCTAACACATAATTCGCCTCATCCCCCTTCTAAGATTTGAGTAGATCAAGATGTCGTCGATGCTCCCGATGAAAACTCGTTTACATACGTTCATGCACACTCGGTTCATTAACTCCATGAAAACCGCTATTTCTTTGGCGAAGCCAAATGCATAACCGTAAACCCAAAGCGTTCATACAACATCGTTAGCAATTTCAACTATGTCCTCCTTGCACCCTCTCTTAGAAGCAATACGATTAAAATTCTACCTCGTTCTACTCGCGAAAAATTTACACGTATTCTATAAGACCAATACTCCCTCTTATCAGACCACTCAACCGCTTCCACATCACATTTACTACCAGGAAACTCAACTTTTATCCTGAATCCTTTGCAATTTCTAACCACTCTCTATGACGCGTTACTTGTGCCAATATCCATACATTATAAAAGAATCTCCATTCCTCTCCCTGGTACTCCAAAGAGACCATATCTTCACATTAGTTCGTCTACGAACTTCTTCCCTCCCCACTAAGGGTATTCCGACCGTTCTCTCATGGCCACCTACTAAATCGTGTAGGCGCGACCAAGTCTTTTATATGACTACCTCAATGCTCCCAAACAATACGAAACCAAAACTACATCCTGAGTCCACCAGATACGATCGACGAATCAAACCAACGAACAACTAACGACATTTCACGTGCACCAGTTAAAACAAGTCAAAAACCACGAGACTCAAAAGAAAACTCAAACCCAAAGCGTGTATCAATTCAAAATGATCCATGACAACGAAAAATAATCAAGAAACACCCAATGGCAACCAAACATATTACGCCCCGCGACATATTATTTAAACCGTGCAAAAGATCGACTTTTCCAAAAGAATATATATCTTTTTTTATTATTACCTCCCACATCTATGTGACTCAAACAATCTACAAACAACCCTCTTGACGAACTCAAAACTCAACTCAAAAACTAGGTATCACGTGCATCCCAAATCATAAAAATAAACTACTATTTAAACTCAACCTTTAACCCGACACTTGTACAATAATTTCGGCCACGATACTGACCTCCCATGACTATACATTCTGAATATTTTAAAAGTACGTTCCGAGTACATAATTTTTGGCTTTTGAATCACCCAAAAAGCTTTAAAAACGAACAAGTTATGACCAAAACAGTTTTATATTAATGAAAGATAAAATTGTATGTGAAATCTTCCTAAACTCAATTTAACCTGGTATTAATATTTATAAATGACGTAAATCGGGTAAACCCAATTATATAAACTATGTAAGTGGAAAGAAATTTTACTCCACTTTATTTTAAGAAAGTCTTTTAGAATTTAAAATAAATAAGTGTTGATTAAAAAGAAATCTTATGTTACATCTTGTTTCAAACACGACCCCAACACCTTACCCTTATTTTACCGAATACGACCAACTATCTAACCCTATACTAGATTTCCAAGTCCCCTTTTTCCATATACCAACCAAAAGAAATGTAAGACTCAACACAAAAGATTTCATTATCTCAAAAGAAATCCCAAGTTATTTCAATAGACTTAAAACCAAAAACACCGTTTTAAAACGTACACGTGAAATACGAAACTCAAAGAATACGCTACAAGACACAGTTCAAAAGATTCAAAACTTCGTTGAAACTCCACCAAACTCCAGCACCATAAAACACGAACAAACACAAGGTACGTTCAAGTTATAATAACTAGTGAACGACCATATACCATAACTTACCACATAGTAATATATATACATCCGCATATGTATACCTATTGAATCCCCCAAACATACTCGTTATCATACACGTAAGTCAATCAATCGCTTTATACGTTCGTTTTTCCACACGAGTAATCTCCATCTCACCGTGCCACAACAAGGCATAAAGCCCACCTCCAAAACCAAACCATATCGTGTGACCCCATAATCACACAACACCACTATAACCCAAAACATATAACACAAAAAGAATAATAGCCATATCGTAGGTAGCCATTACATAACCCATATATAATACGTATACCCAAATTCTACATCTCATCATATACAAGCATGTACTAACCCTCTTTCATGCAACCATACTTGAGAACCCATTGAAGTTGTGGTACTTGTATAACTATGTTGGCCACCATACTTATACAATTACCCTTTCCCCAATGCACTCCCTCCTATGATGAAACTTATAAGAATCAATACAACATATAACATGTAGAAACTAGAAGGAGGGTTGAATAGTTTCTCTTCGATTGGTGACCAAATTAAAATTACTTTCAATTTAGTTTGTATCAAAACTATCTTTTACTTGAGGCTAAGTTGCATAATGATTAGATTCAATTCATATGCACTAGCAAAGATAATAGGTAAGTATAATGATAATGAAATAAGTAAAGAGTAAGGAAGGAGACAACCTAGTGGGAAGACACCAAGATTTATAGTGGTTCGACAACGAGGCTCTATCCTTGTTTCTACTCCACTCCTCAAGTACACCTACTCGATATTTCCACTATATCCACAAGCTCCCTTCTCGGCGGAGAAAACCTTACATCGTTGCTTACATTATTTTCCGACACTAAGCTAAATGTCGAGACCTAATCTTTAGTTAGGACCAATCTACACAACGTTGCCTACTTCACAATTTAACGACACAAGGCTAGATGTCGGGTTCTAATCTTAACGTAGAACCAGTCTTCACGACGTTGCCTACTTCACCATTTTACGACACAAGGCTAAATGTCGAGTTCTAATCAAAAGCTAGAACCAATCTTCACGACTCTTCACTTTGAAGCTAAGTGAGAACTTCACACAACACAACTACTAATCACTTTTAAGTTTAGTGAGAACTCACAAGACACAACCACATCACTTTATAGTTTAGTGAGAACTCCTAATCAAATCTATTACAACTCAACTAGACTTATCCAAGTACACACATGTAGCTTGGATTTACACAACACAAATCCAAGCAAACACCTATGCAATGGATGTACACAACAAATCCAAGTATCCACAAATAACTTGGATGAACACAACTAGTCCAAGTATTCATAAATACATTAGATTGACCTAAAACAAAAAGGGTATCATGATGAATATGACTAGCTTATAGATTCATCTTTATCACAACACTAGTGAGTGAGTGATCTTCTCATTGGACAAGGTAAAGGAGGGGATCAAGAGGATAATCATATGTATACATCCTTAACAATTTAAGTGATAATTTACTAATGATTATGCTATAGAAAATAGAAAGAGGGCTGAGAAAAACGTCCAAGAGGCTTGCTGGAAAATGAGATTTGACCCACTATTTAAAGGAGACAAAGTATAACGGATCTATAACGGCTAGCTGTGCGCGGTACCTTATCTCACCCCGCGGTACCTTATCGCTAAGGAACCGCGTAGGTACTTAAGGTACCGTCACTAGACTCCGCTCTGTTTTTTATCTTTTAGTGGGTTGGGAATATCTGAGGTATTTGAAACCTTCAAAGGATATTCTAACAGCATTTGGAATATGCTATTTTCAAATTTTCATTTTCCATTTTAATAAAACATTTTCTAAAAAAGAAAGTTTATTAAAAAGTCTTTTGTCATATTAACAAAAGTGAGTTTTAAGGATAATCATTTTGATGATCACTAAGTATGATTAAGAAAGGTTAGTGATATGATTATTACCTTGATGATAGTGTTAGTTAAATAATTCATTTTGTGTTTTACACTAAATGTGTTGTATGGTTTGTAGTGATCAAAACTAAGAAAGATTAGTTAACACTAATAATGTTTTTAGGCATCACTTGCATTAACAATCTCCCCCTTTTTGATTACGACAAACGATAAACTCATTTACGTAGAAACACAAAATATGGAATTATTAACTAGTTTATCACTATCATTTCTCCCCCTTTGTCGTAGCAAAAAGGTTAGCACAAGTCTTTGAAGAGCATCGAGCTATGCTAGTATCTCCCCCTTGGTGGTTGCTCCCCCTTGCTTAGGGCACCAAGTTTGTGAGCTAAGGTGACATGCTACACAAAGGTTAGTAGAAAGGAAAGAAACACCAATGTATATATGATCACTACCTACTAAGTAACTTGAGAGGAGAGAGAGAAGAAATCTCAAATTAGAAGCAAGTATTTTGCTAAGTATGTCCAAAGAGGTAATTGACAAAATCAAACTTCAATCCAATGAAGATGATAAGCTTGTCAATGGGTTAAAGCTTAGAATTGATGGAATCACCCATAAGCAATTGTAAAAATTAACCATGATCAACTCAAAATAGAACTAATGAAATAGCACACAAACAACACAAAGGTTACATAAAAGAAAAAGACACAACAAAGAAGATAGTCATACACACAATATGAGTATATAAAAGCAATAAATATGGAAAATAAACCACTAAGCATAAGCTAGTCTAATAGTGATATTTTCCAAGATTGCTTAAAAAAAGACTAAAAAGACGACGATGCATCATTCGAAGTTTTGTCCACCGAAACGAAATCTTGAATAGGAGGTCGAGTGAGGAGGAATTCAAGAAAATTTAACTTCTCATACACATGAGCAAGTTCAATTTGTTGAAATCGACAACAAGCACATGAGGATCCATGATGCAACACAAAATCGTTTGATGGGGGTATGGCATCAAACTTAGGGTTTGGTGGTGGTGGGGTAATGGGTTTGGGAATGTTTTCACAATGCCTTGTGAGGTTTGGGAAGGTTGAAAGGTCATTGAGTTGAGGGGTATTGAAGGATTGTGGTGGTGGTGGAACATTTTCTTTAGCTCCGGTGATGGGTGGTATAAGTCTCATTCCAATACTTGATTGAAGAGAAGGTAGGGTTTTTGGGTGGTTTGGACGAAGATGGTTCATTCTTCTTAACCCAAATAGGTCAAACCGAGATTTTCGGTTTCTTTAAAAGCTTGGATGAGGAAGCTTTGGGTGAGTGGGGTTGTGACAAAGAAATGTCAAGGTTAGGAATGTAGGAGTTAGGCATTGTGAGAGTGTGAGAATGAAATCTCAAGGTTATGTGAGAATGAATTCTCAAGGTTGGGAAGGTGTGAGAATGAAATCTCAAGGTTGGGGTATAAGTAAAATGAAATCAAGGTAAGGGTTTGAATACAAAATGTGTAGTGTCAAGGAATGTTTAGTCAATTTGAGTAAACAAGGAATCTTGACAGGGTATAGGGTTTTAAAAGTTTTAACCAAAAACTCGTCAAAATCCACTTTCTGTCCGCGGTACCTTATAGGGACCGGCGGTTCCATATCGCTAGGGAACCGCGGGACTTTAAGGAACCGCGTCCAGTGGACTTGAAACCATGTCTTTCCTAGGTTTTGGGAAAAACTAAGACTTTTTCAAAAAGTTGCAAATCTTGGAATTTTACCTCTATTAGCACCAAATTATGCTAGGGTTGCATAAAGAAACACATTCACAAAGAATGTCTTGACAAAGGGTGACAAAATAATTTAGATATCATTTTGAACCAATTTTAGTCAAGTTTAGAGGTTGTGATAGATTTAGGTTCAATTTTAATTTCAAATTAAAGTTGATTAGTGTGCACAAAAGGATAGAAACACACAAAGCTAAATCCATAGGTCAACATCATGAAACATTCATTAAGGAAGCAAGTACAAAGACAAATAGAACTAACTAATACATAGCTAGCTTAACATTAAATCTAGATAAGTAGTTTTCTTTGGCTTGGTTTTGTTGAAAACTCTTATTAAGAAAGCTCCATCATTCATCTCCTAGGAGGAGGCATGGAGAACAAGGCAAGCAAGAACTCTTGCAACCTCCTATGTAGTCCATACATATCCATCCTAAGGTTATGGATGATGTAGTGGTTGTAAAGACAACATGGACAACTAGGATCATGAGTTTGTTGAAACCCATAGTATAGATCACCCAAAAGGAGGGAAAGTGGAACACCCAAAATTGGAATGTTTGAGTTGGGTGGATGATGAGACTGCTTTTATACATGGTCTCATCGTCCAAAACGGGCTTAAAATGCATTAAATATCATTAAAACTACCAAATATATGCTCGTGTTTGTTACTTGTGTATTTTTAGGTACGGATATTGAGGAAATGGCAAAAGATCACAAGAATCATTCAAAAACGAACACGGGAAACGAAGTCGCACAATGAACCGGGCCCAAGTTTGGAATTTTGCAAAATGACCCTTGAAGAATTGAAGATTGGCAACTTTAGTCCCTCATCTTTGAAGAACTTGTCACAAATGACCCTCCAAATGTTATTTGTACAAGTATGGTCCTCCATGTTTGAAGATTGTACAATACCAGTCCTTGAAGAATCCAAGAAATACATTAAAAGCCCTTGGATAAAGTTTTGAAAGCTTTTGTGCCAAAATTGACAACTGGCCAAAAGTTGTTAAGTACAAATTGGGCGTTGATGGGTATTATTTACAACATGGAAGAAATGTGAAACCTTGGAGGCCTTATCTGCCAAGACAGCCAAACTCCCACACCCAGTCACAACCCTCCACGTCACCTTACTCAACCATCCACCAATCACAAGCCTCATCCCCACCACGTCACACTCCACTTAATTTTAAAAAAACTGATTATAACTAATCAGTTATAAAAACGTGGGAAACACCTTTTTTAAATCCCAAACCAAATCAAACCCTGCTAATCACCCCTAATTCATCCCCATAAACCCTAATCCTAAAAATCTTAAAACAAAGGGGAAATTATTAATAGCTTCCAGATTGATGATTAACCTTGCACTAAACCAATCCCCCAACCCAGAATCTTTTTACAACAAGCCCATGTGACTGTAGGGACCTCCCCTGCACGTCACTTTCTTCCTCAAAAATACAAACCGACCAGATAAACGTCCCCAAGGCTTTCCTTGGTCCCAAAGGAGTAAACCAACGGCCAAGATCAAAAATCCAAGCTGGCACATCAACATCCATCACATGAAGGCCATGTTGACTGATTTTGAAGACAAAGACCAAAGGGCTTTTTGGAGATTTCATAAATTAGGGTTTAGCATACTAGAATGTTCCTTGTACGCCTATAAAAGGCAGCTTAGTTTAGCCTTTTACTCTTGTTCCAGATTTTTACTCAAAATTGTAATCCTTTTAAAATATTTATAAAGTTTGGTATTTGTGGTGAAACAAGTGTAATTCCTTTTATTCATTTTTAAACTTGGGATATTAAGTAAAATAACATCACTCATTGGCAAAGCATGAATTAGCCTTCGAGTTGTGGCTTCTTGTTCATCTTTCACTATCTGACCTTTCATTTCAGGTTCTCTTCTCTTAGTCTTCCATGACCCATTCCTCTTCCGTTAAAGGAGATTCGAGAAAAGATGGAATAAGAAGACTTGTTTCCAGAACGAACAAGATACAGGTTGAGAAGGGGGAGTTAGCAAAATTAGACAAGATTGGAATGGGCATAGGAACATGTATTGATGTACCATATCGGCTAATGCTCCCAGGTTGATGCGATGTATTCCACCAGTTGACTGAAGACTTGATTATTGGTATATCGATCGGTCCAGCACGGATTGAAATAGGAGCCGGTTGATCTAGTTAGAGGACTTCTTTAAAGAAGGGCTTTAATCCACAGAATTGAGTTTCCATTATAATGGTCAAAATGCTAATGGTGAGATTGATTACAGGAGCTAGTTTTAAAAGAATCAATCAATCAAGCTTGGACCCGTGCAATTGATAGGCCTCCCTCAAAAGAACCAGTCCAGACAATCATCTGACCGCATGAAAGCAGTTTTTCCTAAACGGTGATACCGCCAGGTTTGAAACTTCAATCTTTTGCATCTTGTGGTGAAGGGAAGCCCAGTTATTAGTAGCAAAAAGAGAAAGATGAAGGGCTTCGCCACTTTTTGGCGACTTTCACTTTCAACCCGATTCACCGCCTACGTGCCCTTTACGCCCAGTCATTCCGAAGAACACTTGCCCCCCCGTCTTACCGCGGCTGCTGGCACGGAGTTAGTCGGGGCTTCTTCCTCGAGTCTTGTCATGATCGCGCACTCGACGAAAGAGCTTTACAAGCGGCATTGCCCTTCTTCACTCACGCGATATTGCTGCCCAGGTGCCGTAGGTAAGCTCTATTCGGACCGGAGCATTGATTCCCCATAACGAAGAGGCTAGCTCTATCTCTCAATTACCTATCCTGTGCTCGAGAAGGTCCCTCAGTTCCTCGGCAGCACCTCGAGGTGCATTTAGTTGTCTTATTTTCTAATTCCAATTAAGGGGAAATTCCCCCCACCCAAAAAGCGTAGAGCCTTAGTGACCCGCGTGTCATAAGCTGGTAATCAGTGAAAGAGCAAGAACTTTCAGGTGAAAGACCTGAACTCGAACTCAGTAGGAAGACGCATGACAGAAGCTTCCCGAGCTGCTGCCTTTACCTTAAACGCTTTAAAGGAGGGGTCGCTAGCACATTAGAATGCGAGTTCGGATGCTTTTATAGGAATAATATAGGAATAAGCGGTCCTTGCAAGAATGCCTTCTTTTTCAAGAAAGGGGCGGTGACATGTGTAAGCAAGAAGAAGCTGTTCCTAGGAAAGATTATGGTTCTCGGGTATCCAATCAATTAATCCCCCAAACCGGGGAAGCTTAAGCGGAAATGAAAGGGTAGGGTGAGGGAAAAGAAAAGGGGGGAAGCAAATCAATTTAAGGCTTCGCTCCCAGATCGCTTCGTGAGCTCATTTAGTAGACAGCGAGTGTGCGCCCCTTTAGAGAAGAGATAGGGGCGAGTACTACACGAGCTCGTAAGTAAAGTACGGAACGAGCCTTGTCTACGAAGCAGAGCGAACTCGTCTTGCTTGCTTCTGGCGAAGCTTCTCGCACTGGATAATAGTCATGGCAGGAATACGACTTTTTAGGTCGACCACTACACTAGCAGCTTGAAATTCGCACACCAAAGACTATGGAATTCCCCACTTTCTAATGCAATAGAATTGAGAACTCAAAGTACATTCCTATCCCTTCAGTTCCCTATTAAGCACCGATACCGCAAGAAATCCTTCTTTTGAAACCATCCCGCTAGTCAATCCTGCCATACAGTATTTGTACAATACTATATACGATTGAATTCCTTATGTTTATGAGTAAATAATCTGAGTTCCATTTCTCTTGTGTTAACACTGAGTGTGTTTAAGGTTTGTTTAGAATATTCAAAAAGTTTCAAATTAGTTCAAATTTCACAAACCCAAAACTCCTTTGAAGTGAAAGTGGATAAGGAGGTGTTGGATTTGTGATTTTGAAGCTGTTTTTGAAAGGTGTTAATTGATTTCAAGGTTTTGAAAAGGGTTATAAGTTTCAGAAATTCAGAAAAGTGCATTGTGCTTGTTTTTTTTGTATTGTCTTAGCAGGTTTTCAAGTTGTTGCTGTTAAAGGTCCAGCTCAGGTCCGGACCTGAAAGGAGGTGACTTGGCAGTCACAAAGGGACCTGGATGTGGGTCCCTTGAGGTAGAAAAACCTTTTCCCATTTTCATTTTTAGTTTTAAGTGTTATTTGAGTGATTTGTATGAGTTTTGTGAAATCTGAATGCAAAAGTGTTTTTAACCTGTTGATTTGAGTTCATTAGGTGTTATATGCCTGTTGTAGGAGATTAGAGTCAATTTGGTTTGGATTTAAACAAATTTGCTTTGAAAAATTGTATTTCAGTCACTAAAAGGGGTGTTTGGGATAAGGGTGATACTAGGATTTTTGTTATCAATTTGGCTGGTAAACCTGTTATTTCCACTCACTAGTTAGTTATTAAGTATTGTTGGTACTTAGTATTCATTTTGGGTTAGTATTGAACACATGTGCATGCTTAAAAATGGTTTCAAGTTGTCTAAAATCAGAAACTGCTTGTTTTGCATGAACTTGTGTGATTTTGCCATCCAAGGTGCTAAAGCTGTTAGGAGATAGGACATTTGAGGTTTGTGCATTGTTTGTATGCTGTTTGGTGTCCTTGTATGCAAGTTATTGAGCTTTGAATCTCACCATCTTGCCTTATAAACCAGCAAAAACCATCACAGACCCATGTATGCTTAATCAGAAACATTTGGTGATTGTTGTGCTTGATTTTTGCTAGTTACTTGTTGTTTTTTTTTTGCATTTGATTGACTCCCTACACTCCAACTGAGTGTAGGGGTGCCTTTTGTCCATCAAAACCAACACAAACTCAAGAATCAAGACCTCTTGATTCGTTTATTCACAAGTGAAGAAACAATACTTGTGTTCATCAGAAACCAAAAGCTCAACTGAGCACGTTTTTGCTCATTTCTTGCTTAATCTTTGTTGGATTTGATTTGTGTTTGTGTTTTAGTGAGTATAAAGTGTTACTGTTTGAGTGTTAAAAAGAAAAGAAAAAAAATTGCAAAACCTCACCTTGCCTGGGCTCGAACACGGGACCCCTCGTTGGGGGAGTGTACGTGTTAACCAGTGATCTAGATGGGTTTTTACGTTCATGTTTCATTTCATTAGTTATATAAGGTGTTTTGGTTTTGTGCTTATTTAAATAAGCCGTAGCTTATTTTGGTTATTTCAGCTTATTTATTAAGCTTATTTGGTTTAGCTTATTTTTCCTAGGCTTCTATTGTCATTTTAGATTTTTCTGTTTAAAAAGTTTATTTTTCCCACTTTTAATTTATTTATTAGGATTATTTTTAGATTTAATTTTAGAAAGTGAATTAAAAATAGTAAAAAGTATTTTAAAAATCCAAAAAATAGTTTTTAGGTTTTAATTTATATATTTGAGGTTTACATATCATAAAGTTTTCAAAAAGTCTTATTTTTAATTTTATTTGATTTTAGGGTTTTTAGACAACTTTAAAAATTAATATAAAATTAATTAAAAGGTTTTAGAAACTTTTACTTGCATTTTTGTTCTAGTTACATTATTTAGGATTTTTGGTAATTTTTTAGAATTTATTTTTAAACTTTTTATTTTTTGGAATATTTTAATATTATTTTATTAATAAAAATTGAAGTTTTATTTTTCTTCTTTTTCTCATTTTTCCTAGGTTATAGACATTAAATTAGGAACTTTTTCACTTTCCAAATATTTTTTAGGCTTTTCATTTATTTTCTAGATTTAATTTAAGATTTAATAGAATTTAATAGTTTTTAAGTAATTAAAAATAGTTTAAGTTGGTTTTAAAATTTTTAAGAATAGTTTTTAGCTTAATTAGGTCATTTTTGAGGTTTACAAACTATAAAATCTTGTCTAGGGCTTTTTAATAATTATAAGTGATTTTTAGGGCTTTAATTAGCATTAAAAAGTCATTATTTAATTAATTAAAAGGTTTTAGCAAGTTTGGATTTTTTGTAAACTCTTAGAATTTTATTGTGGATTTTTAGTAATTTTTAGGAATTTTTAGGTTAAAATTTTTATTTTTGTGTTTTTTACGTTTCTACGTCTTAACTTTCTAGTAGTAGTTTTGTTAATTTTTATTTTTTTTCGTCTTCGTCATTTTCTCTTCTCTTCTTATTAATAATCAAAAACATTAATCAATCATTCATTACACAACACACGTGCCTCCTCGAGAGAACGAACTCACTCTTCTAGGGTCATACACACACGGTTTTCCTAAATCGTCGTGCACGCTTGCCCTACTTTGTGCATCCTTTTCCTAAAGGTGTACAAAACCACTACATCAGTGGAGGTGGAGGAGGCATGTTCTCCAAGGGTGATGTTGGTGAGAGTGGAGGCATGTTCCCTAAAGGGGAAATGGGTGACTGTGGAGGTAAATTCTCCAAGGTTGGTAGAATGGGTGAGTTGTGAGGGGTAAATGGTGAAGTCACCAAAGTGTCATCAAAGTCATTCATAAAAGGAATGCTTTGGATTTGGTTGGGGTTGTGTGGTCACATCCAAGGGTGCACTTGGAGTGAAGGGTGAAGAGAGCTCATTCATTCTTGAGTTGAATGAACAGGAGGTAGAACCAATGGAGTGGTTAGTACCATGGGTGGATGATGTCTTGCATGGTGCAAGAGGTGGGGAAGGTGATGAAGAAATGAGGATAGGAGCCATCTCATTCTTAGGTGTGTGGAAAGGTGAGGAGTTAGGCTTGGCTACCTTAATCCTTATTTTGAGTGTTTTCCTTGGGGTGGAGGTCTTGGAAGTGTTTGAGGTTTTGGTACATACCATGGTTGTTTAGGGTGGTTTAAGGTTTAGGGAAGTATGTTTGATTTGTGAAGAACATGGCAAACAAGGTGGGTTTAAATGGGTGAGGGGATGATCCAAACTAGTAATGGGTTAAAATCATTTTAGGTGAATAATGAATATTGGTAACCTAGTTTAGGAAATGTGCAGTTTATTACTGAAAATCATGCAAGGTTTACACAGATTTAAGAAAATAGTGTAAAGCAAAGATGCTGTCGTGCACAGTGACCGGTGGTTCCTTATCTAGGACAGGAGGTACCTTATCGATAAGGAACCGCGGGTCGATATGGAACCGCGACCAGAGGGCTTTCAAAAATTTCTCATCCCAAATTTTGATAAACCCAGATTTTTCCAAAAGATTCATAAGCCAAAGTTAACTACAGATCATAATCTAATAAGCTAACTATCATAAGGCATGCACAAAGCTATGTAAATCACAAACATCATTGCATGGGCAACATTTAGGATCAAAATAAATAATAATCCAAACATGTAACATAAGTTAATAAACAACTAAACCAAAGTGTTAATAAGCAAATGTTTAAGCTGCAAATGATAACCAAACTTTGACACAACTCAAAGTCTTCACCTCCTTTTCTTGCCTAAATCTTTGATCATTTTTCCCAAATACTTGATTCCCTTTCTTGACTCAATCCGGTGTTCATGCAAATCACCTCGGGTTCGAAGATTTTGACGGTAAAGTTCCTCTAAATTGAGATTATTAGGAACTTCACTAGAGGAATGGTGGGGAGGAGAAGCAATGTCATCTAAACCATCCACGAATGAGTTTGTGGAGTGGTGAGAAGAACTCGAAGAGTCAATGGGAGCACTTGTGCCAATGCCATCACCATCACTTGTTGGCATGTCCATGTCCTCATCATGGAACTCTTGTTGGTCGAATTTACGATCAGATCTTGTCTTTCTCTTATATACCTCTTGAATAGGTAGCATGACCCGTTTGACCGGTTGAAACTGAGAAAGATCAAGATTTGGAAAATCACGGCCAACCCTTTTAAAAAGGCGAGTGAGAAGCATTGCGTAAGGGAGGTTTGTTTTAGGCTTGTGAATAGCATAATTGATCCGTTGAGCGATAAAATATGCCAAATTATACTCGGTGTTGGTAAAGATGCAATATAACATATGCACTAAACACGCCGGAACATGATCCCGGTTTCCACCAAGACAAAACACATTTTCCCTAAGGATATTGGTCCATTGAACCATATTATCATTAAGGTCGCTCAAGAGAACCTCATGACGTTTCACCGAGCGTACCTTAGTATGAAGGCTTCTCTTAACGAGTCGATTACGCTTTTTGGAGACAATGTCGACAATGAAGTCAAGATCAATTTCCTCATGATCATTTGGAGGATAATTGTAGGATTCAAGGAGAGCACTAAGCTTCCATTTATCCGTGAAGCGACAAGTGCCTACAAATGGGACATCAAGAATTTGACCAAACACTTCGAGAGAGTATTGAATGAGTTGATCTTTCAAGATGAACCTAACAAATATTCCATCATTGTTTTTAATGACGGGGTATGTGCTAAAGAACTCCAATAGGAGTCGAGGATAGATGTCTTCCTTAATTTTCAACAAACAACCAAATCCAATGTTTTCAAACATAGACTTGATGTAGACATAATCCTTGATATCTTTTTGGACAACTATACCCTCATGAAAGCAAAGAGATTGAAGAGAGGAAAAAGTATGGGCAAGGTGAGTTGAGTGACAAAAGTCGGATAGGTTAGGCATATATTGTTTGGTGAGTTGATGATCCTTTTGGTATTGTGAAGGCATGATTAGTACCTAAATAAACACAAGACAATATTTCTCCAATCACTCATATGAAAATTAAAAATTAAAGATCAAAAATATGAGAATGTGTTATATCAATTTCTTGACAAACATAGGATTGAATCCATATCATTCTCATGTTCACAATGTGTCTATTTGTTGGGAATCTAAACTTGTTAGATTTCCTGATCATTGATTTAAACATAATTAGGTTGTTAGATAGTCCCTTGCCTGTGCCTAGGAGGCAGGCAAGTTTCGCAAGACTCACAGAGATCCAAGTCTCTGTGAGCAACCTCAGAGGAGTCCATGTCAGAGACATTGTCAAGGAAGTCGAAGAATTACCTGAAGACATACTCATTGGCTGTGATGGATAACAGCCAAGATGTATCAGGGACTCTGAGGGGTTGAGAGTTAACAGGGGTGGCAATACCCTGATAACTCTCAGCACACTTTGGACATGCCATTTGTGTGTTCGAGACTATGAAGAAAAAGCAAACTGTTTTGACAACTGTTTCCTTAAAGCATAATGGAAGACTACCAAGAATAGAAGGACATCATGTGACTGATGTGGGAACTTGTAAAAGCTTGTGTAGTCACCATCAAGTACTGTTTAGGTCAAACTCGTAACACTATAAATAGGATGTGTATCCATGCATTAATGTTCAACACTTTGAGATATTAAGAACATTATTGCATATAACTTAGTGAATCAAACAGCTACGACTGTATTCATAAGTTAAGGTTTATTGTTGTTCAAAGTGTGCACAACACATTGTCATCAAACTGTGTTATCCATAAAACATGTAATTCTTTATTATACAATAATAAGATTACGTTTGAAAAGTAATACCTTGTGTTGATTAAGTTAAGATTAGGGTTTCTTGCATTGATTAGGGACTTTCAATTGGTATCAGAGCGGTGTTTGATATTAAAACCTTCAAGAAACATCGTTCTCAGTTTTTTAATCAAGATCCACCATGCCAGAAACTTCTAACTCACCACAATCACCTTCCACAAACCCATCTTCACCAAGACTTAACCCTCCTGCCAATGACGATGATCTACCCCAACTTCTTGACTCAAGAGGTGGATCACACGTCACAAGTGTACCAGTCTTTGATGAAGAAGATTTTGCAAGTTAGAAGAGTCAATTTCTTGTATATCCTGATGGACTTCAACCTTTTCTTTTAGAAATTTTAGAAAATGGTCCATATATTCCCATGGCGCTTACATCCACTGAAGAAAACCCTCTTCCCAAACCTCTCAAACAATGGACTCCAGCTGATAGGAAATTGGCAAACCAAGATAAACGTCTCAAAAGCATCATAATATCCTGCCTTCCCAAGCATATCATGAAGTCTGTCATTCAGTGTCCCACAGCTAAACAAATGTGAACAGACCTCGTTCTTGGCCATGAAGGATCCTCTGAAACAAGAGAGACAAAGATTCAGGCACTCAGACTTCAGTTTAATGCCTTCAAGTCACTTGAAGGTGAAAAGGTTCAGCAAACCTATACTAGGCTGAAGATTCTTCTAAATGACCTAGCTATGAATGATGTCACTATTGGTCAAGCTGAGATCAATGCTACTTTTGTCAACAGCCTTCCAAGAAAGTGGCTGAGCATGAATCAGACTCAGAGAGCTAACAACTCAATCAAAAATGATACCCTTGCTCAGCTCTATGGTAAGTACAATTATGAAGAAGGGCTGATCGATACTATTTACAAGTCAGAGACTGAAAGATTTGTAGTCCAAGGAGCATCTTCCAAAGCATTAATCTCTGCAACACATCCTCATGACAGCGATTCTGATGTTGAAGAAGATACCCGTAGCAGCCAAGAGTTCTTAACAGACCTCAATGCAGAGTTCCATGAAAGAGCCTTGCTAGCCAACCAAAGAAGATACTTCAAAAGATCAGGAAGAGTAGGATCAGCTAGTAAACCAACTGACAGGTCAAAAGAAACTTGTTTTGCCTGTGGAAAGCTTGGACATTATCAAAAAGACTGTCCTTCCACCAAGACATCCTCACCCTCTTATCCATCATCTTCATCCAAACCCTACAAGTTCAAACAACATAACAACTCATCACCATCCAATTCTTCAGACACTGAGAAGAAAGATTACAAAAATAAGTACAAGGCACTTAAAGCTGAGTTAGAACAAATGAACTTGAAGATTGAAGCTTTGTCCAAAAAGGAGGGTGGTGAGAAAAAGACAGAGAAAGGGTTGGTTGCTGAAACTTATGATTGGAATGATGAGCCACTGACTTCAGATGAAGAAGACACCACCAGAGTCAGGGCTTTTATGGCGATAGCTGAGGATGAACCAGCTGTTGGAAAAGGTGATGCAAGATCAAGACAATGGGTTGACATCACAATGAAAAAGGTACACAGGCTTTTATCCATGTCTGATAGTGATGAACGTAAGCATGTCCTTGATTACACCATTGTTGATTTACACTTTGTTGAGGAACAAAGAAAGAACCTACTTGATAAGTTTCACTCTGTTAAATCTGAAATGCTAAATGCTAAGGCTGAATGTGAAACTCTCAGGCGGGTTAATTTAGAGAAAATATCCCTGCAAAATGAAGTAGCTAGATTAACCTTGAAAAACATTGCTTTAAATGATCAAGTCTCTGAATTGAACAA
Organism: Glebionis coronaria; assembly: GCA_025667525.1. Lineage (NCBI taxonomy): Eukaryota > Viridiplantae > Streptophyta > Magnoliopsida > Asterales > Asteraceae > Glebionis > Glebionis coronaria. The sequence goes on along the minus strand of CM046874.1, from coordinate 347,972,549 downwards.
GGTTATTGAAAAATGGCTGTGTGCTAGGTTCACTATAGATCAATTGCTTAACGATGAACTGCCTGCTGACATTAAAAGGGATATATCTGCTAAGAAAAATAAGCTGAGAATTCTCACCAAACCCAAAGACATTGTCTTTAAATCTACAGAGACTATTCATATGTCAGATACCACTTTGACAAATGACCCTGTCTCTAAAGATGTGGCTGAGCTACCACCCTTGCCCAAACTCTCTGGAGTTGAACCCAGCAGTTCTTCTAGATCTGCTAAGGATGAACTTAGGACAGATATTGAGAATCCTCCAGCTAAAGTTTTTCATGTTCCTGCTAAACAAACTGGCAAACAAGTAGCTTTTAAGCCTGTTACTACTAAAGCTGTGAATAAGGTTGAACCTACCACTGAAGATCGCCTGTTGTCTCTTATGAAAGAAGTAGAACACTTGAAACAACACATTAAGCCTTCCGCTGAATGCTCTACTTCTCATGAACCTAAGTCAGTCCTAGGTGAACCCAAAGGGGAAAAGTTAATCAAACCTTATTGCAATGTATGTAAAAATTCTCACCATTCGACCTTAGATCATGACAGACACATGGCAGCTAAAAGAGCCCAGACACCCTCTAGGGACAGACCACAGAGTTCCAAAAGACAACAGGGAAATTACAAACCTTATCCTACCTGTAAATTCTGTGGGTTCACAGACCATCACTCAGACGAGTGTGGTGACTTCCCTGGGTGTGATATCTGTGGGAGTTATAACCATGAAACAATGAACTGTCCATCCCAACGCCAAAAGTTTTTCAGGAACACAAAAGTTGCTAATAAGCAATTCAGGGAACCCACTGGAAAGTGGGTTCACCATAGGAACTAATCTGTTTCTATGTATCTGTGCAGAAATATCTCAAGGAATCGGTATGGTATCTATATAGTGGCTGTTCTAGACACATGACAGGGATTCAACAATACCTACACAGATACTCAAAGGAGCCAGGTCCTAAAGTGGTGTTTGGAGATAACTCTTCAGGTGACACAGAGGGATATGGCTCAGTGAATTGCAATGGGATTACATTTACCAGGGTTGCATATGTGAATGGTCTTAAACACAATCTTATTAGCATCAGCCAATTGTGTGATGTTGACTATAAGGTTTTGTTTACTAAGACCCAGGGAACCATATTCATCAAAAACAATGATGTTGTGCTGATTGCACCTAGAAGGAGAGATGTTTATGTCATCAACATGGCTATGTGCTCTGAAGACAGCTCAAATTGTTTTCTTGCTAAAGCCTCTGAAAGTATCAATTGGATGTGGCACAAAAGACTATCTCATCTCAACTTCAAGAACATCAATAAGATAGCCACTCAAAACTTGGTTGCTGGTCTACCTTCAGTAATGTTTTCCAAAGACAAGACTTGTTCTGCCTGTGTCAAAGGAAAGCATCACAGGTCTTCATTCAAGAATAGGCAATCATTCTCTATTGACAAGTGCTTACATCTCCTTCACATGGATTTGTTTGGGCCTGTCAAACCTCAGACAATTAATCACAACAAATACACCTTGGTCATAGTCGATGAATTTTCAAGATACACATGGGTGTTCTTCCTCAGAAGGAAAAGTGATGCAGCTGAAACCATCATGTCCTTCATCAAACAGGTTGAAAATATGAATGATGTTAGAGTCAAAGCTCTAAGAAGTGATAATGGTATTGAATTCAAGAATCATCAACTTGAATCTTTTTGTGATGAAAAAGGGATTTCTCAGAACTTCTCTTCAGCTGGAACCCCTGAACAAAATGGTGTGGCTGAAAGAAGAAACAGGACTTTGATTGAAGCAGCAAGAACTATGTTAAATGGTGCAGCCTTACCAAAGCAATTTTGGGGAGAAGTTGTTCACACTGCCTGCTACACACAAAACAGATCAATCATTGTCAAAAGACATGGTAAAACTTCCTATGAAGTTTTCAGGAACAGATCTCCAGACGTCAGCTATTTTCATGTGTTTGGGTGCCCTGTGTTTATTTATAACTACAGGGATAAACTTGGAAAGTTTAATGAAAAAGCTGATGATGGTTTCTTTTTGGGATACTCTCCAACAGCCAAAGCCTTCAGAGTATTCAACATCAGAAGACAAGAAGTAGAAGAAACATTCCATGTTAGATTCAATGAAGATGATGAAATCATACAGAGAACAGGGACAGAGGGTGATGAAATTGATTTTAATGAAAATGTATCTTTTCCAAGTGATGAGTTCACATAACCCAGACCTACCAGTCATCATCACTCCAACACTCTCACCCCTTATGTCCCTGCCTTTGACCCTCTGTATACTCACAACATAGAAGTTCCTACCTCTCAGGAACTTGATGAAGAAGAACCTCAAATCTCTGATAGTCCTTCTCATGATATTGATGACTCACCAATTCTTCAAATCCCTGAAGATTCTCCTGCTGATAATGAAATAGCACCCCTTGATATGGCTGAAGAAGACTCTGACACTGAAGTAGTCTTTGAAGAAAGCCCTCCTAGTCAGCAGGATGAAACTCAAATTGTACCAGCTGTGTTCACTAGTGCTCCTGTCCATGAGTCCCCAGCTCCTCAAAATAAGTGGTCAAGAGATCAACACATTCTTCTTGTCAACATTATTGGGGAACCAAATGCAGGGGTCACAACTAGACAGCGAATTCAAGACTCAGAGTCAGCCTCAGCCAATGAATGTCTCTTTGCTGAATTTCTCTCACAAATTGAACCTAAAAGAGTAGTTGAGGCTCTGGTAGAAGAAGGATGGGTAGCTGCTATGCAAGAAGAAATCAATCAGTTCAAAAGGAACAAAGTATGGACACTAGTGCCAGCCCCACCTGGAAAGAATATCACAGGCACTAGATGGATCTATAGAAATAAGATGGATGAAATTGGGAACATCATCAGGAACAAGGCTAGACTGGTGGCTCAGGGATTCTCTCAGACTGAAGGAATTGATTACGATGAAACTTTTGCACCTGTTGCTAGACTTGAAGCCATCAGAATCTTCCTTGCTTATGTTGCCTATATGAACATCACTGTGTATCAGATGGATGTTAAGAGTGCCTTCCTCAATGGTGATTTGGCTGAGGAAGTGTATGTTGCACAACCTGAAGGATTTGAGAACAGCGAGTTCCCCAACCATGTGTACAGACTTCACAAGGCAATGTATGGTCTGAAACAAGCTCCAAGAGCATGGTATGAAACTCTTTCCAATTTCTTAACTGAAAATAAATTTGTCAGGGGTTCTATTGATAAAACACTCTTTACCTTCAAGGATAAGAGTGATTTCATCATTGTGCAGATTTATGTGGATGATATCATCTTTGGGTCAACAAATGTAAATCTTAGTAAACATTTTGCTAAATTAATGACCAAGAAATATGAGATGAGTATGATGGGAGAATTAACTTACTTTTTGGGCTTTCAAATTAAACAATGTCCTAAGGGAATCTCAATTTGTCAAGAAAGGTATGTTAAAGATTTACTTAAAAAATATGACTTAGCTGATTGTGCATCAGTGAAATGCCCCATGCTTCCACCCAACAACTTGGGCCCTGATGAGTCAGGGGTCTGTGTCAATGAGACTTTATATAGAGGCATGATTGGGTCACTCATGTATTTAACAGCTAGTCGTCCAGATATCCAATTCTCCACATGTCTCTGTGCAAGGTACCAAGCTAACCCAAAAGAATCCCATCTAGTGGCTGTTAAGAGAATTTTCAGGTATCTCAAAGGAACACCATCCCTAGACCTATGGTATCCAAAAGAATCAGGCTTTGATCGCAAGGCCTATTCAGATTCAGACTATGCTGGATGCTGTATTGACAGGAAGAGCACTTCAGGCAGCTGTCAAATCCTAGGAGGAAAATTGGTTGGATGGAGTGCTAAAAAGCAAAACTCTGTGGCTATGTCCTCAGCTGAAGCAGAATATGTCGCTGCAGCCAGCTGTTGTGCTCAGGTGCTCTGGATGAAAAGTCAATTGGCTGACTATGAAATTTTGTATGACAAAGTGCCAATCTTTTGTGACAACACCAGCGCCATTGCCATATCCAACAACCCTGTTCTTCACTCTCGTACCAAACACATTGATATCAGGTATCATTTTATCAGGGATCATATAATGAAGGGAGATATTGATCTGCATTTTGTTCCCACAGAGCTGCAACTAGCTGATATCTTTACAAAGCCTTTGGTTGAACCTTCGTTCAACAGGCTAGTTGCTGAGCTAGGGATGCTCAATATCTCAAAGCCTGTGGCTTGATATTAAATGTGTTCATTAAATGATTGATTCTATATTAAATGTTTTTCACATGAAACTAGGTAGTTACTTTCCAAGTAAATGCAAAAAACATTCTCAAATATTTAATCATTTATTTTTCGGATAACGAGGAGACAAACTATTTTGAAAGGTCAAGGGGACCCACTTGAGCAGTCATTTTCGCACCTTGCATTTAATACGGTTGAATAATTGTTCACTTAGTTTGAATATATATTGTCTCCTTTCTCTTCTCACCAACCACCATTCTCATTTCTCAAATCTACTTCTCTCTCTAAGTTCTTCTCTCTCTTAACCTATCCGCCATTTTCGCATACCTTCAACCTCAAATCCATGGCGTTTTCAGTTCCTAAAGCATCAAATGTTAACTTCGAGATCAACGAGAGCATCCTCGCCTCCAACAACGCCATTGGATGGATTAAGGCACCAAATAGCACCTATTCAGATCTGGTCAATTTCATGCAGAATTGTGACCTAACTGAAGCCTTCACCACATCCCCATCCACCTTTTACCAAGAATACCTTAGGGAATTCTGGTATTCTGCTGAAGTAGTAGACGACACCATAACATTTAGCCTTTCATGCAATGAACACCCTTTCGCCTTCTCCCTTAAAGACTTTTCAAGTGTGGCCGGATTGAAGCATGGAGATGAATGCCTGAAGGTAGTTGATAAAAAGGCTGTCAAAGAAGCCCTGGCCACACTCAACCCTTGCCATGACGTTAACCCTGCCCTTACACCAGCTGAGGTCCTCGCCAAATCTCCTCTGAAGATTAAGTATTTCACTCCCATGTGGCGTGTCCTCTTCACCCACATTGTTAAATCCCTGGGAGGAATGCAGGGATCACAGGATCAGATGTCTTTCAACCATCAGGCTATTGCTTATGGATTAATCTGGGGAGCTGATGTTGACGTTGGAAGCATTCTCTTCTCCAACCTTGTAGAACAGCTGAAGGGAAGGAATCAGGTCAGGGAAAAGAATATCTGCTATGTGCGCTTCCTGTCTCTGATCTTCGAAAGCCTGCTAGGAGATAACTACCACAACAAGGCCTTGACTGCTCTTAAGCCCTACTGCATCACAGGTGCCATCTATAAAGAAATAGGAGCTGAAGATGTCCCTGTCATCGCCCATATGATGAATGTGGCCAACCAAGTACCAAACGCTGAGAAGCCCTTGCTCCCTTCCTCTGAGAAGGTGAATACTTCTAGTGTTGCTGGCAAGTCTATGTCTTTGACCTCTGGGCAACACACTACTAAGTCCAAGGCTTCATCTGGCCAACAGCCTAAGAAGAAGCAAATCCCCTCTTCTTCCCACTCCAAAGCTGTTTCTAAGGCCAAGGGAAAGAAGACTGACACCTCCTCTGGTCCAGATACTCATGTGGATTCAGATTCATTGGCTGACAAACAACAGGAGTCTAGTGTCTCAAAGTCAGCTGAGACGAAAGGAAACCAGCCTGATCAAGCTGATATCTCACAGGTAATCAGTGTACATTTTTAGAGGTTCACAAGCAGCCACTCTCATTTGTCTGTAGGAGAGAGTGGTGAAGTTAGGGTAATTCTCGACCCATAGAAGTTTGTCAATACACTTAGAATACTTTAAGACTTCTGTACACCCTGTCTATGCACCAGGGAATGATTCATTTGTGTTTATAAAGCACCCCGATGACCCTGCACCCTCTAGACAGTATTCAGGCTAACAACAACCTGAATACATTAATGTCTCAACCTTGATCAGTTGTACTTCACACAGCCTCTTGGTTCCCTCCTTAAAAGAGTCCCAAAGGATTTATCCTTTCAGGGGGAGCTGAATCATCACCCTCAGCTTTCCTAGGGGCAGCGTAACAGGCGACCTTTAACCACATATGTTTCACTCTTAAAAGAGTCCCAAAGGTTTTAACCTTTTGGGGGGGGCTGAATAATCACACTCAGCTTTCCTAGGGGCAGCGACTGGCGATCCATAAACAACATATGTCTCACAATCAAAAGAGTCCCAAAGGTTTTAACCTTTTGGGGGGGCTGAATAATCACACTCAGCTTTCCTAGGGGCAGTGAATGGCGATCATTAACCTTATTTTTTCACACTTAAAAGAATCCCAAGGATTTATCCTTTGGAGTGACTGAGTAATCACCCTCAGCCTCTCCGGGACAGCGAAATGGCGACCATTCCCCTTATATTTTTACCTGTTACTAATTACAACAAATTTGCAGGCTGAAATTGTACAGACAGTCATCGAGTCTCAGGTACAACAAGAAAAGGAGGCTGATACAATGACTCAAGACAAACCCAATGATGAAGAGCCTTTGTTAAATGCTGATGAAGAAATGCTATCATTGGAAGATTATGTCTCTGATATTGAGTCCATGCCTGAGGATGAATTCCCTGAAGGGATGTTCGATGAAGAGGATGAAGAAGATGAGGAAGACCAGCTGTCTGTCTCTCCTCCAAAAGAAATAGCTGTGTCTACACCAGCTGGTGATAAGACTTCTCCTCCCAAGGATGCTATTGATACTCCCAACTCTGCTACATCCACAACAACAGTTTTCCAATCTCCAGCCTATGATCCAACAGCGGAGTTTCTCTTGTTTGATCATCCTGCCCAGACGAACTTTGATATTCTACCAAGGGGGGATGACTATGCTCAGCAAAGCCTCAATATCAAGAATCTTCAGCCTGTTCATCATCAATCAGATATTGAGCGTTTATCAAGGAAGCTGGATGTGATCAAGTCTGAAATGCACAACTTCACTGTGACATTTCCTTGCATCATCAAAAAGGCTATGGCTGAGCCGGTCACTGAGCCAATTTAGGATGGTGCAAGAAGAGGTGTAACCCAAGGACTCAATCACCTTTCAACAAGAATAAAAGATGCCATTGACTCAGCAGTCCCTGCCATGTTCCATGAACATAAACTCACCATGCACAGGAAATTTAATGTTGTTCGCAACAGGCAATACCGCCATGCTAACTTTATTGTCAGGCGTGTTCAGGCCAATACCAATGCAAATGGCAACCTCCTGCTGAAGATTGCCAGGGCTTCAAGAAAAAGACAACGTGCTATGGCTGCCTCTGTTGAACAGATTGCAAGACGTTTTCAACCACGTTCATCCAAACATCTGCGAAGTCAGGATAAATGTGAGGGGGAGAAAAATACAACACTCAGCCTTGCATCTGCTGAACAAGGCTCATCATCAGCTAACCCCACCATCACACCTGTTCCTCTCCAAGTCATCACACCTATTGTAATACCTGATGATGAGGATAATACTCAGGGGGAGCAACAAACTCAAGATGGAGCTGACTCATCAAAGTCTCTGGTTTTGGTTAACACCAGCAAGCCTGAGGATGATGATGAACCAGCTGCCAAGAAATTAAAATTCATTGTTAGCTCTCTCCCCAAAGCTATTCAAACTCAGGCTCAGACAGCATTTATCAAAAGAGCTGATGTTTTGAAAAACATAAGTGTGGAGTCCTCTGTCTCGAAGAAAGGAAAGGAGATAGTTTTGGTTGACACAGATACCAAGCTTAAGAAGATAGCTGCGATGCTAGAGACAGGAGGATCCACCATAGACCTTTCCCAATTCTCAACCTTTACACCTTCCGATGAGATTCCTTTAACCCCTGAAGAAATAGAGCAACAGGCTGAAGAATTCAAAAGATTAAATGAACTCAAGACAGCCAAAGAATTGAATGAAGCTACTCTGAGGAAGATGACACCACCTGAAAGGGAAAAACAAAAACAAAGGTTGAGGGAAATGGAAGCAAAACGCGCTGAGGCTTTAAGGAAAGTCAAAGCTGACTATGATGCCTGCGTGAACAACAGATATGCTTCTGGCAAGATAACCAAGTTCAAATACACCATTCATAAATCCACAAACACCCCACAGATGATCTTATGGAGGGAAAACCAACAGGGAAATATGGATGTGTTTGACAACTTCAGGTTAAAGACACTTGGGTTATCAGAATGGTTCGAACTTGAAGCCTTAGCTGCCAAAAAGACTGGACAGGCTAATTTTCTTCTGCTTAAGACTATTAAGGCCAAGTTTAACTGGATCAAGGAAACAGCTGCCAAACTTAAGATTGATCCCCCACCACAGCTTTTTGAACAAGAACCCCCAAAGACTGGCAACAAAAGGAGAAGGATTTCATAAATTGTTAATGAAACTTTTGTTACTGAAGATGTTCAAGTAGATGGCATGCACAGGGATTTGATCCTCCCTAATGGTATTGTTGGCCCTGTTGATGGTCAGACATACACAGAGCCTGAAAGAGGAATGGCATTAATGAACAGGGCTTGCCAGTATGCTTTTCAAAGGGAAGATGAGTTGTGCTTAGCTTCAACTATTCAGCTACTCTGTCACAAGAAGTCTCTCAAGATCAACACAGAGTATTCCAAGAAGTTTGCAAAGACATTGCAGGATGAAACTCATAACAGATTGGACTTAGCTGAAGCTAAAGAAAGAATTAAAAATGATGACTATTGAAGATGTTCACAGCCCTTTTTACCTTCATCTTTTATTTTGCTTATGTACTGCACTTGTAATTTTCTTTAAGTTTAAAATCATGAGGTATGTTTGTTTAGATCTGTTATGTGTAAGAAGAAGCTGTTAAACTCACTTACCTTAACTTAGTTACATCTAGCATTATTTATGTTTAAATAGGGGGAGATTGTTGCGAATCTAAACTTGTTAGATTCCTTGATCATTGATTTAAACATAATTAGGCTGTTAGATAGTCCCTTGCCTGTGCCTAGGAGGCAGGCAAGTTTCGCAAGACTCACAGAGATCCAAGTCTCTGTGAGCAACCTCAGAGAAGTCCATGTCAGAGACATTGTCAGGGAAGTCGAAGAATTACCTGAAGACATACTCATTGGCTGTGATGGATAACAGCCAAGATGTATCAGGGACTCTGAGGGGTTGAGAGTTAACAGGGGTGGCAATACCCTGATAACTCTCAGCATACTTTGGACATGCCATTTGTGTGTTCGAGACTATGAAGAAAAAGGAAACTGTTTTGACAACTGTTTCCTTAAAGCATAATGGAAGACTACCAAGAATAGAAGGACATCATGTGACTGATGTGGGAACTTGTAAAAGCTTGTGTAGTCACCATCAAGTACTGTTTAGGTCAAACTCGTAACACTATAAATAGGATGTGTATCCATGCATTAATGTTCAACACTTTGAGATATTAAGAACATTATTGCATATAACTTAGTGAATCAAACAGCTACGACTGTATTCATAAGTTAAGGTTTATTGTTGTTCAAAGTGTGCACAACACATTGTCATCAAACTGTGTTATCCATAACACATGTAATTCTTTATTATACAATAATAATATTACGTTTGAAAAGTAATACCTTGTGTTGATTAAGTTAAGATTAGGGTTTCTTGCATTGATTAGGGACTTTCACTATTCCATCATTAACCAAGAACACATGATCTATGCTAGATCAACAATGGATTAGAACATTGGTTTTTCAAAACAAGGTTTTTAGGTAAGCATTAACAATGTCAATACCTACTTGTTCATGGGTTCATCTCAAATCCATCATTCAACAAAAATCATTTAGCCTAAATTCGGATTTGTTCTACAAGTGGGTTTTAGTGAAATCTTAATGAATATCAACCTAAGGAATCATAGTAAAATAACCATGTCAACCCACATTCCTATTAAGGTTTTAATTCAATTTCAATTTTAAAAATCCCCAATTATGAAAGGATGAACCCTAGAACAAAATAGATGAAATTGAAAGAAAATACTTACAATTAATTGATGTTAGATGATGGATGAGTGAAACCCACAACTTGGAATCAATTAATTTGAGTGATTGAAGGTTTTGGAAGCTTCAACAATGGTGGAAAACAAGAAACCGTCGCTGTGTGTTTTTGGGAGAGAGATAGAGGTTTGAAAATGAATAAAATAATCAAACTGGCGCTCTGACAAAACTTACTGCCCGCGGTACCTTATCGATAAGGTACCGCGCCTTTGAGCCGCCTAGATAAGGAACCGCCTACAGAGGCAGGTTTTTATCTATGAAAAAGGCCAAATTTTGAAAACTAAGTTTTTATAAAATACTTAAGATTAAATCATGAGCCTTTTAGAATATCATTGGATCATCATAACACTAAGCAATATGCCTTAACGAAGGATTACGAAGTAAATCAAGATCAAAAAGAACCGAAACGGACAAACGACTACTCGTAGCAAAACGACTAAGTGGAGAGAAGACAAGGGAAGTGAATCAAGACTAGGAGAGATGCTCAAGGAAATAATGACAATCTTCAAATAGTGGTAACGAAGAGCTTGTGTCATATATAGTGGTTTAAGACGTGCCTTTCTGGCGAAACGTTAAACGGCTTTGGTAATGAATAAGCACAAAGCAATTATTCGAGTATAGACTAAGATCACTTTCAATAATAGTCTTAGTCTAAACCAAAATATGAGCAAGGTATTAATTCACTTTCTCTCCCACAAAGGGCCTACTAACCGTATGGGTGCAAACCATGGAAATCATGCTTGATACTTTAAGCTTCTACTAACTCACTCTACATCACCATAGCGAGTCAAGTATCCAAGCAATGAAGGTTTGAGAGGATAAAGGAAAAGAAACACAAACCACAAATAAATATCAAGGCAAGGATGCCGAGAACAAGCACATAGTCAAGTAATGATCAAAAGAATGATCAAAGGGCGTGTGGAAGAACGAAAGCGTACCTTGGCCACAAAGAGCAATCCATTAAGGAATAAGTGCTATGCCCAATCAATGACTATGATGAGTACTAAGTCTTCAAGGACTAGTATCATTCCCAATCATCTTGGTATCATCATTCAAAGATGTTAAAGATCAATGAAGGTGATTCTTCTACAAGTGCAAGTAACTCAATCCACAACCAATTAAGTGATTGATCTTCATGAGTACCTACACAAAGCAAGATGCAAACTATTAGATACATTTCAAGAGTATATCTAAAATTCATAAAGGCTACTGATCTTAAGTGGGATGCAATATTATCAATTAAAAGACCTATTTTCAAAGAAAACATAGTTTTGACCAAAGAGAAACTTTAATACAACTAGACCTTCTAATTTGAGGAGACAATGGATCGATCCAAGTTTCAAAGTACAATATACTTTAAAGATCTTGAGTGACCATCGCTCTGATACCAATTGTAGAAACTAGAAGGGGGGGGGGGGGGGTTGAATAGTTTCTCTTCGATTGGTGACCAAATTAAAATTACTTTCAATTTGGTTTGTATCAAAACTATCTTTTACTTGAGGCTAAGTTGCATAATGATTAGATTCAATTCAAATGCACTAGCAAAGATAATAGGTAAGTATAATGATAATGAAATAAGTAAAGAGTAAGGAAGGAGACAACCTAGTGGGAAGACACCAAGATTTATAGTGGTTGGACAACGAGGCTCTATCCGCGTTTCTACTCCACTCCTCGAGTACACCTACTCGAGATTTCCACTATATCCACAAGCTCCCTTCTCGGCGGAGAAAACCTTACATCGTTGCTTACATTATTTTCCGAGACTAAGCTAAATGTCGAGACCTAATCTTTATTTAGGACCAATCTACACAACGTTGCCTACTTCACAATTTAACGACACAAGGCTAGATGTCGGGTTCTAATCTTAAGGTAGAACCAGTCTTCACGACGTTGCCTACTTCACCATTTTACGACACAAGGCTACATGTCGAGTTCTAATCGAAAGCTAGAACCAATCTTCACGACTCTTCACTTTGAAGCTAAGTGAGAACTTCACACAACACAACTACTAATCACTTTTAAGTTTAGTGAGAACTCACAAGACACAACCACATCACTTTATAATTTAGTGAGAACTCCTAATCAAATCTATTACAACTCAACTAGACTTATCCAAGTACACACATGTAGCTTGGATTTACACAACACAAATCCAAGCAAACACCTATGCAATGGATGTACACAACAAATCCAAGTATCTACAAATAACTTGGATGAACACAACTAGTCCAAGTATTCATAAATACATTAGATTGACCTAAAACAAAAAGGGTATCATGATGAATATGACTAGCTTATAGATTCATCTTTATCACAACACTAGTGATTGAGTGATTTTCTTATTGGACAAGGTAAAGGAGGGGATCAAGAGGATAATCATATGTAAACATCCTTAACAATTTAAGTGATCATTTACTAATGATTATGCTATAGAAAATAGAAAGAGGGTTGAGAAAAACGTCCAAGAGGCTTGCTGTAAAATGAGATTTGACCCACTATTTAAAGGAGACAAAGTATAACGGATCTATAACGGCTAGCTGTGCGCGGTACCTTATCTCACCCCGCGGTACCTTATCGCTAAGGAACCGCGTAGGTACTTAAGGTACCGCCACTAGACTCCGCTCCGTTTTTTGTCTTTTAGTGGGGTGGGAATATCTAAGGTATTTGAAACCTTCAAAGGATATTCTAACAGCATTTGGAATATGCTATTTTCAAATTTTCATTTTTCATTTTAATAAAACATTTTCTAAAAAAGAAAGTTTATTAAAAAGTCTTTTGTCATATTAACAAAAGTAAGTTTTAAGGATAATCATTTTGATGATCACTAAGTATGATTAAGAAAGGTTAGTGATATGATCATTACCTTGATGATAGTGTTAGTTAAATAATTCATTTTGTGTTTTACACTAAATGTGTTGTATGGTTTGTTGTGATCAAAACTAAGAAAGATTAGTTAACACTAATAATGTTTTTAGGCATCACTTGCATTAACATAACACATAAACCCTTCTACTCACATAAGCTCATAACCACATAAACAATAAGATCCAAAACTCCATCTATAAAAATAACATAATAAAACTCTTGGAATACAGAAATCCATAGTCTAGCTAAAACAGCCTAGACTAAATCCAAAACGAAAACATAATCAGTTATAAGTCATGTCGCCCGTAAGAGTGGAAACAGCTTAAAATCCTTCCTACCCATGTACTCCTAGTAACTCGAACCACCACACGATTCTTAGGGAACATGACTTAAACATCAAAAGAAAAATACTGTACCTCAGGTACATAAAATAACCCAACAAAAGATAGAACTACCATGTACCAAATTATGTACTATAATGTACAATTTAAGCAAAATACGACAATGACTAGTGTGGATGATTATGGTTCAACCCGCACTAGTCACAACCCAAAAAGAAAATAACATGTGGCTAAGTATGAACTTACTATGGTTCAATTCATACTAGTCAAAACATCACAATAAATAACATTCAAACACATCAATTATAATAAAATGCACACATACTCCTATGACGCCTATATGCAGGGACCCTTAAGCTATAGACTAGGCTACGCGACTAGGCAACCTTATTCTCAATAACCACTGGCTCTGATACCATCCTGTCACACCCCACCATGGCGGAATATGGGGCACGACGTATGGATATCATCACAACAATAGCGTGTCTATAGAGATAACTAAATGATATAAGAAATGTCATAAAATGGTGACACAAATTTCATGACAATATCTCAATAATGCAGGAGTCTAGGTAAGTAGGTAACAGTCCTACCCCTTACCCAAGACAAACAATAAACATAAACCAAACAAACATATAGGTGCCAACAGTATCACTAGATAAATAAACAAACAAAGCTAAGAAGGAACGGGGATCTCCTTCTAAATGCATATCCTACGCTCTCCGAATCCTAGCCACTTATGTTCTCAAGCTTAACCATAATATCACCTGAAAGAGACACTAAAACACGTCAACATAAAGTTGGTGAGAGTCATAGGTTTAGACTCATACGCCAAATCAGTTACAAGCTGTGAATAACAAACACCAATACAATAACATATGGACAATGTGCTACAAGTATGCATTAACAACTAAAAATTCAAGATCAAACATTTCAAACCAAAATCCAAGGCCCTCAGCCTTACCAAACATCATGGTACCATAGATGATCATACTATGTACCTATCCCAAGGCCACTACCTTGTCATTAACCATTGGTCCCATAGACGATCACGCTATGTACCTATCCCAAGGCCACTACCTTGTCATTAACCATTTGTCCCATAGACGATCACGCTATGTACCTATCCCAAGGCCACTACCTTGTCATTAACGATTGGTCCCATAGGCGATCACGCTATGTACCTATCTCAAGGCCACTACCTTGTCATTAACGATTGTTCCCATAGGCGCCCATACACCTATGTACCTTTCCAATCCAGATCATACACAAACAAGAATCACATAGCAATTAATCACATAATGTACACACAAGTCCATCTCAACCTTAAAAACATTCACAGGATCAACTTATAAACAACTCAACACAGTGTCTCTTCCATCACATCTGGAAGTCAAAATCAAAAGTAAACATGGGACTATGAAACTCACCTGATTGAGCTTCTCTATGAGTCCGCGCACTAGCAAAAGCTAACAAACCAAAAACACATAATTAATACACGAACCAATCACCAAGATGGCTCATCAACCTATGATGGACATCTAGCCTATTCCCATATAATTACCTCATTGTTAAGTTCTAATCACCCCATTACCCTTCCTTAACAAGTCCCTAACTTGGTTAAGTTTAATAGCTATCCCGTTCATAATTTTACACAAAACAATCCCAGTTTTAGGTCTCAAAACTTTAAGTCAAACGTCCACTTAAATATACCCATGGTTTCTGTAAAAGGAATATTCACACTTTTATACATTTTAGTTAAAACCTCCCACTTGCCCTAACCTTAAAGCTACTGTTAAGGCCCCGATATATGTGTATATATTGCTACCTATCCAGAATTCACTAATTTTAAACGTATGAAAAGTTCATTACCATTAGAGGGTCTTACCCTAAACCAAAATCTTAGCCCAAGTGCAGATACTCACTACAATATATAAACCATCTCTCATGTTCGTGAGAAGATCCCAATGCAACCCTAAGTACCCCAAACAACCCAAAACTTAAAAAGAAAACAGGCTGAGTTCAAAACTGTTTTGACCTCCGATTGTTGTAACCTGATTTTGACCTACTTCCCGAACTCCAATTTAGTTCTCATTTCTTGATTTAGAAAGTCAACTCAATTACCTATCCAGGGATAGTTTGATCGCATCTTGAATGTTCCTAGAATTTCAGATATGATCAAAACAATTGACTCAAAATTCTGCCAAGTTTTTAAAAACGGGTTTAACAAAATCAACCTCATTAATTAACCTTAATCCCTCTAATTACAAGCCCAAATTTATTTAATCATTAAAATATGATTAATATATTTTTTTTAATTAAACCCTAATCTAATCCATCATATGATCATAGAAACATTAAAAACATTTAATATGAAAAGGGTTAAGAAGGTTTTTACCTTTGAATTAATAGAAGATGAAGAAAACCTAATTTTTGAAGAACCCTAATTGGCCACCATTGATGAATTTCGGCTAGGAGAGGTTATGGAGGTTAAAAACCTGATTATTATGGTTATGAGTTGGGTTTGGTTAAGTCCTAAAGGCCCCCTAATCCCATTACAAGTCCATTGGGCCTGTTTTGGGCTTTTCCCTTCTTTCTTTCTTCTTTGGTGCGTCTAAACCGACCCAAACACCCCTAAATTCGTTTTTTTTATTTTTATTATTTAATATTATGTTATTAATATTACTTTAATTTTCCTTAATTTATTTCAGCTCCTAAAGGTTCCAAAACCATAAAACCGTAAAACTAGTCAAATTTACGCGTTTTACCGTAAAAGACGTAAAATATACACTTTTAAAAAAAATCTCAAATTTTGAAATAAACTTTATAACTAAGTCCTAAATGACTTAAAACCATCCCGAAAAATATTCATATGACTAATTACCTCATCCGCGACCTCTAAATGCTAAACCGTAAATCGTAAAAATACGATTTTCTATAATACATATACGTATACTTAGAACCACCAAATAACACCATCTCACTTCATAGTCACTACCATGTGAACTCATGAACATGAAATCATCATACATCGTTTCATTCACAAGGTACCCGGTACCGGAAATGATATTCAAACTACAATCTATACACACCAATAAGCACATAAACACGTAAAGACACGTAACTAGCACAAAATAAAACTAAGTGACGAACCTCAAAACCAGGGTTGTCACACTAATCAATCATCATCACCAAGATACTCCACAGCATCCAAGACATCTGCTCCCACAAGATCAAGAGGTAAAGAGCCTAGAGCACCATCACCACCATTTGAGCACTCATCCGAAGAAAATAGTGATGAAGAACAAGCTAAGAAGGATAGGGAAATGGAGCAACAAATTGCTTTTATCCTAAAGTCTTACAAGAAGATTTACAAACCCACCAACAAGAACCTCCGAACTTCATCTAACACACGGAACAAATATGTTGAGAGCCCTCCAAGGTACGATACACGTAGGCGTGGGGAGAGTCCTTCAAGGCATGATCGACATAATCCAACGCATGTTGAGGGTTCTACTTGTTATTATCGACAACCTGCTACATATGAGAATCAGAGGGTTGTTACTGTTACTGGGAATAGGGAGACGGTTGGTACTCAAGTGGTTCAGCAAAGTGGGATTCAGTGCTATAACTGCAAAGGATTTGGGCATATGGCAAAGGAATGTAGATAGCCGAAATGGATTAAGGATTATGCATATCATAAGGAGAAAATGCTGCTATGCAATAAGATGGATGCAGGGGTCAAATTGTCGGTTGAGGAAGGAGCAATGCTTGAGGACACTAATGATGAAGTCTCCGACCAAGAACTCGAAGCACATTACTCGTACATGGCAAAGGTTGAAGAAGTTCTCAAAGTCACTAAAGATGACAATGGTCCTATCTTTGATACTTAGCCAATCGATAAGGTATAAAATGATGAGGAATATAATGTGCTTGGTGATACTCATGAACATAGTGAGCTACCCACAACCATTCCTGACACATGTATGATGGAAATGGTTGATAGCAATACCACACCCGATTCATCAGACATGTGCAATAATGAGTCTGAGGATGATCAACACGCAGTTGAGTATGATGATGATGAGGAGCGTATTGCGCTTGCTAATTTAATTGCTACTTTACAAAAAGATGTCAAAGAAACTAGAAAGAGTCAAAACTAATTAAAGAAGGCAAACGCTACGCTCACTCAAAATTTTGAAGAAAGCAAAGCTGCAGTTATAAATTCTAGTGAGCTTCTTGCAAGCTGCAGAGCTGAGCTTATTCAAAAAGACAAAGAGCTTACAAGGTACAAAGGGGGTGTCATTACTACTGTAAAGGATGTTTTTGAAACTAAATACAACGAAACTCTTAAGCTTTTAGAACAAGAGAAACGTAATTATAACACCTCTTTAAGTACTGAACGACACAAAACGTATCTTGCTACCACTAAAGTGAATGAGCTAACTCAAAAGATTGGTTTTCTTCAAGAGGATAAAACGAAATAGTCACTGCAAAAATGGAAGAGGTTGCAAACTTGCAAAAAGATTTCAAATCTAATCTAAAGACACTGACAAAGTCTTGGAACTTGAAGTTCTTTGATTTTTATAAGAAAATTGTTTATAAAACAAATCAATCTATTCAAACCATGAGAATATTGGCACCTCGTCCGTTTTTCAAGGGTAACGCTAGTTTTGTTAGTCCTAAGTACCTCGAGCAAACTCAATCTGAGAACCCGCGCCTATATCTTGAGGTGTCCTAATGGACCGACCCTGATTGTCGTATTGTTAGGCCCGATAGTGATGAATCACTAACTTTTGAAGAAGAGATTAGATCACCAGTAAATAAAGACTTTGTGGAACCATATAATTATGCTTTTGAAAATAGTCTTTATGAAATTTTCAAACCACAAAAACAGAAGTCTCGTGAGCAAATATTTTTCGAATGTGCAAATAAGAATTAAATATAGACAAGTTTTTGCCATTAAGAAAACTAATGTTTCAAAATATATTGGGTACTTGCCGCATCAAGCTTCGATAAGCAAGAGTAAGCAAACACTTGGTATTCATATGAGTAACATTGAAAATTTCAAAAAGGTTGTTGACGATGACTAGAAAAAACGTGAACTTTTGAAGGGAGATAAAGAAATTCCTCATGATATAACTGTGCTTGTGAAAACTATTTTGATTCCGCTTGCGGAAAGAACAAAGAAACATGCTTTGGAATTTGAAACATTAATAGAGCAAGAAAGGTTTGACGATTTGAAATATGTGGAATCTCTTGAAAAGGAAATTGATGACCATCAACCTGAAAGAGACGAGTTTTCTGTAGCATATGATCTACTCTTGCAAGAAGGCCTCTCAAAAGATATTATGTGTGTTTTTGTTACATCTTGTGCTGATATAGATGAATATTCTGATGTTTCATGCAATTATCTTGATGAGGTCAAAGAGTGTGAACGTCTTGAAACTGGGCTTTCGTAAAAAGTTAACCAAAAAGATTTCACCTTAATTAAACATCAATGTGATTTTCTTTAAAAACATTGTCACTCACTTGAACTTGCTTTGCAAAACAAAATTGCAAGCTTTTTACATGATACACCTTTGGAAGTAAAATTATCTGAGTCATGTCGATTGTTAAACAAAAAAAGTCTTGACATTACAGATTTGAAAGCTCAGTTACACGAAAAAGACATAGCAATTAAAGAGTTGAAGAAACTCATTGCTAAGATGGGTGGGAAAATTGTGGAACCTAGAATTAAAAACCTGTTGTGAGACAACCCAATGCGTATAAAGTGACTAAATCCTCTGTCTTGGGAAAACCATCTATTTTCTCAAATTCTTCATTTGCAACATATAGGTTTGACCCCAAGACGGATGGGAAGGATAGGTTACCGCATATTCGTCCCAAAACGGTTATTCAAGCACAAAGCACAAATGTGATCAAACCAATGATGTATAGATTGGCCACTAAACCCACACAAAACAAAGATAGTCAATCGCCTCACATTTCTAGAAACACTAATAGACGTGTGTCTTTTACTACAGGAGTAGTCCCTACTGCTAGTAAGCGCACTCAACTGAATGATAAGGTCTGGCAAAACAAGAGTCAAGGGAAGATGAAGAAAGTAGAAGACCACCCTAGGAATTTGAATGTTTCTAAAAATAAAACGTCTATAATCGTATGTAATGACGATTTGAATGATTCGACTGCTTTGAATGCTTTAAATTTTAAGTTTTTTTGTATGAAATGTGGAAAATGTGCTAATGCTGATCATTCTATGTGTGTTATGAATAATGTCAAAGGCATAGATACTAGAACTAAGAAGCATATTGTGATGCCTGTTATAGCTAGTAAATCCAAACGCAAAGTGAACCCTTATGATGCACCCCCCCCCCCCCCTCCCTTAAGAAAAGTAATGCATCATACTCCACTACTAAGAACACTAGAAGCTGAATTAGGAAAAATTATATGAGTCTGCTAGCAAGTCTTGGAAATGGTGGTTTGCTAATCAATGTCCTCCAGGATATAAATGGGTGCCTAAGTTTAGAACAGAAAATGTGACAACGAGCGTTAGTCTGCCTTTAAGTGTTGAAACTAGGGAAACTAATGATTCGTAAATCACAACTAACATGGAATCCAATTTAGAAAATTCTCCATCGTGCTGTAATTCTTCTGCAGGTGATCGAGATAATTCTCTTCATACTAGACTCCGGGTGCACCAAGCACATGACAGGGATTCTCAAGCTTCTAATTAACTCCGTGGAGAAGTTCCTGGGTACGGTCTGATTCAGAAATGATCAATTTACACTGATACTAGGATATGGAGATTTGGTTCAGGGGAATATCACCATCAAAAGGGTATACTACGTCGAAAGGCTCAATCACAATCTTTTCTCGGTTGGTCAATTCTGTGATGCAGATTTGGAGGTTGCATTTAGAAAGAAGACATGTTTTGTTCGTGATTATGATGTGAATGATTTACTCACCGGTTCACGAGGTACAGATCTTTACACAATTTTGCTTCAAGACATAACTTCCACAACTCCAATTTGTTTCATGGCTAAATCTTCAACGACTTAAGCATGGTTATGCCATCAACGTCTATCTCATATCAAATTTGATACCATCAACTTGCTTTCCAAGAAAGATACTATGCAAGGCCTTCCAAGCCTAAAATTCATCAACGATCATCTTTGTTCTTCTTGTGAGCTTTGTAAAGCTAAATGAAGTAGTTTCAAGACAAATACTACACCAAGCTCTAAAGGACGGTTAGATCTTCTTCATATAGGTTTGTGTGGTCCTATGTGTGTTCAAACTATAAATGGGAAGAAATACATTCTGGTTATTGTCGATGAATACTCAAGGTACACGTGGACTTTCTTCTTGAGATCCAAGGATGACACACCCAAAGTTCTCATCAACTTCATTAAGCAGATACAACGTGGTCTTCAAGCTCAAGTAAAAGTGGTACGTACTGACAGAGGCACATAATTCTTGAACTCAACTCTGAAGAATTATTTTGAAGCCGAAGGGTTTGGACACGAACCATCTATTGCTAGAGCACCTGAACAAAACGTCGTTGTTGAATGACGAAACTGTACTTTAGTTGAGGCTGCTCGAACATTATTATCTGCTTCAAAACTACCACTATTCTTTTGGGCCGAAGCCGTGTCAATCGCATGCTACACACAAAACCGTTCCTTAATTATTCCAAGACACGAAAAGACACCATACCACATAATTCATGATCGTAAACCTTCACTCAAACATCTTCACGTTTTTGAATGTACGTGTTACATAATCCGCGATGGTGAAAATCTAGATAAGATGAAAGAGAAAGGTGATGAATGTATTCTAGTGGGATATACAACACAATCTAAGGGATATAGGGTGTAAAACAAGAGAACAAAATTGATAGTCGAGACTATTCATATCAGATTTGATGAATTGCAAGAAATGGCCCTTGAACAAATCAGTTTAAGTCCCGATCAACAACGACAAAAGAATTATGTGCACAACAGCACGGAACTCGGAACTCAAGACCACAGCAATGAACCATCAAGTTCAAAACTGGTTCAAGGAAATGTTCCTAGAGTAGATATGACAGTGGACACGACAATTGAAGAGTTGGAAATTTTGTATGGACCAATGTTTAATGAATATTTCACGGGAGTGAAACATGTTGTATCAAAGTCTTTCGTTGTCACTCATGATAAGAATGATGATACCGATCATCGTCAACAAAAGGATACAACTTCATCTACTTTAACACGGGTTGCTACATATTAACCTTCTCAGAATATGACATCAACAATCGATCCTACAACATCCACAACTACTGTCATTCCTCCAGCGAACACATATCAAGTAGACAAAGCATTATCTGACGATGACGAATTTCACAATCTAATCAGTACATCGATACACGAAACTAGAGAGTTTTCTACTCGCCATTTTGATCCGTCATATATGAATATGTTCTACCAACGACACCCGTCAACACATCATTGGACCCGAGATCATCCTTTGGTTCAAGTAATTGGAAACCCTTCACAGCCCGTTCACACGAGACGAAAACTAGAAACGGATGGCGATGTTTGTATGTTCGCACTCACCGTGAGTACGGTTGAACCGAAAAACATCAAAGAAGTCGTGGCTTATCATGCTTGGATTGAAACGATGCAAGATGAACTTCTTCAATTTGAAAGACTTAAAGTCTGGGAACTTGTTGACAGACCATATGATGTTACTCCGTTAAATCTTCGTTGGATCTAGAAAAAACAAGATGGATGAAGAAAACACAATCATCAAGAACAAAGCTAGGCTAGTGGCTAAGGGGTATGGTCAGAGAGAGGGTATTGATTTTAAGGAATCATTTGCACCAGTAGCTCGTATGGAAGCGGTTAGGATTTTCCTTGCTTATGCTGCACATAAGGGATTCATCGTTTATCAAATGGACGTGAAGACAACATTTCTTAATGGTCCTTTGAAAGAAGAAGTCTATGTGACGCAGCCGGAAGGATTCATCAATTCGCATTATCCTGACAAGGTGTATGTTAGAAATACGTTTTAACGTATATTAGAAGTATCGGTCACTCCACAATATTATTTATGTTGTAATAGCTTGTAGTTAATGTTACTTATTAAGTTAAGTAAGAAACCGACCCATGGGCTTGTCATGGGTCGGCCCAAGCCCAAATAGTGGCCTTGGATATAAATACCCCTTTCCACCATGGAAAGGGGTTGGCTGTTGACATTCCACTTTATCCATTTGAATAAAAAACACATAGTTTCTCTCTCACTTTCTCTCACTAGTTTCTCTCTCTAGGAATCTTCAACCCACTTCATAGATTAACAAGATTATCAATATTCTACATTTGGTATCAAGAGCTATGGGGTGATTTAAGGTAATGATTTGTGTTGTTATTTAGTTTTTGATTGTATTAGTGTTCTTTAAGAAGATCCATCTTGATTCTTGGAGTTTTTGGTGATTTTGTGATTGGGATTAGTAGATAAGTATTAGTTTTTACTTATTATTGTAGAAATCACAAAACTTTTTGGGTTATTTCGTAAAAATCTGGGTTTATTTCATCATCTATTTGATCGACTGCTACTCGAATCAACCTTCTGTTTCCTAGTAAAGTTCCGAACCAAAAAGTTCCGGATCAAAAAGTTCCGGATCAACAAAAGTTCCGGATCAAAAAGTTCCGAACCAAAAGTTCTGGATCAAGGAAAGTTCCGGACCAAAAAGTTCCGAACCAAAAGTTCCGGATCAAGGAAAGTTCCGGATCAAGGAAAGTTCCGGATCAAGACAAAGTTCCGAATCAAAAAGTTCCGAACCAAAAGTTCCGGATTAAGGAAAGTTCCGGATCAAGACAAAGTTCCAAATCAAAATCTTCTGAATCAACACTTCCGAATCAACAAAAGTTCCGAATCAAGGGATATTTTTACTTGTTTTTTCGACGATTTTTTAGAGGATTTAATCTTGGTTTCTTACAACAAAAACTCAACACAATTCACAAACTTTACTTCACTGCTCGATCAACCGATAATCTTTGTCTCTTTGAAGTGAACAAAATGAATCTGAATTCATTAATGCCTCAGATGACATCACTTACGGACATTTCCGTCATTAGGGGAACGGATAATCGCCCTCCAATGCTCATTAAAGAAGTCTTTGAAGCATGGCAAGGCCGTATGATGTCATACCTTAAGGGAAAACCGATATATGGGAGGCTTATGGTTAAGTCAATTCTAAATGGTCCACTTGACTATGGTACCATCGTGGTTAACAATGTGACTCGACCAAGGGAGTTTGAAGAACTTACACCAGCTCAACAACTCGTTGCCGATGCAGACGAAAAGGCTCTTCAAACCATTCTCCAAGCTCTTCCACATGACATCTATCGAATGGTAAGTCAGTATACGGTTGCAAAGGATTTATGGGAACGTCTAAAGGTGTTGCTACAAGGTACGTCTCTTACCAAACAGGAAAGCGAATGTCAGTTGTATGATCTGTTTGATAGATTCACGTACAGTCCAGGGGAAACGCTTCACGACTATTACTTCAGATTCACGACTCTCATGAATGATTTGAATGTATACAATCTCGTGATTGCTCCATTCCAGGTTAACACCAAATTTTTGAATACTTTACCTCAAGCTGAATGGGGTGAGTATATTACCGATGTTAAGTTAACCAGGGATTTGCATAAGTGCAATTTGGATCAACTCTATGCTTTTCTTCAGCAGCATGAGAAACACGTGATCATGCACCATTCGCCTCGAGGTATGTACCCTGATTCTTTAGCTTTGATGGCGAATCAACCAAGCTTGTCACACAACAACACTCCTTATATCTTGGGACACCAAGCCTATCATCCATCACCTTACATGACACCAAGCTTCCCCCAATATTCGATTCTACCGCAACCACCCACCTCACATCAGCAACAATATCGGTTTAATGCACCTTCATCACAATATGCTTCACAACCTCACCCAGCACCTTATGCTCAGTCTTCATATTCTTCTTATCAAGAGAATGCAGCATATCCATCAAGCTACTCTGACCACATGAGTATTCCTTCTAGTGCTTATGCAGCTCAACAAGACCAAGCACTGTATTGTGATAATGATGAAGTCCCCATTCCTGAATTCAAACAAGGAACTGACCCAGTTGAAGTGTTAGCCACTATGTCTGCTTATCTCACAAGGACTTTAAGCAAACGAGGATTTAGAGGACCAGCTCCTACTAACAATCAGCTGAGGAATTCATCCAATTCTCGCCAACAAGCTACTATTGAGAATGGCAGGGTAATGGTTCAACCTATTCAACCTTATCAGGGGAGACCTACTACATCAACTACCAATGCTCACACGGTCAATCCTGCTCCAATGGTCAACACTCCTCCACGGGCTAATTCCACAGGCAAGTTGAGAATGATTACATGCTACAACTGTAAGGAAGAAGGTCACATGTCCAGGGATTGCAAAAAACCCGAGAGGAGAAGAGATGGTCAATGGTTTGCAGAGAAGATTTATCTGGTGAACGCTCAGGCACAAGGAAGGGAACTTGATGAAGAGGAGCTTGCATTTCTTGCTGATCCAGGGATTGCTGAACAAGACGTTGTCACTACACAGAATGCAGCATACCAAGCAGATGATCTTGATGCCTACGATTCAGACTGTGATGAACTTCAATCTGCACAGGCAGCTCTTATGGCAACTATCTCTAGCCTAGGACCAGAAAAAAGATCTGAGGTACTTATTAATACCACTAATAATACCACTGAGTCTAGTATTCAACCACATCAAGTTGTGCAAGAGCGTGCTGATTCGAATGAGTCTTCGGTGGTGAGTCTTTCAAATGAGGAGACAATCAATGATAGTAATATCAATGTGAGTCCCCAGACTTTGAGTGAATCACAACCGGGAGCCATTTCGCATACGCATACTCCTTCTCAACAAGATTTGGTCATGGTTCCTGCTACATTACTTAGCCAAATGAATGCTGCACTCTTAGAAACCCTAGCTAAGAATAAGAATTTGTCTGATGAGCTTGCCTTATGCAACGAGAAAGTTCAAACTTTGGAATTAGTTCCTTCGTCTAGTGTTCTAACAAATCCCGAATATGATCATTTTCGAAACAAACAAATGGGTCATTTGCAAGAAATTGAAACCTTAAGAGCAAATCTTTCTAACGAACTTAAAGAAAAAGAGTTAGTGGTCACTAATTTTCAAAAACTTCAAACGGATTTTGAATTACTCGAGTCTAAGAAGAATGAAATGGAAATTAATGCGGCTAATAAGATTAGAAGTCTAGATTATTTGCTTTTAAGACAATACGCTGCCTCTCAACCAGTGCACTTATTTGATGCTTCGTTTAGAGAGTTTAACTTATCACATCAAAAAGGCCTTCCCCCTAACCCACGGTATGCAAAACAAGCTTTTATCCATAGTCCAAGACTTTATAATGCAACCCAATTAGGATTGGTCTTAGACCCGATTGTTATTTTCGATGATCGCACAAGTAAGGATCTAGTTGATGAGAATCGGTCATATAACTTTGCAAAATATCCCGATTGTGATTATTTTAAAATGAATCAGGAGCTTGCAAAAACGGATTTTAGAATTCGCTTCCATATGGATAAAGATCTCATCACAGCACCAACCTACATGTTAAATGAAGAAAACCCTAGTACACTTCCTACACTTGTCAAAATGGAAGGCCCTAAGGAAATTCCAAAGGATCTTCCACCTGTTAGCACTGTATGGTTAAACTTGCAAGAGATTAATCAATACTTTACTAATTTTGACAAGGTCATTTTGGAATGTACGACTTCAAATGGCCTAAACGCCGGAGAATGGGCTTTCGAACACATGAACGAGGTGTTTAAGAATGAGATCAATCCGTTTGTCGAAAGTCTAAAAGGAAGTTTTGCATCTCTTAAGGAAAATCTTGAGTTTGAAATTGGAGAAGTTCAAAAAGTGTTTTATGAAATGGACACCGTTTACGAACTACAATTAATTGAAAAGGAAAAGATTTTATCCGAATATGACCGATTCTTGTCCCAAGTAATTTCGTGTGATGTGCTTACTACTGTAAATGTCAATTATTCAAATGAGCTTACATCCGCTATGATTAAATGTGATGATGTGAATATTTGTGATGATGTGTGTGATCTCTCTATAAATGTTGCTGATACTGGAAATGAGGTAGATAATCATTCTTGTCACGAATCTAACGCAGAATTTTTAAAGCTACAAGATTCTTACAATTTACTTTCAAAACGCTTTAATCAACTTGAACAACATTGTATATCTTTAGAATTAAAACAACAAACTCAAAATGAGGATCTTTTGATAACAAATGGTTGTGAAAATAGTGTTGAGACGAGTGACAAGATGATTGCAATAGTTAAGGCATTAGAGGAAGAGATTATGAGATTAAAGAGAGATGTGTCATCAAATGAAACACTAAAATTGGAACTAGAGGCCGCAGAGTCTAAAAACCAGGACTTAGAAATTAAACTTTCGTCTATTCTAGGGGAGATGGATCGGACAAGACAGGGACTATCCGCTCTTTATGGTTCAATAGAAGAACGCTTAGCTTTTAATGCAGCACAGCAACAATCTTATGTTGAACAACTGAACCAAAAGTGTGAGGAAATCTCTGACTTAAACATCCAGCTCATTGACAAAAACATGGTTTTGGCCGAGTTAAAGGAGACACTTCTTCTCACCCGACAAGAAGCTGTTAATAACTTAGCTACCAACTCTGCACCGTCCTCTAGTGCTCCAACAACCAAGTCAGTAGTGCTTTATAAGAACCCACTCTATAAGAAAAACCCGATTACCTACGATGATTATATGAGGAATGCAATTAAGCATGTAGATCTTGTTACGGATATTTTAGACGATCTTTATGCCTTAGATCCCTCAAGTAGCTACTATTATTCAGCTCATGAATATATTAAGCGAGTTCATTATTGCTTAGCATATTTGCAATACATAGGTAAACCAGGTTTTGCACTACTCACTAATCGACCCATTGCTGTAACACCATTCAATAAGACTCCAGGAGCAAAACCGTCATTGGCACCATCAACTAAGGCACCTTTAAAATCTGTTACTAATGTTCCCACTTTGACTTCTACAGGATTAAAAGAGTCTACTAAGGCTAAAGGATCGCCATTCAAGAAAGATAAGATCAAGCCCTCCACTAGTAGTACCAACAAGAAGAAAGTAGAAGCTCACCATAGGACTGTTATTTCAGATTTAAATAAAAAGAATAATGTTGCTAAGACTAAAAGCTCTGCGCCTGTGCAGAAGCCCAAACCATTCGTGAATTCTAATTTGAATTGTTGGAATTGTAATGAATGCATGTTTTCCCAACGTCATGATTTGTGTCTTATTGATCATGTGAATGAAATGAATGCCATTAGGAATAATCTTGAATGGAAGCCCACTGGGAGAACTCGTACCCAAGTTAGATGGCAATGGCGTCCCACTGGTAGGACCTTTACATTAGATGGAAAAATGTGCCCTTTAACTAGGAATGCATCCATTGAGGTTAGGTCTCAGCGTCCTTTAGTTAGGCACACTAGCACTAAAGTATGGAAACCGCGCCCTTTAGTTAGGTCAGCCCCCACTATAGTGCCTATTAGTGTAGAAATACCTCAGGATTTAAGCCAACTTGACTATACACCACCAACTAGGAAGAAGGCTAGGAAATCTAAGAAACCTAAAGTTAGCAAATCTAAGATTATTAAATCTGTACCTGCTAATAACAAGGAACATTCAGATTTCGATACCTCTACATTGTCCTCGTCTGGTGATATTTTCAGGTGGTCCAAATCATCCTCTGGTATTTGGACTCCGGTTGTTCAAAGCATATGACCGGAGATCGCTCGATGCTCCGAAATTTCGTCAGCAAGTTTCTTTGAACGGTTAAATTCGGTAATGATCATATTGCAAAGATAATGGGGTATGGTGAATATCAGATTGGAAACGTTGCGATTTCAAGGGTATACTATGTAGAAGGTCTTGGTCATAATTTATTTTCAGTAGGACAATTTTGTTATTCCAACCTAGAGGTTGCTTTTCGACAACATACTTGTTTCATCTGCAACTTGGAAGGAAAAGACTTGTTGAAGGGGTCTCGTGGTGCAAATCTTTATACTTTGTCCTTACAAGACATGATGGCCTCCTCTCTAGTATGTCTTCTCTCTAAAGCATCTAAGACCAAGTCATGGTTATGGCATCGCAGATTATCTCATCTCAACTTTGATGCTATTAATCATCTGGCTAAAATCGTATTAGTTCGTGGTCTTCCAAAGCTCAAATTTCACAAGGACCATTTATGTTCCGCGTGTTCAAGGGGGAAAAGTACCAAGAAATCATACAAGCCCAAAGCTGAAGACACCAATCAAGAAAAACTTCATCTTTTGCATATGGATCTTTGTGGGCCAATGAGAACTGAAAGTGTGAGCGGTAAGAAATTCATTCTTGTTATTGTGGATGATTTCTCCAGGTTTACATGGGTAAGATTTTTACGTACAAAGGATGAAGCACCGAAGGCTATCATCACTTTTCTGAAATTCATTCAGGTACGTTTAAATACTATTGTCCGCCGTATTCGTACAGATAATGGAACAGAGTTCGTCAACCAGACTCTTCGTGCTTACTATGAAGAAGTTGGTATCTCACATGAAATATCCGCTGCACGTACTCCACAACAAAACGGTGTCGTTGAAAGACGGAATCATACGCTTATGGAAGCTGCTAGGACTATGCTGATTTATGCGAACGCTCCATTGTTCTTGTGGGCAGAAGCTATATCTACTGCATGTTTCACCCAAAACCGCTCTATCATTCAGAAACGCCATGGAAAAACACCTTACGAGCTTCTACATGATCGTAAACCCGATGTTTCATTCTTTCATGTGTTTGGTGCTCTTTGTTATCCAAACATTAATAGTGAGAACTTGGGCAAGCTTCAACCGAAAGCCGATATAGGTATTTTCATTGGTTACTCACCCTCCAAGAAAGCATACCGAATTTACAACCGTCGTCTTGGTAAGATTGTAGAAACTATGGACGCAGATTTCGATGAGCTGACAGCGATGGCTTCTGAGCAACGCAGCTCTGAACCCGCGCTTCACGAGATGGGAACCGGT
The DNA here is from genome assembly GCA_025667525.1 of Glebionis coronaria. Lineage (NCBI taxonomy): Eukaryota > Viridiplantae > Streptophyta > Magnoliopsida > Asterales > Asteraceae > Glebionis > Glebionis coronaria. The sequence goes on along the minus strand of CM046874.1, from coordinate 347,943,105 downwards.
GCTATTAGTTCCGGATTAGTTCCCAATAATCCTACTTCTACATCATTTTTACCACCAACAAGGCCCGAGTGGGATAAACTGTTTCAACCGTTGTTTGATGAATTCTTTGATCCCCCAAATGATGAAGTTCCAGCACCTGTAGTGATAGCTCCAATCCCTGAAGTTGTTGCTCAAGCAAATGAAGCTTTATCTAATGCATCTTCAATTAACATTGAACCGGATGCACCTTTACCAAGTGATTCTCAAACTACACCTGAATCGTCACCCTTACTTGTGCCTAATGATGTTGAAGAGGATTCTATTGATCACGATTTGGAATATGCTCACTTACAAGAGCTTCCTTTCTTTGGTGTACCGATACCTGAAAACCCTTCAGCCGCGTCTACCTCAGAAGAAGCTCCTTCTATTGTTCACTCCAGACCATCACGGATTGAAAATCATAGCACCAAATGGATAAAAGATCACCCAATTAGGAATGTCATTGGAGATCTAGATCGACCAGTCTCTACACGCCATCAATTACAAGAGAGTGCACTCTATTGCTATTTTGATGCATTTCTCTCCGAAGTTGAACCTAAAAATTGGCAACAGGCTATGACTCAATCATCTTGGATTGAAGCCATGTAGGAGGAACTAAATGAATTCCAAATACTTGAAGTATGGGAATTAGTTCCTCTCCCTGACAAAGTTAACATCCTTGCTTTGTTGTGGGTTTATAAGGTTAAACTCGATGAGATGGGTTCAGTATTGAAGAATAAGGCTAGATTGGTTGCTAGAGGATTCAAACAAGCCTTGGGTATCGACTTTGAAGAATCTTTTGCTCCTGTTGCAAGATTGGAGGCTATTAGACTATTCCTTGCGTATGCTGCTCATATGAACATGATCGTCTATCAAATGGATGTGAAGACGGCATTTTTGAATGGTGAACTAAGGGAAGAAGTCTATGTTAGTCAGCCGGATGGGTTCGTTAGCACGGAGTTTCCTAATCATGTGTACAAGCTTAAGAAGGCTCTCTATGGGTTGAAACAAGCTCCACGCGCGTGGTATGATCTCCTTTTAACATATCTCATCTCGGAAGGCTTCTCTAAAGGCAAGGTGGACCCCACTCTATTCACTCTCAAGGAGGACAACGACATGATTCTGGTACAAATTTATGTTGATGATATAATATTTGCTGCCTCTAACATAGAATTGTCCAAACGCTTTGAGAAGATAATGTCCACACGCTTTCAGATGTCAATGATGGGAAAATTTTCATTTTTCTTAGGATTACAAATTTCTCAGAATCCCAGAGGCATCTTTATTAATCAATCCAAATATGCTCTAGAATCTTTAAAGAAATATAACTTTGAAAATTGTGACCCCGTGGACACTCCAATGGTGGAGAAATCCAAGTTAGATGAAGATAGGAATGGGACTATTGTCGATCCAAAACTTTACCGTGGGATGATTGGCACCCTTCTCTATCTGACTGCTAGTAGGCCTGATTTGCAATTTGCCGTATGCATGTGTGCCCGGTATCAGGCTCGGCCTACCGAAAAGCACCTACATGTTGTTAAAAGGATCTTTCGGTATCTCAAAGGAACACTTCATCGTGGTCTATGGTATCCGAAAGATTCCTCTATTGCTTTAATATCATACGCAGATGCCGATCATGCTGGGTGTCAAGACACGAGGCGTAGCACTTCTGGATCTGTGCAACTCCTTGGAGACAGATTGATCAGTTGGTCTTCAAAAAGGCAGAAAAGCGCTGCAATTTCTAGCACGGAGGCTGAATACATCACCATGTCCGGTTGTTGTGCTCAAGTCCTTTGGATGAGATCACAATTAACTGACTACGGTTTGGGATTCAACAAAATCCCGATGTATTGTGACAACAAGAGCGCCATTGCCCTTTGCTGCAACTATGTTCAACACTCCCGGGCCAAGCACATAGACATTCGCTACCATTTCATTAAAGAGCAGGTGGAGAACGGAGTGATCGAGCTGTATTTTGTCACTACTGAGTATCAGCTGGCAGATATGTTCACCAAAGCCTTAGATCGAGGACGAATCGAGTTTTTGATCGACAAGCTTGGCATGAAATCATTCTCTCCAGCGACTCTCAAAGAATTGGCAGAAGAATCAGCGGAATAGTGGTGGTAAACTATTCAGGCGTATCCTTTGTTCGTGATCATGTATATTATCGTATATATATAAACCACAAAAATAAAAATACTAAAATATAAAACCAAGAAAAACCAAAAAAAAATATAAAACCTACAAAAACCATAAAAATTATAAAATCAAGAAAAACCAAAAATATTTTTCGTTTTTTAAATCGGGCATGTCTTTTAGTACGGTAATATTTACGGCTTTCGAAATGTCAATCAATATTGACATGGCGCCATAAATAGAGTCCGTATGAAAGTTGTACATTTTTTAAAACATGCCCATTATGGCTTGTAGTTATTTCAGACTGCAACCCGGTTTTCATATTAAAGTCACGTATTTCCTTGGAAAACGTTGGCTCACAACGGGAATTAATTTTCTCGGGCATGATTTACAAGCCAAATCATGCAAAGGGATCAAGTTTACTTTACAACTTGGTCTAACACGAGTTAAGTGTACGTCTCAGTGCATTAATTTGTCAAAATAAGAGAAATCTTATTGCCACCACGAATCAATCTTTTTCAAGACATTAATTGGAAATGCTTTCATCAATATTTGACTCTTTAAACAATGACTATAGCTCTTTAAATAGAAAACGGGTCATCGTTTAAGGGGGAGAAAATATTAAATCATCTTCGTCATCAAAACGATTTTCAAAAGTGTTTGTGGAAAATTAATTGGCTAAATGGTTTATGAGTGGTCTTGCTTTAGAATACGACTTGTGCTCGTTCAATGTGATAGGAATTGCTTTAAGATCTTGGAGATTTGCTAATAGGTTGCGATGCTTAAGTTGTGTGAAGGTTAAGTTGGCGAAATTTAACAATGGTTAGGGAGATTAGAAAAGAAAAATAAAAAGACAAGGAATAAAAAGGGAAAAGGTAAGAAAAGTATAGGGACTTAAAGGTGATATTTGTGAAAGTTGTTAAAATTTGACCTAAGTCAAAAACAAACCTCCCCGTCCCTTTAGTCTTTCTTCTTCACTGTTTCTCTTGCCGCCATTTTCACACACTCTAGCTTTCACAAATCATCCAATCTGTTCCATTCATTCAAAAAGGTACCAACAACAAATTCTTTGATTTATAATTCGCCTAATTCATCATTATATCCTGTTAATTGATTCGGGTAATCAACTTTATCAAATTAGGGTTCGTTTGCCTAATTAGGGATTAATTGATTAGGGTTTTAGATGGGTTTTGCTCGGAATATCATTAGAATGTGTTTAGTTGCCTTATAATGCCTTAAAACTCACTATCGCGCCTAGAATAATCATTTATAGGGTGCGTTTAGAACTTCCGGATGAACAAGGATTATGAACTTCCGAATGAAGGAAGTTCCGGATGAACTTCCGAATGAAGGAAGTTCCGAATGAACTTCCGAATGAAAGAAGTTCCGGATGAACTTACGAATGAAGGAAGTTCCGGATGAACTTCCGAATGAAGGAAGTTCCGAATGAACTTCCGAATGAAGAAGTTCCGAGTGAACTTCTGAATGAAGAAGTTCCGAATGAACTTCCGAATGAAGAAGTTCCGAGTGAACTTCCGAATGAAGAAGTTCCGAATGAACTTCCGAATGAAGAAGTTCCGAGTAAACTTCCGAATGAATAAGTTCCGAATGAACTTCCGAATGAAGAAGTTCCGTGTGAACTTCCGAATGAAGAAGTTCCGAGTGAACTTCCGAATGAAGAAGTTCCGAGTGAACTTCCGAATGAAGAAGTTCCGAGTGAACTTCCGAATGAAGAAGTTCCGAGTGAACTTCCGAATGAAGAAGTTCCGAGTGAACTTCCGAATGAAGAAGTTCCGGATGAACTTTCGAATGAAGAAGTTCCGGATGAACTTCCGAATGAAGAGTTCCGAATGAAGGACTTCCAAATGAAGAGTTCCGAATGAAGGACTTCCGAATGAAGAGTTCCGAATGAAGGACTTCCGAATGAAGAGTTCCGAATGAAGGAGTTCCGAATGAAGAGTTCCGAATGAAGAGTTCCGAATGAAGAGTTGTTGGATTGATAGTTGTTTGCCTGTTATAAGTACTTGTTGAAATGTATTATGCTTAGAAGTCATAATGATATATATCTATATATTTTTTGTGCATCAACCTTTTATGTCTTATCTTAAGTAGATACGATGACAAATCCAACAGTACATGCACTCCAAGATGCTAGAACAGCCGCAATTGCTGAAGCAAGAACACTCAAGTTCATACCAAACAATTACCGGCTGAAGCAAGTCTCAAAATCCACTCACCATGGATTTAAAGTAGCCATAGCAATCCTTGATCACTCTCACTTTAAGAATGCTTTAAGGAGTACTGCCTCGGTCTATATGATTACATGTATGAGTTCTGGGCTACCAAGGAAAGTACTTCAAACAAGATCACCTTCACTCTCGACAACAAGCAGCAGACACTTACTGTTTCAGACTTCCGTAAGATATTTGGCATTCGGGATACACCCAAAGGTATGTCATTTTCCAGGGATCCTACAAAAGACGAACTCATGGAGATGTTCGATGCTCTTGGATGTCCTGACATACGAGTTGTGTCTGAGTTTACCACCGCTAAAGTAGGTCAACCTTGGAGAGCAATCTTGGGTATTCTCAGTAGATGTCTTACACCTAAAACCAGTGGGCATGATGCTTTGCGTAGTCCAATTATGAACATCTTCCACGGAATGTACACAGGCTCAAATGCAGATTATGCATTATTGTTGTGGGAAGAATTTAACTTTCAACTCTTCCAAAACAAGAAGCTGAAGACTAATTTCTTTCCTTACCCTCGGTTTATCAAGCTTATCATTTATTATTTTATGAAGAATGATGTTACTATTGATAAGCGTGCAGCAAGTCATCATCACACTGAAGAGGCTGATCACACTGTGGATCTAAGGCATGAAGGACCATCTGGTGCTGTTATTCCTGGTCCTATTCCCGATTATCTTCTGACGGATAAAATTAAAGCTTCTGCTGATTACAAACTACTGCTACTAGAAATCAAGAAGCTAAAAGCAAGCCTTCAGACAGGAGAAGACTCGTCTACTACGGTCAAGAGTAAAGGTAAACGCAAGCAACCAGCTGCTTTATCTGAACCCGAAACCAAGAAGAAGAAGACTGAGGCTAAGAAGGGAAAGGGTACGGCTGATGAGTTAGTTCTCCGCGACGAAGAAGATGTTGATAATCCTACTCTTGACAAGGCTGAGAGAAAATTAATGAAGATAGCTATTGAAAGGAGTAGGAGAGATACGGGCGGTAGTGGTTCGGGTGCACAGATAAATATTGAAGAAGAGTACGAGGAGCCAGAGGATATTGATGAGTTTGGATCACCTGAACGGTATTCTACTTCGAAGGAGACATCCATCCCTGTTTCAGCAAGTGTTGAAAAGGAGTCCGGTGCTCCTACAATCATGGTACCTACTCAGCCTTTAGTAACTCAACCTCCACCAATACAGCCCTTACCAACCCGACCGGTGCCAACACCATTTCTTCCACCTCCAATAACTTCCATCCTAAGTACTGTAGTCACAACCGAGCCTCTTCAACCAACCCAGAGCAGCTCTGCATCATCTTCAATGGTTGCATTTGTAATGGCAGAAATGTTGGATAAACATACGGATAATCAAAGAAAAGAGATGGATAATCTTCGCCAAGAGCTACTTAGACGAGTTCAAAGTGAAGAAGCATCTAAGAAAGCCCAAGAAGAGATGCTTGCTAAGTTCGCTGCAGAGATGGAGTTGACACGTAAAGCTCATGCAGAAGAACTAGCTCAGGTTAAGCAGGCTGAAGCTGATAAGTATGCTGCACGAATCACGAGACTTCAAGCTATGAGGGATAAATACAAGGAGCAGAAAGAAACACTTGAAGCTTCTGTTGAAGAGAGAGTGAAAGAATCCGTTGAGTCCATTATGCCAAAACTGCGTGATGAGTTGAAGACACTCGCGGCTGATAACTTGATGATCAAGTCATCCAATCCTTCTGAATCCGCCTACAAAATTGCCTATGATTTGACGGATTTTGAATTAAAGAAGATCCTCAAAGCTCGCATGAGGGAACTTGGATCTTTTGATAAATCTAAGATTCAACGGACACTCTACAAATCACTGAATGAAGCTATCATGGAGGATGATCGGTTGTTCAAAACGTTTGGAAGTGTGGTACCTTACCACATTCTGCCTGAGGAGGAAAAAGATGATAGTGAACAAGAAGAGGGTGACGGGGAAGAAGAAGAAGAAGAAGAAGAAGAAGGAGATGATGATGATGGTGATGATGATGATGAGGATGATGATGGTGATGATGGTAGTGATGGTGGTGATAGAAATGAGGAGAGTGCTAAGGGAAGCAACGAGGATGACGACGAGGATGATGATGGTAAACAGCCTGAAACGGGGGACAAGGTTGCCAGCACAAAGAAACCATCTAAGTCTGGTACCAAGTCACAGAAAGATGCTGCGCAAAAGGAAAAATCCACTTCAACGGAATCAAGACGATCCAAGTGGCGCCATGATGTGAATGCTACTACGGCATCATCGATTCCCGGTACATCTATTGCTGTGTCTATACCTGTTACCACTAACCCTGTTAGTTCTGTTGTTGCTCCTGTGATTGCAGAATCAGTTACTGAACCTGAGTTTTCACCACACTCACCTGTTCATGACACCGCCGAGATGCCTGAATCAGAACCAGCAGATGTTCATGTTTCTACTCCTCTACAACAAGAACCACAATCTACTGTTCCCGAATCAAGCACACGGGACTGGGCGGACACATTGGAGATTGATGAAACTACACCGCCACAAGCTTGGATCACAGCAGCTGCTCAATATGATCCAATCACAGACGCTGACAGAGATGTTCTATATCTCTGTATCCGTAGTCCGATTGACTTGTGTGCATTTCTGGCTCATGAGTATAAGACTTCGGTCACTCCGTCTTTGGTGAAGAGAGCGCTAAAGGATAAGAGAATTCGCGCCAAAACCAGGTTAACCCGAATGGAGTACGAGTACTATGCTGACGAGGTCCTGAAAGCTCTTAACACTGTTCAAAGGCCAGGCCTCCATGAATCAGAAAAAGCTCCACCTCCACTTGATCCTTCTCAAGATAATCAAATTGCTCTCGACTTCTTCGTCACCTATGATCTTGAGTATCTCCTCAATGGTTCATCAAAGTACGCAACCTCCCTGACCTTGCTGAAAGCTGCCAACTGGGGGACAATACCCTGGATCGAGGAAAAGGTAAACCGACTCTGGGTCCCAAATGTAACTCGTAATTATGATATGTATGCTGTTATAGGTGCATCTCATTGGGATGAACGAGTCCGAAGGGCGTACAGAGGTTGCTGCATAGCCAATTCAGGAAGCAACGTTAGATCCGATATTCGCATCTCCAGCATTTTGGGACTGAAAACTGAAGCCAAGAATGGCTATTATCATGTGACGGAGATTCGTCTAAAAAGGGAGGATGACAGAGAATACAAAATCCAGCAGGGAGATTTTTCTATCATTCGCCTTGAGGATATCGAAGACATGTTGCTTATGATGACCCGGGATCAACTCACCCATATTGCTCGTGAAGACATCATTGCCTTGAATACAGCACTTCGTATGTTCACACGAAGCGTTGTTATCAAGAAACGAGTTGAAGATCTTCAATTGGGAGTTGAAAGCTACTAAAGGAAGCTTAACCTAACCCGTCCAATAAATCAAGTTCTAACTCAACATGTCACAAGATGTCCCTATACCGGCATTTCTGTTCCAAGTTATAGGATTTTCTACTTGAACAGTCGAGGGATAATGAAGTTTATGAGGGTGGGTGAGCTTTATAAGTACAGTGATGGGACTCTCATATACGTCAGAGGAAAGTTGGAGCATCTTAATTCGGGTGGGTCTTTACCAGAGATGACTGAGGATTGGCATCAGGGTTATCGGCAAATGGCGAAGTATGTGATCAAGAAGATTGATCAAAAGCTCCGTTAACGTAGATTGATGAGGAGCTTAGAAAGATTCGTTGGTGGAAGACCATATGGAGTGCACCACAAGTTACTACAACGATCCATCTAATGGTTCGTACATTTCAGGTCTACTCTATATTGGTTTTTAATTGTGAATATGTAAATTTGTGAATATTGTGCTTTTACGGCTTGATGTAGTGTTAAGGTATGATAACTTTTCAAGAATTTCTCACGAGATTCTAAATCTTTCAAAATATATCATACTAAAGCACTACAACTATCCCTTATTAATTTAAGGGGGAGCATTAACATGTTCAAGGCCATTTCATCCGTGTATATTGTTTGTTGCTAACTGTCTTATGCAGCGTAACAAGATGGTGGCTATACTTTCCCAAAAGACGCTTAATTCACGACGAATGTGGTGACAAAAGGGTGGTAGGAATAGGTTTAGTCCAATGATTCATCAGAGCCGATGGAATCTTCCCAAGGACAATTCCCTAGATAGAATTAGAAGTCCTAGGAAAGATGGAGAAAGATTGTGAACGTAGCTGAGTACCGACTAATTACTGATGCTAGCACTGGAACAATCACAACAAGGTGCTAGTGATGATGTATTGGTAAGTACTGAAGGGGTTGAAGAATGAAAAAGAAATGTAAAGATAAAGGGTGTAAAGAAAGAAGCCCTCCTTACAACTTTAGGCAGAAACCGGGTCAATACATATGCTATTGAGATCATTTTTGTTAATGATTCTCGATCTTGAAGAAAGACATCATGGACCCAGTGATGCAATGCACAACCCTTCCCAGCTAACTCAAATATCTCTCAAAAGGTATTTGTTTTAATCACACGGAGATAAAACGTTATCTGTTGGTTTATTCACTCCGAATAGACTGATATTGAAAAGGTGGTACTCCTCTCCAGCCATCGCTCACTAAATCAAAACGCACTATCGCGTCTAGAGCCAAGAGATCATCAAAAGTCTCATTAGGACACTTTCCATTTATTCCTTACTTTCTCACACACTGTGAAAAGTAAGAGATTTTTATGAGTCCTACGCAGTATTCTTGTAATATTGCCAGAACATCCGAGTAATACGCAAGTATTACAATGAAGATGGAAATCCTGCTTGAGCCAACATCAAACAAGCTCATGATAGGTTACACGTGCGGTTCTTTAAGAACCAATCTTTTGAAAAACTGGAAAGAAACAGTGGTTTAATTCTTAATTGAACTTAAACTCGTTCCAGGCCTCTACGCATTATCATATGATCTTGCCAGAACACTCAGAGTGACTCTTTATTGATCACAGTGACGAGTGGAAATCCTTCTAATGTTAACATCAAACAGCACTTGGTAGGTGACGTGCAAGATTCTTTATGAATTGAGCTCGTGATAACTAGAAAGCAACGATGGTGAAAATCTTAATTGAAATTCACTTGTTCCAGGTTTCATGAATTGACGGCTTCAATCATAAGGATTTTTAATCCAAATGATTCACTCTTTATGTTCGCAGTCAACTTTAGACGGTCGAATAAAGAGAACTGGTTTACCCGCGAAATATTGTCAGGAAGTTACTTAATTGAAACTATTCGTCACGGGTACGATATCTAATATCGTCCAACGGTCTTCACCGACCGGAGGTAAAATGCTACCGAATTAGAATAAAATGTCAAAGCCATTTTATTCGTGTCGTTGTTGTGTACCTGTTAAAGACGGTGGCGTTGCTGTGTACCTGTTGAAGACGGTGGCGTTGCTGTGTACCAGTTGAAGACGGTGGTGTTGCGGTGTACCTGTAGAAGTCGTTCCCACATGCTTATGTTTTTCTGCATTAAAGTTCAGCAAAATTCAAGAAAGTGCAAAATGAAGTCTTCCGCTGTACCAAACTTTGAAGCTTTCGAGAATTCAACAAAAAGACATAAGTGTGTGGAACATGGAGTCACGAGGAGGCAAGATTCACAAAAAGGCAAAGATCGCACGTGATTGGTCAAAAGAACAATGCTCTCAAGCCAAAGCCTAAAAGATCAAATAAACATATTCACAACAAAAAGAAAGAAGAAAAGACTACGAGCTGAAGAACGAAGACTTAGTATAGTATGCTAGGTTTAGAACTTTGTAACGTGGAGTGACCTCCCTTAGGGGGAGATTGTTAAAAATACGTTTTAACGTATATTAGAAGTATCGGTCACTCCACAATATTATTTATGTTGTAATAGCTCGTAGTTAATGTTACTTATTAAGTTAAGTAAGAAACCGACCCATGGGCTTGTCATGGGTCGGCCCAAGCCCAAATAGTGGCCTTGGATATAAATACCCCTTTCCACCATGGAAAGGGGTTGGTTGTTGACATTCCACATTATCCATTTGAATAAAAAACACATAGTTTCTCTCTCACTTTCTCTCACTAGTTTTTCTCTCTAGGAATCTTCAACCCACTTCATAGATTAACAAGATTATCAATATTCTACAGTGTATCGTCTCCACAAGGCACTATATGGACTAAATCAAGCTCCAAGGGCGTGGTACGATGAGCTCTCGGAATTTTTGGTATCCAAAGGTTTCTTAAAAGGTTCCATTGATCTTACGTGTTCATATATAAATATGGGGACGGCATTTTGCTTGTGCAGATTACATTGATGACATTATTTTCGGGTCTACAAACCCATAACTTTCAAAATGGTTTGAAAAACTAATGCACAACAAATTTGAAATGTATATGATGGGCGAACTGAAATTCTTTCTAGGAATTCAAGTTCACAAATCTCCACGTGGTATCTTTATTAACCAAACTAAGTATTGTTAAGAGATAATCAAAAAGCATGGTATGACCTCATGTGACCCAGTTAGGACACCATTATCCACAACATCCCTAGATGCTGACTTGGAGGGATTACTGATTGGTGTATTTTGCATACACCTAATAGCATGTTAATTTAGCTTAATTATATATTTATTTATCGTATATATGTACTTTGAGTGTGTTTTGTGATTATGCAGGTTACGAGCGAAATGGAATAAAATGGTCGCTTAATTAATTTTTTTGGAGAGAAGACATTGTGAGCGCCGATAAATGAAGAAAAATATTGAAGAAAAAAAGATTTGAGCGCGTCGCAATATTTTCGGTCATCTTTTATTTGTCCGGGCTTCATTCGAGCAATTATTGATGTTGGGTTATTTGTTATTGGGCCAAAGTTATTATATGCCAAAAGAATAAAAGAAAAAGAAAAAAATAAAATAAAACTTTTGGGCCCAATACCCAATAACCCACCACCAATGAAAGTATATATATAGATATGGAGGATTGAAACTTGGGATCTAAAAAGAAAAAAAAACATCAATCGACACATCAATTTTTGCAAAAAGAAAAAAAAAAGGGCGACAACATATACATAGCCGCATATCAAGAAAAGTTGAGAATGCAGGGCTTCTTATAGCAATTTTTGGGCATCCAATTATACACAAAGAAGTAAAAAATTGCTTTTGAGGGAAGGGACTACACATCCGAATTTTAGGAATAAAAAAAAGTGATTGAGGTGGAGAGGTCTCTGCGCAAAAGACAAGGAAATTGTTTGCATGTGGGGATAATTGATTTTGGTGGGGATAATATACACAGTGGCTACATAGCAAGTACAAAAGAAAAAAAAGTGATGATGTGTGGTATTATTTGGGTCGGGTACACCGCAATGTCCGGCTAATTTTGTTGTAATTCTTTCCGGTAACTTTATTTATGGTTTGATCATTACTTTTAGATTATCATATTTTTATTACATTGATTTATGATTTATTTATAAATTATTTTTATCGATTTAATATTATGTTTAATTATTTATGTGAGACAATTTATTGTTAGTTAACGATTCATACTTATTTTATTTAGTTAAAAAGAAAAAAGATGGTCGTATAATAAACATAAGTTGTACCTAAATAAATTATTAAAACATAATTATTGGTTGGATTAATATAAGATTTATTATCGCGAGTCATTGATAAACATAATAAATGCCGACATTAATTCATTCATATTAAGTCAAAATAATCTTTGTAATCGGTTCTAAAAAGTTTCAATAATCCATAAGTGTGATCAACCATAAATATTAGGAGCTGGAAAGGATTACATTTTTCTTTTAATTGTTTACATCTTTATTTTATTTTTCTAGCGTTATTATTAGCTTAATAATCATTTTAATTTTTAATCCGCATTTTTATTATCAAAAGTACTTTAGTTGTCAGATTTCAAAACCAAAACCTTTATTGATCAGTGATCACCCCAAAACTTAAACTAAAACCACATAATCCTCGTGGATCGATACCCGCTTACCCTATCTAGTATAAGGTAATTAGGTTATTTTTGACCGGCACTTCGACGTCGATCAAAAATTTGGCGCTGCTGCCGGGGACTCAGTGAGCTTTTCGTTTAAGTTTTTGTTAATATTTTTTTTAATAAATAAAAAATACAAAAAGATTTTATTTTTCTTGTTTTGTTTGTTTTGTTTGTTTTGTTTTGTTTCGTGTGAGTGTGCAGGTGAGTGTATGCGCACACGTAGATCGGGACGAACATCACCGTTATCTTACGACCCTGAGGTTGTGAAAAGTGCAAGGTTAAGAAGGAAGACGTTTCGACAGTTTTCTACTAATCTTGATTTTTCAGGTTTAGCAGAGCTTTTCGCTGAAATGCCAGGTGCCGAAGATGTTGGCGGAAGTGCTAGCGGCAGTAGTAGCGGAGAAGAATCTCCACCACGGGGTGTTGATTCTTATTACAGGCCGGGGATCTTCGAGGATCCCTCGCCTATCGTTTATCCGGATCCGGTTAAAGGGGTTACAAGTAACTTCAAGATCCAGCCGAACCTCATAGCAATTTTGCCAGTGTTTAGATGTCGTGAGGAGCCATACGCACATCTACGAGAATTCTTCTCAATTGCTGACACACATCAGGTTAATAACATTACCAAGGATGAGGTAAGACTTCGCCTTTTTCCTTTCTCACTTAAAGATCAAGCTAAGGACTGGTTCTCATCTCTTGAGCCAGGTGGTATTAACTCATGGTCTGAAATGCAATCTTCTTTTCTTGAGGAATTTTATTCTATAAGTAAAACTGCTGCCATTAGGAATAAGATTAAATCCTTTCGTCAAATCTCAGGCGCGCAGTTTCATGAAGCATTTAATAGACTTAAGGAGTTATTAAGAACATGCCCTCATCACGATGTTTCAAAATAGGAGCTTGTCAAAGTCTTCTATGATGGGTTGGATTATAACAACCAACAATTTGTGATGGCCACTAGTGGGGGTATGTTTTTCTCGCGACCTATGGAGGAAGAATGGGAGTTTTTTGAAAAACTAAGCAAAGGTTCTAAGACCCAAGCTTCAGTGGATCGAAACAACCACCCATCTTCCGCTAATTATGTGTCTAACCAACGTGGCACAAATTCTGAAATTAGCGAGTTAAGTAAGAAAGTTGATCTTTTGTTGAAAAATATAGGAAAAGGTGTGCCAAATGTGTCCAATGTGTCGCATAGTGGGTGTTCAATGTGTGGTGATCCAAGTCACTCTGTCGATAATTGTCAAAGTTGGGGGGCGCCGAATGAGGAGGTGAATGGAGTCTATGGTGGTCGTCCACGAAGTGACCCATTCTCCGAAAGTTACAATCCTGGATGGCGCAATCACCCCAATCTCCGTTGGAAAGATTAAGACAATCGCTCTAATAATACCCAACAACAACACTATGGTTACAAACCAAGGTATGAGGGTGGCGATTCATCTAATTTCCAACAAAATTCTTACAATCATAGGCCACAACAACAATATCCAAATCAGGGCCAAGGCCAAGATGATAACCGTCTCTTGAACCTTGACCAAAAGTTTGATAGGCTTATGGATTCCTTGTCTACCAACAATCAAGAGATCAATAGAAAATTTGAGGTCACTAATCAAAGACACGAGACCACTACTAAATCTATTGCAGCTCTTGAGAGACAAGTTGGTCAATTAGCGGATCAATTAAGCAAAAGAGATGAGGGAAGGCTACCGAGCTACCCCACCATGAATCCCGCACACAAGAAAAATGGAAATGAGCATGTGAATATGGTGACATCTCTTCGAAACGGTAAAATCTACAACAATGACAAGGGGATTCCAAATTCTCCTGATGTCGAGGATTTCGTTACCGATGACGAAATTATTGTTGAAGGTAAAAATTCTGATAATGTTAAGTCCGGTTCTGAGTTGGTAAATGATTTGTTGAATGATATTCCTAAACCAACAACACAGAATCCTAAAGATACTGAATCTTCTGAAGTTGGGGAGGGTGGTGTGTCCAGCACACCGTACCCTACGGCTTTGGAGAAATCTACATCTGCAAGGTTAGCTAAAAAGGGTCCTCATGCTGAGGATATGTGGGAGACTTTCAAGCAAGTTAAAATCAGTCTCCCCCTTATTGATGCTATCAAGCAAATTCCTGCGTATGCTAAGTTTTTAAAGGACTTGTGTACTCAAAAGAGGAAGCTGAAGGCGTCTTTGCCTAAAAAGATTGACCTAACTGATCATGTTAGTGCAGTCTTATCTAGCTCTCTTCCTCCTAAATTCAAAGATCATGGAGCACCGTTGATTTCAGTGGTGGTCGGAAATATTGCCATTAAGAAGGCGCTCCTTGATCTTGGTGCCAGTATTAAAATCCTTCCTGCTAGTTTGGTTGATAAGTATGACTTAGGAACTCTTCGTAAGACAGACACCATTATTTCCTTAGCCGATCGATCTACCAAAATTCCTAGAGGTATCTTAGAGGATGTTATTGTGAAAGTTGATGATTTCTATTACCCAGTTGACTTCTTTGTTATGGACACCGAGTCACAATACAAAGATGTTCAACCAACTATTATCCTTGGGCGCCCATTCTTAGCCACGATAGATGCTAGGATTAATTGTCGGACTGGTGCCATGGATATTGCATTCGATAATAAAAAGATAAGATTGAATGTGTTTAATTCTATGAATTCTCCTACGATAAATGAATGTTACCAAGTAGATGTGATTGACGAGGAAGTCCAAAAGCATGCATCCCGTATGCTTAAGGATGATCCTTTTGAATTATATCTAACTGGTGATAATGAGGAGATTCTTGATGTTGCTGAAGTTCAAGAGATTCAAGAGTGTTTGGTCAGTTCTTTGGATCATCAAAAACCACCTTGGTCTTATAAAGTGGAGCCCTTACCTTCTACTTTTGACACGGCCACGAAGCCGTCTTTGGAGGTGCCTCCAACTCTTGAGCTAAAACCTTTGCCATCCAATCTCAAATATGCTTTTCTAGGTCCTAACAATACGTTACCCGTTATTGTTGCTTCTGATCTTTCTGAATCACAAGAGGAAGCACTTCTAAAAGTGCTTTCCAAGTACAAAGCAGCAGTGGGATGGACAATTGCATACTTAAAAGGGATCAGCCCTTCATTATGTATGCATTGAATTGTTACAGACCCAGATATTAAGCCAGCAAGAGATGCGCAAAGGCGTCTGAATCCTAATATGAAAGAGGTAGTCAAGACGGAAGTTCTTAAATGGTTAGATGCCGGTATCATCTATCCCATCTTGGATAGTAAATGGGTAAGTCCTACTCAAACGGTGCCTAAAAAGGCCGGAATCACCGTTGTTGAAACCGAGAAAGGGGAAAAGCTCACAACCCGACCAGTCACTGGGTGGAGAGTTTGTATAGATTACCGTAAGCTGAATAATGCCACATCTAAAGATCACTTCCCACTACCCTTCATTGATCAAATAGTTGAGAAGCTTTCTGGTAAGAAATTCTATTGCTTCTTGGATGGGTACTCCGGTTATAATCAAATACCCATCCATCCTGATGACCAGGCCAAAACTACGTTTACGTGTCCATACGGGACGTTTGCATTTCGAAGAATGCCTTTTGGCCTGTGTAACGCGCCCGCTACCTTTCAGCGGTGTATGATGAGTATCTTTTCTGACATGGTTGGAGAATCTGTAGAGATATTTATGGATGATTTCTCCATCTTTGGTCAATCCTTTGAAAGCTGCCTTGATCAACTTGAAAGTGTGTTAAAAAGATGCACTGAAACTAATCTGGTGCTTAGTTGGGAGAAGAGACATTTCATGGTTCGAGAGGGAATTGTATTAGGGCATGTTGTGTCTGAAAAAGGATTTGAGGTTGACCGTGCCAAAGTTCAGGTAATTTCAACCCTTCCTCCCCCACTACCGTCAAAGGTGTGCGATCTTTTCTTGGTCATGTCGGGTTCTATAGGCGATTTATTAAAGATTTTAGTGCAATATCAAAGCCCTCTTTGTAATCTACTCTTAAAAGATGCACGCTTTGACTTTAATAAATCATGTCTTAAAGCATTCAATATGCTTAAGCAAAAGCTTGTAGAAGCCCCAGTTCTACAATCACCTGATTGGTCGAAGCCTTTCGAGATCATGTGTGATGCGAGTGATTATGCCGCTGGGGCGGTTCTAGGACAGCGGGTCGATAAGAAACCCGTTGTAATCTTTTATGCTAGTAAGACTTTTTTAGAAGCTCAAATGAATTACACCACTACTGAAAAAGAGTTGTTAGCTGTGGTTTTTGCTCTTGATAAGTTTAGGTCATATATTTGGGGGCATTCTAAGGTGATAGTATTTTCAGATCATAGTGCCTTAAGACATTTGTTGACTAAGAAAGAGACAAAACCGAGGTTGCTTAGGTGGATTTTGCTTTTACAGGAATTTAATTTAGAAATACGGGATAAAAGGGGTCAGAAAATGTAGTTGCCGACCATTTGTCTAGAATTATCCCTCCGCCGTTCAACCCTTCTGATGTGATTAAGGAAATCTTTCCGGATGAAAGCCTATTTGAGGTTTCTAAGGTTCCTTGGTACGCAAATATAGTTAATTACCTAGCTGTTAAAAAACATCCGGATTTTTGGTCCAATCAACAAAGAAAATACTTCTTCTCCCAGTTGAAGCATTATTTTTGGGAGGATCCGGAGCTCTATAAGGTGTGTGCTGACCAAGTTGTTAGGAGATGTGTTCCTGACCATGAGCATATGGACATATTGGCTCATTGCCATTCTTATGCATGTGGTGGACACTTTGGTGCCACAAAAACTGGGCATAAAGTCCTACAAAGCGGTTTCTTTTGGCCGACTATATTCAAGGATGCCCAGTCTTTTGTGAAAGCATGTATTCGTTGCCAACAAGTTGGTGGGATTTCAAGGCGTGATCAAATGCCTATGAATCCCATACTTGTTGTTGAGATCTTTGACGTGTGAGGTATTGACTTTATTGGACCATTCCCCACTTCCCATGGCAATATTTACATTTTAGTGGCAGTTGATTATGTGTCTAAGTGGGTAGAGGCTGAGGCTACTAGAACCAATGACCATAGTGTAGTTATTAAGTTTGTTAGGAAGAATATCTTTGCTAGGCATGGAATTCCTAAGGCTATCATTAGTGATGGGGGTTCCCACTTTAAGAACTTTAGATTTGGAAAATTATTGAAACACTATGGAGTTAATCATAGGATAGCTACCCCTTATCACCCACAGACTAGTGGACAGGTTGAAGTATCTAATAGGGAGATTAAGCGAATTTTGGAAAAGATCGTCTGTAGTGATAGGAAAGATTGGTCCTTGAGGTTAGATGATGCTTTGTGGGCATATAGGACGGCTTTTAAGACTCCTATTGGTATGTCACCGTATAAGTTGGTATATGGAAAGGCATGTAATTTACCGGTTGAGATAGAGCATAGGGCTGAATGGGCGATTAAGACCATTAATCTGGATTTAGAGAAAGCGGGTAGTTCTAGGAAACTTCAACTATCTGAATTGGATGAGATTAGACGTGATGCCTATGAAAGTTCTAGGATTTATAAGGAGAAAACCAAAGCTTTTCATGATCGACACATCACCAAGAAGTCCTTCTTGGTTGGTCAAAAAGTTTGGTTATTCAATGCTAGACATAAGCTTTTTCCTGGAAAATTGAGAAGTAAATGGACGGGTCCATACATAATGACTCAAGTCTCTCCATACGGAGCCGTTGAAATAAAAAATATGGTGGGCGGAGAGCCTTTTAAAGTTAATGGACACCGTTTAAAGCCGTATGTTGAGTTGGAGAGTGATCAGATGGAAACGGTGGATGTGGTTTACTTGGAACCACTCCAACCGTCTCAATAGCTCATTTGAGTTATGTCTGGCTGAAGACGGTAAACTTAGCGCTTCGCGGGAGGCAACCCGTGATTTGTGGAACTTTGTGGGTGTGTTCACTACAAACCCTCGCGAGACAAAACTCGTCCAGTCGGGCTACCGAGTGGTTTAAAGGCTTGTTGCGTACGCTAAATGCAACCATGATTCCTACGAAAGTGAGTTAGGTTTTTGTTTTTTGTGTGAGTTTGTCAAATTGATTTTTTAACCAAAATTTCAATTTAAAGTTTTTGCATTAGGGACAATGCAGTGCTTTAAGTTGAGGGGGGGGCACATGTGTTACATGTTTTTGTGAAATTTTGGTCAAAATGGGTTAAAATGTGATTTTTTGGGAAAAATTGAAAATTTTTAAAATTTTAAATCACATTATAAGAGTCTTGTGCTAATTAGATGTGGAAGTTTCTTCTACACATATATGTTTGTTCAGTGTTTGCAGATTCTAAAGATTAGCTTGTGGATGATTTATTAGAGCAAGCTAGAGGATTTGGCCATAATTATCAGGTGCACCCGATTCCATTGTATAATTTGGTTATTAAATTGATTTGATTGTTTGCATGTAGTTAGGCATATGTGTAATTAGATGATCAAACCACGCCGGTTGAATTCCCTCTACTTACCTTTGCTTAGATCGAGTAGAAAGTTTGAATAAATAATATGAAATATAGTAATGTAATAGTTGGGTCAGGAAATTTAGAATTGATCTTATTCGGCTCGCCACCCGCGCACGGTGGCCTTTGAAAAGAGCTTGAGAACTGTCATAATTATTGGTGGTAGTCATATGATGGGCTTGCCTATCTGATTCGTCACCCGCGCAAGGTGATACTTTAGTTGTTAGCATGGGTCAGACGCCAATTTTTATGATGGATAGCATTGCACTTAGCTGAGACAATTTTATGTGAAATAACCCAATCCTTGTATTATTGTAATGAAATTAGAAAGATTAGTTTAATTTAGTGCATTGTATAATTATACTATGTGGTAGGTAACTCCATTATGTGATGTACCAGTAGGCACGAAGTATAATTGTTCCCATTTAATTAAACATACTAAATTAACCGGTTCCCATGTGCCAATGTGTCTTAGTATGCACCTATAGGATAGATATTCATTTTTCTGAATAATTGGTCTTTATATCAACCTTAAAAGGAGTGTATAAAGCGTTCGGGATGACTTGTATAAGAAACGGTCTCGAATGGCTAAAAAAGAGAGAGCTTATGTGTGATGTGAAAAAAAAACAAAAAAAAGTGAAAAAAAAACAAAAAAAAAGAGAAAAAAAGTGAAAAAAAAATGATGAGAAAAAAGTGGACGTATGTAAGCTAAAGTATGATGGCTTATGATGTGCTCTTATGGTATAAAAACTCCAATGTCATAAAAGGTGTACGATATTCTCACCTCTTGTTTTAGATTAATGTTTATATTGATTATAGGTGTGCATTAGGTACGTTGGACACATGGTTAATTATATAAAACATAAAGTAAATGGAGTCAATGGGAATGGTTATGCTAAGTGTTTAAGAAGGACAAAAATATTAGTAATCATTTTGGATTATCTGTCATGTAGGATGGTTATTAGTGTATTAGGTTGAATGTGATCTTTTTGATGAAATTTCAATAGTATGATTAAAAATTATGAAATTAACATGCTTGTATATTTTTATTTTTTACTTGGGACACGTAAAAGGTTAAGTGCGAGGGGATCTGATTGGTGTATTTTGCATACACCTAATAGCATGTTAATTTAGCTTAATTATATATTTATTTGTCGTTATATATGTACTTTGAGTGTGTTTTGTGATTATGCAGGTTACGAGCGAAATGGAATAAAATGGCCGCTTAATTAATTTTTTTGGAGAGAAGACATTGTGAGCGCCGATAAATGAAGAAAAATATTGAAGAAAAAAAGATTTGAGCGCGTCGCAATATTTTCGGTCATCTTTTATTTGTCCGGGCTTCGTTCGAGCAATTATTGATGTTGGGTTATTTATTATTGGGCCAAAGTTATTATATGCCAAAAGAATAAAAGAAAAAGAAAAAAATAAAATAAAACTTTTGGGCCCAATACCCAATAACCCACCACCAATGGAAGTATATATATAGATATGGAGGATTGAAACTTGGGATCTAAAAAGAAGAAAAAAACATCAATCGACACATCAATTTTTGCAAAAAGAAAAAAAAAAGGGCGACAACATATACATAGCCGCATATCAAGAAAAGTTGAGAATGCAGGGCTTCTTATAGCCATTTTTGGGCATCCAATTATACACAAAGAAGTAAACAATTGCTTTTGAGGGAAGGGACTACACATCCGAATTTTAGGAATAAAAAAAAGTGATTGAGGTGGAGAGGTCTCTGCGCAAAAGACAAGGAAATTGTTTGCATGTGGGGATAATTGATTTTGGTGGGGATAATATACACAGTGGCTACATAGCAAGTACAAAAGAAAAAAAAGTAATGATGTGTGGTATTATTTGGGTCGGGTACACCGCAATGTCCGGCTAATTTTGTTGTAATTCCTTCCGGTAACTTTATTTATGGTTTGATCATTACTTTTAGATTATCATTTTATTACATTGATTTATGATTTATTTATAAATTATTTTTATCGATTTAATATTATGTTTAATTATTTGTGTGAGACAATTTATTGTTAGTTAACGATTCATACTTATTTTATTTAGTTAAAAAAAAGATGGTCGTATAATAAACATAAGTTGTACCTAAATAAATTATTAAAACATAATTATTGGTTGGATTAATATAAGATTTATTATCGTGAGTCATTGATAAACATAATAAATGCCGACATTAATTCATTCATATTAAGTCAAAATAATCTTTGTAATCGGTTCTAAAAAGTTTCAATAATACATAAGTGTGATCAACCATAAATATTAGGAGATGGAAGGGATTACATTTTTCTTTTAATTGTTTACATCTTTATTTTATTTTTCTAGGGTTATTATTAGCTTAATAATTATTTTAATTTTTAATCCGCATTTTTATTATCAAAAGTACTTTAGTTGTCAGATTTCAAAACCAAAACCTTTATTGATCAGTGATCACCCCAAAACTTAAACTAAAACCACATAGTCCTCGTGGATCGATACCCGCTTACCCTATCTAGTATAAGGTAATTAGGTTATTTTTGACCGGCACTTCGACGTTGATCAATTACCCATAGATCAAACAAAATATCATTCCATGATTGGGTCCCTCATGTACCTTACAGCCAGCAGACCAGATATTGCACATGCAACATGCTATTGTGCACGATATCAAGCCAGGTCACTAAAAAGCACCTCAAGGAGGTTAAACTGATCTTTCGGTACCTCAAGAATACCGTTCATTTGGGACTCTAGTATCCGAAGGAAACTGGTTTCTTTCTAACAGCCTATTCAGATTCTGATCATGCAGGGTGTCTTGATACTCGAAAAAGTACTTCTGGTGGTGCACAATTTCTAGGACAAGATAAGCTCGTGGGATGGTCTTCTAAAAAGCAGGATTGCACGTCACTTTCATCAGACGAAGCAGAGTATGTGTCTCTATCTGCATGTTGTGCTCAAGTTCTTTGGATGAGAACACAACTCACGGATTATGGCTTCCACTTTGATAAAGTACCTTTGTATTGTGACTCAAAGACGACCTTAGCCATCTCCTACAATCTGGTACAGCATTCTCGCACAAAGCACATTGATGTCAGATATCACTGCATAAAGGAACAAGTTGAACGCGGTGTCGTTGAACTATACTTTGTTGGAACGGATTACCAATTAGTCGACTTGTTTATGAAAGCTTTGTCGAAAGATTGGTTTGAGTACCTCCTTAGGCAAATTGGTATGAGATGTTTGACTCCAGCAGAACTGGAGATTCTGGCAAAGTTGCCTGTTTGATTCATCTATAAAACATATACTTGTAAATATCATTGAAAAAGCAAAATACAATATATAAAACAAATAAAATCAAAACACAAAATTAAAAATCTTTGAAAATCCAAAAATATTCTTCTCAACGTGTATTTCAGTATCGATAATATGAACGTGCCTAGAAATGTCGCTCAATAACGACATGGGTGTGTACATAAAGCTCGAATGAAAGTTGTAAATATTTTTCAAAACATGTCATTTCTATTTTTAATAAAGGAAAATGTCTATTTTGGATAATGTTTTCCAACAACGGGTAGAGCAATCTATCTTGGGTTGAGCTTGTCACAAAATATTCAACGTTTTGATCTCAACACAGTGGCTTGTAATCACTTTCAGATTGCGACCCGGATCTATATTCACGGGGGAGTGTACGCTTTAGTGCACTTACCCTCAGCAAAAGAAGAGAAATCTTCTTACACTTGAGTCGATTTGTCAAGACATTCAAAGTCTATGAACTCAATTTTATGCTTTAGAAAAACCTCTTCGCCAGAAAGAAATGGAGTTTTTTTAAAAGCGTTGAACACATTTTTTTTTCAAGAATCCTTCAATGATTATTCAAAATCTTTCAAAAATTGTGCGTTCAACAACTCCTACCCTCCAAAAGAGAAATGTGGATCACTTCCTGACAGTGACAATTCAATTGGATCAATTTTTGAGGGGGAGAGTTCCAAATTATTTCATGCTAAGAAATACACATTTCTCTCCCGAAAAATTTTCAAGAGAATTTTTGTGATATATTTTAATCAAATTTGGTATCTCTAATATCAAAGATTTTATATATTAGAGATAGGGGAGAAAATGTGATTAAAATGTGATCTATTTTGCAAGACTCACGCACTTTTAACTCTTACTCACATGTGCGAAACACTTTCGATTATCGATGCACATGTGAAGGGGGAGCATTTCTTGAAACCAGTTGAAAGTTTATGGTTTTATAGTTACGATATTATACCCACAACATCTTCAATTCACGATGTTATTGGTGTAGAAAGGATGGTTAGGCATACGTCCTATGATCCAACCAGAACCGGAGGGATCTTACCAGGGACAATACAATAAATTATTAGAAGTCCTTAGGAAAGATGGAGTAGAATGTGAACGTAGCTGAATGCCAACTAAGTATTGAAGATAGCAATGGAACAATCACAACAAGGTGCTAGTAATGATGTCTTGGTAAGCATTGAAGGGGTTGAAGAATGAAAAAAAATGTACGGATAAAGGGTGAAAAGAAAACATCCCTCCATACAACTTAAGCAGAAATCGGTGCAACACATCATGAATACTACACATCATGGACCCAGTGATGAAATGCACAACCCATACCCTAGCTGGCTCAGGCTTCTCTCAAAAGAAGTTTGTTTTATTGTCACGGAGAACTACACGACTTCTATTGGCTTTCTCGCTTTGAGATAGTTGATATTAAATAGGTGGCATCTGCTCCATCCTCCGACCACTAAAAGTGCACTAATCGAGTCTAGAACCAAGAGATCAATCAAATCTCGTTAGGACACACGGAATGACGATAAAGAGAGTCCTACGCTATATCCTTGCGATATTGCTAGAACACTCAGAGTGATACTACTTAGTATTCACAATGATGAGTGGAAATCCTTCTAGTGTTAACATCAAACAGCACTGCGGTAGGTCATGTGTAAGATTCTTTATGAACTAAACATGCGCAAAACTGAAAAGCAACAGTGGTTTGATTCTGAATTGATTCAAACTCGTTTCAGGTTTCTACGCAATATCATTATGGTCTTGCCAGAACATTCAGAGTGATACTCATTAGTATTCACAGTGACGAATAGAAATCCTTCTAGCGTCAACCTCATACAGCGCTACGGTAGGTAACTTGCGAGATTCTTTATGGATCAAGCTTGTGTCAACTGGAAAGCAACAATGGTAAGATTTCTTTATGAATCACACTTGTTCCAGGAACTTGAATTGACGAATTTAATCAATCGGATATTTATCCAATTGATTCACTCTTTATGTTCGCAGTCTTGCTTTAAGACGGTCGAGTAAAGTGAACGGCTAGTACAACCGCGAAACCCTGTCAAGGAGGTTCTCAATTGAATCTACCTAATCACAGGTACGATATTTGATATCGTCTAACGATCTTCACCGACCGGAGGTAAAACGTTACCGATTTAGGACGAATGTCAAAGCCATTTAGTCCGTGTCCATGTTTTGTCTCAAAAAGGTAGCGTTACGGTGTACTCAGCAAAGTCGAAGGTTCAAAACCACATACTCATACCCGAAGACATATTCAACAGTCAAGAAAGCTAAAGACTTCTGCAACTCTGATGATCAAAATCTTCCTTAACTATTAATGTAGAGGAATGACCTCTCGTCAAAGGATATTGTTAGCAAGCTTTCAAGATGGTTCATAGTGTGAGTATGTGGATGAAGACACAAGATCGCAAGATGGCAAAGACAAGTCAAGGATGGTTTGAAGATCTCAAGATTAAAAGACAAAGTCGAAAGACATCTACAAAGGCTCAAAGATCACAGCATGAAGGAACAAGACTACTATTACATGTTCAAGACTCATTTATGGCGAGATTAGTAATCTCTTTAAATCTCCAAATGTCGAAGAGGAATAACCTCTCATTGGAGGAGATTGTTAGCCTCAAAATATTGAGTCAAACAAGAATGATCGGTCATAGGTTTATTATGTATCGTTTATTTGAACGTTGTAATAGGTAGTCAAATAGTCGTGATAATACGGGCTTGATGGCTAGCTTAAAAGGCCTCTTTAAAGGTACTAAGCATTTATTCAAGCCTGACCCAAACAATATATTCCATAGAAAGCCCACATGTAGGCGGACTATAGAAAGCCCTTCCTAGCATGTTAGGAAGGGTTAGCAATTTCATTTTTCAATCTAATCCTCCTTAAGTTTCACACACTTCTCTCTACTTTCTCTCTCTACTTTCTCTCTCTAAAATTCATCTCTTTTCTTCTTTATTTCTTTAATCCATCATCATAAATCATGGGACAACATCCAGGTATTCATCGAATTCAGGGTCATCATAAAACAAGTCTGAGGATTGAGCATCGGGGACAAGTGTTTTCTCAAGCTTAAACAACATTTTGGTGTCTTTATCTGACTTTGGCTGGTTGACCAACTCTTGTTCTTTGACGGCTTTGTCATTTGCACGTTCTGTTTCTTTGACGACTTTGTCCTTTTGATCATTTTTCTCGGCGTCTGTTTGAATACTTTCGAGTAGGGATGAGCATTTCGACCCGAATCCCGAAATCGAACCGGAACCGTCCCGAAACCGTACCGATTACCGGTACCCGAATCCCGTTCAAGACGGTACCGGGACTACAAAATTAGGTGAAAAAAAAATCGGGACCACTAATTCGGGACACGACCGGTACCAAATCGGGAAATTCCCAAAAAACGAGGAAAACCCGATTTCTCGGTACTGATACCGATACCCGTCCCGGTATCGATACCCGAATCCCGTTCGGTACGGTACCGGTACCACTAATTAATGCTCGGGAAATATTTGGTACCACTAGTTCGGGACGGTTTCAGGACGGGACCAGTACCGTGCTCATCCTTACATTCGAGGGTAACTGGGATTTTCTCTGAAGTAGTTGCAACATCTTTTTTGCTGCCTTCATCCATAAATGTTTCCTGCCAGTCCATGAAGTCTACATCCAGTCCATCGTCCTTCCCTTTCTTGAAGACCACCTGGTATTCTTTGCATAATCCAAGCAACAAGTCACCCTCTCCAAACTTCTTTGTGCCTTCTTTGAGTGTTTCGGCAAGAATTTTTATTGCATCATAGATTACTGCAAATCGGTCGAGACTCTTCTAATAAATTCCTGCATAGAAATTATAACAGTGAAAGTTTAGTATTGTATGATACTTGATCTCCATACAATATATGATATCATGTATCATATAAAGCATATATGATAGATCATATATGATACATAGACATCATATATGATACATGAATATCATATATATCTAAAAAATAGAGATCAAATATGATGCATTTAAATCATATACGAAAATCAAATTTTTGTTTACCTCTACTGTTTCTGGGATTCTGTCTTTAATTGGTTCAAGATAGAAATCATTGTTTTTGTACACATCAATCCCCATATTGAGATCATCCTCGTTGTACTCCTCTTGATTCTCTAGCTTCCCCAAACATTGAATTTTCATTTCTTCTTGTATTCTCAACTTCATCAACCGACCGTTCCAGCTTCTGATTGCTGGTCTTCTACGTTTAACGACCATGTCTGGGAAGTAAGTTGAGTCCAAGTACAGCAGCTGTGAAAAAGAACAAGTGTGTTTTGGTTAAAGACAATGAAAACATACAAAGTAAGTTTTAAATTTAAAAAAGTTGGTTTTACTTACACACAAGAAAGTAGTAGGTCCGTAGTACCATTTTTTCCACCTTCTTCGTTCCACTTGCTTTTGCTTTTCTTCAAGCATTCAAGTATATAGGACGACCAGTCGATCTCATTAATGTTGTGTTGCTCTCTGACCCTTTTCAAAATCTTCAAAAGGACCTTCCCGCCAGAGTCTTAGTTACACATCATGCCACCAAAAACCATAAGGAAGTTCATTATGAATTTGAAGTCTGCTACCTTGGTCGACGGGATCCTTTTTGCAATCGTTGCTGGGCTTGGTCTTAATGTGTCGTATTGAGTCTTCCATTCTTCAATGAAAGGATCATCGTTTTCCCTTTCTGGCATTTCATTAAGAGATATCGTCCCCATCCGAACACCAAGCATTGTTGCACCTTTTCTCTTGTTATTTTGATCGATCCTTTGGGAAGTCTCAGTTCCATGCTTTGCGGATGGAACTTCTCGACAACATAGTAGAGAAGGTGTGAAGACAACTCTTCTATAGGAACTCAATGTACCTTTCAAACCCGATTTGTTTCAGAACTTTCTTTCTCTCACCTGACAATCCCGAGGTTGCTTCGAACAATAATTTAGGCGAGCATCTGGTCAACACAGTAGGGTATACCTTTGGCTGCTTCTTTTTCTTCGGACCTCTACCCTTCTTTTCTTTTACCAAAACCATCTGGTAATCCTCGTCATCTTCTTCGGTTTCATATTTTTTTTACTTCTTGCCTTTAGAAGGCGAAGCGTTGACAATTATCATCTTTGACGTGCCACCTGCATGTACATGCGCGTTCTACTCCTCATCGTCTGTTTCGATTCTCTCATCTATCAGCTCATCTTCTTCTCCTTCACTTAATTCTTCTGGCGAAGGTGTTTCTTTTTTTCCGGTTGTTTTTTTGCCCCCGCTGTATGTTTGCTTTTGTCTTTTTGTCCTTTTGCTTGTTCGACCTTTTTCTTCATGTTTTTCTTGTAGTTTCCTTTTTGTTTCTTTCTTAACCTCCTTTTTCGGGTCTACTGCTCTTTGTGGTTGCTTTTTTTACCTCAGCAGTGGAGCGTGTTGCATGTAAAAAAAAGATTACAATGTGTCAAGGAACATATAATTTTCGTATTTTTTACATTTTCTTTAGAGTGTATGCAATATCAAAAATATAATTCATTTACCTTTTTTTAGTGATGAAGGGTTGAGGACCTTTATATTTGTTACTTTCTTCCTCACTTTTTGCACCTCCTCAATTTCTTCTTCCAACTCAGTCTCATCATGTTCTTCATCTCCATCATCGTCCTCGTCTTCTTCTTCCTCGTCTTCTTCCTCTTCTCCCTCTGGCTCTTCTTCCTGGTCGCTTTCCTCCTGCTCTTCTTCCTTGTTAGATTCTTTTGAATCGGGTTGTTCAGACTCGGCTTCTTCTTTCTTAGTTTGGATTTCATTATCTTCATATTCTTCCCCGCTGCTTACTTTTTTATCTTCTGATTCAGTTTCTTCTTCTACATTGTTATAAAGCAAAGAGTTGTTCAGTAATGTATGTTTTTTCCTAATGAACAACCTAATTTTTTTTAACAAATAATATGATACATAGTATATTTTTTTCTTACCTTGTGTACTCTCGATTGGCTTTTCCACTTTTTTTGGTCTGACGATCTTTTTTTCTTTGCCCTTCGCTACAACCTCTTACTTCTTTTCTTTAGCTTCAGTGGCAGGTTTGCCCTTGGCCTTGGCTTGTTTTTCTTTCACTACTTTCCTTGCATCTGCAAATAAAAAAAAATTATCAAATATTATTCTTACTTTTACTTTATTAACTTTTTTTAACTTCTTTTGAGTTACATTAGTTTACCTAAGTTTCCTTTACCAGGTTCTTCTTTCTGATTCTCCTTTGTTGCAGTTTGTTTATCTGGATATATAAAAGTGTAAAGTTAGAAAAATATACATGTGTTGGTGCTGTATGAAATATCACATATCCAATATATCATATATGATAAGTTTTTATCATATATGATGTATCATTTATCAACTATGAAATATGGTATATCATATATGATAAGTGCTTATCATATATGTTTTACGATCCTAATTCTGCTTTTTATTGCTTGTCAAATATCAAGCATGATATATCATATATGATAAGATTCTATCATATATGATGTATCATTTATCAACTACGAAATATTGTTTAACATATATGATAAGTGCTTATCGTATATGATGTTTCATTTATCATATATGATGTATGATTCTCTAAATCCTCTGTTTTTTAAAAGATATACAAAGTAAGATTTTCCATCTCACACATCATGTATGATAAGCTTTCTTATCATATATGAAAAAAAAGTAACCATTTTTGCTAAAACTTTTAAAAATATGTTTTTTTTTTTCATTTTTTATCAACCTAGATGATTATATACATGCAAGCAATTTTAAACACAAAAACCATCTATAACTAAAAAATGATGTTTCTTATGTTAGATTTACTATATTTATCATATAATCACAGAAAAAGCATAGAAAAATCATGGATATAACTTAAAAAGCATAGAAAAAGCTTAAGAGTATTAAAAAACAAAGAAAAAGCTCACTACAATATCAGAAAAGCTTTAAAAGCATATTAAAAGGCAAAAAAGCATAGAAAATGTGATTTATACCTCTAATCCTTGTTTTTATCGTCGTCGGATCTGGTTTTTTGGAAGAAGCCTCTGTTTTTGCCTTCGATTTCATCTTCGTTGTTGATTTTGGATCGTATTTTGTGTTTGATAGATGATATCGTGATGAAGACGACAGTTATTTGTGGTGGTGTGTGTGTGTTTTTAGTGTGTGTGTGTGTGTGCGTGTTTTGAGTGTGAAATGAAATGAAAATGACGGTTGAGAGAATAAGATAAGCATGATGTAGGGTTTGGGAGGGGTAGTGAAATGACGAAACTACCCCTCCGTTTTTTTTTGTTTAAAGATGGAACGTTACATGAAGAGTGATGATGAGTCCCCTTGTATCCAAAGGATACAAGGTATTCAAAATAACTCAACTCTTACTTTTATAATTACATTATATATATATGTATTAAAAGTTGGTAGATTTTTTAATGTTTATAATGTAAATTTTCTTATTAATGAAATTTTAGTAATAATTTGTTTATTAAAAAAAGAGTGACGTCATCATAACATTAAAAATTATAATGTTAATTAGGGAGCCATTTATTATGATGTTAATTAAAGAATCATTTTTTTGTATTATGAAGAAAAAAAATGATATGACATAACTTTTTTTCACGAGATAACCTCGCCAGCTTAAATGTACCTAGCATTTAAAATATATATATATATATAAATAAGTAAAAAAGCTCTTTAAATATAAATGAAAGGATAAGTACAAAAACAAGTATCTAATTATTAAAAGTAATTATTACAATAAAAATTATCATTTGATTAACCCAAAACAAGTAAGTAGATAAAAAAAATAAACATTCATAAAGAATCATAGCTGGTATATTTGATTAACATTATTTCACATATAGAAACGCGTGATTGTTAATGCGTACGTATTAGGTAACCCAACATTTTATTTTTCATAAAAATCAAACTCTTTTTTCTTTTGTAATTGTGACATAGAAAGTGACATATCCTAACAAACAAATTGATGCCAACATTTGAACTCATTTCTAATCCTTTTAGTCATAAAATGAGACCTTGACTTCCTCAAGAAAAATACAAAGTTAATGAATCTTAGACTATCTTTAGTAAAAATAACTGTAAACTATTAAGAGTTAACTGTAAAAATTATTAGTTATAAAATTATTAACATTAGTTATAAGTTGTATTATTTTTGAATAAAAATATTTAGTAAATTAATTGTTAACTGTAAAATTAAAAAGTAAAATAACATAAAAAATACACTTAGATAAATTATAGTAATATATTTAAAAGGTATATCAGTGATTTACAGTTTTTACAAAACTAGTTATTTAAAAAGTCGTATGAATTAGTTTTTCATTTTAGAGCTATTTATTTAAAATAAAAAGTTAACAGTTTCAAAGAATTGTTACACCAAACAAACCTAATTATTTAAAAAAAAAATTCTTAAAGCAAAAATTTAATAGTTTTAAAAAGTTATACAAAATCTCTTGTCAAGCGTAGCCTAAAAATGAAATCAGAAACAAGAGTCAGACAACTAATTACTCAAATAATACTTCATAATGTATTATTTGCTCTCTTTATATGAGCCTGATCAAAGTCTAATACTTTAAAGTCACTCAAGTTTTTGATTAAAATATTGCTTACCATAGAGCCTTTAGTTACCAATTGAGGTTGGCACAGTTGGTCAAGACACTGTGCTTCTTAACCAAAGGTCTTAGGTTGGTTCAAGTCTTGGGAATGGAAAAAATCTCATTTGGGAGGGATACTACCTATCGAAGTACCGATTAAACTCTCGCGGGAGATTAATCTACTCATCCTAGAAGCGATGGGAACTACTCGTAGTAGACTAAAAAAAAAAAAAAAAAAAAAAAAAAAAAAAAAAAAAATAGAGCCTTTAGTTGCTGATCAAGACATCAAGATCGAGTATCATATTTAGAGCATCAGGTATCACAAAGAGGTAAACACCTCTTCACTGCGCCACATCAGCGCCACGTCATACCAACTAATCTCTCTCCTCTTCTCCAAAAACACCCACTTTATCACAACTAGTCTCTCTCCTCTTCACTTGGGTCCCACCACTCACCATTTTATTTAATTTTTCAATTTTCACACAAAATAAAAATTCATTTCATAAAATTAAAAATTACAAAATACTAAAAAATAAAATACAAATACGAGAAATAAAATTACGCTACGAATATAAAAATACGGAAAAAAAAGACAATACGAAAAAAAAACAATACAAAAAAAAAATACAATACGGTCGATTATTCATGGTTGCTCTTGTGCCCAAACATGCTCAATGAGGTTCCGTTGAAGCCTTGCATGTACGTCTCTATCTCGGAGTTCTCTTTGTCTCCTGCGACGTATTTCACATCGCTCGACCCATGTCCTTAACAAATGGTTCCCAGGAGTGATGTACATTTCAACTGCTTCGGAAATCGCATACCCTTGATTCTTTAAAATCATATTATGCAAAATGATGCACGTGTACATGACCCTGCGTAGCTTGTTCACAGTCCAAGCACGCGCCGGTTGAGCAATTATACGCCATCGTCCTTGTAGGACACCAAATGCCCTTTCAATATCTTTCCGGGCACTTTCCTGACGCCGTTTAAACGCAGCGATTTTGTCATCACGTGCTTGGCTGAACGACTTAACAAAACATGACCATCGAGGGTAAATACCATCTGTAAGGTAGTACCCTCTTTCGAATAGCTGCCCGTTTACAAGATATGGTGCCACTGGTTCGTTGTCAGCCAAAAGGTCGTCGAACAATGGTGAATGATGCAGCACAGTAATATCATTATTCGAACCTGCAACCCCGAAAAATGCATGCCAAATCCACAAATCGTATGATGCAACGGCTTCTAGAATGAGGGTTGGGTGTTGTTTATCACCTCTCCCAAATTGCCCGTGCCACGCTTTAGGACAATTAATCCATTCCCAATGCATACAATCAAGGCTACCTAGCATACCCGGTAACCCGTGAATCGTATTATGTGCGTTATATATGTTTTGAACGTCATTTGGTGTAGGCTTTCTTAAAAATTCGGGCATATACAAATCTATAACGCACATACAAAAATAGTCTAGACAATCACGGGCACAATGTTCACCCATTTGCAAGTATTCATCTACCCCATCCGCCACCGTGGCGTTTGCCAATTGGCGAAGAGCGGATGTGCATTTCATGATGACACTCATACTTTTCATACCCGTAGCATCATATCGAATAGTAAAAAAATGAAAATGCTTGGGTAAAGGATTATTTGTTGCACAATAAGTTTCAATACCTTCAACAATTTCCAGAAACAGCTCCCGTCTCATCCGATATCGTAATCTGAATTTTTCTGCCGGGTATTTTGGATGTGGACCAAAATAATCTTCCATTAAACGTTGTTCGGCGACGTCACGTTCACGCCAAATGTATCTGCGATGTGAATGAACTTCATCTTCTTCCTTTTCGTTAATCTTCCACACCATTTCTACTTCTTCCATTTCTTCGATATCTGACTGGTACGAATCCGACGAGGTGCTCATATTGAAGTTTTTTGTGAAAGTTTAATTGAATGTTTTTGTTGTGTGTGGTTTTTAAAGAAGTTTGGGTGGTATTTATAAGAATAAAAAGTTTTTTTAAAAATTTTTTTTTTTTTAATGAATATAGCCGTTTTCAAACGGTAATAAAAAAAATGGGCCTCACTTCTTTTGCACGGCGAGCAATGTCACTTTGTGACATTTGAGAACCGGCGAGGGGGGATAGGTGTAACGGCGAAGGGCGGCGAGCGGCGGCGAGCCTGCCACCTAGGCACGGCGAGCCACCCTCGCCGCCACACCGTTCCCTCTTACTTCGAGAAAGATAAGCATAAAAACAGAATACCAGCATTTTGACAAAGTCAATATCAAGAAGTTACACGGAAACTAATGCTAAAAACGTACGTGTTTTTACAAACGCGTTAACAAATACAATATATATACACATCCACTCTATTTCATTCATCACAAATAACCCCACTCTCAAATCATTTCCATCATCATGTCTAACCTCAACGGAGCTTACTATGGTCCATCGATCCCACCACCCGAGAAGAAAACCCGATCCTACAACCGTCCTAGCCGCGGTGGTGGCGGCTGCAACCCTTTCTCATGGTGCTTCACCTGTATCTGTGGTTGCATCTTTAACCTAATCTTCCAAATCCTTATCACAATCCTTGTACTCCTAGGTATCGCTGTCCTCGTGTTTTGGCTCATATTCCGTCCCAACGCGCCAAAGTTCCATGTAAACGAAGCCACTCTCACACAATTCACTTTATCACCCGACAACAACACTCTTCACTACAACCTAGCTGTGAACATGACGTTTAGAAACCCTAATAAACGTATCGGAATTTACTACGATAGAATCGAAGCGAATGCTGAGTACCATGATAAGAGATTTGGTACCAAGTACTTGGACACGTTTTATTTGGGACATAAAAAGGAACATAACCTCGGCACGGTGTTTAGTGGACAACAAATGGTGGTTTTAGGAAATGGTGACAAATCCAAATATGATAGAGAAACTAGTGATCGTGTTTACAGTATCGATTTGAAGTTGAAGCTTAAGATGAGGTTGAAAGTTGGGTGGTCTAAACCTAAATTTAAACCAAAGTTTGAATGTGATTTAAGGGTTCCATTGACAACTGGAGGAGGTACAGTTGCTTCGAGTGGATTTCAAAGAACCAAGTGTGATTTTGATTGGTAGATCGATATGATCATGGTTTATGGTTCAAGTCATTCATGACTTTTGGACCATGTGTTTATGGTTCTTTTATTGATTTACGTACTTATTCTATTTATGTATTCTCTCTTATTTCGGGATTATTGTTAGGTATGATTATACTCTTCGAGTCTATTTTGGATTTTTTTTTTCCGTTTCATGTATATGGATTTAGGTGTGGTGTTTATAAATAAAGGATATTGTTTAATTTACTTGTGTAGATTATATTGTTGCATATTTTATCATACTCTTTTTATTCGGATATTAAGAACTAATAATGGATATAATTAAGTTATAAACTCATTTTAATTTTTTTTCAATTATTAATATTTATTAAACTGTTAATTGTTATACAAAAAAAAATATCCTTTTACGACCGGCGTTTAATTATCTTTTTACATTATATGTTATTAGACGAGTACCCGCGTAAAGCTGCGAACATTACATAGTAGCATATTATTAACAATACGCGATACTGTGCAAATATCAAAATGTATTTGCAAACGGTTGTAACGTGATGACGAAATACTTACTCAACCACTTAATATAACATACGAGCCTTTGTATTAGTAAATTAAGGTGTTTTGGCATTAAGTTTTAAAAATGATTTAGATGAAGAGAGATTACTTTCGGGATAACCATCCACAAATAAATCAAAACTTACTAAAGTCATAATCCATAAAATTACAACTAACATAACTTTACAATTTTTTTATGATCATAAATCAATACCAATAAGACTATACTAAAAATGTATTAAAATTGTAACAAACTCAACCATTAGTGAATCACATTATACATCATAGCTTAGTCAAACATTTGATTAAAAACTAATAATCAAAACTTGATGTGAGACAAACAGAGGACATGTGGTATTACCAGTCCGACATGTCCTTTGCGATTAGAATCATTTACAGAAAACTAACAACTAACAAACCAAGCACAAAAGTGCATGCTTACTGTTAATGGCGTCATCAACGTGTATATGATCTTTGACTATAAATCGAAACATAAGACACCTCTAGATATAACATTCGTCCTTTTTTTCATTCAGCACTTCATCAAGCACATAATAAGCATATATCATAGGCATCCCCTCATCGTACTTACGACGTTAACCCCATTCACAATTTCCTAATGGACATCCAGGATTAAATTGAAAATATGAGTTAACATAAACAATCAAAAAATAAATTAAAGTATCATCAGACGAATATGATTAACTAAAATTGAGAACATAGTGGCATTTGTTAAGCAAAGTAGACATAAAAATCAATTTAAATCTAAAATTCAAAGTTCTTTAAAAAATATTTCTCACCTTATGAAGATGATGAATGTTGAATTTGAAATTAAACGTATCCTGCATTATCATAAAATAAACTAGCCAATTTCTTCTTATGTCATACCACTCAAAAGATTTAAATAAGCCTTAGTAATAAGCAAACCTTAATTGTGCAATAGCTGGAGTGAGTTTTCAATATCCAACTTGAGTTCGAAGGTTGAAATAAGGCTAACAATCTTGGGTCATAATAAGTCTTGATTAATGAGCATATGAAAACTCATGAAAGATTCTATCAATATATACACATAACATGTGCCCAACTAAACGCAGATACACTTTTTTGTACTATTAGTGTTTCAGTAACTAATGACCCATTTTACCTATACTAAAAAACCAACCAGTTTAACCTACAGAGCAACCTACATATAAAGAGTTGTACATTGTACCCCTTTAAGAGTTTTACCTTTTTATTCATGCTTCAAGATCACTCTAGAAACTTAGAACATATAATCAAAATGTCAAGCCAGATAAAATAGACGACTACATTATAGCAGATATTCAAATTATCCAGACCAACTAAAACCTACATTAGAGCATATAATCAAACTGTCCAGGTCAACTAAACGACTACAATAACATACTATTAGTTATTGAGTAATATATGATACATCATGAAAACAAATGGTAAACTGTGATTTAGTAACCCGACTGACCCCGACAGTGTTTACCCGTCCCAAATCCCACCCAAACCTCACAGGGTCAGGTTGCAATTACTTTTTCGCAAGTAAAACCCGAATCAGCCCGACATATAACACCTATAATAGAAATATAGGTATGAATAATTCAGAAAAGGATGTTACTTTTCCTATTGTCATGTATAGATAATGCATGTTTCCACCATTCTGATTCTCATCACAATCCACACACATATCACAATGCACATTGCATCAATAGCATTATAGAATCTCATATCACAAGCACTAAACTCTTTACCGACGACACCTGAATCAGAAACGAAAAAGTCTATAGAAAAAGTACATACATGTTAATATTGTTGCAAGTGTCGAGTTTGTCTTTTGCAGCAGTTTCTAAACCACGAAAATGAATTCTGGAAGAAAAAAAATGTTGGTATTCAAAAGAATGGGACGTTGCTACACAATGACAAGGGGAGATAATATATATCAGAAGGTGCGAATCTAAATGTTATTAATTTGTGAAAGATGGGAAATACAAAATTAGGGACATATAACCTGGTTTTTTTGTGGCTTTCTTACTCTTTTCGCAACTTAATGAGTCACCAAAGACGACATACACTGATTGGACAATAGCTGATGATGATTTGTCAAAACCTGAAACAGAGCTACAAATACTAAGCAAATACTCAAAGAAACAAATTGAAGGTTAGCAATAGCAAAATGCAAATTTATTTCAAACAAAGGAGCTTTACCTCCCAAACAAAGAGAGGACATTCCATTGTTTTGTCTATGCAAGAAACTCCATGAAGAACCGACCATCTGGACATGTGAGTTGTAGGAAATAGCATTAAATCGAACCGTGGTGTAGTATTTGTTGCAGGATCACTGAGTGTGAAAGAAGGGCAATAAAATGAATACTTACTTGAATGTCCACTCCTTGGTTTTGTAAGCTCTTTTATACCAATAACAATGCATTCATCTTTCCTCCCAATAAACTAACCTGCAACAAAATTAACAAAACACAAAAATAAGAATCAATCAACTTCTTTATAGATCGATTAATACTATTTGTAAAGTTACTAATAAACCCATCAGATAAAAATACGAATAAAAAATTTTATACATTGACAAAAACATACGAATCAACTTGCATCATCCCCGGTTCACTAATAAACCCATATGTAACTTACCCAAGAACACAAAACGTTGATTCTGGCCATCAAAGATAAAAACACACTATTATGAGGAGAAATCAAACATACACTAATAGATCAAAATAGTTATAAGAAACATAACATAAACGAAATCAAATATATGAGATAGTTACCAATTTTATGATGTATATAGAAAAAATCACTTGCATAGATCGAGGTGATTCAGTGATACTCATAGATTGACCAATTGAAACTATCTTGAAACAACCTAAATCATCAACAGATAATGGCGGATTCGATAGATGCGGTAGTGGTGATAAGATTATGATGGCGGGGTACTATTATTTTGTGTGATTAGGGTTTAGAGAGGGAATGAGTTTTGTATTTGTGGGCGTATAATGTGGTATTAATTGGAGTTTAATAGGATTAGCAGACTCTTGTATAGGAAGCTTTTTTCAACAAAGTGCATTAAATTTTTCAACATTTCTTATATTAACTGGTTTTTTGATGTGTCGTGGGTAGTATAGTGATAATTTGAGATTACGTTATAGGGTAAACTAGAAAATTGCCTTTAGGAAAAAGTAATAGACTAATATTACCAATGACGAATTCAATTAAACACGTGATGAACCAAGTTCGTTGTACACGAAGATCGAGTGAATTTGAGACGTTTTGTTTTGATTTGGACAATCGATTTTAATTGGTTTTCGGTTTGTAAACTAAAATTAATTTTACCAATTTTAAATCCTAATGTTATCCTAAAGTGCATTAATCGTCACCTAAAAATAAAATTTAATAGACAATTATCTAAAATTCAAAACTTTTAAACTATTTAAATTAACTCTTATTTAAAAACTATTTAAAAATTAATCTTATTTAATTAAAAAAAATTGCATTTTACACTATTTAAAAATCTATTAAAACTACTTTAAAAATTATTAATCTGTTTAAGAGTTAACTTTTACTTAATCTATTTATAAAACTAAACAAAATCTATTTATAAAACTATTTTGATTAAAATCTAAAATTAAAATTTTATTATTTAAAAATCAACTGAATTATTTATTTATTTATTTTATTTTTTTATTTTTTTATTTTTTTTATTTATTATTTAAAACTTTTCAAAAGTAAATTTAATAAACTTTTAAATAAAACTATTAAAGTGAAAATTAGACCAACAAATCCTAAGCTTACAGCTAATGGCAGCCTATATTAATTAAAAGAGGAATAATTAAACACAAAAAGAAGCTAGGAGAGATGGTAAGCGCATATGGCCTGTGACCAAGAGGTCACAGGTTCGAATCCCATTGAGTACAAATTTTTGGTTAATTATTTTAATGAACAGTAAAATGAGTGTTTAATCATATCAGTAACCAAAACACACTAAAAAATTGCAACAGACAAAACAGTTAAATCAAATAGATCACAAATGCAAGCAGTATACCAAAACTAATAATACAATTCTATATAAAGAATCAGTTATCAAAGCATTCAGATGGATATTTTAGCAAAATAATCAGCAAAAACAGTTCAAACTATCACAAGCAGAATACTTAAATCGAGCGGGAAAAATGACAACACTAAACAGAGGCAAAACTATTGCAGCAATGACGTACAATCACAATATCAACAATAAATAAAAGCAGCTATAGCATCAAATCAAACTTATAGAAACAATTTAGACAGAAAGTGCTCAATTCAGTAATTAACTAACAGTCACAATGATTGAAACAAGATCTAAATTAACCATTCAATTGGGCACAAATACTGAAAATGACAGTAATGAAAACCAAGACAGATCTAGAATCAACTAAACTCATACATCAGTAACTTAACAAGGATGAATAAATGAATAAATCAGCTAGCATAAATTCGCATCACATTTCAATCACAAAAGACAGCAAGAACAAATATTTTGGTTTCTAAACATACTACAACATATGATACGCAATCAATCATTAAAGAGGCTTCAATAAACGTAATGGTAGCACTGGACTAATCCACTAAGGAACTAACATAAAGCAGCAAACGAATGACAACAACAAAAATTAAACGTGGTGGCAGGCATATTACTAGAACAAAGCAATGATTCTTCAATAATCAGCAGTCCACCAAGCAGATTACAACACATAATCTTGACAAACTGTGTAACACAACCAAACAAGTAAAGATAATCAAGTTTAACTTATTCGTTCTAACATAGTGAAACCAACAGATCCAGCATTTAAATCTCAACAAAAAACCTCAGCAATTACAATAGCAGATTATTAAATTCAGCAAATAATCGTAATAATTAACATAAAAGTAAATTAAACCAATAAACTCAAAGATTTCAGCAGATTCATAAATTCACAAGACATGTAACAGGATAAAAAGGGAGATCTAATTACCTTGTCCTTCTGCAAAAACGAAGGACCCAAATCTGCTCTTTAGAGCTTTTTTTTCTTTCTGCCCTTAGCTGACGAGCCGCGAGCTAACACACCTTATTATTATCAACTCAATTTAGACCTAATGCTGACCATCAGCGCTAAAAACCATCGCCAAAAACATCATCCTGTTTTTAATCTTAACCAGTGGGGTTAAGTTCTTTTTCCCTAATTCACTTAAAATCATTCACATAAGCAACCATTTGAGCTCATATGAATGATAAACAGTTATAATATTCAAATAAAGAAGAATAGAAGACCAAATTCTTATCTTAATATTTCACTGCCAAATTCCACTTTAACAGTATATATGAGACGTAATAAGGACTTAATGAGACTGATGATTCACATTCAACAGTAAATTAAACCGAGATAATTAGATGATTAAAAATTGAAAATTAACTTTATTATTAAAATCAAATCATTACAAAACTCATGAAATTAAAATTACAAAATCTAACTATATTCTAACATTATAACATTAAAAAGTAAAAAAGGGATGATCACAATACAGTAAGATGGGGATTTAAATATGGGAAACCGAGGATGTGGTGTTGATGCTGATAATCAATCTTGGCCTTCGATTTGGTATCTCCCCGTTCTCTCTTCT